>OU898282.1:51697301-52897301 GCA_918026665.1 Diabrotica balteata
CACTACGTTGGGACGGGATATTTCAGTAGACTTTGACATTTATTATAACGTGAAATCGAGTATACACCGTCAGCATCAAATTTTAACCTAAAATTTAGTGTTATGTTGTGAGTACGATCATATATAACTGTATTGATAACATATTTCTGTTGGCGTAATAACAATTTTGGTTGCTGATTGTTAATTATAAAAGATTAAGATAGGTACATAATTTAATATTGCTGCTCAGTACGAAATTTATCGTAATTGGCAATAAATCTTGAATGGGATTATATATCCCAACAATTGTTTTTACTGGAAAATATTGTTCTGAAGCTATTATCTTGTGGCATTTTAAATTAATTACTACTTAACTGGGAATAAGCCTCAATTAAAGGTTAAAAAACGTTTATTGACGTTTCAATTTTCATTTCCAAAGTGGAAATTGAAACGTCAATAAACGTAACGTAAACCTTTAATTGTGGTTTATTCCCAGTTAAATAGTAATTAATGGAAAATATTATTCCGACAGGTATAAACAATTTTCTTTTTTTAGCATAGACCAAAAGAAACAGAAACTTACTAAAGATGAACTTGATTACTATCTTAATAACATTGATGAAATTGAAATATAAACTATAGTAGTGATGACAGTATGGTAGATAAGAACTTTATTTTGTCATCAGATGGACTAAGTGAGATAAGATTACTTAAAAGTGAAGTTAATATTGGTGACGAAATTGAGAACGCAGCTCAAATTTTAGATCAGGAATCCTCTGACGATGATGAAGGTTTTCAAGATGCAGACGAGGTTATGCAACCTTTGCAACTAGTAAAGGATTTTCCGCTGTTTGAACTGATGTAAATGCAGAAATTTGTATTTCGAGATATGATCTACCAGCCAGAACAGCCCCAGTTATTACAGAGCAATTAAATCGAGGCAGTTCTACATTAGACTGTTTTCTAAAAGTACCTATTTTCTAAAAGTTTCTTTATGTACATGGCCCAGTGTACAAACCGTAGGCTTAAAATTTTAGAAGGGAATAAGAGGAAAACTTTTGTCAAAACGTGCCAACATGAAATGATGCTACTTACTGGGGTTACGTTAGTTATGCATTATAATAGCGTTCGTTCTTCGCAATGTACTGGTATGATAATAAATCGCTTGGAAACGATTATATTCTTCGTGTAATATTACGGGATAGGTACCAACTACTATTATCAAAATTGTGTTTTGCCGAACCCAATAAACCTGCCACAGCAAATAAAACTTATTATATAGATGATCTTATTTCCTGCTTGAAGACAAGTTTTACAAGAGCTAGAAGTGATTCTACCTATCAGGCAATTGATGAGTCTATGCCAAAATTCAAAAGGCGATCTACATTAAAGCAGTATATGTCCCTCAAACCCATTAAGCCATGTAGCCTTTGCAATCTGGTACCGTTAATGCCAAACAGTTATATCAAAGCTAACTCCTGTGAGACTTGTCTGACAGATGTGGCGGTCAAAATAAGAACAGGATTGTGCTTACTATATGCTTGAAACGCTTATGCAACCAAGCTCCAGTAATTTGACTGATTAAAAGCAAAATAACAAAACTTGAAGTTGTAACAAATTCTGCAGAATATTGCAAAATCAAAGATTATACCACTGTTTTGTTAGCTGACAAAGACTTTCATTTTTTTTAACGATTTTTTTGATTGAAAGACCGAGGCTGAGCTTCATTGAAGCTACAAGACATTGGCATTTTACATTTACTGAATGTAAACAACTTTATCTGTAGCGATACATAAAAAAACCTGAAGATATTTTGGTGAAGGCTGATCCAAATTTCAACGTGTTAACTAGAGTGTTTTGAAGCTTAACCAAGATTAAGGAAAGGATATCTCGTATTAGATACAAGCAAGGTAAAATTGAAGGTAAAAGGGCCCCAGGACGAAGAAGAACCAGGCTTGCTAACCTGAGAGCATGGTATAGAAAGATCTCAACACAGCTATTCCGTATAGAAACTAAAAAAGTCATCATAGTCAGAATGATCGCCAACGTTCGGAACGGACAGGCACCCTAAGAAAAAGATCTCGTATCAATCCTATCATACCTACTTGAAGCCAACAATATATAAAATGTCAGTCCGGAGAAGTTACAAGAATTTGCTTGAAATTCATTTTGGATACACTTGGCTCCAAAATCCAAGGTTGGGATACTACAAAGCACCTTTACAGAACATGGACCTATCAAGCGTACCCAACTACGCAGACTCATTCTGTGGTCCACAAAGTAAAGAAAATACAGCACAGTCTATGTAATTTCATTAAAATAAAATTAATTTTGACATAAATGACTTTCGATTTAACTAGACTCATTTCAAATGATTTAGAGGCAGCGACATTTGTATCAAAGTAACCAAAGTTACAGTATTATCATAATCGCCAATGTTCATTTTTCTTTTTAATTTTCTCAGAAGATACTTGACAGACAATAAAAATACAACATTCTTCATGTGCCTCAAACATAATTTCGCTTGCAAAATTAGCCAAGATGGAGATTGGCGACTTTGATAATAGATCACTCATTTTATGTTCAAAGATGTATAACTTTAACGTAGAAGGTATACCTAATTCAAGTTATGTACCAACGACTTGTAAATTCTGACCGGAAAAATGTATGCTTTCTATTTTTTAGAAATCGTTAAAAAATGTATCGTAAAATAAATATGGTTTTTTAAAATGTGATAAACTAGGTATACAGTAACTGTAGGTAATTAATGTTTTTGCAAGACCAGTAGATATTAACCAATTTTTCAAGTTATTATTGTCAATATTTTGTTTCAATATTCGAAAAACAAAGCATTATGACAAACGGTCACTAGTATATGTATGTTAATTGAATCTTATAATATCTGTCTATTCAACTAATCTATTTTTGCCTCTTACATAAATTGGTTTCCTTTCAGAACCCTCTAGATAAAGAAAAATGTGAAAATCGATAAATTATATGAAACTATCCACCATTATCAATTAATAATATCAAAGACCTCAAAACGAGAAATCCATCCAGAGAAAAACCAGGAGAAATTGTACGTAAAATAAACAATAAAACACAAAAGATTCCTTTAAAGAATTGAAATAAAAGCAGAGCGTCGAATTCAGTGCCTGAAAAAGCCCGGCTATTCCTTCCTATTCTCTTCAAATTTCTTTTCCCGACCGACGAGCAAAACTGATTCTTCTCGCGATCCATTAAAATTATTTGAACACACTATGCTGTATGATATACATAGAAGAGCGAGACAAAATTATCGCGGGAATCGCTATAAAGACAAAGATAGCGTTCGGGCGTGGCTACAGGAAAGCGGGGGCGGATACAATATGGCGGATAACATCCCCCACTTTTCCCCCTCCGCTCTTTCGGCATCGTGCACTGAGAATTATAATTGCATATAATATGTATGTGTGTATATGAAGTGAGGAGACTCCAAGTACGGTGCCCATATTTCACCATTTCAGCCGTTTTCAGGCATTTCAGGCGTTTCTTTCGGAATTCTTGAGTGGATTTCAGCTTCGTATAAAAGTTATTGTATTAATTATCATCTAATTAGGGGTTATTTATAGTCGTGGTGAAATGGTAGCTAAGCTTGTTTTTGTGTAGATTTGATGAAATATGTGGAGAGGACAAAAGATTACTTTGGTTCCACTACAGCAAAAACGTATCTCTGAAGTTGAAAAGATATCCCTTAAATTATATATACAGTATGTCCTTGATTAAAATAGCGTCTTTATTTGCAATTTTATTAAAAATGGAATTAATAAGTTATAGACGAACAATATATTTTCATAGTTAAATTTATGACAAAATCAAGTTTTTTAATGTTTTACTATGTGAAAAATAGTAACTATGTGAAAATAAAAAATTTCAATTAAAATTAAAATAAAAATAAAAGATATGACCTGGAAAATATTTAAGTTAGAAGGAGAAATCAAGCTTTAGAACAAATTAGTTGGTATACAAAAAATGCATTGTAAGAATATTTTTAAAGCAAACATCTTCGTTTCAGAATTTAGGCACAGCCTATTAAGGAGCCTTCTACAAACTGTTTGTTTGGTTAGTAAATGTTCATCCATTCTTTTTATATGTTGTTTCCATTTTGTTTGGTATATCTTTTTATAATTGATTGAGTATCTATATATTCATGGTCTTCTAATCATGTTATAATGTAATTTATGTATGCATGGCCTTAAATTTTATAATTATCTCTTTGCGCTATGGTAAAGGGAGGAGAGACGGACCAACTTTTAGAAAACTGAAGCATGTTTCTTTATTAAATAAACATGAAAATAAAAAAAAATATTGTATAACCTAACTTAACATTGGTATTTATTTTGGTATAAGTAAAAACTACAAATTCTTCTTCATGTGCCTTGTCCGTTCCGAACGTTGGCAATCAACATGGCTATTCTGACTTAGTTTACGGCAGATCTGAATAGTTCAGCAGATGACAATCCGAACCATTGCCGCAAGTTTTGGAGCCACGAGTGTCTCTCCTCCCTGGACCCCTTCTGCTGTCTATTTTCCCTTGAACGATCAGCTGGAGTACTCTATATTTATTATGTCTCATAACGTGACCCAAGTATTCCAACTTTCTTTTCTTTATACTTATTCCTACCTCTCTCTCCTCTACTTTTTTCATCAATGTTGCGGTCATTGTCCACGCCTCCATTCCATATAACAAAACCAGGAATACATAACAATTCAGAAGTCGAATTTTGAGAGGTAGGGTGAGGCTTTTAGAGGTGAAAATTTGCTTCATGCTAGTGAACGATGCTCTTGCCTTTTCTACTCTTATACGTATTTCCTTAGCTTGATCCCAATTTGAGTTAACTGTTTTTCCCAAGTAGATGTACGAATCCACGTGTTAAATTCTTTCATTGTCTAATATTAGTTGCTGTGGTGGTAGTTGGGTTTTGCTTACTAACATCCATTTGGTTTTTGTGATATTTATTCTGAGTCCGTATTGTGCACTTGTTTTTTGTATCTTACTCATTAAGCAACTCAGTTCCTCCATGCTACTTGCTAGAATCACAGTGTCATTTAGAAATTACATTACAATCTATTACAAATATTATCTAGAAACTAGAAATTATAATTCTTAAACCTAAAACAATATATAATGCACTGACACTTCATTGGTCCATCTCTCCTCAACTGTGGAGGTGAGATGGGCAACTAGGAGTAGGAGAGATGGACCAAGCTAAACCTTTTTCTTTTTAGCAAGAGACCTTCCGCACTTGTTTTAGTTTAGAGATTAGCGAAGCCAGTACAAGTTTCATGTAACCGGCGCTTACAAAAAATACATTGTATCCAGGCATCTTTTTTACATGTTTGACGATAGTTCCAGTTGCACTCAACACACTCATTTTCAATATCACTGATGTTTTCATCAGCACTAGTGTCGTTTAGAGTAACAACTTCAGATAGTGACGATTCACTCCCTTCTTCATTTTAATAAAATCTTGAGCAGTAATCTCTTCAGTTATTTTTTAAGAACTCTCTTTACTGCTGCTGCCAATACATGCACGTTAGCGTGCTACCTCATCAAGAACTTTTCCGGGAGTTATATCTTTATCAGTAATTGATGACTTGTTTGGGCTACCGTGCAAGAATATTTTACCACTGACTCCAGAGGGACCTGGTTAAGCAGATTCTGATCTAACTGGAAAATTCATTGTTTTTGTTTCTGATGGGGTGTGTGTCAAAAATGCTTATACTGGGATTATTAATGGATTAAACGGATAAATTCCCGTGATTTTAAATGCAGAAGCCGCATTTTGGATAGTTGCTGAGTTTTCCCAAGCTCGACCTAAGAGTTTATCAAACTAAAGACATTTTAAAACCCTGTTTGTATTATTCTGTACCATAAAGGCATTCAGCATAAAAGTTTACTTTTAAGTGACTTAAAAAAAGCACGATCCAGAGGCTATTGGTAATGTGTTGTTTAGGATGGCAAACGAAATAAAATTATTTCGTTTTGGTCTGCAAATTTTAGTAGATCCAGGTTGGTCGTATGGGATTTATGGCCATCTAATATTAATAAGGTTTTATCTGGAGGCTTTCTTGGCAAAAAGTGTGTTTGTAACCGTTCTAAGAAAATGTCACTGTTAACGTATGCTGGGTTTTCCGATATCCTAATCTTGGAACCTAGTGGCATTCCATAATGCCACTCGTCTTTTTTATTTTTCCCTTTAAAAATGAAAAAAGGGCAAGAAAATCCCTTCTGTACTACAACAAGCTATTACAGTAATCGTTTCACCTATTTTCCTATAGCTTACGCTGGAAACACATTTTGAACCTTTTTCTGCCAGAACTTGACCGGCTCTAGTATTCAGTGGTAATCCTGTTTCGTCAGTATTAAATATGTGTCCGAGTTTATCATGAAAATTGTATTCGGTCATAATTCTCTCGAGATCAGAAAAGTAGTCATCGACTGTTTCTTTGGAGATTCCTAAAGGTCGTGCAATTAAGGTGTCCTCAGATTTTCTAATTGAAATTTCAGGTCTTCATTTTAAAAAGAGTTTTAACCATTTTTTACCAGCTTTACCTAAAAGTAGACAATAAGTAACTCTTGTATCAGATTTATGAATTTAAAAATTTACCTTCTTCTACATTAAATTCATTTGAGATTCCTAATCGCTGAGCTAACTTAAAGGCCATGATTCTTACATCAGTTCTGGTTGGTACAAAGCCTGCTTTTTGTAGTTTTTTTATATGGCTAACGATTTTAACTCCAACAGCAGTTTTATTAAGAACAATCTGGACCCAATCGGTTCATCTTATCCATATTGTTTTATTTTTAGTCGAGGTTTAAAAGTCGTTTCGGGTATTCCAAATAGTTTGGCGGAATCTTCCTAAAACAAAATATACTGGTCCTACTCTCGTCCTCGTAAGTGGTCCATCTATCCTTAAATAAGAGGACAGATGGATCAGCCCTTATTTGTTTAAAATAAGCAGACTATTATAGCAGTAGTTGTTACCCTATAATACACATTTTAAATATAGTTCAATAATAAACTAATAAATAATCGGTCAAACTCACCTGTTTTTACAAAAAATAAAATTTAAAAAACTCAAATAAAATTATCACACGTGGCAGTTTCAATTATCGCAAATAACACTCCTACAAGTAGGCACCGATGCGTTGCAACTGGCGTCTCCTAAGCAACTGAAATGATACAACAGAGGAACAGAGTAGGATAGACTTGCCCTGTTGCCAAGCTTCTTCGCTAGGCCAACTATTCTCCTGGACCATCTCTCCTCCCTTTACCATATTATCCAGATCTTACCTCCATATAAGAGTAGGTTTTGCGATGGTCTTATAAAGTTTGTATCATTTTATTGCACATTATTTTGTTTTTTAATTGATTACTATTTTAATGGGAATAAGCCATAATTGAAGTAAATCAATAAAATAAGTTTATTGACGTTTTAAAAATATTTTACTGACGGATATTCTCAAGTTGAACTTGATTTTATGTAATCGAATGAACTATCTTACAATAAAGTCGTCCCACGAACGCAACTCAGCAATATTGGCAATATTATTTTAAAGTTGTCTACTTTAAAATATATGTCTCAATTGTCAATATAAATGATTCATATGAATTTAAATTATTAGAAGAATTTTTTCATCAAGTAATAAAAAACAAAATATATTTAATTTATTAATGTTTGTATTTTGAGAAGGATTTCCGAAGTGGAATTTGAAACGTTAATAAACTTGTTTTAAACTTCAAGTATGGCATATTTCCATTAAAATAGTAATTTCTTTAAAAAATCACAAGAAAATAAGCTTCAGAACAATATTGTTCTTTAATGTTCTGTAAATTGTTCTGCGAATAAACTAGCCACAACAGAAAGGGCAATGGAAATAGCAATGTTAGGTATACGACTGTCAGGTAAAAGAGGAACGACTGGGTATGGTCAAAAACAACAGTTGAGGATATCACAACAAAAATTGCCAAAATTAAATGCAGCTCCGCAAATCACACTGCTAGACAAAGAGACCAACTTTCGAACTCCACAACACAATATTGGAGACCTTAAAAAGGTAGACGACCAAGAGGAAGACCACAGATCCGATGGGTGGACGACATAAAAAGAATACCCGGTAAATTGCAAGTATGTTGCTCAGGATATAGATCGATGAAAGGAGTTGGGAGAAGTCTGTCTGTAAAAATGGACGAGAGAAGGCTAAGAAGAAATTTTTCTGCATATACAGTAAAATCTGTCACTTGTGTGATAAATGTGTATTTTTCTCGAAATTTACATAAAACTCCAGATAATTGAATTTCTGAAATTTTTATTTCTGTATGTACTTTTGCTCTTTAAGGTATATTGAATATGTTCTGTTTTTTCATAATTTCAAATGCTTTGTACCTAATGACCAGTTTAAAGATGTTAACGTTCTGGCGTATTGTTCTGACTATGACAAGTTCAAGGTACAGTAAAACTTATGTTAATGGATACCTCTCCACAAAGCCACCTCGCTAAACGGAAAATTTGGTCACTGAACATTTTATATTCGGGTAAACAGGAAGATATCTCCGAACAACGGACCCTCTTTACAACGACTCCGGACAAAATTTGACTTAAGTTTTTCTAAGAAATTACTGTAATTTTACCCGCCAACAACAGACAATCAGGTAATGGTGATTAAAACATATACAGAACTTATTCTAGCCACAAAACTAATTGTAAAAATAGGTATACTGTATCCAGAAATTTAGTGTCTCATTATAAAAGTTATTTGAATAACAGCTGTAAAACTGAATAATCCCTTGTAAATACTCTATTGTTGTATAATTATTACAGCTACTCAAGCTGACAGGACCGGCACATAGCCAAGTCAACTGTAGGTAGATAAATATAATCAGATCAAATATTATCATTCAAGCGTAATGTCAAAAAACTCTTTTTATAAACATACAAATTTCCCATAATTATGGTATTCTTTTATTAATCATTATATTAATACTCAACGAAGAAAATGCGCCATAAATTAAGAAAATCTTAATTTAGTCAAATTGACTGGACCGGCCAGTATCCACAGTCAGAAAAATTGTAAGTAATCCTCTTATACCAAGATTAACAAGGCGGGATAACATTATTTGTCAAAAGCTCGATCGTGCAGATGAATATATTATTAGTTTCAAAGTATATGCCTTGTATGAAGAACAAATTGTACCCACACTAAATATATTAGTTGGCATTAAAATAATTATTTTATCAGTAAATTAGCTAAAGTTAGACAAGGATGAATAATGGGGGGTTGGCCACAGAACAGTATTATTTAAAAATAACCTTAATTGGTCAACATTGGTTATATGTAGACTTCGGCAAATATGCATATTGCATATTTTGCATATTGTGCATATTTTATGCAAATATTTCATACTTTGGCATATTTGTATAATAGTTTGCATAAAGTGCATAAAAGTTCAGATTTTTATACTGTATTTGAAAATTTTTAAACATACCAATTTATTTCAATTCTTGTATAAAATTTTGTAGTCATTTTAATCAAGAAATGATCTAAGTACGTAATCTCTACAGTTACAAAACATTTACAATTTCAAAGAAGATCAATTTAAGTAGCCCTCAACATTCTTAGAAAGTCTCGGTCACTGAGGCATTCAGTTATTGGATAATCGCTAAGGGTTCGCTCATTTGCATTTTATGATCTAATCCCCAAATCTATCTACAATTTATTGTATCTTAACAGCAGGTAAACGGCTAATAGTTTTGTTCCTAATTTAGGGATTTTCCAAAATCTCCCAGTTTATTGAATTCGGTACCTAAACATTTCTAATTTCATGCTCAGATTTGTAAATCATTTTTGTTTTGATATTCAAAGCGTAAACACTCGTTGTGCGTAACAAAAAGGAAGATTGTGATTTTATAATGCCTAAAACAACCAGTGCTTCAACTTGGATTAAACCTTATAAAGAGCTGTCTATGGATATGGGAAAAATCTACTGTTAAGTCTGTGGCAAAATTGTAAGTATCTAATATTTTCTATTAAATATCTAATATTTCATACATACAGGGTGTTTCCAAATGACACTTACAACGTTTGACTGTAGATACTTCTCAAAAAATTGAACAAAACGATATAGTTAATGAGGGGTCAAACTTATTTACTTTTCGAGATACAGGGTGTTAAAATTAAAAAAAATTAAATTCTTTTAGTTAATAACAACAATAACTTTAAAACCAATAAACGTATTTACTTGAAATTTAGTACTCTTAGGTTGTTTTTAAATGAAAAATAGCTTCCTTTAGTGAGAAAAAATTGTCCATGGTACAATACAATGGTGTGTATTTAGAAAAATTTTTCACCTTTACTTTTTTTTATGAAGTCAGCTATCCTAAAACACAATTATTTTTATTGTTAATTGAATTAACAAAAAAAAAAATTTTGTTGAATTTTAAAATAAGTTATATGATGTACTAATGGTTAGTAACAAAAACTAATTTGTGGATTAATACTGCATTTAAAACACTTAGCGAGTGTTTTTTTTCCAAACCAGTTATTTGATTAACCAAAAACACCTTGTATATTTTTATGTTTTAAAGGTTGGGTTAAAATAAAGGTTTTTATTTTTATTTATAGATAGCATGTGAGAAGAAATTTTAGATAGACCAACATGTGAAAACTGCTTCACACATTGCAAAAAAAGGAAAAATAGGAGGAAAACATCAAACTTCAATGGCTAAATGTTTCCAATCTACTTCAAAAAAATTAGATGAGCAAGAAACTTTTAATGAAGACTTGTGTCGCACATTAGTGTCTGCAAACATACCGCTTTCAAAATTAGCAAATGTAAATTTTAGTTCGTTTCTAAAAAAATATTGCAAACTTAATGTTCCAAGTGATCGGTCTCTAAGAAGAAATAATGTGAATGGGCTATACTCGTCGGTGTTAATTAATATTAAGGAAGAAATTGCAGATAATTATTTTTACATATCTGTAGACGAAACCACTGATTCCTCAGGAAAGTATATTGCTCATTTATTGATTGGTGTTCTTAAAGAAGATACCTTACCAAAATCTCATCTTATTTCATGCCAGCAACTTGAGAAAACAAATGCTTTAACAATTTCGCGTTTTATACAAGAAACATTAGCAACTTTTTTTCTTCCGACAACTATTCCTTCTAATAAATTACTGCTTATTTTATCGGATGCTGCTTCTTATATGGTGAAAGCAGGACAAAATTTAAAAATATTTTTCCCAGATATAATACATGTTACTTGTGTAGCGCATGGATTAAACAGAGTTGCAGAGGAAATACGAAAAAAGTTTCCTCTTGTAGATACCATGATATCCAGTGTCAAAAAAGTATTTCTTAAATCTCCTATAAGAATTCAACTTTATAAAGAAATGCTACCTAATATTCCTCTTCCACCACAACCTATTTTAACCGCGATGGGGAACATGGTTAGAAGCAGCTAATTTTTATGCAGATCATTTTGTTAAAATAAAGAACATAATTGATACGTTAACAGATGAAAGTTCCCAATCTCTTTTGGATTCTAAACAAACTTTTCAGAGTAACTTGCTTCAACAAGAACTTTCATTTATAAAATCAAATTTTAGTTTTGTTCAAAAAACAATTACTCAGTTAGAATCACCAAAACTGTCATTGTTCGAAAGTACAGCATTAATAAAAGAATTTGCGTCATGTTGTCGGAACGTTAGAGGTAATATTGAGAAAGATATTTTAAAAAAATTTGAAGCTACTATGGAAAAAAATAAAGGTGACCATATTCTTTCTGAAGTAGTCAGTGTTCTAGCTGGAAATATTTCGGAAACAATTAATTTAGAACCAAATGTTTTGGTTAGTTTGAAAAATGCTCCCGTTACATCAGTTGATGTTGAACGAAGTTTTTCCATAATAAATACATGTACTCAGACAGAAGCCACAAGTTTTTGTTAGAAAATTTTAAACACCACTTGGTCATTTATTGTTACCATAAGTCTAAATAAGTTTATTCATACTTAAAAATGATGTAGTTACTTAAAATAAATGTAAATCTTAATGAATAGTAGGAAATATTTAGTTAGGTACACTTTTTTTTTAATAAAATTGTTACTATTTTACGATTTTTTTATTTATTTGTATGCATATTTTGTAAAATATTTGCATATTTTCGGGTAAACACGTGCATATTTATGCGCATATTTTCTACATTTTTATTTGCATATTTGCCGAAGTCTAGTTATATGTATTATCAAAATTCCTAGAAAAAGGTATTTATTAATTAAGGAAGGTCGGTAGTAGTTTTCCTAACCTAAAGGAAGGCTTGGAAGAGGTTGATTTTATATTTAAATTCATTACAAGTATAAAACTTTTATAATTGACTGGAATGCAAATATTGCATTGGATTCTTATAACAATTTGTAGCCAAACTTACATAAACTTTTGTCGACCCTCCTTGTCACTCGCATATTCAAGAAAGGAATGCTCTTGGTGATAGAGTCCATAACTTAAAAAGTAAATAAGGATCAAAACCATTAAACAGTGACACAGTGCCCAAGGTTTTGTCCAGTGGTAACGGTAGAATTAAGTCATCGTCTTCTTCTCATAGTGCCGTGCACCTATAGTACGTTGGCGAATTATCTTAAGGACAGACGTCTGTCTTTTGCGGCATGCAAAAGATCGCCAGTGTTATTTATCTCGTCAGTCATCCATATAACTTTTAATAAAAGGATTTGAAAATTCCTGGCATTCTCGTTTTACTTAAAAAACCTGTTTTTCTTTCTAAGAGTAGCTTTGTTCTTAAATATATGGACTGATGCTGTTTGGTGAATACAAAACAAAACGTTTCCACTAATATATAGAATAGTTTTTTCTATTTTTTTCTTATCTGAATAAGATCTTCAAGTATTACAGTGTTAAGGGTTTTCACCCTTTATATTTTGTTGTGACAGCATGTTGTGCCAAGATATAGAAATGTTTAGATGTATTAATATCACTAAAATGTGAAGGTATTCTACCCTTCAGTAAACTATCAGTCTGCCTTATGTAACAAGAGCAACATTTTGCATAATGGGATATATAACATTGATGTTTTTAAGATGAGCTAAGGGAGTTTTGGTTTTGGAAAACAAATTACTGACAGTCTTACAATTATTCATAGCTATATTAATGAATGAATTAAAAAAACTGATAAGTTTATTTGTAAATTAAGGAAAGTAAGGCAGGGATGAATAATGTAGGGTTGACGAAGGCAAAGGAGTCAAAATTGGTTTTGTTTCTGCGGAACAGTATTATTTGAAATTAACCTTAATTGGTCACCATTGGGTAAATCATTGAATAAATTATCATAACTCCTAGAAAAAGGTATATATTAATTAAGGAATTTGGAATCGCGAGGCTTGAGACGAGACGAAGACAAAAAGAATAATTCAGAAGTACTTAACTTTGATCTCGAAGCAGTTCTTACGACTCCACGGATTCTAAGAGGACAAATATTTTACCTACGAAAATTGGCTATTTATAACCTGACTATCTACAACTTAGGGAATTATGACGGAATCTTTTACCTTTGGAAATAATGCCAAGGAAAAAGGGAGTCAAACGAGATATCTACTTGTGTTTACATTTACATTATCAATTAACCAAACATTACTGAGGTTTAAATGATGTCGGACAAAAATCGCAAGCAACACAAAAAACACAGTTTGCAACTATGTGCTTGAAACTTCTTAAGATTGGCACTAACTTCAAAACTATTGATCACAAGTTTTTTTAATCAGGAAATACCGAGATGGAGTATGATTTAGTCGGATAAAAATCGAACAGAAATCAAAATATGTTTATTAGATAATGGGATCAGATGATAAGAAATGCTAGAACATATCCATGTCCTTTTGAAGTCAGATTCATAATGTTTGATAAGATTGTTGATTTTAAATCCTTTGGAATATATGACTATAAAGTGAAGAAAATTCCCCGGCAACAAGTTTGCTGGGTACGAAACATTAAAACCGATGACGTGGTGACAAAGTCCTACAAAATTTTTTTAGATGAATTTCAACAAATAAACAGCATGAAAAGTCGTTAGCGACCTAAAAACGTTGACATGAACAAAGCTTGTGATAAGCAGTTGCCAATTGCGATTGCTAAATATAAAGATCTGCAGAAAATGTGTAATGATTTATCAATTTCAAAGAACTATTATAACTTGTATAATCCTATAAATGCCGATTAAAATATAAGAGACAATTTGACAGAGATAAATTAAAGCGAGGATTCAGACAAAAATTAAATTATTCTAAAATAATGATTTAAGTGTTTTCTAGCTATCTAATTAGCCTTCTTCGGTCTATCTTTGGACATAGGCCTCCCCAATCCTTTTCCATTCTTCTCTGTCTGTCGCTACAGTCATCCACCTAGAGCCCACGTGCTTCTTGATATCATCTGCCCATCTCATTTAAGGGCCTTCCTCTGCTTCGTTTATATTCCCACGTCTCCAACTTATAAGAATTTGGTTCCATCGGTCTTCTTTTTGTCTTATATTGTGTCCGGCAAATGATTTAAGTGTTTTACTATATTTTTATTCCTATCTTTGTATGTTTCAATATTTAAAAGTAATTTTTGTTCCACTTTTACCATAATAAAGGTTGATATAATTTCAAGTATATGCATTTTATCACAAAATCTACAATGCCACAATCACGAATGTTTTCACGAAAGTCACGAACTTTTTTCAAAAATTGATAGATGTTTTCGTAAATCCCTGATAATATTTCAAAAATATAAAAAAAAATGTAACATTAAATCCTGAATTTTGGCAACTAATTGTAAGTCAGATATCTGCTAACTTTCATTTTGCACATTCGTGGGAATGGCATTGCACCGACGATTTCCCTTTGTGATATCCCCTTGTGCTATACGCAATGTACCAAAATTAACATCTTCTAGCAAAAGATTGCTATTCCTTCCAAGTATTGAAAGCCAATATATGGCGTAAGAGAACAATTGGTCAACCTCCCATTTTTGAATTGATAAAACATCATTTCTGGCTATCATACTAGAGGTTGACGAATTTTTCTCCTATGCCATATATTGTCTTTTAATACATCGAAGCCATAGAAAAAACATCTTCTAGCTTTTGCTGAAAGATGTAAATTTTTCACACCTCGTATAGCGCAAAGGACATAAAATGATATTATTAAATCGTTTGCGTTTATGGTCATCAAAAAGAGATGCATCTTTGTAGGCTTACCACTTGAGTGAAGAAACAATGACGTTTCTTGGCCTTTTCGTGTCTGATTTTATATTTAGCCCGAGTACCTGACGAAAGCATGGAAGCCTTAAATAGCGACATAGCACTCTTTTAATAATCAATCTATCCATAGTGTAAGTAGTCTGCTTTTACTTCTTCTGTCAGTTAGTGGTGTTCAAACTGTAATGTTTTAGGTCCACCATCCGTTATTAATTCTGATTACATGGCTCGTCTAGTGCGTCCAGTGTAACTACAGACATAATATGATGATATGCATTCGATGACATCTGTGACGTATTTCCTCGTTTTTATGTTTCTAAGAGTCAGTCTAAGTAAAGTCTGTTCTATTATCCTTTGGGTTACTCTAAGTTTGGTTTCTGGAAATTGTTTCAGTTCCGTTAGTCAAGACTAGTAGTACACATTGGTCAAACGTCTTCTTTTTTTAATAATTTGGTGTATAGCTCTTGAAGATGTCTGATGGAGCTCCAAATGCGGTTAATGCTGAAAATTATTGATGTTAAAAAGATGGGAAAACGAAAATGTATTAAAATGCGTGTATAGGTACAGCTAGGTACCAAGCAATGAAAGCGTTTCTTATTAGAATTATTTGTTGGGTTATATTATTTAAGGGTTTTCTTTCCCTAATGCTACAACAGGTTAGCAATTTATTATTAATATTATTATTGGAAAACGATTTCCGGAGTAGAAATCGAAAAGTCAAAACAAATGTAAAATGTAATTTTCATTACAATCAATTGTGGTTTAATGCCATATAAATACATAATCTGGTTCTTCTGCTTTGACTACGGTGCCCATGTTTTAGACTCGGGTAGATTCCATGACGATTTGCCGATAAAGTTTTCGATCTTGCGCGGCATGTAATAATCCATCTGCTGATAAGCCAGTCCATTGTCGAATTTTTCGGAGCAATGAGTATTTCTTCCTACCAATTTTACTTTTTCCATCAATCTTTCCGTTGAGTATCAACTGCATTATCCTGCATCTGCTTCCTCTCCTCCACCCCCCTGCTCCTTTATTAAGTCACCGTCACCTTGACTTACTCTGTTCAAGACTTCTCTGTTTGAAATGTGTTACTTCTTTTTCTTTAGATGCAAATCTACTAATGGATGTTAGCGATTACATTTTCCATTAATTCTCTATTTCTTGCAATATGTATCAGAGATTGTATGTCGTTAATTCCTGTCCATTGCCTTATGTTTCGGAGCCAGAACATTTTCTTGAGTCCCATTCCTCTCTTGCCTTCAATTTTACCCTCGATTATAAGTTGGAGGAACTTGTATTTTTCATTTCGCATGATGTGGCCTAGACACGCCGTTTTTCCTTTTCTTGATGGTTTCGAAAAGTTGGCGTTCTTGGTTTATTCTTTTAAGGACATCTATATTTGTGATTTTCGCTGTCCATGGTATTTTTAGGATACGGCGATAAAGCCACATTTCGAAAGCTACTAATCTGTTTATATCCCTCGTTTTGAGTGTCCAGCCCTCTACGCCATATAGCAGCACTGACCATACGTAGAATTTAGTAAACCTTAGTCTCAGTTGAAGATCGAACTCTGAACAAGTCAGTACCTTCTTGAATTTTACGAAAGCTTGTCAAGCTTGCTCAATGCGACATTTTACTTCCCTGTCCGATGCTCAGTCTTCAAAAAGCCACGATTCCAGGTATTTAAATTTACTCACTCTTTCTATGGATTTACTATTCAGTGTTATGGTGGAGTTTTTAAGTGCATCCAAGTTTCTGGAGATGATCATGAATTTGGTCTCTTTGGTATTAATCTCTAATCCCATTCGCTCACTGTATTCTCCGATTATAGTGACAAGTTGTTGAAGATCGACTATGTTGTCACAAATTAAGACACTATCATCAGCCTATCGTATGTTGTCGATCATTACTCCACTCACCTTGATTCCCATCTCTGCATCCTCCAAAGACTGTTGAAATATGGCTTCCGAATAAATGTTAAATAAAAGAGGGGAAAGCACACATCCCTGTCGAACGCCTCTTCTTATATGTATGGGCTTGGATATAGAATTGTCTATTTTTAGCTGTGCCGTTTGATGCCAGTACAAGTTTTCAATGCTTATGTCTTTTTGGCCTATATCAACTTTCTTGAGAATCTGCATTAGCTTGTGGTATTGGACACGATCAAACGCTTGATGTGTGTTAAACCCATGATATTCTGAGCATTCCACGATATAACCCGTAAACGAAATGTGTTAAACCCATGATATTCTGAGCATTCCACGATATAACCACATCTCGAAGGCTTTTAATTTGTTCTTCATATTAACCTTCAGAATTCAGGTTTCACATCTATACAGTAATACAGGATACACATAACATTTTAAGAACTTAATTCTCAAATGAAATCGTAGGCTTCCACGGCCAGAGTCAGAATTATAGTTTATTCGTTTTCCGGGTTTGGACCGTGTCATTTGTGAGTGACCCAAAAGTGGGTTCATCTCGACGTTTCGCTACAATTGTATGTAGCTTCTTCAGGAGAACAAAAAAAGGAAAAAAGAAAGAAAGAAGAAAACAAAAGAACAGGAAGATGGGTAGATAGCAACGGTAACTCAGTTACTCAACGCAACCAGAGGCGAATACTAACTACCAAGATGGGCATTTGGTCACAGTAACTCAACTACTCAACGCAGCCAGAGGTGAAAACCAAATGCCAGGACAGGGATTCACGTCCAACAGCTCAGAACACTAACGCGTCGAGAGGCGGGGAGTGAATTGGATTCATATAACTTAATTCTCAGCTGTAAGTTCAGCTGAGAATTGTTCAGAATAGATCTATTTCATAAATGCTCCTCTTGCAATTTCTATACGAGTTTTCTTTCTTAATCCGGATTTAGTGTCTCGTTTATCCAACATCCTAGTTATTTAAAATAGTTAACTTTTGTTATCGGTTTATTATTGACAATTAGTTGTATAGCACCGAGGTCTTGTTTACTAACCACAACTAACTTTGTCTTTGTTGTATTTATGCTTAGTCTGTTATTAGAATTGAAAATCTCCGATACTTTCAGCCACGATGGCTGTGTCATCTGCATATATGATGTTGTTAATAGTTTCTCCCCCGATTAGAACTCCACATTACCTTTCCAAGGCTTCGTTAAAAATTATTTCTGAGTAAACGTTAAACAAACTTGGGGACAACACACAACACTGTCTGACCCCTCTTTGAATACAAATTGTGTCTGTTTATGTACCGTCTACCAGAATAGAAGCTTCTTGGGTTGATAATCTGGTAAATGAATTCAATTGTTTTTTCGAAAAAAAGTGTTAACACAAAGTTTTTATCTTAAGAAATGGACCTTCAAGAAGAGGAAAAGATGTATTAATATAAGGAGAAGAAGAAAAGGCTGATTAGCCTCAAATTTATTAGGTTTCTTTCTTATTCCACAAGCTACTTATGAATTAGTGTTAAGACTATAGCATTTTGTTTTAAGAAAAAGAAAATGCATGGGAATGTTATCAAAGAAATAAATCTGTTTTCCTTAAATTCATTACTTGTCTATTTTGGACTAAGAGATACCTACGTAGCAAGGTTCAAATTTATAGGAATTTTGCTTTAAGGAAATGAAAAGTACGCTAACAACAGTTGAAGACGAAGAACTATTGACTCAAAATTCAACAGAATTCTTCATTACGCTAAGAGCAACATAAGTATCAAGTTTTAATAAATTATTTAGGAGTTATGGCATAGATAGACAGATTGACAGATAAAAGAACAACAAAAGGATGTCATTAACAAAATTTTAATAATTACTGTATTACATTATAAGAAAGTACAATTAAGATTAGGAAAATAAATCCAAAGGTGCTAATAACTCACACGTTACCAAATTCGACGAAGGAAGAAGAATATTAAAATTTCAACACGCTTTAAAAATAAAATGATTTGGGGCGTAAAGCTCCACTATTATTTAGATAGGTCTTTGATGTTTAGAGATTGCTATAGGTATATTTCCCACACATTTTTATTTTCACACATATATTACAAGCTCTCGGTCTATAAACTGTTGTGTATAAACATGTGAAGTGTATTTGTTGCATTGCAAGATGTATGTCTGTTGGATATTTATTGGAGATCCAATAAGGTACGTAATTAAGTAAACAAACGTATAATATTAAAGTACAACAAAGTTGTGAAATTATTTACGGTAAAGCATTTACGAGAGTAATGAATTATTTACAACAGCAGCTGAAACAAAAATATATGTTATTAAAATATGCTTTTAAATTTAAGATAATTAAAAAACATGCATTTATTAAATTCCTATGTTTTTGTCATTCTTTCGTTTTCGTTACTTTCAAAACAAAATTATTAAGGACTTAAGCTTTATTAGAAATTTCTTTGCTACAAAGTATGCTGATTCGAGTTTACTTTCAAGTTAAAATCTTATTAACTTCAAAAAGTTTTGATCTTTGCGCTATATCTGAACGAACATAAATCTTGTAAAGTGAATTTAAACAAATACGAGTTGGAAGTAATATTAAATATGAATTTAAAATTGTTAAAGTATTTGTTATATCTCTTATCTAGATTAAGCAATTTAATTTTATGTTAAAAAAAACTTTGTTCCAATTGTTGCGAGTTTATTTTTCTTATATACTAATTATCTAACAACGTTACGTACTTCACATTTATATCAAATTTTGGAATATATGGATGAGTAATAGCAAAGTTTAGACCTTTTGACAGTATAAAACCCACCATTACATTTGATTGACCATTTGATAGATTTTCAACTGTTGTTTATTTCTATTTAGGATTTCTAAAGTATGTAGTGGAGACTGGGGCATAGTAGGGTATGGGGCATAGTATGGAAACATACATGCTTTGATATTATTTAACACTGATTTTCTAATGGCATTACATGGATTGTAAGTATAACACTCCAGTGGGATATCAAATCAAATGGGATAAAAAAATCATCGCAAATCTTTGAAGTTCCAAAAAGAACGCTTGAAAAGTATGTGGCCAAATGAAGGCAAACATAGATCGTTCTACTTCTGTAGAAAAAAGTTGGTAGAGAACTGTTTTTATCTCTGAACAGAAGAGTGAATTAAAGGAGTGAGTTAAACTTATGGAGGAGCAATTTTGTGGTCTAAACCGTTGTGAGATGAAAATGTTAGCTTTTCAGTTAGCAGAAAAAAATCGTACTGCACACAAATTTAATGTAACGAATGGCATAGCTGGTATTCATTTGCTCCAGGCTTTTTAAAAAGACATATAGATATATAAGTTTTATATCATGCCCATGCCAAAAGAAACTCGAGCAACAAGACGTGCTGCAAAAAGAAGACGAAAATCAGCTATAATCACTAAATTATCTTACACGAATGATCTTTTTACCTTTTGAAGTCACAACAAAACAGAGAAACCCGGTCACCAAAAACGTCATAATTAACTCTAAAACAAATCAAGCTAAGGCTAAAAGCACATAACAAAAAAACACAAAGAAAGTAAGAAACAAAGAAAAAGAAGAAATTAAAAAGGAGCGCGCTCAGTGCATTTATTTTGGTTACTTTTGGCAAAAATGCGATAAAGGATGGATAATGTGCCGAAAATGTAATAGTTGGGCACACTGCTCCGGTGCTGGAGAAGAAGATGAGGATGATGAAGCAAAGCAACCCACCTTTTAGTTCAGTCGTCAGAGGTTTGACCTCTAATTAGCATGGTTCTGATTAATATTCATTTTATAAGATATAAAACAGCTGAATTATTGGTGTTTCTAAAGGAATTAGGATTTCTCCCAATAGTTGCGGTTACCGAACACTGGCTTGAAGTTAACGTACCTTTGTTGTAAAAAAATAAACCAAAATTGCTAGGTATGATCATCCAAGTTCAGTTCATGGTAGCACCCTAATTCTTTCTACAAATAATTATTTGTCTTCTATAACAAAATATGACTTTCTGTTAAATGATTCCTTTTTTGAGTTTTCAAATTTCCGGAGTGCCTAAAGACAGCCATTATTGTTCCTCTTCATAAGGATGGTGATAAAACTAATGTCTACAACTATAGACCTATTGCCTTACTACCTGTCCTATCTAAAATTATTGAGAGACTTATAAAAGCCCGACTTATATCCTTTCTCGTTGAAAACAACATTTTATCCTGATTACCATTACAAGCATTTTTTTTTTTTTTATTTAAATTAACGTGCATGTGACATCTATGGTCATTAGCACGAGTTACGATTTACATGGTAATATAATATAAATTACAAAATAAAATGTAGTTAACATCTAACATACAGAGAAAATAATAAAAACTTGTAATATAACATTTATATTTTGTTGAGCAGTTGACTATTCTCGAGGAATTTGATGACCTTGTTGATTTCGTCTGTGTTGTTTAGGACCTCTTTGAAGTTAGTACTGATATTGAGCTGTTGGCGTATTTTGGCATATAAAGGGCATTCGATAAGTATATGCCTGATTCGGAGAGTCGTATTGCAGTGTTGACATTTTGGTTGTGGAGATGATGTCATCAGGTAGCCATGAGTTAGACGGGTATGTCCAATACGCAGTCTCCGTATGATTGCCATATTTTTTCGAGACATTACAAGCATTGTAATCTTTATCGTTCGAAATCTATTCAAATACTAATTTCATGTTGTACAGCTGAGTACAGTGCTGTCAGTTGATATAATATTACTATTTGCTTTAAAAATACAAACATAACCCCCTCTGTGGTTCAGTGGTACGAGCGCCTACCTTTAAACCTAAAGATCGTGAGTTCGAATCTCATCTGGGTGGAGAAATTTTTGTTTATTAAAAATTAATGAATGAAAATAATTTCTATCCTTGTGCGATCGATACTCACCAGAGGGACCGCAGACGTTCGGATACAATTAGCGTCTCTTAGCAAAGACAATGACGTCGACTTTGCTAAGTATCAAGACAATTACTCTACACACACACATAGACACACTACACTAGGTACCTGACTGTACCATGCCAATGATCATAGTTGTCGAGGCATTAACCCAATAAAAAAATGCAAACAAAAAATTGTATAATAAATATCTGTTCTGTCTGTATAAATGAAGTTTATGACATATGGGATGGGAAAAACATTTGTTACTGTCTTTGTAAGTGCATTAAATAAAAACGACCTATTATTTAAAAATACATATTCATAAATAAATCATTTAATTTTTAAATCATTCATCAGTAAATTAAAATATTTATAGTCCATTTTCATCATATTGATAGCACATTATGTATGCAAATCCCTAAACTGTTGATACGGGTGACTCAATGAAAAATAGATATTTGTCAACAAGTTTACAGAAGTATATAAAACAATTTTAAATTGAGTATGACCACCAGGTATAAAGGTTGAAGCAGAATAGAATACAATAGTTTTGAGGGTTACTAATCCCTAAATAAAGTTGCCAGTGTCGGAGTGATGGAGATTAACAGGTACTAACGAATTTGCAAGAAATGTAAGATGTTTATTTTATTGGTTATATATAAAATAATTTGTGGCCGTAACAGGGACCGATTTGTAAAAAAATGAATATTATTTTAATCAAATTCAATTTCAGATTCACTGCTTTCTTCAGAATCTAAGGAATCTTCTACTCCAATGTTAATTATTACTGGTTCCAGCATTGCATCAGTCATATTATCCAAATTCCACATTTTATTTTCTTCCTTGTGAGCATGACTAATAGCATTTTTCCAATTTTCTGGAGTTACTTTTAATAAGGAATGTTCTAATAATTGTTGTAAGTCTTCTAATTTATAAGTTTTGTTGTTGCATCCGACTTCACCCTTTACTTGAGACCATATATTTTCTATCGGATTCAGATCACAGTGGTATGGGGGTAAATGAAAAATAATTACATCACGGTTTAATGCCATTTCATCAATTATATAATTTTTATAAGCTGCTTTATGTTGCCTTACTGTTTTTGTCGAATTCTCCTTGTACTCAATTGCGTGTTTATCCAACCATTCGATTATCTCTCCTTTTTTCCATGCTGTTGTTGGCAATTTTTCTGCTAGTCTTGAATGGTAACTAGCATTATCCATGACTATGCCAGAATTTTTTGGAATTAAATCCAACATTTGCTCAAAATATTCTTCAAAAACGTCAGCAGTCATTTCCTCGTGGTAATCTTTGGTTGATTTTGAGACAAAACTTAATAATCCATCATTGACAAAACCGTATTCGTTTCCAATATGGGTTATTATGAGTCTGCGTTCTTTTCCAACGGGAATATTGTTTACTCCAGTAGATACACCTTCGATGAATGTCTGACGGGAACTTTTCACATTTGTATCAACCCATAGATATGGTACAGTATGACCTTCATTTAGCCAAGTCTCGTCCAAATAAAAAATTGTTTTCCTCTTCTTCTCGTACTTTTTAATAGTTCTTAGATAATCTCGTCTCCAACATACAATGTAATATTTTTCAATTAAAACGGATTTTCTTCTATTCTTTTGTAAACGAAATCCAATCTCTCTCAATAGTCCCCATAATTTCTTGTTGCTTATGATTTGTAACTCTTCATTTTCTCTAATTAATGTTTGGATTTTATCCAATGTTGGAAATTCTTTGTAAAAAAAATGAGTGGACGCTGCGTCTTAACATGTTTTTATGTATTTCTTCAATTTCCAAGGGTTTACTTCCTCCACTCTTCTTGGGAGATGAAACAGTTCGCCCTTTTCTATCTTTTAGGAATCTAGAAATTGTTTCTTCTCCAACTCCTGTTTTATTTAAACACATGTTAACGATTTCACGAACATTACTTAGAGGGCGTTGATGTACAAGTGCATCGTGTACATTTAATATTATATTTTTCTCTTTTAGACTGAAGGCACCTTTAAAACTACACTTAACCGGGATAGAACCTGTTGTTGACGTCATTTTTAAATGCAAATAACAAAATATCGACACCAAAAACGTAGGTAGATAAGACATGAACAATGTACATCTACAAACTAAACGGAAGATGCAAACAATTTCTAATTTATATTATTGGCATAAGCTGTTATGTGGCATAAAAATTACTTAAACTATCATTAGTGAAGCCTTATCAGTAATTCCAGGTAATCGTTCACAGAAGGTATTCTTTTTGTGTCAGGCGATAACTTGTATAGAAAACAATAATCACCTTTAAATTACTGTTTACATTAATTTATTTCGTGAAACATTGAATTCTCTCGTTAATCACCCGTGTATAATTAACAATAATCGTGTGGCATATATACCGACGTTTTTTACGCACAAAAAAGGTATAGTGAGATTAGTGGACACCTATTTTACAGAAGATTTTTTAAAAGATAATGAATTGTTGACGGCATCTTAAAATATTAATTTTTTTTATTTATTTTAAAACAAGTATAGGGCGACGCCAATGGTTTTTTGACCTGTTGAGGATTTGCATACATAATGTGCTATCAATATGATGGAAAAGAACTATATCACCCTATACGCGTAAGTTTTGTTGTTTACTGGCACTATCGCGTCTCGTTGAATCGGTCTTAGGTGTAAAACTTATGTTTTGTTCAAAATAATTTAACGATTTATTTTCTTAACAATAAAAATATATTTTAAAGTCAGATAGTTTAAATTGTTATAATAAACTGCACTAAATTTTACTTGGATATATTTCATTAAATTCCCCCACTTTGCCCCATTTAGTACTCCGGTTTGCTCCAATATAAGGGACACACCGAGGCACAATAGTTTTATGAATATTTCGTCTATAACATGTAGTTGTCAAAATTAATAAGCATCTAATTTTTTCAGTGAATTTGGTATTATCTGGCAACTCTATTGCAGTTATTAAATTAATAGAAAAAAATTAATTACTAAAGAAAAAATATATATTTTTAGAGACTTCACTATGCCCCACTCCCCTTGTACTGTTGTTTTTTCTAAAATAATACTTCAAATTTATTTAAGTGTATACTTCTTTATTTCTTATATGTATACTTAAAATTATTTAATCAAAATCAGAATTTGATACTGTATCGAAAACTAAACCGTCAATACTTACACGATGTAAGTTGAACAAACAGTTGACGAGACAGCAAAACTCAACTCAAATAAGGTAACTCTCTTAAAAAAAAAATGTAACGAAAAAATATCGTCATCTCTAATCGACAAAACACAAATTAACTTAAAGTTTGCACAACTCTATCAAGGTTTACTCTACGAATATAGACTTTACAATCAAGTTTTTCGGCTTTAAAGAATTATACCACTGAAGAATCTATTATCTAGACTCAGAACGGACATAGAAAGTCGAACTAACTAATAAGCAATATTAATATAGCAAGAGAACGAAGGAGAATATCAATGTTTAAAGCACAGTTAAAAAAAGAAAACAAAAGATGAACTATCCAAGAAATCCAAACCTCATTGTTCTATCCGTTTTTCTAGTGACAACGTAAGATGGTCAAAGTACATTAAATATCAAAAATGTGAAACATTACATATAAACAGCTACAAGTTGCAGTGCTAAAAATGTGTACAACGTGGAAATATGTTGAAAGATCAAACCCCACGTTGGGCGCCAAAAATGTTCAACAACAAACGATGGACAGTGTTTGAGGCACACAAAATGAACGAGGCCGAATTTCTCAGAGACGGAAGATATGTGAGTCTCCAAATTCCATTAGAAGAAACATCAATAGATGTGACTGCTTGTGTTCATTCTAGGACGGATAAAAAATTAAAATTGTTTGACCAATAGTACATGAAGACAAATAAAGTAGTCAAATATTTAGAAGGTAATATCTCTATTTTTTCCTTCATATGGACATTTTTGGAAAAACACGATACTAAAATTCGCGGTAAGAAATGACATGCCAGACTATTTTACACAAAGCAAGCTTATCCCTGTTGGAATCACGCCACAGTTAAAATTATTCGATCGGGTTCGACCAATCAAAAAAATTGATTTTACGAGACGCTTGTACCATCTTTCATGAACCGATAATCAGTACAATTTTAATTACCAGACATGCTTTTAAAACGAAATAAGTTATACAGGGTCGCATAAAAACCATTGCGTTGTAGATTAAATAAAATAAAAAAATAGGCAAAAAACTTTAAAACTACTGTTCTAAACTGTCAAAAACATCTGTTTATATATTTTCTGACGTTCTAAACTACACTGAACATTTAATGAATTTTCATTGTCATTTTAAATGTTCTCTAACTACTTCTTTTTTTATTCTCCAGGGACGTTTTCTATGTGGAAGAAATCTTACGGAACTGTCGCAACAATAATATTATTGTATCTAGGTTGTGAAAAAAATTTTTAAGTGTAAAAACGTACTTTAATTTTCAAAAAAACAATAAACTGTCTTACTAATTTCTTGTCGTTATTTACAGATTAACATTGGTTGAACTAAGGCGTGAACCATTGCAGCTACGCTGGAGATTTCTTGCACTTACGAGGATACCATCAGGACTCTCGTTTAGACTCAGTTCCCGGACTACAGGAGGGTAATACTACAGCAGTAACTTTAACATTTCTGCTAATGAGAAACTTTCCAATGTTTAGGAGGTAGTTTTAAATGCTAAGCTCTTAAAAACTTTGTTTTGTATAAGTTGCCTGGCAAAGACGTGCTGGATCTGCTACAGCAAGATCTAAACTTTATTGCCTCTTTCTGGCGAGAATGATTTTTTTCTTGTTATTTTAATAAAAAATGCTTTTTTCAGTGTGCCTCCAGTAAGTTGTTCTTCCTTTTGTCTTGATGATTTTAGGCTTGTCAAATAATTTCAATTTACCAGTGTCTCATCCTTCTTTCTGAAGTCTATCCAGAGCCTATATTGGATTGGTTCATATGTAAGAAAATAGTTAATTGTAATCTATACGTACATTGATAAGCTTACTAGACTCCGAAGACTTGCGAAATAGCTCAGCATCACCATTCTCAGGATCGAGGTAGTGCTGGATCGTAAGCAGTACGGTTTAAATACATTTATGGACACATTTATTTCCTTAGAGTATCTTATTTAATTAGAGGTTCATGTTTACTAAGACAAGGTTTTAGTTTTTGGACTAATAGTTTGTACCATTGTAAAAATTGTCTATTTCTTCCTCTGTACTACCAGATGTCAATGCGTATGCTTTAATGATGTTTATATTGCATGTCATGGCGTTTAATTTCATAAGAGCAATTCAATTCGTTATCGGTATAAACCCTTTGACTGACTTTTTGGTTTCTTTGTTGATGAAAATAGCTACTCCGTTGAGACTTTATGGGTATTATGACGAGAGTAATAAAACACGTAATTGTATATTATACGCTGTTAGACTATCAAACTTCACTACATTTAAGAATGTATATCTTTAAGCGTTGCATTTCTTGTCTCATGTTGTAAGCTTTTTCTTGTTAGTATAGACTTCGTACATTCCACGTACCTATTCTTTTGTATGTTTTGATTGATAAAACTGCAGATTCTAAATAAGTTTTTTTACCATGTCACAGGTTTTTCGCTCGCGAAGTCCTGTGAATCTTGTGGTTTATGTCTCTATTTTCAAATCTCGAATTCCAATTACCGTGATCAGTGTTAACTTTTTTTGTAATTGCCATAATGCCTGTTCTAGGAATATCTTAGAGATCTTTAATGCAGTAGTTTACCGTTGGTTTTCGCATCACCACGCCGTTGATCATTCTTGATGCATCTGCCTTTAAAGGAAATTACTCGCCTCTAGGACAAGGAATTTCCCGTACTTCTAGTAACTCGTCCACCCAAAGTTGTTAGCTAGTAGGAAGAAAGCAGTTATACCCACAGTCACTCAGACTTTATGCTTCTATACTAAAATCCAGACCGCCACTTCCGCCAAATAAATCGTTTTGAATTTTTTTATCCGCCTTCATCGCCGTTGTGGTCTTCATCTGAAGAGTATGTAACAAAAGAAAATAAATTGGAAACCTATTAGTCGTTCAAGATGTGAAGAAACAAGAGAAAAGACATTTTACTCAAGACAAGTCGAAAAAGAGAAAAATATGAACGCCCTTATGATGCGCCAGGTACGCTTCATAAGCGTGTAAGTATTAATACACTTTGTGTTCCCGCTGATACTTCGGGGTGATAACTACAGACTATGTCTCGTCCAATCTGCCATAGCATGGAGGATAAAATATATAAAAAGACTATTCTTGTATCATAGTAATATTTTTCTCTAATATTTTAAATATTTTATAGATATATTAGATAAAATTGAGAACTGTAATATAAAAAACTCTTTTAGTCAGTATTTTTTTATTGACAAGAATATTAGATAATCAGCAACCGTATCACCTCAAAGGTTAATTATGGCAAATTTCCTGCACGTTTGTATACCTTTGGTATTCTCAACTTACAAGTTATCTTCTGTTAATATTTTTAGTAGGTAACTTTTATATAATTTTCTTTGAATGTGTAAACAGTTTAAGATTACTAGAAGTCTTGTTGATGTGGGTATTTCGAGGAATACTAAAGTCTTCATGCATTCTATTCTTCTAAGCATTATTAAAAAACACATTTAATTGGAAAATAAAATATATAAATAATATCTTAATATATCTTTCTAGAGTATAGACTAGACTTACACTAGAGTAAAGAAAGAATCAGACTGTATATACTGAAGTAAAATACATAAGAAATATATATAAATATACTACGAGGCATAAGTTAGGAATATGACTTAATAATAAATAAACAATAATACAATTATACAACTGTATAAATCACTTATCGACATCAACAATAAACAACAGTTGTATTTTTTTTAATCGAACAAATAAATATTTAAATTAAAATAAATTCATAAATTGTATATATATATATATATATATATATATATATATATATATATATATATATATATATACAGGGTGGTGAATCGCCAAACGGACCATAGGAAACTCAATGAGAAATTCTAAATTGTTGAATTCCTGCTTCCCTAATTATTTTACACCAAAAGTCATGGGAAACTATTTGTAGAGGACTCAAATATGCATCGAAAACAATTGTTAAAATTGTTCTACGACTTAACGTATTCCAAAATTTTGCTAAAATATAATACATTTTTCAGGCCACCCCTAAAAGTCAGGCCAGACGCCGTGAAAAGAATGTGTATTACGTGTTGCGTTTTGTCATATTGACGTTTCTAATATTTGACAATATTTAAATCAACTACATTATACATAGATAAATAATATAGAAATATATTATATTTATCTATGATTTAAATGGCCAAAATTTTGTGATTTATTATTTAAAAGAAAAATTAAGTTGATTAAAAAATGTACTCAGTTAAGGAGAAAAGAGCAATAATAAAAATGTTTTATTCATGTTTTACTATTATATTTGTTATAGTTTTATGTTTAGAAATTATCGTATATTATTATTAGGAATAAAGATCACAGTAACAGTATATTGGAATTCATTGAATTGTTGTATAACTTAACATGGAATTAAATTTTAGTGTATTAGAATATCTTACGTTAAATAAAGATCCGGTAGTGACAGGAAAAGGTTCGCGCTATTAATTGCCTGAATACAACATTATGCGATTTTTCGTCAACTGAGTACATTTCATTATATTGATCGATTTGTAAACAATATAATTTATTGTTCACAAAGTAATATTGTTCAGTAGTAGTAGTATTTAGTAAAATTCATTGTTTATAATTTAATCCTAAATTAAAAAAAATTGACAATTCAAATTGTCAAACATCTGACACTAATATGATAAAACACACGTTATAATCAGAGATATGTAAGATATCTCTGGTTATAATATATCCTTGTATTACGTGTGGCCTAACTTTTAGGGGTGGTCTGAAAAATCTTATATATTTTTGCAAAATTTTGAAGTACATTTGATTCGTAGAACGGTTTTAACATTTGTTTCTAATGCAGATTTTAGTCCTCTACAAATAGTTTTTCATGACTTTTGATCTAAAATAATTAGGGAAGCAGCAATTCAACAATTTAAAATTTCCCATTGAGTTTCCTATGGTCCGTTTGACGATTCACCACCCGGTATATATATATATATATATATATATATATATATATATATGTATATATATATATATGTATATATATATATATATATATATATATATATATATATATATAATATATATAATATATATATATATATATATATATATATATATAACAAGCGAGTCTTCTACAGCTGGCGCTGCTTCTCGCATCCTAATTTCCAGCGTTTTCTGTCGAAGCAATCTTCAGTTGTTAGATCTCTGGCGGTCATTGCATCGTCGACATCGTCTCTCCAGGATCATCTTGGTCTACCTCGTTTTCTTCTAGTTGGCGGAGTCCATTCTTCTATTTTTTTTTTGGCATTCTCTGTTTTCTGGCATTCTCTGAAGGTGTCCATACCAGTTAAGTCTTTTGGCTTCGATTGTGTCTATTATGTCTAGATCGATTTCCATTTCTCTCCGAATATCTTCGTTTCTCACCCTTTCAAGTCTAGTCAGCTGGCAACATCGTCTCCAGTAGTTCATTTCCATAGCCTTAATTTTTGATTTGTTTCTTTGGTTGGTTTATTTCCCAGAGTTCGGCGCCGCCAAGTCCAATACTTTCTATTATTGTTTTATAAATTGTTTATAGTTTATAACTGGGGGAAGTCAATAGAGAAGGTGTATTATCTCGTGGTTATCGAAACTTTTACTGCGTAATAACACTTAAGCATACAAGCGTATTTTTTCATTCATTTCAATATTGTGAAAAAACTACATATTCTAGATAAAAACGTTTATGCCGACTTTTTGAAAATACTTGATCGAATGCGATTTCGAATTAAAAAATGTTTATAAACAAAAAAGTTATTGCAAATTAAACCCGAAAGTAAATATGTTTTTCAATTGTTGATAATCATATAAATAAACAATAAAAACATTTAAAACACATTTCATATTATGAGTTTTTATGTAGTTACTACATTTGCGAAAGATGGGCACAATCGGTTTAGTAGTTTTTAAACAATTCTATTTGTTTATTCCATTAAAGTTCATTTTCAAATGGCTGTAAACGTGCTTTGTAAATACTTATAAATGCTTTTTTGGTCTGATTCTCGTTATCTTCTTCTTCTTCTTATTTTTATGTAGGCATGACTCTGTCTGTTTTCAATGTGCTTCCAGTAAGTTGTCGTTTCATCATTTTCGTGGTCTTCCTACTGATCGTCTTCCTATTGGGAACTGTCTCTTGCCGTTTTTAATACTCTATTTGTTGTCATTCTCCACCTTGCATCTACGTCTTATATATGTACTTCTAGGTCTGTCTCATAGTGTTTTGCCATCAATTTTTCTAAGTGTATTCATTTCTGTTGTGTCTAACATCCTTTTGCCTAGATAATGTAAACTCCATCACTTGTTCTAGTATATGACCTTCCAGCTCCAATTAACATCTAAGTAAATTGGCTGTTGTAACCACACATTTTGTCTTTTTTGGGGAAATTAACATGTTAAATTTTCGGGCGGTTATATTAAATTGGTACAGCATACGTTGTAAATTGTCTTCACTTTGAGAGAATAGCATAGCGTCGTCTGCATAGCAGATTATTTTAAGTTGTTTTTCTCCTAATTGGTATCCTTTTAGTTCTTAATGATCTAGTTATTAATGATAATAAAGTTGAATACATAGATAAACAGACATTAATTATCACATTTGAAGGCAACGTTCTGCCGAATTATGTTTCTTTTAATAAGGTATTTTGTCCTGTTGAACCGTATATTGAACCGTAGATTTGGACATGTATCCAAACAGTGTAAAAGTACACAAGAACGGTGTATTCAATGTAGTGAAATTAAAGAAAAAGATCATAATTGTAATTGAGAAAATGTATTTTGTATTCATTGTAAAAGTAGGAACCATCTGTCGATATCTAATAAATGCCCCCAATATAAAAAACAGAAAAAAAAATAAAAATGTAATGGCTGAATATAACGTATCTTTTGTAGAAGCACGTAATTACTGTGAAAAATCCCTTTCAAATTTTGTAAGTAACAATTTCTTTGAATTTTTAGCAGAATATGAAAGGGATTTTCCTAGTTTGCCTACAACTAGTAAAAATATTCCGATATCTCAACCAGTTCCAAATAAGCCAAATTCGGTTTTTACTCACACTGATTTAAACATTATGAAATCTCAAACAAATAAAAAAAGAAAAGTCAATTCACCAGTTGCACAGTCGTCTACTGAGAAACCAATGTTTCCTTTTGTTTTTGGACCTGATAAACCTTTACCTGTTAATCGAATTTTAGCAAATTATGAAAACATTGAAATTAAAAGAAATGTAACTCAAAGTCTTTCTACTTTTATATATCAGCTTTTACAAAGTATACAAACTTTTGATGATATACAATCCATAGATAATCAATTAATAGTATTGGAGGGTACTTTGATTAATACTAAATAAAAAATGTTTTGTCAACCTAAATTAAAAATAATATAGTGGAATGCTCGTTCTGCTGTCTAAAATAGCATGATGCATTATTTAGTAACTAACAAAATAGACATAGCTCTTATAGTGAAACATGGTTTAAAAAAAGTGTAATATATGATTTTAATGGGTATAATCTTGTTCGTAATGATAGGTTGGATGGTTATTGTAGAGTTGCTATACTTATAAATAAATCAATTTATTTTACTGAACTAAAAATTAAAAATAATAGTTACAATAATAAAATACAGTTATGTGCTATAAAAATTAAATATGGAAATAATCAAATTAGTTTTATGTCACTATATAGAGCTCCGAAAATTAGATGCACACTAAATGATTGGATAAATATATTTTCCCAGTTACAAAAACCAGTTATAAAAGGAGGTGATTTTAATGCCCCTCATACTATTTGGGGTTCGAATACAAATCATGGAATCGGAATACAGCTGATTAAAATGGCAGATGATCTTGAATTTACAGTTTTAAATAATGGACAACCAACAATACTAACTCAACCTAACCAGTATTACTCAATGATTGATGTTACTTTCTGCAGTCCTGATCTTGTTAGTAAGACTGAATGGTCTATCTCTTTAGAGACACTAGGATCAAATTATTTGGTTATACAGGTGGATATTTGCATTACAGCTGAAACAGCAAAAATATTACCGAAAAATAAATTGAACATCAAAAAAGCTAATTGGCCTTTATATAATTGTTTAGTACAATACTTTTTTAATCAAAATAATGAAATTCCAAATAACACATCAAGTAAATATGAACATCTAATGAATAGTATAAATTATGCTGCTCACATTGCAATACCACAATATAAACCTTTTAAGCCAAAAACTCGAAACTCTCCACCGTGGTGGAATTCTGAATGTGACACGATTTTTAAAAACCGGCAATTTTCACTCATGAATTATAAAAAAGAACGTAGTTTTGTTACCTATATAAAATGTCAATCAAATAGGGCAAGTACAAAAAAACAACTGAAAAGTATTGCTAAACAAAGCTGGGTCAATTGGGTATCTTTAATTGGTCAATACCATCATCAAGCTCAATACTTTGGACTCAAGCTGAAAAAGTTATACAGAAAATCACCTACAAAACAAAAATCTTTTGAAGATATTTGATAATTGCTCCTCCAACAGTGATATCTATACCTAATAAACCTAGGAAAATAGTGACCAACAAAAGCCATTTTTTACTTCAACCGATTAGACAGACAGAACTAAGCTACTTTTTAAATAATCGTCCTAGTACAAGTCCCGGTTATGACCACATTAAGTATCCTATGCTTGATATGCTTCCTCCAACCGCTAATGATCTCTTATTGGAAATATTTAACGAAGTTCTCTCTGCAGGTACGGATGAATTTAAAGAAGTTATTGTCATCCCAATTTTAAAGCCAACGAAGGATACGAATCTGGCAAAATCATACATACCAATTTCACTTATGTCTTGTGTTCTCAAAGTATTAGAAACGATACTAAAAGTAAGACTCGAATGGTGGTTAAGTGAGAAAAAACTACTTCCAAATTCTCAGTTCGGTTATAGACAAGGATGTGGTACTTTGGATGCACTCGCTACCGTAGTAACTCACATTCAAAATGAATATTCTCGCAATACGTATGTACCACTATTATGTTTGGATATTGAAGGTTCATATGACAGTGTTAACTTAGATATGCTAAAACAAAAAATGATTCATCAATTCCAAATACCTTCTGTGCTAGCCCAAAATATTGTCAATTTCTACTTAAACAGGAAAATATATATTAGGAAGGAAAACAATCAACTCGTTGGACCACGTTTTAATAGTGCGGGTCTTCCACAGGGCTCAGTTTTAAGTCCACTTCTATTTAATCTTAACACAGCCGATAGTATCGAAAACATTTCATTTAATACAATACAATATGCAGATGACTTCTGTATCTATACTGAATCTAAAAAATACAATAACGGCTTAAACACATTGGAAAGTGTTTATGAACATTGCTGTAGGTGGTTTAAAAAAATGGTTTTGAGTTGGCAAACAACAAGTCTAACATTTGTTTATTCACTAGACATAACTTGCCTCAAGGACAACAAATTAAATTAAATGATAATTATTTTCCCCTCTGTAAGTCGATAAAATATTTGGGTATGATTTTGGATACAAAACTGACCTGGAAACGGCATATTGATTTTATGCTTGATATATGTAATACAGCACTAAACTTTCTTAAATCAATTTCAAAAACTTGGTGGGGTGCAGATGTTGAAACGTGTCTTCTATTTTATCGTTCTTATATCAGGTCCATTATAGATTATGGCTCTGTACTTTACGGATCCGCTAGTAACAATATTTTAAGTCGTATAGATGTTTTTATAAACCACAGTTTTGCGGTGTTGCATTGGTGCTATGAGATCTACCCCTATTGAACCACTTTATGTTAAGACAATGGAACCGCCGAGTAAATTTAGAAGAGAATATCTCAGTCAAAAATTTCTGCTTAAAGTTCGTTGCTACAACACTTGTCTATATAAAGATATAAGTATTTTAAATTATTTCGACTTAACAAATAAATATTGGACTCGCAAGAATTCTCCACCGTTATGAGAAGCATTTCGAAATACTGCAAATAAAGATACTGAACTTATAGTTGCAAACAAAGTGGTACATTTTAAAGATTTCTTTGAGTTCCTGGATCAAGTACATATAATACAACCTATTTATCATGAGAACCATTTAATAAGTCGTATTGTTTTAAACAACTATCTGACTAATTGGCCAAATCTTTTGACTTTAACTAAAATTATTATCTGACTAATTGGCCAGAATTGGCCAAAATTATCTGACTAATTGGCCAAAATATTTATACATCATCTTTTAGATGCATCTAAAAGTTCAAAGGGTACTGGTTGTGCCTTTTATATTCCAGATAAATTTATAGAAAAAATGTTTAAGCTGCCCACAAATTTCTCTATTTTTAGTGCCGAGGCTACGGCCATATATGAGGCTTTAAATTATTTTAAATTGGTATTGTATAGTTCAGCAGTAATTTTATCTGATTCATTATCTGTACTTACAGCTATTTAAAATTCGCAACTACCCTGTAGTACTTCTAATCCATACATTTTTTTAAACAAAAAATGCTTATTTGGAATAAATAAATGCACCCAAAAAATACAACTGATGTGGATAAAATCACATTCAGGACTTACATATAATGAACACGTAGACCAGTTAGCTCAAAATTCCATCATTTATGGAACACTAACCAACTATCAACCTTGCATTTTAGATGCTTTTGCTTGTTCAAGAACTAAACAAATGAACAACTGGAGAGAACACTGGGAAAAGTACTGTAGTATTTCACCAACACAATACAGTTACTACACAGATACAACCAACTATTCCAAAAAAACCTTGGTATAAGAATTTCGTTCTCCCTCGTAAATACCTAACTACCATCAGTAGACTTAGATTTGGCCATGCATGTTATCCTACACATTTATTTAAAATACATATATTAGATTCGGATAGAATAAAAGTGACTTAAGCCACATATTTTTTGAATGTCAAAAGTATAAACAACCCACCAATAATCTAATTAAAAGACTGATAGACAAGAACATCCCACTTCCTGTTAATATTCTCTTTCTATTATCACTCAATGAAAAGAAAATGTTTGACTGCTTGACAACCTTTTTGTCTGATAGTAAAGTATGACTGTAATTAGTTAGATTTGTAACCTATGTTTAGAAAAAATTTATGGAAAAAATAATTAAAAAAAAACTAATTAAGAAAAGAAGATTAAAAAAGGAAAATAAAAAAATACTTAAAAAAACAGATTTAAAAAGAAAAAAAATAATAAAAAACAAGAAAAAAGTGAATTATAAAAAATATATTTAAAAAAATTAAAAAAAAAGAACAAAAAAAAAGAAAAAAAAATATAGTAAAACAATCAATAAGAGGATCTAAGCAAGATCTAAACCTCCGAGGTGTTGAATCGGGTTTAGGTCCTAACGTAGTGAAAAAAAAATATACCTATTACCATAGTTATTTTTATTAACATAGTAGGTAGACATTTTTATTTGTAAGATGTATACACTATGTCTTTCAATAACTAAATTATAACAAAGATGTGATATAGTATTTATTAAAATAGTATGTACATTAGCTTAGTAAGGAATAATTATATTATTATTATTAATATATTAATTATGTTTCACTAATTGACATATTTAAATTCTTATCATATTTTTATATTCTTATTCTTATAATAATTTAAATTCTCTAAATAAACTTATGTTGATCGAGACTGACTGAATGACAATTTTCCAAGCCAAACAAAAACAAAAAAAAAGTTGTTAATAAAATGCAGCTGACTAATTTAAATTATAAAAACAAACTTAATTTAGCTAAACAAGATAGTGTATTTAGTTTTTTTATAATATAAAAATGGAATTACAAGAAAATAAAAAAAGGTTCATTACCGTATTTTAAATAGAAAAATTGCGCTCTTTCTAGTAATAATTGAAACTTTTAGACTTATGTTTGTGTCTTCTTTCCAAATTTTATCTAAAGAAAGATTTAAATAATTCTGTAAATAGTATTTGGTATCTTGTTTAAAATATGATTTACACATTAAGAGTAAAACATCTTCTCTATAAAGTGTAAAACAAAAAAAGGACCATTAGCATTCTGACTTGTAGTTTACCACGTAACACAGCTTATCAGTTTGAAAAATGTGAGCTGGTCATAAGGACCCATCAAAACAACTTATGCAAATACGAGTGGAGGATGATCTCGCAACGTGAATCAGGACGTATCAGCGGAATTGGCGTTTATTCCTGATTCGAGTCCTGTGGTGAAACGTGTCCGAGGTAATACCAGCGTCGGCCAACAGATGGCCTTGTCGCTGTCTAAGAGGTAAGTTTAGGTAAATGAGCGCAGAGGCGGACTTTGCGATATAAATGGAAAAATCACAAAAAATGTTGAAAAATGTGTTTCATGTATATTTATGTACGTTTATATACTAATCTTAATTTAATATAATAAACAATTTCTACACAAACTCTTTTAGACGTGAAGTTTTTCATTACCTGACCGAACAATATTTGAGACTTTTATTTCCTACAGAATTTAAAATTTGAAACAAAAATTGTAATTTACATTACATAATTTCTTAGAAGTCTATATAATGGTTAAATATTTTTCGTTCAGCATCACTCGCAAGTAACTACTCGTTTCTCTTTTTCCATATATTTCTATCCGAAACGACGTCATAGGATGTCATAATTAATAACACGGTTTTTTTTACAAATATTTCTAATTTAGGCAGTGCAGGTCTATTTCCTTAAGATTGGTGCATTTTAATATTATTATATTTAAAGTATTCATTTTAACGATTCCTATGTTTTGTTTTTAGTTAATATGGCTATGTTTATCTTATCAATTAAAAAGTTGCTTCCTTTTTTAAATTTATTTTACCCTAGTGATCTAAAAGTTTTTTTATATTATATCCATTGTTCTAGTTTCCTTGTCCTTACCTGAATGTTTCTTAGTACATAGTACATACCTGATAGTTCTTAATACTTAGTTCTAAGTTCTTAGTACATATTACCGTTCTGTCACTTAATCTATTTTTTTACCTACTTCTGGTCACTCGTATAGATCGAAAAATCCATACTAACTGTTTTTTAAAAAAAGCAGTTCGAAGTATTTTCTTTTCAATATTGTTATTTCGGTAATATAGTTTATTTATATCTTACTTGATATTCTAGCTATTCTAGCGAAAGTACTTGGGCCTGATTTAGTTAAACTTGTGCTCGATAATAGCCTTAAAATTTTTTGAAGTTTACTTGATATTGTTTAATATACTCTTTGAACCAGTACTATATTTATTAGCTTAATATATGTATACACTTTTACTTTAATTAATTTTTAGTGTTTAAGTTGATACTAATAGTAAGCTAAGAGTACAGGAGGTAAAGGTGAATAGAGGAGCAGAGTGCGGTTCGGACCACTGTCTGAAAATAGGAAAAATATATACACCATTCGTAGACAGGAATCACACAGACATCAACACAGAACACAGAGAAAAAATAGAAAGAACGACGTACACCTTAGACAATCTAGAAAACGAGAGCACACAATTACTTTACTCCTGGAGACTAACACAAAAACTACAGGAATCACACAGATCAACGACGGATAAATACGGACATATAAAAAACTGCATGAAAGACGCAGCGCTAGAAGACTTAGGGCCACAGGTACGTAGAGTAGATAAACCATATTGGTGGGATAAAAAAGTGTATAAAAAGATAAAAAGAAAAAAGGAAGTATATCAAAAGTTATTACAACAGGGAGACGAACAAACAAAACAACAATATAAAAACTTAAATACAGAAGTCAAACGAGAAGTCGTTAAAAAGAAAAATAGTGCATGGGAACAAAAATGCCAATATCTAGACAACCATATAGGAGGGACAAAGAGCTCTGAAGCCTGGAGAACTATAAAAACGATGAGAACAACGACAAAAAACCAAGTCATAATAAATAGAATACCAGAGAACACATAGATAGAGCATTTTGAGAACTTATTAACAGAGAGAAGAGAAAGGTTTAAACAGACAAATGAACGAGTGCAAGTAGAAGGAAGAATAGAACTATCAATAGAACAAGTAAAAGAACCAGTTAAAGGAATGAAATTAAGAGAATCTTCAGGCCCAGGCGGAATACATCCAGAGTTGATTAGATATGGATCATCAAAACTGCTTGAAATGATCCGAAAATTATTCGAAAGATGCTTAAACGGAGAAGAAGTTCCAGAAGAATGGAGATAATCGTATATCCCTCCAATACACAAGAAAGGCACAAAAACGGATCCTAAAAACTATAGAGGGATTGCAGTGATTACTACTATAGGCCGATTAAATTCAAAAGTACTGAGAAACATGACAGAAAATGATATTAAAGATAAACAACCCAAAGAACAAGCGGGATTTAGGGCTGGACGCTCCACTATGGATAATATTTTCACATTAAAAATTGCAATGGAAAAACTAGTACAGAGAAATAGAGAAACCCATATAGCTTTAATAGACCTGGAAAAAGCATATGATAGTGTACCGATCTCCCAACTATAAATAGAAATGGATAACTTGAAAATAAACCCAATTCTCATTAACGTCACTCAAAAATACTACGAACAAAACTTTGCAAGAATTAAAATGGGACAAGAAATCACATCTCCTTTTCAAACAACAAAGGGACTAAGACAAGGCTGCTGTCTGTCACCCACCTTATTTAAAATCTATTTGGACAGATCCTTAGTGAAATGGGCAAAAAAAAAGTAGAAACATGGGAATAACGGTGGAAGAAAACACGCTATATACACTTTTATTTGCGGATGACCAGGTAGTAATTGCCGAAGATAGCTACGATCTTAGCTATATGGTAAGAAAACTGCAAGAAGAATATGAGGTGGCAGGTCTATACATGAATATGACAAAATGTGAATATCTATCAGTGTGAACAGATGAAATATGTGACCTAGTCTTGGAAGACGACAAAATCAAAGGCGTAAAATCCTGCAAATATTTGGGGGCATTTTCAATAAGAAGGGAAATAGAGCAGATAAAATCAGGGAAAGAATAAACAAGGGTAGAGCAGCGACCCGTGCCTTAAACTCTCTTCTCTGGCAAAAAACAATTCGACGAGAAATCAAAAACCACATTTACGGTAGTATAACCCAAAGTATTACACTTTACGGTTCGGAAGTATGGGACGTCACCAAAGCTAATAAAAACAAACTTATGACGACAGAAATGGATTATCTGAGACGAAGCTGCGGTAGATCCAAACTAGAAAGAGTTAGGAACGAACAAATAAGAAACGAAATGAAAATGGATCGAAATGATGACATAGAAAGAAAACAATTAATCTGGTTCGGACATGTTAAAAGAATGCCAGAGTACAGATGGCGTAAAAGAGTACTGGAATGGATCCCTCCTGAAAGAAGAAAGAGAGGACGACCACGGAGAAAGTAATCTGTTATTATATATATTATATATATAGTTGATACTAATAGACTTTTATGCCAATCTGATCAACCCTGTTTGTCTTTTAGCGACTAACACCACATCAATGGCATATACTTGACAGGAATAATTGTATATGTACACCTGTATAAAGTTTTATTCGAAACCTTTTTCTAACCATTTGGATGTATTTTTATAGTGTGATTTTTATCTGTTTAATTGTGTCAGCGCTTCTAGTTTTCTTATGCTCCAGAATAGATTCCTCCGTTCTCCGTATAATTTACAGTTTTAAAATTAATAACCAGCATTTATGTTGCCCTGACATTTTCATATCATTTTAATACCATTTATTTCTTTAAGTAGAAAAATCTGATATTACTTTTAACATTATTTAGTGGAACATGAAGAGGCGTAAACAAGTATACGTACTTATATATTCAATGAAGAATTGATATAACATTTTAATATAAATAATATAAAAGAATATAATATTCCCAAATAGGCTAGATAATAGCGTAATAAGCTTTTGTCGGCAATATTAAAAAAGTCTTGAAAAATTACAATGTTAATATCGTATCCAGGAAGCAAAATACCAAAACATTGTTTATTATTTTCATAAAATAAGAAAACAACTGAAAGTATTCTACATTTTTCGAGCCAAAAGTGATAATCATATAGAGGAATAGATGTAATCATATAGAGTAGCACAAAACCGTCATTGATTATATATTATTTTAATACAATTTAAAACCATTTTAAGTAATATAATACTACAAATAAAAGAACGTGTATATGTAAAAAGTATTTCGGACTTTGTCCATTAGCCACAGATCATAATTAAAAAAAACACAGTTAAAAAGGAAAAGACAGTTACAATTTAATTTCACGTGTAGTGCGTCTGTGTATCCGTATGCTTATGCGTATTTCGGCCTAATAGGCCCCTTCAGATTTTTAAACAATTGGTGTAAGTTTATTTTTAACAAAAAAAAACATAAAATCTTTGTGAAATAAAGATATTGAAAACCAGACATAATATTTCAAATATATAGATAAGTAAAAACTAATATTTATGATTGCCTATAATACTTTTTAAAATACTGTCTTCAAAGACCAAGCAACAACCAGCGATAAACCAGAAGAGGTAGAGCAACTCTACGAGTTGTTGATAAATTCACTTAAAAAATTAAAAAAGAAGATATAACTATTATTATGAGTGACTCAAATGCGAAAATTGGTAAAAAGAAAAGCAATGAATTCATTATTGATTTTTGTCTACGGAAGAAAAATAAAAGAAAGAGGGGAGAAGGATTAAAACGATTTGTAAAGGAAGAAGAATTTGAAATAGTAAATATGTTTTTTAAACTACAACCAAGACGTTTGTATACTTAGGTCTCTCCGTAAGATCAACCAGGAAACATAATAAGGAATCAATTTGATTACATATTGGTAACCAAGAGATTCCGTAATGTGATATCAGAAGACTACAAGATAAGGAAACAAAAGAGAGAGTTGCACGGATTCTTTCAGAAAAGCTGAGTAACATGGAGCAAACATATAATCCAGAAGAGTTACTCCGGAATATTTGTGAAACCTTTAACAGGATAAGAGAAGAACAACTAATAGAAAATTAAGAGAAGATGAAAAGTTAGATGAATGACAATATACTGCAACTCATGGAAGAAAGAAGAAAATTATACAACAACAAAAAAGTGTACAAAAATATTTAAAGACAAGTACGAACCGACATACGAAAGACCAAAGAAAATTGGTTAAAAACACAGTGTGACGAGATGTTACAACAGAAGCACGATATATTTAATATTCATAAAAAGGTAAAACAAGCAGCAGTTTACAGCAACCTGCAAGTTCAACAGAGAAACATCATCACAGATAAAAATCAAGAAATATGCATATCGACCAAATACATACAAAAACTCATCGATGATAATAGGTCCAAACAACCTCCGTCCTTCATATGTATTGACTACTTACCAATCACATCCAATAAAGTAGAAAAAGCAATATCACAAATCAACAACAGCAAAGCTCCTGGACCTGACAATGCATTGAAATTATAAAGCTATTTAGTACCGACTGAACAGAAGTATTCAATAATATATATTTAAACGAAGTAATGCCAACATCATGGCTAAAGTCAACGATTATTGCTCTACCCAAGAAAAAAAATCTGTATTCTGCAATGATTTTTGAACCATCAGCTTAATGAGCCCCATTTTAAAGTTATTTCGAAAAATCATACATTAAGGGATGTATAGACTATTTGAAGAAAAAATCAGCTGTACATAGTTTAGTTTTCGGAACGTAGTGGGTGCGGAAACCGTTCAAAGATGTAGAAATGTAAATTGCGATATTTATGCACGTTTCATTGATTATTATTAATTGTTCGATACAGTAAAACACGACGAGGTAATGGAGATATTAACAAATATTGGAATAAATACCTGTGACCTAAGAATTACTAGCACCCTTAACTGAAATCAAACATCGTCTATCCGTACAGAGGCAAGAGAATCCGATGATATCAAAATCAAGCGTGGGATCTGACAGGGATGTATACCTTTGCTGTTCAACATATACTCTAAGGAAATCTTTCCAGTAGCAGTAGACAATGTTAGAGACAGAATTTGAATCAACGGAGAATTTATTAATAGCATCAGATACGCGGAAACAGTGGTATCCGCTGAGATTTAAGAAGCCCACCACGAGTTAATGACTAGAATCATAGAAATCAGTCGGATATATGGACCTTTACTGAATATTAAGAAAACAAAATGTTTAATGATCTCTAGAAAGGAAGAGTAAATTAAAAGAATCAGTGTGAATGGCGAACCAATAGAAAGAGTAAAAACTTACATCTACCTTAATACGAACGTCAACGAAAATTTAGACCATTCCCTAGAAATGAAAACGTAGGATAGAGAAAGCTAGATCTGCATTTAAAAAATGGCTAAGCTATTAAAATGCTGTGATTAATTAGCTGAATACGATTATTATTATGTAGCATTTTTAATTTCATTGATTTTTTGAAGGATAGATATTGAAATCCCCTCGTATATGAAATATATGGAAATCGCCTCATATATGTTTAAAAAATAAAGCGAAGAATTTTTTCCGTGTTTGTTAGTTCGTATCTTTCAAGTTAAAATACGCAAAAGTGTTTTCAATAATTGTATTTGCATTGCTAGATGTTAAAATAAACCATTTTAGAGTTGTTTATTATTTTAACTTTTTCGGCAATTTCTTTTAATGTTTTATTCGAAGTCGCATTATAATTTTTATACGTTGTAGAAGTGAAATCTTTTACGTTTTAATTTCGTTGTGTTTTGTTATGTCAGCTTTTGTTTATTTTCAAGTTATACGAACGAATTTTTAAATTCGTCATTCGTACTTGGGTTGCCGGTGGAGTCAGGTGTGACCAAATAGATTCTTACTTGGTTCGCTGTGTGGATCGCAAGTATGGATCCACAAATTCTCTGTCGAATTTGTGTTCTTCTGTTTTGGCCCTTTTAGTGGAAATATGTGGCAGTAGAAAAAATAATTTGTGTGGTGTACCAGAGCATGGTACAATTTTGAAGACATATATAGGATGTCCCACCAGCTTTTTTTGGTCGTTTGCCTGCTTAATCCAACCCCGTCTACGTCAGATCTTCGTTCCAGTATGGAATTGGTTTCCCCTTGTTCCAGAGTTTCGTCCTAGCAGCTCCAATCCAGAGATGTAACAAGTTTTTTTTCTTTTCGTTAAGTGGAAATATGTGAATCCAGGTAACTGTTTATTGTTTGTTTAATTTCAAAGTAAAGACAGATATTTTTTTAGAACAATAATTGCTTTCGTTAAAATTTAGAAATTGTAACATTTAAAAATTGTAATGCGGTAACATTTGTAAGTTTTATGTAGTATCTCCAACTCCTGGAGTTTGTAAGCGGATGACACACGTAAGTTTTTTATATTCTTGTATTTCTCCATGATTGTAACTGTTTGTGGTGACACAAAAATAAATGTTAAATTTTGTTTTCTTAACATTTTATTTATTTTTTTGATCTAACCCTTTTTTGATTTTTATTTGAAAAAGATATTTTTTTGATGTTTTATAATTATTTCCCTAGTTACAACTAGTGGTTGTAATAGGTATAATTAGGCACCTCAAGTGGCGCCCTATATTAAATTCCTTGAGGTGTTTCCTGTTTATTTTTATTTTGTTTATCCCAAGAGATTAATGACCCCTTTATTTCATTTTTTGTAGTTGCCCCAATCCAACCCCCTTATCTTTTACTTATCCACGACCCCAGCTCTCCTACCAAACCCTGAGTGCCGTTCGCACAAGTACCGATTATTTTACTTGCCTTATCTCCACCCTCAATAGTTTCTTCCCTCAATTTTCTACCCCCTGTATGAATGAATCCTTTGGTAGGCAAAATATTTCCGTTACAATTATTATACTATTATTGTCGTTCCTATTCCTATTCTGCTGCTCGGAGTTGAGTCGTGGACTTTCACAGACGCTACCTGCAAAAAAATTGAGGCTTTAGAAATACGGCTTTATCGTTAAATACTGAAGATATCCTATACGACCACGTTACTAACTAGGACGTTTTATTAAGAATGCGAAAAAAAAAAGTTATTAATCACAATAAAGACAGGCAGAATCCAAAATTTTAACACCACAATAACAGTAATGGTAAAAAAAATAGGTATGAATCCATTCGAAACAATAATTTAAAAAATCTTGGCTTAATAATATTTCTGAAGTTTCTCTGTTTAATAAAATATGAATAATCAGTTGGAGTTGATTAATGTATTTCAAAATAATACACCATTTTTAGATAGGAGAAGTACTAATTTTGATTTGTTTTTACTCAGTATAAATTTAAAAAACAATAAGCATTATTAATATACAGTTAATGAAATTACTTTATTTGTTACATTAAAATATAAATTTAAAATCAATGTAAATCAGAAAAATACTCGTACAATTTTTCCGAGCTCCAAATGGTAAATCTCATAAGTTATTACGTGTAGCTAACGTCCGCATCTTACATTGATTTGATATTACCCGATGTTTCATATATTGGCAAGGTATGTGTTTTGCATATTCACAAAATGCGGTCCTGTTAGCCAAACGAGCACACCGATCGAATGCCTCGTGCTTTGATTTCAACGGATTTATGTATTGTAAACGATTGCTTTATGCGATATTGGACACCATTTACATGAAAAATGTATCTGGGAAAACGTCCTCATACGAGGCTTTTGTTTTCGATACTAGAAAATATTGCTCCACCGCTGAACGTGACTGCCTCCATAGTAATTGATGACTACTGCTTTGGCGGCAAGCGAGGGAGGTGGGTTTTGGAGAAGTGACGGGATTAGGATATATTTGGGGACACTTTTCTTTTTAACATCGCCATTGGTGTAAATTTCGAATTCAAGGGAAATTTTCTTTGTCGGTTTTCCCTAATGATTTTTCCTTGGCGAAGAACTTGTATTTTTTTGTAGGGTAAACATTATACCTTTTTTATCCAAACATATTGTTGTATTATACTATATATATATATATACATCCTACTATCATTTTGGCATCGATACATTATGCTTTTACCATCAATTTAGCATCGTCTTGCAAAGTAGCATCTGTATATCGACGCTACTTTACAACACCTTAATAACTTTTTTCCTGTACTTGTTACAAGAATTTTAACCATCTCAATGATTAGAGATTTGATACCGTGTTGGTATTTTAAAATGTCCGCCTTCTCTTTTTATCCCTTACTGAGTTATATAAGTTTATTCCAGGAAATGTTTGAGTCTAAAATGATGGTACAGTGAAAATATTATATATATTTAGTTCAGGGTTTTACCGTTTACTCGCTGCCATTATATACATGAAAATGTATATCGCACTTTCATTATCAATCATTTTGGCATCAGAAATTTGGCATCGCTGTTGAATATAATATTACCCACAACGAAATGGTAAATTTAAGAATTTATATATATTTTTTTCATCCATAAATCATTCTAGCATCTTGTTTGATTAAAAATAACGGATTACATATTGGGTATATATAACGGGGTATATATTGCATATTTTTGCTCCAATTGGTCCAGTCGTGATGTACAGCACCTCAAATGATAGGATTTAACCAATAAAATACAATAAGACAGAAAAGCAGCATGTCAAAAAGGCCTTAGTTATATATCTTCGTTTCTATAAGTCCAATCGTGACGTACAGTATCTCAAATGATAGGATTTAACCAATCGAAAACAATGAAATAGAAAAATCAAATACAGCAACATGTCAAAAGGGCCGTAGTCACGTATTTTTGATCCTATTAGTCCAATCGTGACGTATAGTACCTCTAATGATAAGATTTACCGTAAGGAATACAATGGGATAGAAAAATGAAATACAGCACAATGTCAAAAGGGCCTTAGTTGTGTATCTTCGGTTCTGTTAGTCCAATCATGACGTGCAGTACCTCAAATGAAAGGATTTAACAAATAAAATACAATGAGATACAATGAGGTAATGGAGTTGCATGTCAAAAGGGCCTTAGTTATGTACCTTTGGTCCTATTAGGCCAATAGTGACGTACGATATCTCAAATGATAGCACTTAACCAATCTTCTTCTTACGGTGCCTTATCCTTAAGGACGTTGGCCATTACATTTGCCCATTTAATCTTATTTGTAGCAGTTCTGAATAGTTCTATGGAGGTCATGTTCGTCCATTGCCGTAGGTTTTTAGAAAGAGTTGCAAGAGTTTTTTTGCAAGAGTTGCGTCTTCTTCCTGGTCCTCTTTTGCTATTGACTTTGCCTTAGATTATAAGTTGGAGCAGTTCATACTTTTGACTTCTTATGATATGACCAAAATATTGTGTTTTCCGTTCTTTTATTATAAGCATAAGCTCTCTTTCCTTATTCATCCTCCGCAAGACTTCCGCATTCGTCGTATGGCTCATGTAGGATATTCTGAGCATTTTACGGTAACACCAGAGTTCGAATGCTTGGATTCTTTTTTGTGTTGCTTCTGTCATTGTCCAGGCTTTAACACCATAGAGAAGGGTGGAGCAAACATAGCACTTAAATATTCTAGTTCTCAATGAGATGCCCAGCTGGCGGTTGATAGAACTTTTTGCATTTTGTAAAACATTGTACGTGCCTTTTCCAGGCGTATTCTTATCTCTAGTGAGTGGTCCCAAGTTTCATCAAGATTACTTCCAAGGTACGTTGTTCTTGTTACTCTATCCAGATCTGTTCCGTCGACATTGACCTTCACCCTTCTGTTTTGGTGCTTGCTGATGATCGTCGTTTTTATCTTCTTTGTATTCAATTTCATTCCAAATTCTCTACAGGCTGTCGTTACTCGGTCCATTAAGCGTTGCAGGGCTTCAGCATTATTTGCCAGTATGACAGTGTCATCAGCATATCGCAGGTTATTTATACATTGGCCGTTTATAATTATACCATCCGAGGTGCCTTCCAAAGCTTTCTGAAATATCTTCTCAGAGTAAACATTGAACAGCAAAGGTGATAGGACACATCCCTGTCTTACTCCCTTCTCGATATTGATTTTTCCAGATGTTTCGCTTTTTATTCTGATTTTATCTTTTTGTTCTTAGTAGAGGTTTGAATGATCCTTAAGTCTTTGTCGTCGATATTACATGACCTTAAAATATCTATTAGTCTATAATGTTTCACCAGGTCAAACGCCTTCTGAAAGTATATAAAACACAAGTATACATCAGAATCGACATCTCTACATCTTTCAACTAGCACACGTATTAAAAAAAGTGCTTCTCTTGTTCCGTACCCATTCTTAAAACCAAACTGAGTTTGACCAGTGTGTTCGTCTAGTTTATTGTATACTCTATTGTGTATTACTAGTAGGAAAAGTTTCAATATATGATTCATCAGGCTAATAATCCTATGGTCTTCACATTTCTTGGTGTTTTTCTTCTTTGGTAGTGGTATAAACACCGATGTCAGCCAATCATTTGGTATTATGCCTGTTTCGTATATTTTGTTAAATATATCTTCCATTACTTCGATGTGTTCGTCTAGTAATATCTTTATTATTTTAATTGGGATATTATCTTCCCCAACAGCTTTTCCGTTCTTTATCTGATTTGCCGCTTTGATAATTTCTTGCTTTGTGATATAAGGTCCAGTCGATGCCTCCTGCATGTAAATGTTCGTCCTCTCTCGGTCTTGAAACATCTCTTCCACGTATTCTCTCCATCTACCTATTTGATCTTCTCTGTTTAGTAGCGGGTTCCCATGTTTATCTTCGATGAAAGACGTAGGAGTTTGTTTAAATATTCCAGCGGCTTCTTTTACTTTTTTATGTAGATTGAAAGTATCATGTCTTTGTTCCAACTCTTCAATTTCTTGGCATCTTTCACTTAGCCGGGTTTCTTTGGCTTGTTGGATCTTTATTCTGATATTCTTGTGTATTTGCTTGTATGTTGTTTCATTTTTACCTCTGTATTTTCTTCTTTCGTCAATCATGTTAAGAATTTCTTCTGTCATCCATGGTTTGTTACTCTTGTAAGTGTTTTCTCAATATAGTGCCAGTCTTCCTCGGGAGTTTGTGTCGATTGTACTGTTCTGTTACTCAAGTGTCTATGTATTTCTTCCCGTATTTTATTACTAGTGGATTCTTCTTTAAGCTTATCTGGGTTAATAGCTATTATTTGCTTATTTATTTTTGTTCTTTTAAATTCTATCCTAATTGTTGTAAGAAGAAGATTGTGGTCGGTGGGGATGTCCCTAGTATTTTTAAAATATACCAACCAGATAATAATAATCAAGCAATAGAACACTGAAAACTTTTGTTTTTAACTGTCCGCCCGTGAATGACTTGCCGTTTTTTAAATAACACTTCATATTGCACTTTTTTATTGTATTTTTCTCATTTTTTAAGATAATTCTTGTAGGAATATATTTATTTATAACATACGGTCTTATGGTCTCACGACAAGTATTACGGCTTGATTATACAACCTAAATATATCTTGTACCGCACTGTTAATTGAGAATTATGTTTGTAATGCGATAAGAGGACCGTATATACGAGACACCAGTGACTTATGCCACACATAAAACTTCGACAGGAAATTCTATTTCTACATTTCTATAAAAAAAATAGATTACTTGTTTTGTGTAATAATTTAGTTTAGGTCGAACAAGAGTTGCAGTAAAAAATTTTTCTGAAATAGAATTTAAATCATATTTCGAATGCTTTGTGAAAGATAACCAATTTATAATATTCCCGACAACGTAAAAACACATTTCTTTTAGAATATGAATTCAAATTCGATTAGTCGATGAATTCAAATCATAGTTCAAGAAACGAATTTATGTGCAGATGTCTATTACAAAAAATTCAAAACCAAAATCTAGATTAAAAAAGTCGCAACTACTTATACTGAAACTTCACCCCATTATTGATTTCACAAGTGATAAAATGGGTCGACAAAGAACCAGTTTTAATTATTACAACATTTAAACATAATAGCTGTATCTTGTTTTATTCAGGTGGAAAGAAAAATTAGACACAAGTGCTAAAACCACAAACTATTCTAGATTATAACGTTGTGAAAAAAGAGTTGATTTTAGCGATCAAATGGCTTTTTACAAAAGCCCAATACGCAAAATACTAAAGTGGTACCGGAAAGTGGCAGTGGAATTAATATTTAATACCGCAGTAGTCAATACTTAGTTGCTAAATAATAGAAAACGCGAAAAAAGCGACAACCTATTCTTGAGTTCAGACTGGAATTAGCGAAGGCGTTTGCAAATAAAGAAATGTTGAAACCCTGATGACTAATTACACCCAAAAAATACCATCTCAGGCAAAGCGATGTAGATAATAAAAAGAGAAGGAAGTGTACAAGAGGTTACAAAATTTTAAGAATAAGCGTGACTAGTAGAAAGGCCGATAGAAAAATTAAAAAAATTAAAACATACTGTGAAGAATGTGATAGCAAAACTGCAATATGTCTAGTGTGCTTCAATGAAGCACATTAAAAAGCAATTTTACTTATACATGAACTATTATTGAGTAAAAACGTGTTGTGCCTCAAGTGTCCTTATAGTATTGGAAAACGTAAATTGATAGTTTCTAGTAGTATGTTTTCATTGTTAATTACGTATGTTAAAGTAAGTTATAGTATTTGTAAAAAAATGGATGTAAATAATATTATGTGTTCGACGTCTAAAAAAGCTAGACGTAAACATAAACGTAGATTGACCACTGCCGAATTACAATCATTTTTAGAAGCATCTGGCGAGGATGATGTAGGTTAAATGAATGGTGGAAGTGACTCTGACGAAATATTTGCACAAAGTCGTTTAGAAAAATCGAGGATTGCGTTTTGGAAACAGACAACACAAACAGAATTTAAAACTTTTCTCGGGGTTATATTCCAAATGAGGACAATTAAGATGAACCGTCTAAATGACTACTGGAAAAGTATGGGTAACTTCTATAATAGATCTATCAGTAATTGACTTTACTAAACAATTACTGATAGTCCATATTAAGAAATAACCGAATAGACAATCCCCACTTGTCAAAGAAACTAAAAAAAAAACGTAAAGTGGTCAGTATTTACAGTCCTGAAGGAATATGTGTGACCAAGTGCAGAGATAAACAAGACATAATTACTAATTAAATGGGAATAAGCCACAATTAAAGGTTAAAGTACGTTTATTGGCATTTCAATTTCCAATTCGGAAATCGTTCTCAAAATAGAAACGTATTTTCGTATTTTGCCGAAAAACCCTCAATTATTTTGCAGTAATTTATAAATGTTAATAGCTTCGTTTGTACATAATGGCATTTAATATAACTAATTTAAATTGGGGCAGTTAATACGTTATTAATATATATATATAATAACGTTAATACGTTATAAACATCGAGGTATTGAACAAATTTAATACCGGCAGTGACCATAGACTAGTTCGTGTTGATATACGTATTAACGTAAAGAGAGAAAGACGAAAACTATTAACAACAAACCCTTTACCGACGGCAGACATCCTAGCCAGTAATAAAGAGAAATACCAAGAAGAATTAGCACGAAAACTAGTAGCAAATACCTTTGAGCACAAGAATATAGATGAACTAGCTGAGAAAATAACTAAAGACATACAAACAGTCACTAAGAAACTCTGTTGCAGAATAAGAAAACAAAAGGAAGCTAAACTAAAACCCGAAACTATAGAACAGATAGAGAAAAGAAGAAGAACGAACAGAGATAACCCGGACTATAAAATGCTCAACAGAAGCGTTAAGAAAAATATTAAGACCTCAGAGTTTATAGAACAAACCAGATTCTTGAAACCATAGAAAATAATAAGAACATGAAAGTACTAAAAACATGTAAATCCACTGGCAGGAATAAAATCATAAAGATAAAAGACGACCGTGGAACATTGTGCTCGCATAAGGAAGAGATCGTTCGAGAAATTCGAACATTTTATGAGAAGCTGTATACTTTTACTATTCCGAACCCCGGTATACCAAAAAAACACATCTTAAATGTGGGCTCAGAGGCCTTCCCTGAAATAATAACATCAGAAATTAAAGCCGCCCTAAAACAAATGAAAAGTGGGAAAACACCAGGAGAAGATAAAATTACTTCAGAGATGCTAAAAATGGGAGGCACTGCATTAGAAGAGGCAATAAGAGCATTACTTAATAAATGCCTATTGGAAGGATAAATACCGAACACATGGAAAAATGCGGCAGTCATTCTACTCCATAAAAAAGGGGACGCCGCAAATATAGGAAACTACCGACCAATAAGCTTATTGTCACACCTTTACAAACTACTAACCCGAATAATAACAAATAGATTGACAGCTAAACTAGATGCATACCAACCAGTGGAGCAAGCAGGCTTTCGTAAGGGTTTTAGCACTATCGATCACTTGCAAACAATTCGGACCATTATTGAAAAAACAATAGAGTACAACATACCACTACATCTGGCATTTGTCGATTATCACAAAGCATTCGACAGTATCGAGAATTGGGCTGTCTTAACAGCATTGGACGACGCCAGAGTAGATTCAAGATATGCTGCCCTCCTTAAGAATATATACGATGATGCTACTTTTCACGTAAAAATAGATGATGATCTGGAAACTAGAAAAATAGACCTTGGCAAAGGTGTGAGACAGGGCGACACCATCTCACCCAAGTTATTTACTTTGGCATTAGAAAATGTTTTCAAACAACTAAATTGGGCCGAAAATGGATTAAAAATAGATGGAGAATATCTTAACCATTTGCGTTTTGCAGACGACATAGTAAAATGAACTAAAATCAATGCTACAAGATTTAAATCACAAATCGAATCAAATAGGATTAAAAATGAATCTCGACAAAACAAAGATATTAAGCAACAGCCTAAAAAACATCACGATAGATAACATCAATATAGAAAAGGTAGAACAATATATTATATCTAGGACATGCAATTAAAAACGAAAAGGAAAATCAAACCCTAGAAATTAAAAGAAGGACACAAATATCATGGGCTGCTTTTGGTAAGTTGAGCTTTATTTTAAAAGACAGAAAAATCCCAATTCACTTAAAACGAAAAACCTATGACACTTGTATACTACCAGTTGCAACTTATGGATTGGAAACTATGGCAATAACAAGAAAAATGGCAGAACAATTAAGAGTAACTCAAAGGGCCATGGAGAGGGCCATGTTAAATATAAGCCTCAGAGACAAAATTCCTAACACCGAAATACGTCAAAGAACTAAAGTAACCGACATCATGGAAAAAATAGCGACATTGAGATGGCAATGGGTAGCATATGTACCAAGACAAGACACCAACAGATGGTCTCATAAAGTGACATTCTGGAGACCTCGAGAAACAAAAAGAAGCGTGGGAAGACCTAAAAAGAGATGGATAGACGATATAACTGCTGTAGCTGGAAAGCAGTGGATGAGAATTGCAAAAGATAGGGAAGCGTGGAAGCAATTGGAGGAGGCCTATGTCCAACATTGGATAAATGAAGGCTGAAGAAGAGAAGAAGAATACATTATTAAAGTGTGGTATATTTCACATAGATCACAAAGTTATCCAATTTGTTTATCCCAAAGAGCGATTATCTAAACGACTGTACTTGACCAGATAGTCACTCTGTACTCTCTATACACACGTGTATTCTGTAAACCGAACTCGCTTTTATAAGAGTTCATACTTTCAACGGAAAAATTTAGTAAGATAGGTCAAAATGGCACAATTCTTATTATTTGGTTGAGCTACTCTAGTAAAGAAATGAAGGTTCTATGTGCCACAGAAGCCGAGATATTAAATATTTTGCAAGCGTGCTTCAATTTAAAGTCCGAATCTAAAAAAAAACAAGCTCAGTCAGTTCTTACCTCCGTGGTACTTTTCCGTGGCGGTAATTTACGAATACCATTATTTTAATGGGTTATAACATTTTACTTCTTTACTGTGTAAGCCATCTATAACTTCGATCATATATTATAGATCTTAATTCAAAATCTTTTCAATTTTTAGATCTTGAATTAATAAACAATAAAAATATGATTTTAAGAATTAAATGTTATCTTAGTTCTTATTGGTTAAATATGGTTCTGTTTTTGTCTCTTTGTTTTCTTATAAGCCATTAGGATTGCAAATTACAAAATACTTGTACATACAAGTATTGGACAAGTATTTGGACAAGTTCACAGTGATTTGCTTAATATTTACCACACCTTAAAAACCCATTAATTGCGATAATTTGAAGTAGCTATATTATCTGCCGTTGGGCAAAAAATTCAATTATTACCATTTATAAATTACTAAAAACATAATATTTTAGAGTTTAGGGTTTTTTGCAATTACCTTGTTCAATTAAGTATATATTTTAATTTAGTATCCCTCAACATAAAAAACCTTTTATGGTCTACAACTTTTATTTTAATCATTTTTCTTTAGAATGTAAAAAAACGTTTTACAAGCAAACATTTTTTTTTGTATCTTTTAAGATTGTTAAAAAAAAGAACAAAGCATAATCAACTGTACATCTTTACGAATTTTCATCAGCTATCTCTCATACTATTTATAATTTAAATAACCGTAGATTTTTGAAAACTATTTACCGAGGTTCTGTGAAATACTTTCTTGTTGCATGGTTAAGTTAAATATTATTTTTTTATGTAGGTATATTATGTATATAAAAATGTAATATTAATTACATTTTTAATTAACTAATATTTATTGTTTATTGTACAAATTATCTAAAATGTGTATACACATTTTGTACAAAAAAACGTTTTTGAGAACGATTTCCGGAATGGAAATCAAAATGTCAAACACAAAGTTAATTAAAAATGTGATTCTTATCACAATTACAACCAATAATTGAGGCGTAATCCCATAAAAACATAATATTTACCTCAAACTATTCACCGATAGCTTGGATTAAACAGGTTGTAAATTGAAATTTATGTAAAATATTCCCCTACACAATTCTCTGGGAAAAATATCTACCTTAAATAAATATACCTAACATTTAGGCAAAGAAAAAACCAGTTAAGACCGCAACGTGTTAGCAGGTCGTTAGAACGTTGACCGAAAACGGATCGATATTTATGTACCTAGATATTATTTTAAGTATTAATACCGGCAACATCTATTGGCTTTAAAATGATAGCAAATACAGTGATTTTAAATGATCGATGTTAAAACGTAGGATTGATGTAAAAAATTAAATATATAAAAAAACCAGAATATTGAAAAACCGACAACGCTGCTAAGCCAACAGAGGTGCACTAAACGAACATACACGACTTATATATAGAAAATAATTGATTTTGTTGGTGATGCTAAATTACTGCAACGTGAAATGAGTTTAAAATGATGGCGGGATGTATATATATATATATATATATATATATATATATATATATATATATATATATATATATATATATATGAATATATATATATATATATATATATATATATATATATATATATATATATATATATATATATATATATATATATATATACTTATATATAAAATAAGGATCACTCGAAGAGTAGCGGGTTTTTCGGTCAAAAATTTGAGAAAAAAGACAAAGATGATGGCTACTTCATTATATTATTATATTCTATTCTTTAACAAGAATATGTCACAAAAACTCCTCTCAACGGAAATGATGTACTGGAGAAGATGTTCCGGGTTAACTTTGTTTGACCACATAAGAAATGAAAACATAAGAGAGAGAATGAAAGTAAAGAACACAATAATGGATACGATAGCCGAAAAACAATTAAAATGGTATGGACACCTGAGACGGATGAACGAAGAAAGGATACCACGAAAGGTTTGGAACTGGAGACCTACACAGAGAAATAAAAGGGGAAGGCCAAGAAAGAAATGGATATCCAATATTCATATAGAAATGGAAAATAGAGGTCTTCAAGAAGGAGACTGGGCCGATAAGAAATTATGGCGATTGGGATGCGAGAAGCGACAAAATTAAAGTTGCAAACACTCGCTATATATATATATATGTATATATATATATATATATATATATATATACATCCCACCATCATTTTGAAGTCTTTTCACGTTGCAGTAATTTAGCATCACCAAGAAATACTATCACATTCAAATTATAAGTCATGTATATTCGTTTAGTGTATCTTTTTAGGCTTGACACCGTTGTCAGTGTTTAAATTTTTCGATTTTTTTATATATTTATTTTTTTACACTCAACAGACATTTTAACTCCCTATAGGTCAAATCATTGTGTCTTGCGTCAATACAGTATCACGAGATGTTGCCAAAATATATATATTTATTTGAAACATGGATAGATATATCGATCCGTTTTCGTTCACAGGTCTACAACCTTACCGACCGCCCCGACCGGTTTAGGGTTCTCGGATTTATTATTATGGTTTAGTTGCATATTTAATTTAGCAGGTAATTTTTCCCAGAGAATTGTGAAAAATTATGAATGAACGATCGAAACGAATTTTGCCGCTGGCAGCGATAAGTAATATTTGTATTATTATGGTAAAATTGACAAATACGAGAAAAACGTTCGTCTCCAATAAAATATGTTCATGTACAGACGGTGCCAGTTAGTTTTTTTAAAATTAGTATTAATTTTTGGTTAAATTTTGTTTGTTTATGTTTAATATAATTTTTTTTGTTTTAAATTAAATTTAAAATATATTGTTTATGCTACCAGTGCACTGTTCATGTTTATTTGTTTTCTATTAAAATAATAAATAACTATGTAAATGTATAATTTTTGATTTACTATAATAAAATTTGTGGAAATGTTGCTTTAAAAGTTAAAAATACTTAAAGAAAAATAAAAAAATAATAATAAAAAACTTTTTACATTAGAATGAATAACTGATACTAATTTGCTGCACCTTCTTCTTCTTCTTCTTTTGGCATCATAGCCCTGAATGGGTCTTTGCCTATCTGGCTATGTCCTTCCATTCAGATCTCTCTTGTGCCCTTCTTCTCCATTGTCTCATGTTTATTGTTTTTAGGTCGTCTTCCACGTCATCCAACCATCTCGTTTTGGGCCTTCCTTTTTTCGCCTTCCTATGGGCTTCCATTGTACCATTTTCTTTGTTGTTTTTGCATCGTTTTGTCTCTGCACATATCCCAGCCATGACAGTCTTTGACTTTTCACAAATCTTACAATGTCATAACCTTCATTTAACTCATTAACCTCGACGTTTCTCCTGATTCTCCATGTGCCATCTTCCTCTTGTACCGGGCCATATACTTTCCTCAGTATTTTTCTCTCGAATGTCCTGAGTTGGGCTTCATCTTTTTTCGTCATTACCCAAGTTTCACATCCATAGGTTACTACGGGTCTAATCAGTGTTCTGTAGATAGTTATTTTGGTTATTTTGTCTAATAATTTCAATGTCATCAATCTTTTATTAGCATAGTATGTACCATTCCCGCTGGAAATACGTGCATTAATTTCGCTACTTACGGAGTTCTTCTGATTGATTTCTGTGCCGAGATATGTAAAGGCATCCACTCATTCGATAGTATAGTTGTCTATTGTGATATTATTTTCATTGTCAGTTATTCTTTTGACTGTCATATACTTCGGTTTTGTTTCGTTTATTTTGAGACCTCTTTTTCTTGCTTCAGGATCAATTTGTTTGAACACTTCCATTAGTCGTGGCTTATTCCTACTAATGATAGCTACATAGTCTGCATATGCAGTAATTTGTAATGATTTGGTGTTTATATGGCCGGTTATATTGGTTTTTCTGATGACTGCCTCAAGAACTAGGTTGAATAGCATGGTTGATAGGGCATCTCCCTGTCTTACTCCTATGTTGATGTTAAACAGGGAAGTCAGTTCTCCATCTACTCTGACTGCGGCTTTTGAACCCTGCAACGTCATTTTTATGAGGCTGATGTATTTCTTAGGTATACCTAGATTACAAAGGTCTTCCAGCATTCTGTCTATTTTCACACTATCAAAAGCTTGTTTAAAGTCTATATACATATTATATAGGTCTATGTCGTATTCATAAGCTTTTTCTTGTATCGTTCTTAGTATGAATATGTTATCTGTAGTGGCTCTATTTGGTCTGAATCCATTTTGATAATCACCAATTATATTTTCGGAGTATTCTAACAATCTATTGTAGATTATACCAGAAAGAATTTTGTATATTACATTTAGCAATGTAATTGGCCTATAATTCTGGCATTCTCTCTTATCTCCTTTTTTATATATTGGCTGTATGAGGCCAACTGTCCATTCCTTTGGCATTTGCTTCTTCGTCCATATTAATGTTATTAGGTAATGGATTTTTTTCCAGAGTTCGGATCCTCCATGCTTTAATAATTCTGCCGAAATTCCGTCCGTTCCTGGTGCTTTTTTTGTTTTTTAGTTTATTTATTATCTGAACTACTTCTTCATAACTCGGATTTTCGATATGCAGCTCCGCCTAATATATTGTCTCGTTCTGATCATTTTCGTTGTCTGCATTTAGATTTTCTTAGAAATATTGTTTCCATGTCATTATAATTTTTTGCTTCTCTGTTAGTAGTTCTCCGTCCTTGTCTTTGTATATCGTTAGTTTTGGTCTAAGTGACTGTGTACTTTCTTTTATGGATTTATAGAATTTTCTGCTTTCGCGTCTCTTGTTATGCTTTACGATTTCTTGTACTTGCTTTTTCATAGCCTCTTTTTTCTTTGTTCTGCATATTCTAGTCGCTTGTGTTCTTTTTTCGTTATAAATCTCACCGCTATTTCTTGTGTTTCTTTGAAGTTGGTTAAGCCTAGCTTGCCTTTTTTCCTCTAGAATGCAGTTCTGCATTCATCATCATACTATTCCGCATTTCTTTGCCTTTTGGCTTTTCCGACAGTTTCCTCTGCTGACTCCGTTATAATTGTTTTTAATTGTCTTTATCCCTCCTCTGCAGTATCTTCCTCTCTAGTTCGGTTGAGTTTTATTTGGAGAGCATTTCTGTAATCTTGTCTCTTTGTTGCGCTTTTGAATCCTTCTACATTCCAGTTTTTAATTTGAATAACATTAGTTATGTCTGTTGCCCATCTTTTTAAGATAAGTATATGGTCAATTTGATTTGCTTTTTTCCATGTTGCTTTATGGATATTATTTCTCTGGAAGTTAGTACTGACAACTACGTAATTATTTGCTGCTGCGAACTGTGCCACCCTGAGTCCATTTTGACTGGTTTCAGTGTGCAAACTGTGTTTCCCAAATATATTTGCAAACGTTTCTTCTTTCCCCGGTTTAGCATTAAAATCGCCTAACGTTATAACAGCATCGTGTCTTTGGATTTTATCACATACATCCTGTAGTTCTCCGTAGAATCTTTCAACGTCTTCTTCATCAGCGTCTTCCGTCGGTGCATATACATTAACCATTGTCACGTTATGAAATTTACCTTTAAATCTTATGGTGCAAATTCTATCTGATTCTGGTCTAAATGCGATAATGGCTTTTCGCAGTTTTTTGGTTACCATAAACCCGACTCCTCTTTCACCTTGTCTCATTTCATTTCCGAAGTAGTATAGTGAGAATTTATTCTTATGAATTTCTTTCTGGCTCTTCCATCTGATTTCCTGCAGTGCCAATATTTCAACCTCGTATTTTTAAAGTTCTTCTGCCATACTTATCATAGCTCCTGCCTTTAAGAAGGTTCACACGTTCCAGGTTCCAAATTTTAAATCCATAATCATGTCCATTTTTCTGAGCTGAGTTCGTCGTTGTGAGATCCGTCCGTTTGTTTCATTAGCCATTGTATTCGCAACAATTGAGTTCTACAAGGAAGGGTTGTTAACCCTTCGCTCAACCCCCTCTTCATCGGAGGACCAAGGCTCCCTTCTTCGTCTGCCCTGACCCCACCATCCACTGGGGTTGGTTACCCAGTCTCCAGTGAGGTTGCTCAGGTTACTGGTGTGTACCAGCTTGGAGGTGAAGATAGGAATTGAGTAGGAGAGGCTAAGTGATGCCAACAGGATACGACATCATGTATTGCGCTTCACTACCCCTTTACACACCAATTTGCAGCAACTAGTTTTTCGTAAAACAGTTTTTGGAAAATTTTAATATAAATGGTGGACTACCAGTTTTTTAATAGGTAGATACTTGGAATTTGGCCCTTAAAGACTCTCATTGACCGAAAGTTTAAAATCGCAAAGGAAAATCTTCTTTTGATATCCACTGTTATATAAGAAATATGTTATATGTTTACATGAATAGTAGCTCTGCATTTGTTCACGTAAGTGTATACCACATTTATATTTATTATATTGATCAATTAACTTTCTTAAATACCAATCCTCTTCTTGATCTAGTTCTAAACCTCTGACAACGAAATTCTGAATATATCATGTATACATCTCGTTTATCTCTGCATTTGGTCACACATATTTCTTCAGGACTGTAAATACTGACCATTTCACGTTGTTTTTGACAAGTAGAGATTGTCTATTCGGTTATTTCTTAATATGGACTATGAGTAATTGTCTAGTCAAGTCAACACTATTATAGAAGTTATCAGTGGTCAATCTACGTTTATGTTCACATCTAGCTTTTTTGCATGTCGAAGGCATATTATTTACATCCATTTTTTTTTACAAATTTAATACAATTTACAAAAATAATTTTATAACTCACTTTTACAGAGGTAATTAACAATAAAAACATACTAATAGAAAATATTAATTTACGATTTTCAATACTATAAGGGCACTTCAGGAACAATACGTTTTTACGTAATAATAGTTCCTGTATAAGTGAAATTCTATTTTAATGTGCTTTATTGAAGCACACTAGACATATTTCAGTTTTACCATCACATGCTCCACAGTATGTTTTAACCATTTTAACTTTTCTATCGGTCTTTCTACTAGTCATGTTTCTTCTTAAACTTTTGTAATATTTTGTACACTTTCTTCTCTTTTTATTACCTACGTCGCTTTGCCAGAGATGGTATTTTTTGGGTGTAACTGGTCGTGAGCGTTCCAACATTTCTTTATTTGCAAATGTCTTCGCGAACACCAGTCTGAACTCAATGATAGGTTGTCGCTTTTTCGCCTTTTCTATTATTTAACAACTAAGCATTGGCTACTGCGGTATTAAATATTAATTTCACTGCCACTTTCCGGTACCACTTCAGAATTTTGGATATTGGGTTCTGGTAAGAAGCAATTTGATTAATAAAATCAACACTCTTTTTCAGCTTGAAATTAATTTAATTAAAAATTAATTTTTCAGCTTAATCGAGAATAGCTTGTGGTTTTAGCACCTTTGTATAATTTTTCTTTTCACCTGAGTAAAATAAGATAAAACTATTATGTTGAAATATTGTTATAATTAAAACTGGTTCTTTGTTGACCCATTTTTTCACTTGTGAAATCAATAATGCAGGGAAATTTCATTATAAGTAACCGGTTGCCACTTTTTTAATCAAGATTTTGGTTTTACATTTTTTGTAGTAGACCATACGCACATAAATTCATTTTTTAAACTATGATTATAATTCATCGTACAATATTCTAATAAAAAGATGTTTTTACGTCGTCCGGAATATTATAAACTGGTTCTCTTTCACAAAGCATACGAAATATGGTTTACATTCTACATTTAGAAAAATCTTTTATAATGCAAGTCTTGTTCGTTTACCTAAACTTAATTAATACACAAAACAAATAATCTATTGTTTTTATAGAAATGCAGATTCCTGTCGGATTTGTATCAGTGGGGCATGAGTCACTGGTGTCTCGTATATCAGGACCTCTTATTGCATTACAAACATAGTTCTCAATTAGCAGTGTCGTACAAATTAAAGCCGTAATACTGTTCGTAGGACCATAAGACCGTATGTTATAAATAAATATATCCCTACAAGAATTATCTTGAAAAATGGGAAAAATACAATAAAAAAAAACAATATCAAGTAGTATTTAAAAATGGCTATTCATGGGCGTACAGTTAAAAACAAAAGTTTTCAGTGTTCTATTGCTTGATTATTATTATCTGGTTGGTATTTTTTAAAAATACTAGCTAAGTATTCTAAAAATGTTGACATTTTTTCCTGGTCTAATCTTCCTCAACTAACATCATCTTTCTTAATTGGTGTATTATTTCATATTCTTATATGTATATTATATATTTTATATATTTCACATTCTACGATGCATTCCACGTTTGACGCACTGTCTTATTTAATTTTCTGTCATTCTATTTGTTAAATCCTATCCCATTTACGTCACAGCGTCAAGGAGCAGTAAATGTGTGCAGTGAACGGAAGGCATATGTCTAACAGTGAATGTTGGAACTTTTTCGCGTTTATCATATGTACAGAAGTTGACTAAAAGTAGACGTATGCAAATCATATGCTATTCGCTAAATTCTGTCACGTAATATGCCATAGACCTCTGTGGGTTATTACATTTTATTGCTGCCAGTTTACCGTGTTATTACATGCCGCCATGTTTACTTTGTCTCCACCATCATATTATCTCCAATAAATCCTATCATTTTATACTCCATATGCCATGATTAGACCTATAGGATAGGAGATACATAATTAAGGCTCTTTTGACATAGTATATATAGGAGCAAATATATATATACCTAAGGTCCTTTTGACGTGTTGCTGTATTTGATCTACGTCGTAGCATTCTATTGGTTAAATGATATCATTTGAGGTACTGTATGTCACGATTGGACTAATAGGATCGAAGATACATAACTAGGCCCTTTCACGATTGGACTAATAGGACTGCGGATACATAACTCAGGCCCTTTTGACAGGCTGATGTATGCCGTATTTTATTTTTTTGTCTCATAGTATTTGATTGGTTAAATCCTATCATTTGAGGTACTGTACGTCACGATTGTGCCACTACAAACGAAGATACGTAAATAGTGCCCTTTTGACGTGTTGCTGTATTTGATTTCTAAGTCATTGTATTCTATTAGTTAAGTGCTATCATTTAAGGTATCGTACGTGACGATTGGACTAATAGGACCGAAGATACATAACTAAGGCCCTTTTGACAGGCTACTCTATTTAATTTTTATACCTTATTATATTTTATTAGCTAAACCCTTTCATTTGAGGTACTGCACGTCATGATTAGATTGATAGACCCGAAGATACACAACTAAGGCCCTTTTGGCATGTTGCTGTATCTGATTTTTCTATTTCATTGTTTTTGATTGGTTAAATCCTATCATTTAAGATACTGTACGTCACGATTGGACTTATAGAAACGAAGATATACAACTAAGGCCTTTTTGACATGCTGCTGTATTTTATTTTTCTATCTTATTATATTTTATTGGTTTAATACTATCATTTGAGGTACTGTACGTCACGACTGGACCAATTGGAGCGAAGATACAATAGGTAGGTACAATATATCATAACCCGTTACTTTTAACAAAACATGATGCCAGAATGATTTATGGATGAAAAAAAATATATATTCTTAAATTTACTATTTCGTTGTGGGTAATATTATATTCAACAGTGATGCCAAATTTCTGATGCTAAAATGATTGATAATGAAAGTGGGATATACATTTTTATGTATATAATGACATCGAGTAAACGGTAAAACCCTGAACTAAATATATATAATATTTTCACCGTACCATCATTTTCAGACTCAAATATTTTTTGGAATAAACTTATATAACTCAGTAAGGGATAAAAAGAGAAAGCCGATATTTTAAAATACCAACACGGTATCAAATCTCTAATCAGTGAGATGGTTAAAATTCTTGTAACAAGTACAGGAAAAAAGTTATTAAGGTGTTGTAAAGTAGCGTCGATATACAGATGCTACTTTGCAAGACGATGCTAAATTGATGGTAAAAGCATAATGTATCGATGCCAAAATGATAGTAGGATGTATATATATATATATATATATATATATATATATATATATATATATATATATATATATATATATATATATATATATATATGATGGCTACTTCATCTATTTATTGAAAACGTTTCGCTATCCAATTTGATAGCATCATCAGTTTATCTAAAAAGAACAATATGAAAAACCTAACATCCAATGAAAAGTTATTAAGTATGTTACCTCAAAAATATATGTAGCAGTCAGTGATATAAACAATTGTAAAGAAGCTTACGACAATGGACATTGTATAATTATGTTGTATAAACAATAAATTGAACTAAATATAGTTAACAATTTTCATAAAATTAGTACAGCAAAAAAACATGTGGTAGTTGTACATGTATGTAAAAAAAATATAGGTAAAAACTTATGATATATAAAAAACAAAATTAGTGCGGAACAGAACTAAAAGGTCCAAGAATGCACTTCCAACAGTAATTCAATAATTAAGATTTCATTTTAACTTATTAACTTAAGGTAGCATTATTCTAATGTTTAATTAAAAATTTAGTAATTTAAAAGTAATAATGAAGTTACCACTGAGAGCTTGTCAAGTGCTGCCGGTGAAATGAAGGCAACAGGTGTTAAACGTCAACAACGTGAAAAGACAGATGCCAAGAGGTCAACGAGTGACAGAACAACAAGGCGTATTACTACCAACTCCAGTACAATAGAGCGGTTTATTTAAAAAATATGACAAAATTTGGTCGACAAACTGTAAAAACCAAAAAACTGAAAGGAAAAGGTGGTTGAGATCTCCTTTTTCCAGAACAAACAAGAGAAGTCAATCAAAAAAATCATATGTTAATAGTCTACGTTGTGACTGGTTAGCCAGCCACAGGGGAAGGTTGATCAAACTTCCAACAGTCCAAGGTTCATCACATTTCGAACTGAATTTGATAAAATTCTATGAATCAATTTATAATAATAAAGTTGTAATAAACTATTTGTATGGAAACAATTAATACAATTGTACAAAAGCAACGTTGACATGAAATCATGAAGTCATGAAATATAGGTTGCATAAATCTAGGATAATTTAAAGTAAGAGTTTATTATTTAATTTATTTTAGTTTATATTTGAAAATTATTTAAAAAGAAATTATGTAAAGAAAACACCTTAGGTGACAATTTTTAAAGTAAATAACATAGTAAGCCTAATTCTGCAATATTAGAGCATGATAAATTTGGCTCAAGTTACTAATGTCAGTTCTCTTATTGAGGGTATTAGGGTGTTTAAGTATATGACACATTTCTAAAAACTGTCTTTTAACGAGATTACGTTCAAAACCAAGAATCTTAACTTCATTAAAATCTACTCTGTGTTTAGTGTTGATAGCATGCTGTGCAAGGGCACAAGTATGCTTAGATAAGTTGATATCACTGCGGTGTGTCGTGAGACGCCCTCTCAGTGATCTCCCAGTCTGACCGATGTAGCACGAGTCACAATCAGCACAAGGTAAATGATAAATGACATTAACTTGTTCCAGAGGGGACAAGGATGTTTTGGTTTTCGAAAACTACTGTATCAATCAACAATCAACAAAACAATCTGTATATATATATATATATATATACAGATTGAACGAAATAAATTCGGAACATACGAAATATTATGTATTTCGGCTCAATTTTGCTGTAGGTGGTTAGCCAACAAAAGGTTGTAAAATAATTATATTATAAAAATCCAATACTTCAGCGGGCTGCTGGATTCCGAAATCATAAAAATTGAAAGCTACACATAAATCTACAATTTTATTATGCTGTCAAACCAGTTATCGCTACTTTAGACAAGCCCTTCTTTGAGCGGTGTTGTCAATGTCATTCCTTTAGATTTTTCTCAAATAAGGTGTTATCCATAAAATATTTACAAGAAAAAAAGAAAATAACTACAATCCATTAAGTTTATTTTTGTTGTTAGTCTGTTGTAGTAGATTGGTAAATACAATGAAAAATATAGGCAAATATCCGATTTATTTAAAGATACAGATGAAGATATAACTCTCAAAATGATCTGCAAATCGGACTATTACACGGCGATTGGCAACATTGTTACGCAAACAACATTCTTGCGAGACAGATAGTTGAACGATATTTTATATAATGTCTAAACTAAGGTATGGATTTACTGTTGTTCAAGTTTTATATTGGTTCACTATTTCAAATGCAGTTCAAACAGACATATATATTAAATTGTATGATCTGTTTTAAATTCGTTCAATCTGTATAGAAAAAAGGAATACGACCGTCAATCCAATATAAATTAAGGATCACTCGAAGAGTAGCGGGTTTTTCCGTCAAAAGGTGAAGAAAATAGACAAAGATGATGGCTACTTCATCTATTTATTGAAAACGTTTCGCTTTCTATTCAGAAAGCATCATCAGTTCTTCTAAAAAGAACAATAAAAAACCTAGCATCCAATAAAAAATCGTTAAGTATGTTACCTCAAAAATATATTTAGCTGTCAATGATATTAAAATTGTAAAGAAGCTTACGGCAATGGATATTATAAAATTATGTTGTATAAACAATAAATTGAACTAAATATAGTTAAAAATTTTCATAAACTTAGCACAGCAAAGTGTGGTAGTGACATGTGGTATATATATATATATATATATATATATATATATATATATATATATATATATATATATATATATATATATATATATAGAAAAGAAACTTCACCTTCCATCGTGACTAACAATGCTGATCCTGATGTCTTAAGTAGGAACCCAGTCTCGGATACTCCTATCAATAAATATTTTTCATTACCCTATTTTAGAGATATCACTCCGGGGTTAACAAGGATTCTAAAAAGTTTTGAAAATAGCTTTTCTAATAATAATAATAACATTAAACTTAATGTGGCTTGTAGATCAGCCCTAACAATTAATAATCTTTATTCGAAGATAAAAGATAAGATTCCCATAGATAGGCTTAGTAATATTGTCTACAACATTCCATGCCTCTCTTGCAACAATTCCTACATCGGCCAAACATCTCAATTATTAAAATCACGTATTACACTACACAAAAGTGATTCTCGACTTCACCCTGAGCGCTGTGCATTAGCCAAACATGTCCATTCCACTGGTCATCACATAGACTATACGAACACTACAATTCTCCACCGTGAGAGCAATAAATCTAAAAGAGAGTTCATTGAAATGTCTTATATTTTCCTTAACGATTTTTCCATCAATGTTAAGAGTGAGATTAAGAATCTAAGCGATATATACCACAGATAGTTAAGATAAAAATAATGGTGGTCTACAGATTCCACACTATTGAACTAACATACATGTTACAGGATTACACGATAGTGGACAGTTTTGTCTATCTTGGGTCTAGTATAACTAATGATGGTAACTGTGAAATAGAAGTTTGGAGACGTATTGTAATAGAAAAAAATGCGATGAGTCGCCTAAATAAAGTTTGGAAAAACAGATCTTAACAGATTTTATAAAATATCAAGATGAAATTGGTAAATTCTTAATATTTCTATACGGGGCAGAGTATACCATATTTTTTTGATATGTTGGATCTAAATGATCTCTCAAAAGGCACAATTAAAAAACATCTGAAAGACGAGAAAAGTATAAATAAAAATAACAATAAAATTTCGCTAGAGTTACACAGCCCTATGTTGTACTGAACGTATGCGAAGAAAGTTGGAAAAATTGTGTTAATAAAATTAAAAAAAATTACAATCAACTGGCTGTTAGTGACCAAAAAAGTTGGACTTTTTCTATGAATGAAGTTATGTAAAAAAGAAGTTATAACAGAGCAACTGCATGGATCGTATGCATCTCTACCAACAGAAAATAATATACCATAACCAATAACCTAGCCAGCTGTTGAAAATGACGAAGAAGAGGAAACTTTTTAATATTCTTTTTTATTTTAACTTATTACGGTGTATGATGTAATAATTATAATAATATCTAATAATTATATTATATATGTAATAATAATTATAAAAAAAAACTTATTATTATTGTTTATGCAAAAAATCACTACCTGATACTATTACACAAAATACATCTTCAAAGTAGTATCTACAAAGTAACTGCAGATTAATAAACTAAAAGCAGTAAATACACCCCAAACCAGTTTGTGATAGAAATTTTTAAAAACTTGATTTATAGTTAAAATTTTATCCTTAACTTCAAATAACATGTTATTTATTGACTTCTCGCAGGGATATGACGATATGTTACACTGGAGACGGATCATAGAATTAGCTGTTAAAGTATTTTCTTAGTTTGGATATTTACATATTTTCGTTTACAATTTCATTGAATTATTATAAATTCTTTATTTCTATATCAATTTCTTTATTGGTTGAAATTTAAATTTCTTCTTCTGAAAACTTCGACCAGTTTACTTGTATTATTTCAGTTTGACGTAAGTATTGGTTTAATTCTGTCGAGATTTCTTTATTTATGAGCTATTAGTTCAGTTAAATTATATTTTTGCTAGGAAAGTTTTGGGGTAGTTCTGATTTTTTTCATTCCATATGTTTTTTGGAGTGCTTAATCCGAATCTGGTGTTTGCGGACAAAATTTCGTGACGCAACATTAAAAAAAACAGAATAAACCGTTTTTTTTCTTCTTTTTTCGGGTTTTTTGCTTAAAACTCAAAAACTATCAACTTTTGGTAAATGGTCTGTTTACAGAAATTAAAATACTTGAAATTTTTTACAAATACCAGTATTTAGTTTTTTTTTCAGACGAATCGTTTGGTTTCTAGTGCGAGTTGAAAATTGTAAATTTTTAGCATTTTATGCAAAACCCACTTTTTACATTTCAATATTTAATTTTTATGGATGCTGTCACTTGATACATGTCACCTAGTTTTCCACACAAGTAATTAAAAAGAAAAAAGGGAAAAATTATACAAAATTTATATGAGCCGTTGTCTTTTGGAAGGCCCTGGCTGAGGTTCTTCGATAACGATGAGTCCTGTTTTTGCTTGTTCTGGAAAATAAAAGTTTAAAGTTAAGTCATTTATCAATAAGAGATGAAGATTGCAAAATAGATTGTGAGATTAAACATACCTTCCGCATCGTAGTGATGTTCTTCGACGGCATCGGGTCCTGGCTCAGGGTCTGATTGCTCCATCGTCCGCGTCGGGAGTCGTTCTCCTGGAAAATAAAAAAAGGAGAGACACATATCATATATCAAGGAGAGATGAATGACTACAAACTAACTTGTCAGATCCAACATACCTCTCCCTCTTTCTTCAGTTTCTTCTACGTCTATGTCAGAGCTGTCTTCTGGGGGCTCATTATTATTACATAGTCCTTCGCATGTAGGGAGGTAATGTAGGAAATGTATCGGAGTATTGAGTTTGGTGCAGGGTCCAAAGTAGTTGGTACTGGCACAAGACCACTACTAGTTTTTTGCCATCCCCACTCACTTGGGTCTTTTTGTTGCTCGTTAGGTGTGGCTTGACCGGATAACCACTGCTGCACCTGATAGTAAACTCTCAGTGAATGTTCTCGTGCAGCAGCTTCAGTTGGGGACAATGAGAAAATGTTGGTCTTATTTTTGAATGATGAAGATACGTATTGTTTATTTCTTAAATCTTACTGTTTATTTATATCTTAAATCGTTTAGTTTTGTCTCTTTTTTCCATATAGAGCCGTGAGAAACATGTTTCCTGCTGTAGCAATCTCATCGTGACTTGAATTAGGGTCTTTGAAAGCTTCAATTACCGATTGCAAATCTTTGTTTTTCTGCAGGACTTTAAGATATTTCAGTTTCCCTTGATTAAATAATGCAGAAGTAGTATCACAACCACTCATCGCATGCAGGAATAAAATATGATCCAATAGGATTTTCTTAGCAGCTAGATGAGGGTTGTAGAGGCTTTGCGCAACCTTTCCTTTTCCTGTCTTTAAAAAAAAATACGTTTTTTATATCAGAGCTACAATGGCCAATCAAAATGACCAGTAGGTCGACATCTTCCCCCACCACTATCACATGTTCATTTGACGGGGCCATCTCAAGAGCTGTTGTGATAATTAGGATAGCATCATCTTCCACAGCTTTTTATAGTGCGCTAGTGTTCGCTACACGTACACACATATTACAACGTCTACAACAATTTAGCACATTATTGCCGTTTGGAATGTAAAGCGGCTTTAACTGCTTTTTAACTGAGTTATTTTGATTTTTTTGCAATCTAGCTATAATATTTGAGTCAAAACGTGAATTATCCGTGTGACTCGGTCTTTATTTTAATTAACTTAAATACTAGGGAAAATTAACTGAAAACCTTTCAATACAAATCTAAAAAGTGGGTTTTGCAGTCGCACTGGTACAAATTGCCAATTTTCAACTTGTACTTGAGACCGAACGGTTCGTCTGTACAATAACCAAAATAGTGACATTTGTACAGAACTTTAAGTACTTAAATTTCTATAAACAGACCATTTACTAACAGTTTTCGAGTTTTAAGCAAAAAACCGGAAAAAAGCAAAAAAAAACCGATTTCTTCTGGTTTTTTAAATGTTGCGTCACGAAATTTTGTCCGCAAACCTCAGATTCAGATTTAGCACCCCAAAACACATATGGAATGAATGAATGAATGAAAATCTGAACTTCCCCAAAACTTTCCTACTAGTCTCACTTTACAGTACAAATTTACTGAATTATATCTGTTATTTTTATTTAACGTTGTTCATTTAACGTAGAATATTTTTTTAGGCCTTTTTCATCGTATATTTACACCATAACTGATTATTCAAAAATGTGGCAATATTATCTTACACAATATTTTTGTATGATGAATAATTGGAGTACGTCTTTGAAATATATTTTATATTTCAGTTCGGTAAAAAAATATTCTAGTGAAATAATGTTAGTACTTGCGCTCCCGCCAATTTTTTTCCAAAGCTTTGGCGAAGTCGCTGTAAACACAATAATCTGTTTAAAAATATTACAAGAATAATTACATATTTATACTAACAACTACTAACAGCAACATACTATTATACTATGTAATTAAAATATTTATTATTTCAAAATATTTATTTTACTTGTACAAGGTTTTTCATTATATTTTGATCTTCCACTTTTTTTCCTTAATTTCGGGAATAAACAAAAAGTTTCAAATAAAAGTTATATTATTTTATTTGTTCCAACCAACAATGTAGCAACAGAGCAAATTTTGTATACAGGGAGTACCCAATAAAATGCATCTTCAATATTTCAAATAGGACACCCTGTATTTTTTTTATAGTTTTGAGTAGCCCTGCATTTCCCGATAACAAATATATCACATAGTGTAGCATTAGTTTTGTTCTATAATGGCGTATGGTACTACTATACTATACTAAGATAAGAAAAAAATATATTTAGAAAGTCAACAAAATTAATGACTTACAATACTACATTAAAGATTACAATAGATGCTTAAAGTGCCCATCTTTGTTATCAATGCACAAGTAATATCTTAGTCTCAAATTTTCGAATGCGGCAGATATTGTGTTAATATTTGATTTAATAACTCATCCACTTCTGTAATAACTGCGTCCAAATATAATTCTCCAGTTAATTCATAATCATAAAACAATGGTCCAACTATTTTGTTTTGAAATATTCCGCACCACACATTTATTGATATGCTTCCTGACTGTTTTATTTGCTTAATTTTTCTTTTTTTTTTATTATTTAACTGTTCTCACAAATACCTATTTATTCTATTAAAAATGCTTGAAGTTAAAAAATTTGATTCAACTGTCCAGAAAATGTTATAAAACTAATTAGGATCATTGTTCAAATTTGTAAGCATGTCTTAACAGAACTGTAAATGCTTTCTCTTATGAACATCGGTTAGTTCTTAAGTACCGGTTATTTTTGCACGGCTTTTCTCTAATGCATTTATAGCATTGTTTGGACTAGTTTCGGAATTTTCTAAAATAAAAATGTTATTATTAATTTAATCTATTATTTAAGTATTTAATTTTTAACTTTAAAGTAAAGCGAAGTATTAAGATCTTCATCATCATTTCCTACGATAATACGTTTCTTCCTTTCAAACATTTTTTCATTTATGACATGACAATAATTATATAAAAATGTATTTGCAGTAGCATCTGGATAAATCAGCGTAGGTATATTCCCTTTTTACAGCTCGCTTGTTTTTAATATTTTTTTACATAAATTGAGAATATATCTACTTTTTCATCTGCAGTATAACCCATTTCGGTATGAGGACTGACAGTTTAAAATAAATTAATAATTTGAAATGAGGTTGAATGCTCGAATAAATGAACTTTGAAACATAAGGCTATTATCGAGCACAAGTTAATTAAATCTAGCCCAAGTACTTTCGCTTAAAATAGCATCTTTAGGGGCATTTCGTCAAATGTAAACTATCCAGCAAGTGTAGAATGTGGAAACATTAATATTGACATAAATTGTACAAAACACTACACTAAAACGAGGACAAACAGTTTAAAATTACTTAAAAGATTCTACGCTACATTCTTTGTCAGTATCTGGAGGGATAATCTAGTATCAGTACCCCTCCAGATACTGGATAGGGAGGGATATCAGTATCCCTCCAGATACTGACAAAGAATGTAGCGTAGAATCTTTTAAGTAATTTTAAACTGTTTGTCCTTGTTTTATTGTAGTGTTTTGTACAATTTATGTCAATATTAATGTTTCCACATTCTACGCTTGCTGGATAGTTTACATTTGACGAAATGCCCCTGAAGATGCTATTTTAAGCGAAAGTACTTGGGCTAGATTTAATTAACTTGTGCTCGATAATAGCCTTATTTTTCAAAGTTAAATTAATAATTGTTTCATTTTGAAATGTCAGTTGCATAGCCACCTATGGTTACTCTTTTGTAGTAGCATATGCCATTATAAGGGAGAACGCCCACCAAACAATGATTTAGTGCACGCCAAAAGGACAGTGACATCATTCATTCTAATCATTTGTTTACATTGGTTACATTTTAAGTAACATACTAAATGCAGTGCTACTCAAAACTATAAAAAATACAGGGTGTCCCATTTGAAATATTAAAGATGCATTTTATTGGGCACTCCCTGTATACAAAATTTGGTCTGTTACTACATTGTTGGTCGGTATAGATAAAATGACACAACTTTTATTTTAAACTTTTTTTTTGTATTCCCGAAATTAAGAAAATAAGTGGGAGAAATTTTTTAAATACAAATAATATACATTATTAGAAAATCGTATATTTTAATTTACTAGTTTAGCTAGGAATAAGCCACAATTTTACTTTAAACTTAATTTATTTTGACGTTTCGATTTTCACTCCTGCAATCATTCTCTAATTACAAAACAATAATAAAATAAACAAATTTTGTTCTTGTTACTTGGTAATAAAATTCTTAATGTTCTTTCCATGCCATATGTTCATGGGCCATGCTGATCATAACGATGGTTTAAAGCACACTTATTGTATGTCGATCGAATCGATTTTGAATGTTTAATCCCTTGTAACACTATGTTACATTCAACATTAAACTTTGTATAATTTGTTTTATGATACGTCATTAAATGGACATTAAAATGGATAATAAAAATAACCTTACCTCACAAAAAAATTAAAGAAGATTATTTAAAAAAAAGCAACAATAGTTGGCAATAAACGTATGGACATACAATAAGTGTACATCATGATTTTGATTTAATAATTGGACATTTTATGTAATTAAAAATAGAAAAACAAAAGATGAGGAAGACCGAAAGAACTATAACAGATACAAATATATAGTAAAAAAGGAAAGTAAAAAAACAAAAAACATAACCTGGGACAACAAGTGTGCAGAAATAAGCTCAATGGTAGGAGGATCTAGGTCCAGACAAGCTTGGAAAACTATCAACAGTCTTAGAAAAAATACAAACGAAACAAAAAAAATAAACCCCATAGACATAGAAAGATGGAAAAATTATTACGAAAATCTATTAAATGAACAACGTACACAGTTTCTAGACACACATATAGATATAGTTGAAACGGGGTTAAATGAAGTGGCGATGATTACCGTAGAAGAAATAAAAAACGCATTACAAAAAATGAAAAATAATAAAGCTCCTGGGCCGGGTGATTTACCTATCGAGTTATTCAAACATGCCACTGCAATAACATTAGAATTGCTTTGTAAAATGTTTAACAAGTGCCTACAAGGAGAAAGTATCCCAAGAGATTGGAAAGTCTCGTACATAAACTCCATCTACAAAAAGGGAAACAGGAATGACTGCAGTAATTACCGAGGTATCAGCATTACGTCATCCACTGGCAAACTGTATGAAAGAGTTCTGAAAGCCAGAATAGAAAAAGAAGCCACAGAGATCGAAGAACAAAGTGGATTCCGACCAGGGAGATCTTGTGTCGACAATGTATTTACTCTCAAACATCTAAGAGAAAAGAGATTAGCAAGAGGACTAGAACTTCATGCCACTTTTATAGATCTCCGTAAAGCGTTTGACTCCGTACCACTGCAGAGACTATGGACAACATTGGAAAACGCAGGTATAAATGCAGTATATATAAATGCCGTGAAAAAGCTATATCAAGATAACCAAGCTTATATTAAGGTTGGAAACCAAATTTCCAAGGGTTTCACCCAAACAAAGGGTGTTAAACAGGGCTCTTGCCTCTCCCCAACCCTATTTAAAATATATCTTGGTAATGCTTTAAAATATTGGATGAGAAAATGCAGCCCAATGGGCATATGGGTAAATGACACTCCTATATACACAACCCTCTTCGCAGACGACCAGGTAGTTCTTGCCGAGGACCTACAAGATATGACGTACATGATAAACAAACTAATAGACGAATTCAAAAAATGGGGATTAGAGGTTAATACCGAAAAGACACAATACATGAATATAGGAGGCATCGGTCAAGACATGGAAACAGAAAGCGGATTAATTAAAAACGTTGATCAGTACGAATATCTCGGAGTTACACTAAGCGAAGACGGGAGAGACGACAAAGATATAACAAGAAAAATAGGGAAAGGAAAAAACATGATAAAAACAGTACATCCGATCCTGTGGAATAAAACTTTAACTAAGAAAACAAAGAAAAATATATATCAGGCTATGATTCAGCCGGTGCTGACGTATGGGTCAGAAGTGTGGGTCTTTAACAAGAATATGTCACAAAAACTCCTCTCAACGGAAATGATGTACTGGAGAAGATGTTCCGGGTTAACTTTGTTTGACCACATAAGAAATGAAAACATAAGAGAGAGAATGAAAGTAAAGAACACAATAATGGATACGATAGCCGAAAAACAATTAAAATGGTATGGACACCTGAGACGGATGAACGAAGAAAGGATACCACGAAAGGTTTGGAACTGGAGACCTACACAGAGAAATAAAAGGGGAAGGCCAAGAAAGAGATGGATATCCAATATTCATATAGAAATGGAAAATAGAGGTCTTCAAGAAGGAGACTGGCCCGATAAGAAATTATGGCGATTGGGATGCGAGAAGCGACAAAATTAAAGTTGCAAACACTCGCTATATATATATATATATATATATATATATATATATATATATATAAATAGAAAAATACGAGAATATAATTATATTTATTTATGTTAACACAATAAAGAACATCAACAGTCTTTCACTTTCAGAATCACTTTTTATTGGAACTCTGTCTTGCAAATTGACTTTGGTCGGTAGGAAATCTATCGAGCCTTTGTAGTCTTTGGGTATACCTTCAACATTGCACAAATATAATAGATCTTTTTTCTTGGCGATGAATATTGGCAGTTGCTTTGACTATTTTTTTTAACGAGACTTCTTCCCAGGAAGGCGATTTTTTTGTACTCCTGCGTGTGCCTGACACATCCAAAGATTAGAAACCTTTATTATACAAGTTATATTTATAATGTATAGTGAAAGGCTTACTTTTAAAGTGAAAAAGTTATGTAAACTTTTTTTTTTTTAATTTTTATATAACTTTGAGTTTATTCGATGTTAATTATTCTTCCTTTACTTGAAAAACATTCCTTGGCTTATTTCAGGTGCCCTTGAAGATGCGTTAAGAGTAAAAGTACTATGCAAGACTTATTATAAAACTGTGCTTGATATCTGCCTTTTATTTTATTTCAAGTTCATATACTCGAACATTCAACCATATGTCAATGTATTGACTATGACAGTCTTGGTTAGTTCTTACAGAAGACTGTCCTTTCAGAGAATGATTATATTCTTGAACATTTGTTTTGTTGGGCAGTGCTTTTCACAACAAGTCACTTCCACTTCAGCTAAGATAAAAACACCAAAAAATATAGATGAGAAGGAAAACAGTTTTTTGGGAAGGAGTTTTTGGGAAAAAATATCCTGAAAAGAGAACTTAAGAAGCACTATACCAAGTTTTATCATAATAATGTCAAACTTAAAATTACTTATGATCAAATTGTGCAACAGCATTCTTAATTTCTTGTTAATGGCTCGGATTTTAACTTTCAGGCCTATATCTTGGGTTATCCATGAGCCAAAGTATTTAAATTTATTAACGTCTTTTATGTGGGTGTTATATATTTGAATGTTAACTGATAGATTTAGACGCTTTTAAGTTTTTCGCATTTTATATATATATTCTTTGATGACTAACTTTCAAGATAATGTTTAAAACATAGCATGTTAGGCTAATTAACATTAATGCGGAGAAACTATTTGTTTCATTCTATTTGTCTATTGCAATAAATATTGATTGCAACCAGTCTTACGAAAGAGTTGATCTTTCATATACTTTTTTAACTACTTGTTATAATATATTCAGGCTTTCTCTGTCCAAGAATTTTGACATTTTTACATATACTAGGGCGGCCCAAAAATACTAAACCTACAAAAGAAAAACAAAAAATTTTAAAAAAGTGCCGATTTATTTCTTAACATAGTCTACTTTTAGCTTAATTCGCTCAAACCAGCGATGCTCCAACTTCTTTAAACCGTTTTAACAATACATTTTCTAGAGGTCTCCAAAGCAGGCTTTCGTGGCGGCGATGAGCTCCTTCTTCTTCTTCGCTTGCCATATCAGAACTATCCGATGTTGGCATTGCGAAGGCTTCTCGATCTTCTGCAATATGGAATAATTGTCCTGAGTTTGGTATCTGAATCTATTCACGAATGTTTTCTTGTTGAAGAAACTTGTTTTCTTCCTACACCTTTACGGCCCTCTATTTTGCCTTTAAGGATCAGTTGTAAAATTTTATATCGACTTCCCCTTACTATATGTCCCAGATAAGACATGTTTCGATGTTTAACAGTCTTCAGCAGTTTTCTGTCTTTGTTGACGCTCCTTAGTACTTCTTCATTAGTTTTTGCTGTCCAAGGTATCTTCAGCATTCGTATATGAACCCACATTTCCAATGCTTTAATTTTGTTTATAATCGATACTTTTAGCGTCCATACTTTTGCACTATACAAAAGTACAGCCCAAACATAGCACTTAACCATTCTTTGCCTTAGTTCTACACTGGGATGGTTATTGCAAAGAAATGACTTCATTTTCATAAATGTCTGGATCTAGTTGGTCCGTTATCACAGTTCCCAAATATGTCCTTCTGTGAACTTTCTCAACTTGGACTCCGCTCAATTGAAGCTTTGCATCAGGATGTGGGTCACGACTAAACACTAAAAATTTGGTTTTGTTTGAGGTTATTTTAAAGCCCATTTCCTCTCATACCTCGTGAATGCGATGAAGCAGAATTTGAAGACCTTCAATATTATCTGATAGAATTACTGTATCGTCTGCATATCTAATCACATATAGTAGTTCCCCGTTGATTTTTATTCCATATGGTTGTCTCTTAAGTGCCTTTTTAAATAACTGGTCCAAGTAAAAATTGAACAATGTTGGCGACAAAATGCAACATTGTCTGACTTCTCGTTATATGGGGATGACTCCTATTCAACTTAAATTTCTGCTAGGCGAGTGCATTTTTTAAGTTTAGAAACAAAAAGACGTCACACACAGCCAAATCTAGAGAATATGGTGGGTGAAACAACAGTTTGCAGCCCAATTCGACCCATTTCACTATGGCGAAAGCGGAGGTATAGCGGGTCAATTGTCATGGTGAAAGAGCATTTTTTGTCTGCAATTATTTAAAGAATCGGCCAAATATTGGAGTAATAGAGCGCTGTGACCGTTTTGCCATTATCCAGGTAGTCGATTCGATCACTTTTGTAAGTCCCAAAAAATGATGGCCTCCTTCAAAGCACGTTCGCCGGTTGTCGCCACTGTTTCGACTGTTTCTTTTTGGTATGTAGTATTGGGCGCATATTTCATCAATGGTTACAAAACGACGTAGAAGCTGTTTTAGATTTTGCTTAAATAATGTCAAACACTGCTTTAAAAAGTGTGATCTCACGGTTAGCTTGTTGTTTTTACTGAACAAAGGTGGAAGTCACCGCGCCGACAGCTTTCTCATTTTTTGAAAATTTTTTGAGATAACTACTGCCTCAGCTAACATAATGTTTAAACGACATGCTCGTCGTTTATCGACGTGGACCAGCCCAAATGGAGAATACAAGAACCAAATCGACTTCATATTGATTAGAAATAGACTGAAGACATGTTTTACAACCGTAAAAACTAGTCCAAGAGCTAAATGTGGATTCAATCATAAATTGTTATGGACTTGCTTTAAGATGAAGCTAAAAAGAACAATGCCGCACCAAAATCAAAACAGGCTGGAGATTTCAAATCCGAAACCATCTAGTGATGTATTAAAGGAAACTAGTACCTATGTTGAACACACAGGACAACCAAGAAGAAATATGGAAAGGTTTCAGAAATGCCATAGAAACCTTAGTAGAAAAAATCCAGAATCGAAAAAAAGATCATCAAAAGAAAACAACGGATGACAGACAAAAAAACGCTACAACTTCTCGAAGAGCGAAGGAGAATGAAATCTCTCATATATTAGAACGACAGCAACAAACACAAATTGGCAAGGTTAATAGAGAAATTAAAAGAGCATGTAGGATTGATAAAAATTAACATATAAATGAAGAATGCGAAGAACTAGACAAACGTGCAAACTGGTATGAATTCCATGAGCTACATAATAAAGTCCGATATATATCCAGGGAATTTAAAGCAATAACATAAACAATAATGGATCAAAACCAATATATAATAAATAACGAGAAAATGATTGCTGAGGTTTGGAGAAAATATTGTCAAAGTCTTTATGCAGATGATCCCCAAAATGCAAATCACGACGAGTTCACTGCAGAGAGAGAACCAAACATTCTAAACATGCAGCAAAATAGTGGGCTACAATTAAATAAAATTGCAAGCAAACAAAATTTAGAAAAACAATTAACCACAACTATTAATGGTTACCTGTTCAATATTACTAAATGATGTTTGTCAATTTTAGGACATGATAAGTATGGTGATCTGCCACAAGATTTATTGCCCACAAAAAGGTACTTTGGTTTTTATGTATATTTAAAATATATCTTTATATAATATTCTGTGTTCGTTAGTTAATTCTCTATTAACGATGTGACTCATAAAAATTGATCTGTTTGGTATTGAAACGAATGAAAAGTTCTCCAATCAAACCTCATGATTTCCGTTACCTTATCAGAAAAACTTTGATTGGCTGAAGTCCGAGACGTCTTGGGATTTTTAATTAAAATTTCTACTTGACGAAACCGAGGAGTTGCAATCTCAAAATGTTTGATTAAAATTAATAAGTTTGAAGTTAACTTAAAAAAGTTGCTGGTTGGCGTTTCGTAATTTTGTTTGAACATAATTGAAATGTGAGTAGGAGAACTTCGTTAGAAAATTTCCAATTTTCTTTAGAGTATTTCCTTTTTAAGGTAAATTAGGATGAAGTAAAAATTAATGAGCAATGCGGAAAATTCGTTTTCAACATGAAACAGAACGAAAGTAATCTATTAGGGGTTCTAAATTTTTAAAACATTTTTAATCATATTATTCATACTTAGACTAAAAATGTTAAAGAATAACCAATTTTACCGCTAATATAAATACTTAGTGTTTGTGATACTTATATGTAACCGTGTAACAGTCTTTCTACAAAAGATATCCTACAAACTGTCATTGTTTATTAAAAGGCAAAAATGAAATGGCAAAAGGCCAAATAAGTGCCTTCTTAAAAGTTAGAGTTACGATTGTTATTATTTTCATCTTAAAAAATTTATGATTATTCAATTAAAACAATTTAACCCTGCGTTAGACACGTGGTAAACTGACACACGGTTGGTCACGAGGGCTACGATAAAGACCATTTTATTTATATTATTAAACATAAAAGTTTTATAGTTTCAATAATAATACTGCATTAGATATATTTGTTGGATTATGGTTAATGATACTGACCAGTTTTTATAACGAAAGGTTTCTTCTTCTTGTAGTTCCTTCTCCTATCGGAGGTTGGCTATCATCTGATTTTACCTTGCATTCTTCTTCTTCGCGTGCCATATCAGAATTATCCGACGTTGGCGATCAATGTGGCCTAAATATTCCAGCTTTCTTGGTTTATGTGCTTTATGACCTTGCAATCCTTTTGTAGCCTTCTTAACACTTCTGCATTTCTAAATCGTTCAAAAACCTTCTATAGCACGACATCTCAAATGATTCTAAATTCTTTATATTATCCACTTTTAGTGTCCAGTTTCCATTCCATACAACAAAGTCGAGAATACGTAACATCTTAAGGCTCTTATCCTCAGATCCGGAGGAAGGTCTCGATTGACAAATATTGTTTCATTTTTATAAATGCTTGTCTTGCAATTTTAATGCGTGTCCTTATTTCTCTACCTTGGTCATTGTTTTCATTTACCCAGGTTCCCAGATATTTGTAGGTATTCACTCTTTCTACTTGTTGTCCCTCGATATTTAGCCTTCCTACTGTATGTTGCTTAGAAATAATCATGAACTTGGTCTTGTTAACGTTCATTTGTAGTCCATACTTGATACTAACTTGTAATCTATTTACTAAGCGTTGCAATGCTTCTAGACTGTCTGCAAAAATAGCAGTGTCATCTGCGAATCTTATGTTGTTTAAGATTTTTACGTTTACTGATATACTCTGTTGTTCCTCTGATATTGCTTCCTTAAAAATAGCTTCGCTGTACAGATTGAATAACAATGGGGACAACACACAACCCTGTCTAACACCTCTTTTGATTTCTATTATTTATTTATCGACATTTTCGATTCTAACCTTTGCTTTTTGATTCCACTACAGAATAAAAATAACCCGTATATCTCGACTATCCACATTATTTTCTCTTAACAGTTTGACGAGTTTCTGATGTACTCTATTTAAAGCCTTTTGATAATCTATAAAGCAGACATAGAGATCCTGGTTCATATCTAGTCGTCTTTGCATGAGAACGTTAAAAGCGAACAGAGTCTCTCTCTCCAAACTGGGTGTCATCTATATATTCTTCTATTTTTTGTATAATCTTCCATGTATTATTTTAAGAAATATCTTAAGTGTGTGACTTATTAAGGAAATTGTTTTGTACTGAGAGCATTCTGTCGCATGTACTGACTTTGGTAGTGTCACAAACGTGGACAGCAACCAATATTGGGGTATTACTCCTGTTGTATATACTTTGTAGAACAGATCTAAAAGTATATTCAGTGTTTCTTCGTCAACGCATTTAATTAGCTCAGTGGGTATCTGATCCGGACCTACATATTTTTTAGTCTTTTCATTTCTAATTACCTGTTCTAATTCGCACAGTATTATTTTTTGTCCTGCTTGTTCCTGTATCATTTTAGCATCGTCGAATGGTTTCATTATGTATTCTTGCCAAAACCTTAATATATTTTTGATGTCAAAGATAAAATGAACTGTCAATAAAATTTGAAGTAGTTCCATACCAGTTGTGTAAAATTGTCTAATATATTTAATTAAAGTGATTATTTTGTGGAATATTAGACTTAAAGAGTTATTTCATAAAATTTATATTATTAATAATACCAAATATTTTTGGTTATTTAATCAATATAATTCTTAAATTTTCAATACAATGATGATTACATTTTTCTGATTATTCCACCATGTTGACGCCTATAAAAGATCGAGCAGTTCCGTATAAGTTTCGTATTATTGGCTGTGTTAGAAAATTTGAACTCTAAGGTTGATGTTCTGGAAATTTTAAATACAAGTGACGTCACTTTGTATAAATCGTGACGTGAAAGTGTTTTACTTTGAAAAATGGTATACCTAGTCTCATCTTCCATGATGATCGCAGCTCGCTCTGCCGTGTGTACCGCGCTATGTTGCTACTTAATCCGTATGATCTGAGGTAAAGAGTTCAAACACTTTTTTGTTGAAAAAATTATCACTGCATTTTTATAGCAATAATTTGAAATGATACGATATAAGTATGTTCAATGTCATAAAGTATATCTTAAATTGTGTAAGACATAAACTGAATCTTAATGACCATGGGTTTGATTTCGATCGGGTAAATAGGTAATTGATCATTTTAATGTAACTCCGATTTAGATAAAAAAATTAGAAAGTTAATATGTTTACCCTGGAAATTTACCTAATTTTCTTAAAATGCTCTCTAAAACTGTAATGAGTTGAATTTTTTTATTTTTAAACGCATATATACAAGTTACCCATAAAGAGTACATAGAGTAATTATTAAATGTGATGACATTATTTACTTGATTTGGGTACCTTCCAGCGACGTTCTCCATTTTCACCTATCCAGGCCTTCTGGCCAAGACCTCTTCAGTCCTCGTTCCTCCATTGGTGGCTGATATAATTCACTGATAATTTGGCTGTGGTGCGTTGAATTACGAATTTTGGCCTCGTATGCATAAAGTGATATGATATCTTTTACGGCTGGTGCTTCTGAGTTTATTGTGGATGGTTGCATTGCTCACTTACCACTGGGCGACCTATCATACGTAATGTTTTTGATTAACAAATTTGCAAACTTTTTGGATTTAAAGGCTTGCTACAGTCCCACAGTATACGCCGTAAGTTTATATTAGTTTAAGTATGATTTTGTTCTCCAATGGCAGTTGTGACTTTCTGGCAAGTAACCAATTTATTTGTTTTAATGATATATTGAGCTGAGTTTTTCTTGTCTTATTGTATTACTTTCAGGTGAGATTTTAATCCAAATGCAACCCAAATATTTCAGTACATCTCTAGCAAGAATACAGGCATTGTTTAGACTGTTGTGCACAGATATGTCTTCTTGGTGTTGTAAATGTAATTTAGGCTGATTTTTCGTTGTTGACGTTCATTTTTCATTTTGTCCAACAATTCAATATTGTCTGCAAGTAATTTTGCAGTTGTTCAAATGCTAAGTCTTTGTCTTTGTTTGAAACTAAAACAGTTATATCATTGGCAAAAGTCGCCACTGTAACGTCATCTCTAATAGGGATTCCAGCACTGAAAATTAGGTACACGAGGGATCCGAAACACTTCCCTGAGAAACTCCGGAGTGGATTGAGTGATAGGTTGAGAAGTCATCATTGATTTTACTTGGAACGAACGTTCGATAATATAGAACTTCATAAAAAGGTACATATCGCTAGGCATTAAAAATTTTAATTTATATAGCAAACCGTTGTACCAGATTTTATCGAAAGCCTGCTAAATATCGAGAAATACTAAGGCACACATGGTCTTTTCTTCCAAATTTCTCTTGATTTTATTTATTATTCTATGATACTGTTAGGTTGTTGAACATTTTTAACGGAAACCAAACTGATATTCGTGTATTATGTTCTGGTTTCGCTAATTTTATTTACAAGGAGTTTTTCAAATATCTTGAGCACAATGGTAACAAGTTTATTGGGCAATACCAAGAAGGTTCTGTACACAATTTATCTGACTTCTTTTTGTTTTTATAGTGCCTCTCTATTTCGAGTGTTACCCACCGTCATGGCAATCTGTATTTTGTAAACCGCTGCTCTGAAAATATTTATGGTTGTTTTGTTGAACCACGTACCTAGATTTTTTAGTCATCGAATCCTTCGCATTCCGGGTCCCTGTTTTTCTTTTACTTTATAGCATTAATTACCTGAACATATTTTCACTGCTTTAAAAAATAGTTTAACTGCAGCATTCTATTGTAGATTATAGTAAGCATGAGAACTGCTTACCTACGTAAATGTTTTAGGAATCTCCTATCATTTAAATTGTATCATGGGGCTTTGTGGGAGCTGCTACTCACTATTATTCTGCGAACCTCGAATAAGGAAAATGCTTTTATTGAAGGTGATAGTTGGCAGGATGCATCTAGATATTTACTAACTACAGCATAATTTATATTTTGACCTTAATGTAGAGTAATTATATTTTCTAAATATTTTGCAATTCCATTATTTTTCATTGTCAGTCTGCGCCCAACTTATATCAGGTTTTCTTATTGGAGGAATTGGTAGTCTTAGTTTCTTAAATTTTTAGTTGCTGGTTTATTAGTCTCTTTAGCCTTGTCTTACTGAATGGCTTTTGGGACCTCTGCCATTTTGCGCGCGCTTTCCTATTCTCGGTTAAAATTGGTTTGATATGTAATGGTACATTGTTTTCTTTAGGATTATCGTTTTTACTTAAAGGAGTATATTCCCAAACTCCGTTTTTGTATTACAGCCGTTAGCTTTTGTACTGCTAATTCCAGCTTATCTAATTTTTTTACATGTTGATCTACCGTTATGTTCTTGTTAATGAGGTTTTTAAATTATTTTCAGTTTGTTTTTGTGTTAGATAGTATTAACGGCTGTTGATGGTACAGACATATATTAGAGTTGTGCTATAGGTTATTATTATGGTGCTATGGTCCGAACATAGTTCAAAACTGGGCTCTGTTTTTGAATGCGTATTAGGTAAACCTTTAAATAGTGCAAAATCTGGAGAACCAGAATTTTATTGTTATCTGGTTTCTAGTATGTTAGTTGACCTATCGATAAGAAGAATGAATTATTCTCCTGTAATAATCGACGTACGTTTCTACCTTTCGTTGTAGTTAGTCGTGATGTAAATAGAGTATTTTTGGAATTGCAATCGACAAATACCAGAAAGTGTGAACCAAGGGTTTGGAGAAAGCTACTATATTCTCCAACTAGGACATTATGTCTAGGAGGAAAAACAATAGTTGCGAAAATCAATGGTCACGATAACGTTTCTATTCTGATTAAAGTGCTCTGAATTTTGGGTGTGAAATAACTTTTTAAAATAAATTGAAGTTAAAAAATTTTTTAAGATTATTAAACCTAAAAAGCACATACTTCCTATGCTAGTTCTCAATCTAATTACACCTTGTACAATAATACTAAACAACTCATATTTTTTTGTAGTTATCTTTTTCTTAATGTGTCGTACTTAATTTTTAGCATAAGCATGTGGGACTTAAACAGTATTTGATACGCTGACAATGGAGTAGCTTTTGCTAACAGTTTAGAGGGTTTACAAACAATAATGTTACGCATATTATCAGATATCAGTAAAGGCCATGTACTCATTGGTACGAACGTTAATGAAAATTGGGACTATTCCCTAGATGTAAAATATAGGATAGAGAAAGCAAGATCTGCATTTCAAAAAATGGCTAAGCTCTTCAAATGCCATGATTTATCAGTATCCATAAATATCAGGTTACTACGATATTATATCTTTCCCATACTGTTTTTTTAATATTGATCTGAAGCTTGATTTTCTTGTGGCTTTTTAAAGAAATTACTATTTAAATGTCGGGATAGTGTTATGAGGTTTTTTCCTGGGATTTCCCACATAATTTACTACGGAATAACTAACAGGAGAGTTTTACTGTCATCATGGCATATGTTTCTCTTTTTAAAGATGAATTACATGCTATGATTTTTCTGACGGATATTCTCAAGTTAAAGTTGATTTCATGTAATCGAATGAACTATCTTACAAGTAAAGTCATCTGCTTTAAAATGTATAATGTAAGGCTGAATTGTCAATATAAATGAGTCAGATAAAATTAAATTATTCAAAGAATTTTTTTACCAGGTAACAAAAAAACAAAATTTGTTCAATTTACTAATGTTTGTATTTTGGGAACGGGTTCCAAAGTGGAAATTGAAACGTCAATAAACATACTTTAACCTTTAATTGTGGCTTCTTCTTTTGCCCTTTAATTCGTCCAATTTTGAACATAGGCTTCCCCCAGTTTCCTCCATTCGCTTCTGTTTTGTGCTTTCTGTTTCTTTAGGAGGAATACACTGGAAACAGAAAGCACAATTGTGGCTTATTCTCTTTTAAATAGTAATTATTTTCTATACTGGTGTACGAAGTTGAGTCGTGGACCATCACAGACGCAACTTGTAAAAAATGTGGCTTTATCCACAGCTTTTAAAATGTGGCTTTATCCAAGAATCCTAAAGATATGAAGTTTTATTAAAAATGCAAAAAAAGAGCAAAACCACAATAAAAACAGCAAAAATTGAATACCATGGTCACGTCATGAGAAACAGCAAAAGATATGGGTCGTTGCAATTAATTTTTCAAGGAAAAGTAGAAGGAAAACGAGGACCAGGAAGGCGAAGAATTTCCTGGCTGAAAAATCTACGTACGTGGTTCAACATAATAACCTCAATTTACAAAATACAGATTGCCATGATGATCGCCAACATCCGAAACAGATAAGCACTACAAGAAGAAGGTCACTTTATGATATGTTCCGCTCTTCTATAGAAATTGACGTAGCTTATTACGTAACATCTGCCTCACAACTCAGATAACACAATGTGGCATTCAACATACTGGCCCAAATGTAGATGTGCCAAAACGACACTAATGGCAGGCAATTCTATAAGCTCAGAAATTAATCACTCTTAGCTGAAAATTTACATAGTTACAATTCTTTATCTAATATTAACTCAGTAATCATAATTTTCGTTGCAACCGAGCTTACAAGAAATGACTACGTGATCATAATTGCCCCAATTAAATTAGAATATGGAAGAAGTACAACTGAATACAACACCCTTAAGTAAAAGATTGATTGCAAAGTTTGATTAAAATACAAATCAGACAACTAAAGTAATTTAAAAAGGAGAATATGTTAATTTTAGTTACAATTTTAAATAAATGTACGTTTTTTGTAATATAAATTAAAAAAAATGAAATAATTAAGGGAATATAAAAGTCTGAAAATATAAAATCCTCAAGGAAATTAAGCGAAAGAAATGCAGCGCACCAGGCTGGTATCTTTTCATCGATATTTCCGTCCCAAGTTCGCGGACTACTTTCGAGGCCGTAACCGCGCACCTCGTTTCATCATCCTCGTTTTCTCTCTAACGATAACGGCCAGTAATTAAAGCAGACTAGAGGCAACGCCCATCATGAACGAAGACTCCAATCAGGCTCCTTGATTGCGTAATTAGAACAAGGCTCTATCTGGCGACTTCCAATGAAAACACTTGATTGCCACTGGTTTATCAGAAAACTTTTTATTGGTTGCGACTCGAAACGTCCTTAGTTTTTTAATTAAAAAAATTCTCCAGCCAGCTCCAGAAATTGCTGCGTTCTGCAAGAAATATTTGATAGCAATTATGGAATTTATTGAAATTATATGTTCGATTTGGTTTTCGTGTCTGTCGGAGTAAAAGGTTTTTGCAATCATCTGCATTAAAACGTAAAATAAAAAATCTTTTAACTGACATTTTAAGGCTGTATTTTCATAAATGATGCATAAGAATACAAGTATATTTCAAATGATCTAAAATTTATATGGATATAAAAGAATATACATTGTTTATTAACCTTTCTCACATTCAAGCAGGGATCAGAAATTTTATGTGATAAATTATTATAGATTAAATGTGTTCAGCAACATTTAGATACATAACAACCAGAAATAGATCTTATTTAAAATCACAAGGAATATACATTAAAACTGCGTTTAGGTATATCACAAAATTGCAAGTTATACCTATAAATAGCAATGAATCGCCGAAATATATGTATAAGCATGAGCATAACTTTAGAAGGACTGCCCCAAATTAGATAATAATTATTATTTGTTTATTAAAATAACCCGCATCAATCATAGAAGGTTATTAGCGGTGGTACAATATAGACTATAATATATTATAATGATTAATATAAAATATAAAGTATAAAGTTTTTACAATTTCGATTATAATTTAGAATTTTTCTTGAAGTATCACTTATATTTGATTATTCGTTTCCTTTAAAAACCTTACATAACTTGGTAGTCCAGTAGCTTGTCTTTCCATTTGATATAATGGACAGTCTATAATAATGTGGCCTACAGTTATATTGGTGTCACAGGCGTAGCATATTCTATGAGGTTCCTTCCTTAGTAGGTGTTTGTAGTAGTCAGTCTGGCATGTCCTATTCGAATACGATGTAGTACAATCTGGTTTATTCGCTTTACTAAAATTGGTGTTTTCGCCGATGGATCTGGGTTTGCTTGCCGGAATTTATTATTTGGTAAGAGTTACCATCTTCATAACCATAAGTTTTTTTGTGTACTCATTGATGCATTTTTTTATATCTGAGTGAGGAATTTGGTTAGTTCTATCATCGGATCTCTCCATTTTAGAAGTTTCTTTGGCCATTTGATCAGCTATCTCATTTCCTGGTATCCTCACATGGGATGGTATCCACACAATATGTAGTTTTTTATGTTTATTTTGTAAAGTCACAATGTGTTTTTTAATCTGTTCTAAAATCGGATGATTCGGATATATTTTCGAGATTCCCTAGATTGCACTTGAGGAATCTGTAAATATTACTGTCATGTCTTCAGGTCGATTAAGAGTTTGTTGTACGGTTTTTGATATCGCAAAAAGTTCAGCAGAATATAGTGAGTAGTGCTTAGGTAGTGGAAACTTAAGCACAGAATCCTCTGTGACAATGGCGGATCCTACTGTTTCCAATTCGGGTGTTTTTGATGCATCGGTATAAACTTGTTGACAGGATGAAGCTGGCAGATCTGTGTTACAATATGAACTTTGTATAGTCCAAGGAAGAGCATAATCAATATTGGTATGCATAATATCCGGAAATGTAAAGTTGCTAATTCTTTTGCAAAAAGATGGCCGAAGATTATATGGATTTTTATTGTAATTAGAACGGAGTGTGTAGAGAAAGCATACGGGTAGGCTGGGTTGTTTGGATTAGTTAATAGCTTATTTGTGTATTGTAAACTGAGAAGTAAACTAATAGAATGTGAATATTTATTTACTTCGACATAAAGACTTTCAACTGGACTGGTTCTGTAGGTTCCTAGAGCTACTCTTTGTGCGATATTTTGTACAAAATCTATTTTTTATTGTTGAGTCCTTAGCTGAATTATATGCAATTGATCCATAATCTAATTTACAGCGGATTAAGGATTTGTAAATATTTAGTAGCTGTGATGTGTCCGCGCCCCAGTTATAATTTGCTAGTACGTAAAGAACATCTATGTTCTGTAAACATGATTTGTGTAAGTAATTTTTTGTGTTTGTTGTAAGTTTTAAATCAAAAATCATAACTAGAAGTCTAATTTCCGCAACGTTTTCTAAAACGTAATCACACAGTGTTAATTTTGGAAGATTTGCAATTTGGAATTTGATGTTTTAGAGAAAAGAAATACTTTGGTTTTAAGCGTAGAAAATTTCAGTCCTGTTGTTTTAGACCATTCTTGTAGGGAATTAATAGAAAGTTGAATAATGTTTGATGCCATATTAAGATTCTTATGAGAAATATAGATTACGAGGTCATCTGCATATCGGATTGCTTTAACAGGGTTAGATAATTATTGTTTTGTTGTTTGGTATTATCTAGACAAGGATTATTGTAAAAGAAAATTTGCAAAAAATCGTACAGAGACTAAAAAATATTTTTTTTCTATTCCATAAGTTTAAATTATCATATACCGAATATATGGGGCCATTATTACGATAAATAAATAAATTTTAGTATTGATATATTGACATTCGTTCATATTCAATTTCGGTTTTTTTTATTAAAAAAGCAGTATCTTGTACTGTTCTTTCATATGAGGTTTAGTGTGTATTCATTTTCGTCGATGAGGTTTATCGTGATTATAAAATGTGATGTATCATAGATACATTTCGGCAGTTTGTTCTTTCTTATATCAGGTTTCATTTAAATTACTATAATCATAGGAAATACATACAACCGCTTATTTCAATCGACTTTGCTTTTGAATTTAAGCTTGTACAGTCTCCGGAGTGCCGTGCATTTCTACTCTTAATTATTAAATCCCAAGGACAACGTGAAATGTGAAATAAACCTTGAATTGCCTTGTTTTTTTGCACAGGCAGTTGTAGTATAAAGCATAAGGTACAATAATGTATTTAAGTATGATAAAATTTTTGTATTTTAGTTTTATTTCTAAACGGAAGATTATAGTCATTTAGAGAAGTATATGGAGCACTAAATGAAACGGGAACCAATTAGATAAAAGGACTTTTTAATATAATTATGGAAGTGAGACAGATACTACAAAATATATTATGGATGACGTAATAAAAAATAAAAAAAAAAAAGAAGGACCAAACAAGAATACCAAATGGGAGAAAAACAGCTTAAAATAATCTGCTATGCAGACGACATAATAAAATACAACTCTCTCAGAGTGAAGATGATTTACAACGTATACTGTACCAATTTAAAATAACCGATAGACAATTTAAAGTGTTAATTTTGTCAAAAACGATAAAATGCATGGTTATAACAGCAAATTTACTAAGATTTTAATTGAAGCTGAAAGGTCAGATAATAGAACAAGTGATAAAGTTTTAATATCTCGGCATCACATTATCTAGCTATGGAGAGCTTGAAATGAAGTAAAAGATCACGAGAATATAGCAGGTAGGTTGCCTGAATAAAACATTACGGAGAAATAAAATTATCAAGGAAAAAATAAAAGTCAGAATTTACAAAACAGTCATCAGACCAAGAATGACATACGCGACATAAATACGACCTGACACAGAGAGGACAAAAAGATGTTACAAACAGGAAAGAGATAAAACCCTGAGAAAAATTAAAGGTAAAACACTATGGGACAGAGTTAGAAGGACACACATATACGGCGCAGATGCAAGATGTAGAAAATCGAGGACTGGTTAAAAAATAGAAGAGTAGAATGGAAAGATCATATATTTCAAATGACAACGAATAAATAAGTAAAGAGTAAGAGACGGTTTTTTCAATAGGAAGACGATCAGTAGGAAAATCACGTAAACGATGGAACGACAACTTACTGGATGCATATTAAAAAAGGGACAGATTCATGTCTATATAAAACGAAGAAGAAGAAAAAGACAAATATCTTTTTCTTTATCCTCTTTCTTCTTATATAGGTTAGTAAAACCATCGAGTTAGAATCTATGGAGAGGGCATCACGTGAATAAAAACGACCTCACTTCGGCCATATTCTTAAGAATATTGTTTTGACACTTTTGAGTGTGTGTGTGTGTAGAGTAATTGTCTTGATACTTAGCAAAGTCGACGTCATTGTCTTTGCTAAGAGACGCTAATTTTATCCGAATGTCTGCGGAGCAGTTACATTTGTTGATTTTCGAATATTTTTAGTTTTATAATACTTTTATAGAAACTGTAATAATATATTGTGATAGTGTATAATAATGGTTTCTTGTTCTCAACGTAGTTGCAGTAGCAGAAGCCATGTTAATAAAAAATCTTTAGGAATATCGTTCCACAGGTTAGTATCCACATATGAAAATGAAGTAATGGCCCGTACTTCAGAGAATAAATTAACAGTATTTGACTGTTTTCATTTATCTTTATGTATAATATATTGTGTTTTTAGTGTTTACCGCGGGATAAATAAATCATAGTTTATTAAAAATGTATTGCACTTTTTTAGATTATGATTAAATCTTCTGAATAACTAGTCATATTTGTATAGTAGTTTTAATATTATTGAGTCTGGCCCTGATTCCACCGCAATACTGGTATTAACGTTAGTCACGCTTACCTACGCCGTTTTTAATACATACGTTAATATGCTCATAGCTTCTCCATAGATTCTAACTCGATGGTAAAAACTATTATTTTTTGACATTAGCCTCCTACATTGTTTAAATGATCACACCATCCCTTTCTTAGGTCTTCCAACAGTTCTATAACCATTTGGTGATTTATCTTGTTATTTTTAATAAGCTATCTTCTGCCATTGTGCTAATGTATTCGCTCCATTATCATTTTTATTTTTTTATTCATAAATTTATGACTTTCTATCGAGAAGAATTTTTCCTGATATTCTCCGGAATATTCGTATCTATGTCGATTTTTGCAGTCCTTTGGTTTTAGAAGTGTCGGATTTGGTCTCCGCCTGTATGTCATTATACGTCTCATTGCTGTTTTAACGATCCTTTAGAGATGCTGCATTGTATTTTTGGCTCATTGCTTTAACATAGATTTACGCATACTTAGAGGATCACCTTCGGTTTCGGCGACTTGTGCGTGACATATTACTTGAATTTCACTGTCCACAATTTTATAACCATGACCTTGACATACTGCTTGTATTATTTCGTTTGCAATAATAATAAAATTTGTTGGTTAAAGTAGTTTGTGTTAGTTTTTTATTTATTTTTTTCTGCAGTTGATTGTTGATTCTGGGAATGGATGTGTTCGATGGTTTGTATACCATTGATTGGTATATCACTTATATATTTACAGTAGGATGTGATCAAAGGCTTTTGTTAGGTCTACTAGGAATACATTTTTGTTAATATAAACACTGCTTCCAACAATTTGGATTTCGTATGGGGCTTGGTACAAGGGATGCATACTTGTTTCTCCAAATTATTCTACAAAAATGCCGAGATTAGCAAAAAGACGTGTTTCTCTGTTTTATCGACTACGAAAAAGCGTTTGATCGAGTAAAATACACAGAACTCATAGAAACCCTAACACAACATGGTATAGACCATAACACTGTAGCACTTATTAAAAAACTATATTTGGATCGAATGGCACCTATCAAAGTAGACAATCGTCTAACAGCAGAATTGCCAATAAAAAGAGGAGTTCATCAGGGCTGTGTACTATCTCCACTGTTATTTAATATATATTCCGAAAAAATCTTTCAAAGTGCCCTCGAAAATATTGAAGAAGGAATAAAAATCAACGGAGAATACGTAAACAACTTAAGATACGCAGACGACACCGTCATTATTGCGGACAGTGCTGAGGGTTTACAACGACTTTTAAATGTCATAACCAGAGAGGGAGATAGGTTGGGACTAAATATAAACACAAATAAAACAAAAGTAATGGGTGTTACACGTGCACCAAATATGTCGACATTAATAGTCGTATCTATAATAAACATATAGAACCAGTACAAAGATTCTAGTATCTTGGTTGCTGAATAAGAAACGATCTTGACCACGAGGTCGAAATACGTGCTCGTATAGAATATGCTAGGTCTGCATTTCAACGAATGAAAAAATTTCTAATAAACAGTACGTTTTCGTTGGATATCCAATACGAATTTGTAAAAACGTTTATTTATTCCATATTCCTATACGGAGTGGAAACATGGACTCTCGGAATTACAAGTATGAGGCGTATAGAAGCCTTTCGTGACCAACAACGAGGTGCTAGGAAGAATGGGTACTATGAGAGAACTCTTAAAAAACAGAAAAACGGGTTATCTAGGATACATTTACAGAGGAGAAAAATACAACTTTCTACGACTTAAAATTGAAGGGAAAGTGAAAGGAAGAAGAGGTCCAGGAAGAAGAAAATGCTCCTGGTTGAAGAATGTAAGAGACTGGACAGGTATAGACACACATTCGATACTAAAAACAGCTCAAGATAAAGAGCAATTTGTTGTAGTTATAGCCAACCTTCAGTAATGGAGAGGGCACCTTAAGAAGAAGATAAACACTGCGTCTATGCACAATCTTCCCAATCAGATTACGATATTAATATGCGATTTCTCCATGCGCGTGGTATCTCACATTGTAATATTTTGTGATATTTTTCAGTGCGATTACTACATTGCAATATGGACACAATGGTGGCAAAGTTTTTCGGAGGAAGTCTGTGTAGTGTTATAGTATAGTGTTATACAATAAATACTATTTAAGTAATACGTAAAGAACTAGAATTTGTATTTTGTACATAGTTCCGCGCAGTAGGCTACGATTAAATTTTGCCAAAAGACTAAAAGTAAATAACGAACCAGTATTTTCAAATCAGAGTTAACGGTGAACAAAATTAAAAACGCGTTGAATCTGGACCATTTTGGCTAAAGGGAGGATGACACGATCCAAGTGTACTTGGTTAAAGTCTGCTTAGACGTTACGCCCGCAAGACTTGGAAGGCTACTTTCATCGTGTCACCTGTTTATCCAAGTACACTTGTATCAACAGGTTATATCCAAGTTAAGTAGGACGCTGACCAACTTACTTGAACTCAGGTAGTGTGGTATTGTAAAATTAAAATGGCAACAATGTCAAAAATCTAAGACGAGAAATAAATACAAAAGAAAAATGGTCTAAAATGGGAGTGTTAGATTCATGGAGTTATACGAAGATAAGGAAGCATTATATAATGTACGGATATATATAGTTCAGCTCAACAGGCCTCAAAGGCCCAAGGCATCAACGGTTTTCTTCCATTTCTTTCTATCTTGTGCTAAGTTTTTCCAATCTTGTACCCGCAGCGACTTCAGATCTTCTTTTGCCGACTCCAGCCATTTTCTTCGGGGGCGGCCTCTTTTTCTTTTTGTACCAGCCTCCGTGTTTATTAATTCATTGGGAACTCTTCCTTCCTTCATTCTTGCTATATGCCCGAGCCATCTTAATCTTTGAATTTTCGCGAGACTTGTTATTTTTGGTTGCCCATATATTTGCATTATTTCTTCATTCGTTCTTCTTCGCCAGATGTTCCCCTCTTTTACACCTCCGTATATCCTTCTAAGAATTTTTCGTTCCCATCTATCTAATTTTAGTTCCATATCTTTATTTAGTGTCCAGGTCTCGCTAGCATAGAGTACTGTAGGTCGAATAACTGTTGTATATATTCGTTTTTTTTGCTGTTCTGGATATTATCTTCGACCTCAGTATCTTAGTCAGGCTCCCAGCACTCTTACTACCTTTGGCCATTCTTTTTATGATTTCTTCGTTCTCTTCGTTCCTATTTGTTAGTGTCACTCCCAAGTAGTCGAATTGGCTAACAACTTCAAAGTTATATTCTTTACTTGGGCTTTGTACCTTAAAGGACTCTCCTAGATGATTTTCGTTTCCCCTCATCACCATATATTTTGTTTTTTCTTCGTTTATTTCTAAACCATATTCTCTGGCTATTCTCTCTATTCTAATAAAGATTTCTCTTAATTCTGCAGGTCTCCTTGTTATTAAGGTAACATCATCTGCATATGCTATACATTGATGCCTGTGATGATATATTGTGCCTCTAGTGTAGATGTTACATTCTCGTAAAATCTTCTCTAAGATCAAATTGAAAAAATCTGTTGATAACGGATCACCTTGTCGCAGACCTCTATTGGTGATAAAACTATCCGAAACCCATCCTTCTAACATGACTTTACTTTTAGTATCATTGAGTATGCATTTAGTCAGTCTTACTATTTTTGGTGGAAATTCAAAATATTCTAGTGCTTCATATACTTTATTTCTTTTTATAGTATCATATGCCTGTCTAAAATCAATAAACAGCATGTGTACTGTTAGGTTGAATTCATATTAGCTAGCTAAAATTTGTTTCATTGTAAAAATTTGGTCAGTTACCGATCTGTTTGCTCTGAAACCTGCTTGATATTCACCTAGACAATTTTCAACTTTTGTTTTAATTTTATTTCTAATTGATATGGCCAAAATCTTATACACTGTATCTTGTAGAGCTATTTCCCTGTAATTTTTACATTCTGTAACGTCTCCTTTTTTATGCACTGGACATAAGACTGCTTCTTTCCACTGATTGGGTATTTTTTCTTTGATCCACACTTCGCGTATTAACTCAGCGATTTCTTCTTGTACCATTTCGCCACCTTCTTTTAAAAACTCAGCAATGATACCATTTTCACCAGGTGCTTTGTTGTTTAACAATAATGTACGGATAAATGAATCAAATAATAAGGAGGCTAGAAGTGCGGCGTTTTTTTCGTTTTTATTGCTTTTTTCTGGCTTTCAAGCTCATATATCAACTAGAACACCTTCCATAATCATTTTTGCTATCCTAACAATGGTTATTTGATATCCAAATCATTTAAACGTGGCAACCAACTTGGTAGAAGGACACTTGTATAAGTCCACTTGGTCCAAGTTGGAATCCAAACATTCTTGGATCGTGTCAACCCGCTTTAAGATATGGTTGTGTTAACAAAAGTGTCCCCGGCATTCCAAGTTGAGGGTTTGGTATAAGGCTAACTTTCTCATTCCGTATACATCTATTGTTATGAAATATAAAGACGAAAAGACAGATCTAAAAAATAGAAAAGCCAGACTGAATTCGAGACGGAGCACAGACACCGAATTTAAGAGAAGCGGTTTACAGGACCGACAATAGGCAAAAAACCAGAATATCCAGCATAACTGCAACCCGCACCGACAAGAAATTGGAACCTGATGTCAAATAAAATAAAAAATGATGTTATTGTTTAATGCCATAAATGATAGGTTGTCTATCCTTTGAACAAAAGTAAAATTTTTTAACGTATGGCAGATCAACATGCTTGTGCCAACTGGGGAAAAAGAAGAAGAATTTAAAGCTTAATTCTACGAATGCCTTCAAAAAGCATAATATGATAACTGTGCCTGTAAAATTGATATTAAAATAATTATAAGAGACGTGAACGCCCAGATAAAAAAGAGATATGCTACCAATATTATATTGGTAAACACAATGTTACTCGTGACAATAGATTAAGACTTATTAGTATGGCGGCTGCCAAAAACATAATTGCGGAAAACATATGTTTTAATTATAAGCATATCCATAAATCAACTTAGATTTCACCAAATGTAAACCCAAATATCCAAATTGGCCATGTTATACTTTACAGATGGCACTTATGCGATAAGTGCCATCTTATAAGAAACCTTATGGACGTCAGAAATTACAGAGGTGCAAATATTGATTCAGACCACTTCAAGATAGAAGCCAAGTTTAAATAAAGAATTTTTGGGAATATCGAAATGGGAAGAGAGAATTTGTCGAACATCCTTAGTAAAGAAGTAAGAATATCTATAAAAAAAAAATAAAGAACCAAAAATCCCCAGGCAGCGATGACATTCCAGCAGGGTTATATAAAGAAATTGGAGAGCAAATGCAAAAAATAGTTTTTAAAATTTAGAATGGGAAGCAAATTCCTAAGCAATTAAGCTAAGACTTAATATGCCCGTTATATAAAAAGGAAAATTAACTAGAATGCAATAATTATCGCAAAATGACCATCTTAAGAACAACATACCAGATATTTTCAAACAACCTGCAAGAGCAAATCTTTACTACACTATGAGTGAGTTAGGAATTACAAAAAAAAACTCATATGCGTGATAAAAGTGACAATGGCCAAAAAGTTATTAGCAGTAATTCAGACTGATTCGTCCACACCATTTGAAATATATAGGGGTTTAAGACAGGGTCTGGTGTGTCAGATTTTTAACATAGCCTTAGAAACTGACACACGAGACGATAATTTAGATAGCAGTTGAACTATATTAAATAGATCAGTCCAAATTCTAGCATTTGTTGACGACGTGTACATTACAATAAGAACCAAGGCGAGAGCCACATAAATTCTAACCTAAGGCAAACGAATCGTCTCTATCGGTTTTTGAAAGAAAGGTACTACGCCGTATATTTGAAGCAGACTATGAGAAGGAAATATGGAGTCGTAGATACAACTTTGAATTGCAGAATATCTACAAGCATAAGTTTGGTGGAAAAGTTATTACTTTAATCAAGCAAAACCGCCTACAGTGGGCAGGATATGTAGGCCGAGCCCGAGAATCGAACTTTATAAAAAATATTCTAACAACGTAAGCATTGAGAATGAGAAGAAGGGATAAACCAAAGCTTAGGTGGATAGACGTGTGTAATACAGGATACAAAGAAGATCGGAAAATCCAAACACGGAACAGATTAGAATGCCGTAGAAATCTTAAGAAGGCTGGAGCTCTTTAAGGGCTGTAGCACCATGATGATGATTATGATGATATTTTAAAATAAAATATATAGGTGTAATTAAAAAATGTCGGTCAGATAGCTCAGCGGGCTGTGCGGCTGCCTCTCATTCGCTTCACTGTCGAATGGTTTAGTGGATGTGGGATCGAACCCAAGCTCGGTGTACAGAAAACAAAAAATCTAACGCAGCAGTTTAAAATTCTAGATGAATCTGCGGCTTAGACTAGGATATGCTGGGATCTGATCGGCCTATGGTGGAGCAGTACGGCAAGAGATAAGGGCTTGCGGCTCGGTGATACTCCTCCATAGATCCCTACCGGACAGGCGTAACGCCTAAAAAACCGGATATATATATAATTAAAAAATCCACTACAAAATACAACAATTTTTTCAAATGTCTGCCATTTTTTTAGGAAGTTTCAAATTTTTGTGGTAAACTATCGTGTAAGGGCTTTAAGAGTATCTTTTTAAGGCCCTTTCTAAATTTTATATTTTAAATACTGTCATTCTAGAGATTAATTGCCCGCCATAAAGCAATAATTTTTGGATGAATACTTTTACATTTAAAATAAGAATATTATTCAATGTCACATATAGGACAAATTCAAATAAAATAATAAAACATATTAAGGGATAAAATGATCAAATTTAAATGTTGTTAACATTATCTAGGCTAGGTATATCGCCGATTTTTGATGATTTATAACACGGCATACTTGATTATAATTGTTAAAGCAGCCAAATGAAGAAATCTGTAAATATTTCAAAAATGAAGGAAGACAGGTATAGGAAACCTTAATATAGATTAAACTCTAAGTAAATTTTCTACAAGGCATACTAATAAAATAAAGGGCATTTCATTTAAAATAAGTGTTGCGTAACAAAAATATCTTTTTATTTTATTTTTGTATCATATGATTGTATCACACTGTATATTAGTTTAGATTTATAAAATTCCTTAGTACCATATAATAATCTGTACTGCGCCGATAGTCTTGCATTCAAATAACTTTCTAGACATAAGCTTCTAAAATCGTCAAAGAATCATAACAATGAAATGATTAGTAATTCCAAATTATCGGTCTGAGTCATTTGAAATTTTCTAACATTAACCAAAGTAACCCTTTTTAGATAATTTTACCAATAAAATGAAAGTCGAAGGTATTCGAAATGTAAACATATCCTTTATATACGTCGAGGGGGTCAGGGGGGAGATTTCTGAATGTTAAGAAAATTACGAGCCGAGTGATTAAAGAAAGTGATGACTACCAGTTCAAAATCCAGCATTGGATGTGCGCTAGGCTCTACTCGTGCTACACGCACTTTGGAAGGATTAACACAGTCAGGATATTAATAAGTTTACTCAGTTCGTGTCAATATAATATCGCCGAAAAGTTATCTAGTTTTATAGTTTAGTAAAGTTAAGTTTCATAAATCAGCTATCGTAAGCAAGTTATCGTCTTTCAAAATACGTTGTAATTGTTTAAATATATTTGTTAAAACGTTCTTCTCAAAGCTTTCATTTGTCCCAGTTTTCTGGGTGGTCCTTCAAAGAAGTATACAAAGTGAACCTATTTCCTTAAGGAAAAACCTTGTTTCCCAAGGAAAAAAACCAGCGACCTATGACTGGTGCGCGAAACAAAGGCATCAGGACAAGATGTAAGGACAAAAGCACCTGCATCTTCGCTCAATAAGTACGTTATTACAGCTTGAATTTACTAATAGAACAATCTAATATTTTAATCACCCTGTAAAAAATTAAACTTATAAACATATGTTTAAATATGATAAAAAGTGTATTATTAAGGCCCAAGACAAAATATTACTCAATTCTTAGATTCATAGACATTTAATTTTTTCTAAAACTTCACATTTTTATAAAAATTGAAATAATTCAAAACACACTGTTTTTAGGTATAGGAAACTTTCATAAAAGTATAGCTAATGTTTTACGGACAATTTAAAAATGCCATCAAATATAATAAGGTGTTCTATAAGAAAAAAATATAACTTTAATATACCACTCTTTTTTGGAACACCCTGTATAGTTTAAAATATTTTGTAGATAAAAATAAATTGTAATGTAAAATAAATTGTAGTGTTAATATCCCTGTATATAGTTCTGTGAGAAGAACAACTTTGGATATTAAGTCATTTGTCTTACAGAGACCGAGGCGTATAGGATGGGCCACGCTGTATATTATATATATTGTAAGTTAGTTAAAATTAAATCAGTTTTAATATTATGTACTGCGGCAACTCCAAGGCCAATAAAACTTTTACAACAACAATAACTGTAAAAACAATAAAACCTGTATACAACTAGGTTCTTTTAACAATACTTATGAGTGTAAACAGTTTTAATGTGTTTCAATATTTTTTGTGATTATATCTGTCAATATTATGTAAGGTTTAAATTAACACAAATTTATCTTATAATAACACAACAAATCTAAAATCTCAGTTATTCTATAAATAATATTCTTATTAGTATATATTGCTGCTAAATTAGATAACTCTACCGAATTTATAATAAGCCTCATATAAACCCCGTATATGCTAACATCAACATTAAAACGAAGTTTGAACAAACATGATCGAGAAAACGCCGTCGCAATAATATTAAGGCCCGTTGGAGTATCGGATTTTCCAGCGATCCAAGAAGAGCCCAGAGATGGGAAAGTTGATATCCTTTGAAGTTTTCTCACCAGCAAAGAGCTTAAAGAGCACCCGACCATCTTGGCAGCCTCTCTCGCAATCTGACTGTGCAAACGTCAACAAACCGAATCCACTTTTAATATATTCCTGTGTCCACAATGCCAGCGTAGACACGATCGGAATATCAGATCAGCGGGGTCGAGAGTGTCCCCCCGCTTTGCGCCCCCAACTCCCCGCGGCCCGTCCGCCCGCTATAGCTATGTGCTAAATTAAACTCTTCAGAATATATTAACATTTGGAGCGGGCGGGTTGAGGAATGCGAGAGGGAAGAAGAAACGCAGAGACGTACCTCATAATTGGATACCCGAATTTATATACTATCGCAACATGTTCATTAATTTGATACCATTTAATATAAAACTTAAAAAAATAAAATTAAATAATTAACCTGAATGAATCTTTATATTTTCACTTTATTTTTTTGTTTTTTATATTACTTGGTGTTTTGAATTGATGTTATAACTTAATTTTTGTACGGACTACAATTTCTTCTACGACTAGTACGAGACTTTACTCGTACTGCACTCACTGTTTTGTTCTTTTATCATCTAGTCCGCTATTATGATTGCTCCATTTTTTATTTTTTCCGCTTAATGCTTAGTTATGTGTGCTCTTTAATTTTGACCAATTTTTTTCCTCGATATATTACTCTCATCATCAAACTCCTCCTGCTCGTGATTTCTCAGCGAAAAGATTATGACAGATCCGTCACAAATGTGTCTGGTAATTCTATTGTTGTCAGTTTGACAGACATCATCGAAGCGTAATCAATTGTGAACAGATATAATGAATCCAGACGAAAAATCAAGATTTAGATGCCAGTCAGGTAAAGAAATAAAAAAAAATGGTTTCGGAAAATGTCTTAATGAACACGCAGAGGTCCAGAAGTTCTATTTAAACCAAATTTTTGAAGTTCCTATGGGTGAGAAATTTTACTTGAAAGATGTACTACCATAAGGAAACTAGCAAAAATTCTCGTAAAAAAAGACAATGGCGAATACTATAAAGAGTCTCCAAAGTCAATATGGAATACTACAGCAAAAATGGTACAAAAAAATATTTTACAAAGTACGGCATATAAATCAACCCTTTTACAGATATATCAAATGTGCAAAATTGGCCAGATGTACCAAGCAGAGGCAGCTTCAAAGTGTCAAAGAAAAAAAACTCAGTTTAAAAGCATTATCCAATGAAGAACTATTAAAAATCATCTAAAGCTACGACGAGAAAACCTCTGATGAAGCGCATAAAAAGTTTTTTTACCTTTACTCATTTGAACTTACTTGGAGAGGCAATGAGACCGTAAACTGCAAGACTCACTTTTTCCAGAAGGAATTTGATGTTATGGAAGAATTTACAGTCCAAATTGAATACAATAGCATTTTTTCCAAAACAAATCAAGGTTCGAAAAGTTTGGCAAGCAGCAAATGGTAAGTATGAAAATCATCAAATATTAATTTATGCCCAGTTAGATTATTTTTAACAATAATGGAAAAAAGAAGACCAAAGATTTTATCAGACAGATTCTTTCTTACCGTTCACCTTAACTTAAAGTATGGATCTTGGTTCAAAAACTGCCCACTTGGAATGGACACCGTATCTAAGTGGACAAAAATGTCTGGAAGCTGTAAAAATTTGAATAGACACAAAAATACATAAAATAATAAACCACTCTCGTCGATCTTCAGCTGTTTCATCCCTGTTCAAGCAAGGTGTTTCTGAACAGGAGTTAATTAAATTAACGGGTCACTCAAATGCAAGCTCTCTAAAACCATATCTGCAGCAGGATTCCAGTTACCTCCAGAAGTTGACCGAAAATCTCAGAACAAAAAATGAAGCTTGACCTTTGAGTTCCCAAATGCTACATGCGAATAACACAAAATCATGTTTTGTTAGAAAAGAATGTGCAAACTACTATAGCTTATAATAATTTTACTTTTAATATTGTTAACAAATCAATAAAGATTATGTTTCGTTGATATTGTGCATTAATTTTCTCGTGAAATTGTCTTGTCGAATATCATTCGAGAAAAAGTTATATACCGGCAAAATTTTCTTCTGCACTCGACTGATATCTCGAGATTTACCTGTTCAAATTTAATTCGCAAAAATTGCCAGGCAACAAAATTTCATATCAGTCGAGAATATTGCCGGTAAAATTGTCTCTCTTATGATATTAAATTGGACAAAATGGTTTCCAAATCTTCAAAATTTAAAATAGCTTCTTTAATATATTTTTTTCTGCAGGTAAAACCTTGATTGCGAAGGTTGGTACTTATCACTACTGTTTTAGCACCAAATAGCCACTATAAAGATTTAACCTGAACTTTATCCAATTCAAGTCTTTTCCGATACTTTCTTTGTCCACTATTTTTCCTTGCATGATAAGTCGTCGAATGCTGTATCTTTCACCATGCATTATGTGCCCTAGATATTGCAGCTTTTTTCTTTGGCAATTGGTTTTAGTTTATTCTCTTTTCCCATTTTTGTCAGTACCACCCCAGTCAACCCCTGATATTATCAGAGTTCGTCTATATACCAACATTCTGGTCTTGGCAGAGTCGTCGTTGTTTTCAATTATTGGTGTTCTCAGATAAACATTCTTTTTTACACTTTCTATAAGTTTGCTTTCAATGCCTTAAGTTTTATTATAATTATTGTTTTTCCTAATCAGCATAAACTTAGTTCTTTATATTTTGAAAGACAATCCGTACTCCTCACTATCCACTGATATTTTGTCATCTATATGTCGGTAATTATAAATAATATCAAATATTGTTGATCAGCACCCCGTTGACTTTAATGTCGGTTATTTTATTTCTTATATAGTCTGTCTTACGGATTCTGGATGGAGACAAGATTCTGACAAGAAAACTTAAAACTCAACGTCGCTATATATATATATATATATATATATATAATATATATATATATATATATATATATATATATTTATATAACGACTTAAAAGAAATTTTTTCTGTTCTTGCTAAAATAATCTACGAGAATATGTTTAACATATAGAATATTACCACAGTGTGTACATGTAGGTGAATGAATATAAATAAATTGTTCAATTTATGTCTACACCAAAGTAAAACACTTACCAGATGGCACAGAGCACCTGTGCACATTAAACCATTTCATAACACAAAAAGGGCGATTCAACAGACCTAAAAATTATCGATTCATAATCTTGTTAAAGCACTTCTTATTAGAGTTATTCGCACGAATAATTACAGTCTGAAAAAAATAGGTTTTACCAACCTAGAGAACAGGCAGGTTTTAAAAAAACTTTAACACCAATGACCACCTCCACTGCATAAAAAAGATTATAAAAAATCCATCGAATACAATTGGAATCCATTGGTCCTGGCTCTCGTATACCTTCCAAACTATAACGGCCGGTTTCACAATCAGAGGTTAACCCTAGGAGTTAAGTAACCTTTACCTCTAGTTTAACTGACAGATGCCGTTTCACATTCACAGATTCGGTTATGGTCACTTAACCTTAGGTTTCGTTTTATTTTTCTTATGTTGGTAGGAAATTATGGACAACAATCAGATGTTTATGGAATATTGTCAGTAAATATTATGGACATTGACCAGTATAGATGAGTTATGACACATTTGTCACGTTAGATCGAAAACAATATACGAATATTATTCTCATTTTCAAGTTCTGTTTTAGTGTGGCAGTTTGTTCTAAGTAGTCGTTGTTTGTTCTTTCAAGTTAAAATTAAAATTATAAAATAAACCAAGAAAAATATTCAAGAGATCGGCAAACTTTTCGCCAGAAGAGGAATAATTACTTATTTCCTTATACATGAAATAAAAAATTTAGAAATTGTATATTTAATTTGCTTCAAAATATTTTTAACTGTGTTCCTTGAAAATCTAAACCTTCATGATCTAGTTCTTCAAAATGATTTGTTCTGTGCCTAATGATTCTTGGTCTGCTAGCTTCCTTATCACTGCTAAAAACATTTACATCATATAAATCCATATCTGATTAATTAATAATTGATGTGTCTGTCTACACTCTGCCAATGTCAACAAAACGAAATTCGAAATTAGGTTAGGATATCCTGGTCAAGCTCTAAACCACCGCTTTTACTTTGGGTTAAAAATTTTGTAGGTTAACCACAACCCGAGCTGTTGACCTTATATTGTGAAACCTATATTTTATGGTAATCGCTGGTTATCTCTTAACCGCAAGGTAACTTTACTTTGTGAAACCGGCCGTTAATAAACTATATAGACATCTAAACAGGAATCAGACAGGTTATCTCCCAAAATATTTACGACAATTCTGGAACATGCTTTAAAAAATTGGGAGGGAAATCCAAAGGAATCAATGTCGACGGCAAAATGCTGTTCCACCTACTATTTGTGGACTGAATTTTTCTGATAATATGTAACTTAAAAAAATTGGAACTATGCTTATTAAGTTAGATGCCACCCGTAATGAAGTTTGTTTGATAATTTTTCGACTGTTCTAACAACCATTCAAATTTCGTCATTTTGTGACATGTGGAACAATTTCACCCAATCATGTCAACATTAGACTGATAATTGCATTCAGTGCAATTTTCAATCCCTATGACCACACGATCGAGTTTGACAACTTCATCCAAATAAATTTCAAAATATCACGTTTCGGCAATGAGAATGTTCAAAGCATAAATGCGCTAATCAAAGAAAAAATTCCCAGAAATACAACCTACAGTCACAAATATATTTGTGAATTCTATAAAACCATACCTGAATCTTGATCAAGAACACCACAACAAGATTATAAATATTATGCGTGGTAATAGATCTTCTATAGTAGAGAACAGCAACGAATATAATGTTAACTTAAATTTTAATAATTGTACTTTCACTAACTGTACTTTTAATAAATAAATGTTTCGTTATGTTGAGTTATGATTTTTTTTTTCGAAAAATTCTCCGCCGAATATCCCTTGGACATTGATGAATGCCTCATAATTTCATGACAAATTTCTCAAGCTCGTTGCTTGGTAACAGCACTCAGCCTTCGGCTTCGTGCTGTTACCAAGGACCGAGCTTTCGATTGTCATGAAATTATCTTGTCTGTTAACAATGTACTAGGGATATTACTACTGAAAATTAAATTTTGAAAAGACACAATACATGACATATCTCGTACGAATGCAAAAATCCTAAAGTCAAGTGTAACGAAATATAATTAGTTCATAAAAATAAATATTTAGGTTACGAAATCTAAATCGAAAAGTAAACTGCAAGTTTTATACATTCAACAGCAACATGCCAAATTATTTGAAAAAGAAGACATTCGACCAATGTGTACACCCAGTCATGACTTAAGGCGCCGAAACACTTTGCTTAATTTAGATTCTTCTTCTTAGGGTGCCTGCCCGTTCCTAACGTTGACGATCATTCTATGTATGATGACTTTGTTGGTTGCTATACGAAATAGCTGTGTTGAGGTCTTTGTATACCATGCTCTCAGGTTAGCAAGCCAGGATATTCTTCTTCGTCCTGGGGCCCTTTTTCTTTCAAGTAAAATACGTTGAAGTAGTTCGTATCTGCCTTGGTTTCTCATTATATGGCCCAAACACTCCAGCTTACGGCCCTTCACGATGTTGACCAAATCCGCAGTTGTGTTCATTCTCCACAGTACTTCTTCATTGGTGACTTTGTCTGTCTATGGTATCTTCAAGATCCTTCTGCATGACCATAGCTCAAAAGCCTGAAGTTTGATAGATTTTCCGCCTTTAATGTCCACGTTTCTACTCCGTACAGAGCACTGAGTACACCTAACATTTAAGGAGCCTTATTTTTGTTTCTAAGGTGAGGTCATGGCTCTTAAACACAGAACTCATAGTCAAAAATGCACTCTTTGCCTTTCCGATGCGACATTTAATCTCTTGGGTAATGTCCCATGACTCATTGATTATAGTTCCCAAAAAATTGTATTGTGAGACTCGTTCAATTTTAATTTGGATCACATACAGATTTGCTCCAGTTATGTTTTCCTTGCTGATTATCATTAGCTTGGTTTTGCTGGTGTTTGTCCATATTTTCTACTTTTCTACTTCTGTTATTTTGTTCATTAAGTTTTGCAGCCCTTCTGTGGTATTAAAAAACACTATTATATCATCTGCATACCGCAGGTTATTGAGCCATTTATTGAGATACCTTCATCAATATCTTTTAGAGCCTCTTCAAAAATGTCCTCCGAGTACAAAATAAATATCAGTGGTGAAATTATGCACCCCTGTGTCACTCCTCTTAAGATTTGAACCTGATCTGTATATTCTCCATCTATTTGGAGTACCGCTGATTGATTCCTAATTCAGGTTACAGCAACCAAACTCAGAATAGCCCAAAGAAGAATGACACGCTAGCTACTTGGATTGACTCTCCGAGACAGCGTTAGAATCGAAGAAATAAGAAGAAGAACAAACGTCACAGATGTCACAGAGTACATAGCATAGATAAAGTGGAACTGGCTGAGCCACGTGGCCAGAATGAACGATGGACGATGAACCCAAAAAATGACAGTATGAAAACCACGAGCAAGCAGAAAAAAGTAGAGGAAGACCACCTACACGAATTAACAAACGAATTAAGTTTAGGCTCTACATTTTGTTTTGATTAATTTTTTACCCATTTTATATTTAAAGTTAAAGATATTACGTTTTATTATCATTATTGTAAGTTTACTTTAGTTTCCAAAACTTTAATTACGAGTATCAAGAATAAAATCTGATTTCGTAAAATATGGTTATTTTATCTTAAGCCTTTGAGGACTAGTGGTTACCGCCGCTAACCACAGATTGAATAATTTTTCTTTATATGCCTGCTGGTGTGCTGGTTTCTCACCGAATCCGTTCTGTATAATTGGTTGTCTATGTACCTCACAATTGTATTTCAGTAGCGATTTATACATATCCCTGGTAAAAAAGTTATTATCGTCATATTTACATAAATGGTACATTGACAGTGACACATTCGGCGTCTTGCTTTGTGTATTTATTTATTTCGCGTGGTACTTCTTGGATAGTATGACAAATCATCTACCTCGGTAGTATCTCAAATGGGTAGTAAAACAAAGTTATTAGTGGTCTGTGGATAGTATATTGTTTAGAAAATGTAGTATTAAAATAAAAAAAATAAAAAGTGTATCTGATGTAACTTTTACGGACACGTTTCATTGCCGGTATTAGTTGGTAATCACTAGGCACCTCTTCTTCTTCTTAAGCCTTAAGTAATCCAATTTTGGACATAGGCGTCCCCCTAATCTATCCAGTGTCTTCTATTTTGCGCCACTTGCTTCCAGTTAGTTATTTTTATACCTACTATATCCACTGGGCACTTAGTTATTTTTCTTAGAATCAAAGACACCCTGGTCCGTAAGAGACTTATAAAAATTTGAATTCACTCCACTTTACTTTAAGGCATTATTGAATGAAATACCAAGTGATGCTGAATCAGTGACTTCAGATTCAGAGAATGTGATGAACAATGAGCTGGAAGTTAAAGAAAACAATAATGTGGACAGAGAAAATATTGTTACTCAACAAAATAAGGTTGAAAAAAGTGATGACGACTTGCCTCTGACTCAAAGTCAGGGTAGACTGCAAAAAGAGATCATAAAATGGACACGACGTTTCACACGTGAACAAAATCAAGGAGTTTCAAATAAAGTACATGCAGCGCTGAAATGGATGAACAGTCGAAGTGTTCTTGTGTTAAATTTTGAAAACCCTGTAATTAAAGAAGTTACAGTTTTTGAATGATTTTTGTAAAAGAAATCTTAAAAGCATGACCTTGACAGAATTTAATTATCGATCTTGCTGCTCGTTCTTATTACCGAGTCAGATTTTTCTTACTATATTAGTTACTTGGCCTACTCCAACTTTGAAATTAAACTCACCCATAATTATAATTAAATTTTGTTTTTTCTTTAGTTTAAAACAAATAGATGAATAACTAAAATATATTGATAATAAATAAATTATTAAATAATGTTACAAAATTTTTAATAGAATTTGTTCTTAATTAAAACAGTATTGTGGAATCCAAATTGTCTATTACCATCCTGTGCTTATTCGCCTTTTAATCCAAGCACTCTTTACGTTTTTACTGTTTCTCTGATCAGCCGATAGATGTCCTCGATGAAACGTCACACGTCCATCACCCATCTGAATTCCGAACAAGAACCTCCAATTTCTAAGACTTGTTTCATATTACCTATTCACTGCCATCATTAAAATGACTATACAACCAGATTTTGCAGCTTTAAATGGACTTACGATGTTTCAGTTCACTTCTGTAAATATATAGGATGAAGTATACGCGATTGTGTGTAAATTTTATTTTTCTTAGCGCTTAGACAAGTTCAGTTATATGTAATTTAATTGATTCGCATTATGATGCTATCTATCTTATTTTTGCATTTAGTAGAGGAAGTGGTCCGAATATGAGCCCCCCATTTGTTTTTTTTGTATAAATTTTTGAAAGTTACGAATAAATATCCAGTAAATTACACACTACAAGCTTAAAGGTTTACCTTATGGTATATTAAAAAGGCATTATCAAAAAAATTAAATTTAGGTGGAATTTGTGTCAACACTTAAATTATGTACAGATCTACTTTTGGATTAGACTGCGTGGAATATGGGCCCCCTAGTAAAATAATTGATAGGTATCTAACAATTTGAAAAAACATATATTTTTCAAATAAAAAAAACTGAAAATGAAAATGAAAATACATTTCAACTTAAAAACCACATATTACACGCAAAAGTCACAAATATATGCATCTTTTTCGGCACCTGAACATTGTTCGTGAGCCCATTGATTGCACATGAAGCATTGAATCCATAACTCTCCTCTCTGGTCATCGGAAAAGCGACCATCACAAAATAGGCATACTGCATCACAGCCGTCAGGAACAGATTTGCCAATTTCGTCGATATCCATATCTTCATCGTCTGGGACAAACTCGTGACTTTCATCCTCAGAGTCGCTGACTTTATTGTCTTTTGCTTGCTGTCTTTTTTTGTTAGTTGTCTTCTTTGCTTTTGATTTTGAAAAGACTTGTCGTTTGGTGCTTGCTTTCTTAGGCGTGTTGGTGCAGGATTTCTCTAACTCATCCTTGTAGGGGGAAGAGGTGATCACTTGCGATTTAGTTGATTTTCTTCCCCGAGTGGTATTTTTCTTTGTGACGGAAGGTACAGGTGAAATGTCAAATGGTGAGACCAATTTAACGGAATTTTCCATTCCTGGAACAGATGGTCTAGAGAAATTGGAATTTGACGGCGAAGATGTTGCCTGTGATTGTAATTTAGCTGTATCTTCCCAAAAAGAACATCCTGGCTGAGGTTCTGGGGTACCATGCTGGGGTTCTGTTGTGACAGGCCGCGCTTGAGGCGAGGCTTGAGACAAAATGTTGCAGTTTTTCTCAGCCTGAATTCGTTCAGATATAAAATCTGCTTCAGAAAAAATGTGACGGTTGAACGGATATATTCCCGTCGCCCTAAAACCACTAGCAGCTATTTCGGCACACTGTGATTTTAAAAAGGCTTTACCTAAAAGTTCTGCCAAGTCAAACTGTGTGAGGGCTCGTTGGTTAACACGAAGCCAATTTCTAATTTCCTCACTGTAATAAGCCTTGAAACTTCCCATGAATGTTTTATCAAGGGGTTGTAATTTATGAGTTGAGTGAGGCGGCAAAGAGATAATGGAAATATGATTTTCACGAGCTAGTCGAATAACTTCTAAGTTTCGTGTGTGGCTATAATGGCCATCTAACACTAGCAGAACTGGACATTCTTTTGTTGGTTTAACAAAATTTATGAAATGCCTCATCCAATCGGAAAACAAATTCTGTTGCACCCACCCACTTGGATGTACTGCGTAGATTGAACCTGGAGGAGCCCCTCGCATCAGCTGTTCGTTGCGATTTTTTCTCGGGAAAATTAACATGGGCGGTACAAATTGACCTCCAGCGCTCATTGCAGCTATAAACGTAACTAGTGAACCCCGTTCGGCTGAGGTAATTGAAGCAATTTGCCGTTTTCCTTTTCTTCCCACCACTGATGCCACCTTACTTTGAACAACTGTAAGCCCAGTCTCATCTACATTGTAAATTTGGTGAGGCGAAAATTTATTTTTTGAGTATTCACTCTGCAAATTGTCAAAAAATTGCTCCACATTTTCCTTATTGAAGCCTAATGCTCTAGCGAAGGAAGTTCCTGTTGGTCTTCGAATAGAAAGTACATTTTTGTGACGTAGTAAAAATGCATCCAACCAGCTTCTCCCCGCCACACCATTTTTAAATGGATGAGCTATTCCATTACGAACAGCTAAGACATATGCCATTTTTCTAATGTCCTTTCTTGTGAGACCATAGTAAGTAGCTTCCATGGACAAAACATATTGGACAAGTTCTTCCTCCAGTTCTTTTCCTAATGTTGTCTTTCTTCCTAGTTGAGTTTTAACTACGTCACTAATATTTAAATTACCTTCCTTTTGTTTTTTTAACAGTCTTTGAAGTGTAGATCGTGGCACGCTGAACTGTTTGCTTGCAGTTTTAAGACCCATTATTTTGTTATTAACACTGTCCATAGCCTTAACCATATCTTCACGTCTCCATGTTTGTCTTAAGTTCTTTGAAAAAAACTTCGGTTTGCTTCGTGGCATAATGAACTGCAAAAAAAACACTTTATTAAGACTTGGTCCGAATATGAGCTCTGTCCCATAATAGGACCACGGTAGGGGCCCATATTAACAACATTCCACCTGATTATTTAAAAGCATTCAATTTCTTCTCAATTCATTATTAGGTTAGTTTTTATGATGGAATATCAAATACTGATCACTTTTCTAACATACTAACACATCAACTCTCCAGTTTCAAACATAAACGTTGATAAATAGCACAAAAACACTTACCGTAAAATATTTGTTGAACTACACAAATAAACTTATGTCACCTGTTAGTACAGAGATATACACGAGACTGCGTGCATAAACAGAAAAATGTTTGGGGGTCTAGTAGAAGTATTTTAGTACGAAATTCATAGATGTCGCGACGTGCTCTAGTTGAAATATATTGGGGGCCCATAATAAGTGCAGGGCTCATATTCGGACCACTTCCTCTATAGGTTATTTATTGAGTCATTTTATAATGCGGTGTATAGCTTAAGCTTACTTATAATGAAGAAAACGGTAATTACTCAGGGATTCTATTAAAAATTAATTACTAATTTATAATTTTAATAATTTAATTTATATTCATTCAAAATAACCTGATTAAATATTTGTTTTCACGTTTTGATCTCCAATCTGGAAACTGTTTTTGAAAAATATTATCATCAAACAAGGAGTTATTGTAGTAGTAATTTATTAAGTCAATTTGCCTTTTCAAATGATGCTGCCAACTGCTGTCAAAATGGATAACTAATAAAATAGGGATAAATGTCAAAAATTTGAATACATTAGAGTTTAAAACTGTATAAATCAGTGTCACATTGTTCTGCTCGATGTACGAAAAATATACATTTCCACTACTATTAAAGGGACGAGAATTTAAAAAAAAATGGCAAGTAGCTCTTCGTCTTGCAAAACCTGTGACAAAATGCATGAATGTATGTAGCCGATACCAGCTGTCGAATTTTTCAGCTAAATCATATTTGATAGGAAATTTATTAAGGTAATATTGTCTCAGCCTGGTTCTTTCGTATTAATTAAAATAACGTTTTATTTTTTATATATGAGGACTGGTAAAAGATGTTTAAAAAAAAGTTTCCATTCCATGTGAGAATCTATCTATTAAATATTTGGACAAAGTGTTGTCCTCTTCACAAAGATCCTCTCGAGAAGAAAGATCAAATCGAGCAAAACAAAGGCCTTTATATATAGTCCGTCTAGAAAGTATCCGGAAAAAAGAAAGCAGAGTTAAAATTTTACGGTATTTATTTCAATCATTTGAAATATAACATTTCAACAAATAATTCATTCCATTTACTTATATAACCTCCATTTAAATATAAACACTTAACTAAACCTCCTGGTACACCCGAAACTAGGTCAAGGCCATAATTTTCGGTAATGGTGTTACAGGCCTGTAAAACTGACCGAATCAAACCTTCTTTATCTCGTGGCGCTGCTCGTCCCACTTAATTTTCATCAGTGCCCATATGTTTTCAATGGATCTGGAGAAGCTGCTGGCCACGGAATTGTTCCCAATTCGTGTTCTTGCATCCAAGCTTGAATATAACCAGAAGTATGACATCTGGCATGATCTTGCTGAAAACGCCACCCCTCTAAATAGAAAACATGAGCCTTTTCAAAAAGAAAACCATTTAGGATGTCACAATATTTCGCACTATCAACAGTACCATAACTATACAGAAAGGTTTAGCACCACACTGATACATTGTTCCCCAAACCATTATTTCAGTGGGAAATTTGGAAATTTGAACGGTAACATTTTCTCTTGATAGGACTTTTAAATGATTTGCACCAAGCTGGAAACAACTTTCATCAGATATGAAGACTATAAGATTATTAAAATTATCTTCCCGAAAACGTTGACAAAAATCTATTCTTCGTTCGTTGCCTTTGCAGAGGTGTCATTGTAGTGATTTTTTTGGATTAAAGCCACTAAAGCATTTAAATTGTTTACGCGAATCTTACGTGGTTTACCTGAAACTGGTCTGTCTCATATCTATCCCATTTTTTATCCTTTTTATTGTCTCATACACTGCACTTTTTCCAAGTTCAGTCAACTGCACTAATTTTTTAACGTTTCAGATACCCTTTCTATACAAATATTCCACAACTTTTCTTTTTTTTACTTGCAACATTATTTCACAAATCTTAAGACTGTTTCCAAACAACAATATTTTACTAATGCTGTTGTCATGCAATTTTGTCTATAACCTACTATCGGCACAACCTACTTGATGCATTACTTTTGTCTTAAAATGTTATAAAAAGGAAATCTATTAAAATTAGGAAAAATATAAAATTCCGGATACTTTCTAGACGGACTATATATATTTTAAGAGGTATCATGATTAACTCCGAGTAATCAACGTTAACAATTACGGAAGATAAAATCGAAATTAACACAGATACAGCGATTAATGAAAATCAGCACAGAAAAGAAGGCTATCCAAGTGACCCAATCTTGATTCCCAAATGAAGGCAAAAAAGTTACTTTGTATGATTTTATACAAAAGAATCGCGATTTGAATGCATGTACCTACTCTAGAATATTCACACTAAATTTGCTGGAAAAAATTTGTGAAGTTTGTTAGAAAACAAAAAGTCGAAACCGTTACTATTCCAGTGTTTGCTAAGTTAAAAACTGAGCTTACTTCTCTTCGCCTTTCTGTTATATTTGGTGTCTCGGCAAACACATTTAGAAATTATTTTCAGATAACGGTAGAAGTTCTTTTTGAAGCATTAAAACCTACAATCCCCTGGCCAGGAAAAGAAGAGATTCAAAATAGGATACCTGTTAGTTTAAGAAACTAAGTTCACTTAAGAAATTTTCTAAAACAAGAATTATTTTGGACTGTAGCCCATGTATCAGCAAAGACTGGTAGAACTTTATTGTTGCCAATAATACTATGACATACAGATATCTAAAGCATTTCTTTCTCATAGATCTTTGTGTCTTGATGTATAGAAAGTTCAATGTGTTCAATTTATAAATGTACGTTAATTTTGTTTTCAGATGCTGCTTGGAAAAACTCCAAAACCAGAGTTGCAACGGAGAAGGAAATTGAAACTTGAAAATGAAATATCTGATATTTAAAGAGAGGGCAGATAAAATTTAATTTGCATGTTGCATTAGCAAATATGATTAATTTTGTAATAAATAAATTGTGTGGTTGGTGGACAAAAAGGTAGAGTCAATTTTTGAGACCGTTTTATTAACAAAAATAGGTACCTAAAAATTTATCTACTGCTGAAATAAAACAGACAAAGTTTCATATTAAGTATTGATCTTTTTCATACTTATGATTTTGACTTTAAAACTCAACAATTGACTTGTCTGCTTTTAATTGCTGACCACACAATTGTAAGGTAAATCAGAATGGGAAGGAATAAGGGAAGTTTTTAGTCAGGAAGTCTGATGTCTGATTAGTGAGCCACAGTTTTAACGATTTTGCCAATTTCTTTAGCAGTATTCACAATCCTTCTTTCTCCCGTGTAGACAAGTGTAGTCAAAGATTCCATATCAGGCACAGCCATATTAACTCTTTAACTATTAAAATTTGTGACATTCTAGCATGCTTACAGTGTCTTAATACCAATAAAGGTCTTGGTCCAGACAGAATATCTTAACTTATTTTTAATGAATTGTGCATTCTTTTTATATAGGCCTCTATGGCTTATTTTTTATAAATCTCTGACTGAGGGTTACTTTTCATTACAATTTATTTATTGATTTTATCCTTAACTCATTGATTCCTAATTATCGTGCCATTATAATTCTTTCTACAATTCCTAAAATTTTTGAGGCTTTACTGACTGATTTTTTGACAGTAAATCTGAAGAGTAGAGAAATATTTTTATTAGCCGATTTTAATGGAAGAACAGGAAACAAGCGATACATCAAAGTAATTGGACCTTATGGAGAAGACGTCGTAAATGATAACGGAGAAAGACTTATTAATCTCTGTGAAAGTAATAGACTCAAAATAACTAACGGATATTACTGTCACAAAAACGTACACAAATATACATGGTTTCAATAAACAAGGAATCTTAAGTCTATAATAGATTACGTGATAGTTAAACAAAATTCACAAATACTCATTAGAAATATTAGAGCTATGAGAGGAGTAGTATGCGGATCAGATCACCACATGGTCAGGGCAAAAATTGCTTTCCAATATAGATTAAAGGACAGTGTCTCATCAACCCAAGACGAACAACTTTTAGAAAGAATTGATCTTCCTCAATACAATCTGTCCAGTTTTCATGAGAGCATCCGTACACTATATAAGACTCGAATGGACTCCAAACTTGACGAAACACTAACAAATACCAAATGCATATATAAAAATATAATATCAAGTATTTATCAAACAGTACAGGAGGTCTTGGGAATCAAACAAAATAAAATTAGTAACAAGCTTTGGTGGAATAAAGACGTCGAAAATGCGGTAACAGAAAAGAAAAGATGACGCAGACAAAAGATGACGCAGACAAAGACCGATACAATGAAATGAAGAAGAAAACTAGAAAGATAATTATGACCTCCAAAAATGAGACATGGGATAGAAGGTGCAGAGAGACAGAATCTTATATTGTAGGACGACAATGCACTGAGGCGTGGAAGTTTATAAACTCTGTTAAGAAGCCGACTAACGAGAAAGTGATTCTAAATCCCATAAATCCCGAGGATTGGACACATTATTCCAAACATCTATTAAATGAGAACAGAGACGAATTTAAAGAAGATATGAATTCATCAAGAATCGAAACTCTGGGAGAGCATATTACCATAGATATCAACATAGTTCAAAAAGCTATAGCAGGGATTAAGAATGGGAAAGCAAGTGGACCAGAGGGAGTAACTACGGAATTAATAAAGAATGGCTCAGAGAAATTACACAGAATGATCACGGTGATATTTAACGAATATATTAATGGACATCCAACACCAGATGAATGGAAAACAGCATATATGACCCCAATATATAAAAAAGGTGACAGGAGAAATTGTAAAAACTATAGAGGGATATCGGTCACAAGTTCAATGAGTCGACTATACGATAGAATACTACGGGACCTGATAAAAGATTACCAATCGCCTAAAGACGAAGAACAAGTAGGATTTAGAGCAGGCCGTTTATTTACAGATAACATCTTCTATCTTAAACAAATTATAGAAAAGAAAATTGTGACAAATAGAGAGTTACATATGACTTTTGTAGATCTTGAGAAGGCATATGACACAGTCCCGCTAAATAAACTATGGGAAGTATTGGGCACATCAAACATACATCAAACATTGGTTAGTACTCTCAAAGATCTATATTATGGTTCAAACTCCCAAATGAAATTCGGAAACCTTTTTGCGAAAAAATTTGCAGTTACTAAGGGTCTCAGACAAAGATGTTGTATCTCTCTGACTCTATTTAAGATTTATATATCTGCAGCTCTGAAACAATGGAAAAGGAAAGTCAAAGGAATGCGTATACAATTTAACGATCAGGATTACATATATACTTTACAGTTTGCAGATGATCAGGTGGTGATCTCAAATGACAAAGACGACATAGAATACATGCTTAGAAAACTAATTGAAGAATACCAGTAATGGGGATTAAATATCAATTTAGAAAAGACAAAATACCTCTCAATTGGAGCTGAAGCAGAAAAACTCAATATCGATGACAATCAAAAAATAAATCCATGTGACGAATATAAATACCTGGGCGTCATCTTCGACCGTAGGGGAAAAGACGAACGAGAAATAGAACATCGAATTGTACAAGCACGAAGAGCTATAGCATGTTTGAACGGAGTTCTATGGAATAAAGAAATAGCAAAGAAAAGAAAATGGAACATCTCTGAGACAATGGTTAAAGCCACGGAAATGGATGCGATATGAAGATCGATGAGAATATCAAGAGCCGACAGAATACGGAATAAAGTAAAAAAACAACAAATGGGTATAGAGGGCACTATAGTTGAGGATATTGAGAGAAAACAGCTCATATGGTATGGGCATGTGAGCCGAATGGGGGACGAAAATTGCCTAAAAAAACGATGATGTGGCAACCCCCAGAGAAGAGGAAACGAGAAAGACCACCACAGAGCTGGAACCTGGGAGTTAGGAAAGCGATTAGCGCTCGAAATCTGGACGAAGACCTAACTCAAGACAGAATACAGTGGCGTTTGGGAGTCGGACAACGTCGTAAGACGTTATAAAACCGAATATATATATATATATATATATATATATATATATATATATATATATAAATCTGAAGAATCAGCTTCATACTGGTTAGCATGGTTTACTTACTGTCTAGTTGTTTAACTTCTACTAATTTACACCGATTATGTTATAATTGCATTAAAAAACATTTTTATGTCGATTAGATTTATACTGAGCATTAGCATCTACTATTCTTGTAAATTGTGTAGACCATATTCTTATTCTGGTATGATCAATTTCTTGAATTTGCATTCTCTGATCAAAAGTGTTACCTTTTAATCTTTATTTTTAAATTTGTTCATAAAATATCCAATCTCCTGAATTGCTTCAGCTATTTTGTTTGCATATTCCTTCCCATTAACTGCAACAGAATTTACATTTCCATGTTTCTTACTGTAGAACTAATTATGGTTCACACGTAGCTATGGTCTGAAACTTTTGTATCAATAGCTTTAGGTACCATTTGAAGCACTAAAATGCAAAATCAAACTTTTTATAAATGTGTACTTATTTATTTTATTCATGTATATTTTATTTTTATGTGTAATTTTATGTATATTTCTATAATGTTCCATTTTTGTATAATTTTGACAGTGAATTTGTTTCATTTGTTATTAATCAATATATGTAATAATTAATGTTAGTTCCTTTAAACATTTATGTTTTATTACTCAAAATATTTTATATTTCTATAATGTAAATAAATATAAATAAATGTAACAATAAATATATCTAAGTTCTTTTAAACATTTACGTTTTATTTACCAAAATACATTCTTAATATGCACAGGATGACACCACTTTTAGTACTTTATACAATGGCGTTAACGTCTAATTTACATCCTCAGCGCTAAAATAGACGCTCGAGAACATCACAAAAGTCCGTCAAGTAAGTCCTCCGGACGTATTATGGAAGTCCGAATAAGGTCCAATTAACGTCCCGGTACGTCCAACTAACTTCCGCTCGGGACGTAAAATGGACGTGCTTAGGACGTTCGGCGAAGCGACATTCGGACCAATATAGGACGTTAAACGGACGTAAGTGGGACCAAAGCGGACGTTCGAGGGACGTCCTTAAAGTCCTTGAGGGACGTACTATGGACGTCCACTGGAAGTACGTGTGCTATTAGGACTGGTATCTGTGGTGCTTAATTTTTCCAATTTGTCCATCGTATGTCTGTAAGTAATAAAAACGAATTATAAAAATGAAGTTATAGCAAAATGGTTCTTTTAATTAAAACCAAATCACTATGTAATTAGTTACCGAAAAATATATAGTAATGTGCTTATGTTTGCATTTGCCTGAAATTCTAGCCTTACATGTACAATTAAAACAACATTTTTAGTATTATCAATCACTTCAATTTTCACTTGTATTTGGTGGGGTACTCCTCACTCCTCTATTTTCACTTGTATTTGGTGGGGTACTCCTCTCAAATTGTTCGTTTGGAGGCACAATGCTTGTATCACTGCGGTTTTTCCACTACATGATAATATTCCACAATTAATAATATGGCTGAAATCTAAAATTGCTTGCCCTTCAACTAGGACTCTTTTAATATTCCGTATCAAATTAACAATGTCAACAAACGATATCCCTATTTTGTACGCCATTTTTCCAAACAAGTGCTGCCACCTATAGTTGTTTAAGAACGCGAAGTAAGTGGCTCTTTATTTTATCCAATTTGATAGATCACTTACTTGGCCTCGATCTTGTAGAAAAATAGCTGCGCTTTAAAAATAAATTCTTAGAGTGATTTAAACTCTGATTAATATCAAACACAGTGACTCCTACATCAATTTAAGCTTACAGCCAAATCGCTCAACATGGTGATATAAGTCGCTGAAACTAAGTGTACAACAATATTAAAGACACCTGTAAAATGTAAACTCAATGCAAAGGGATCAATTATCCAGCAAAAGATGAAGTTTGAATACTTAGACATACAACACTTAGATTATGGAGACGTGAAAGAAAAAGTAAAAGAACAAACAACAACAGCAACAAAAATAAATGACTGTCTAAATAATTCAATATGGTGCAGTAAAGAATTACGTAATTTGCATTGAGACTAAGTTAAGAATATAAAAAGCTGCTATAAGGCATATATGACATACACTATAGAGACTAGACTAGAAACAACACAAACTCAAAGATTTCTTGAAACAACAAAAAAGCTGGTACTTCGACAGGGAAACAAGTGAAAATATAAGGAATATATATGGGGTAGACAAAATTATTTGGGAGTTAAACAGGAAAAGATTAAGACTGAATTTATAAGCTAAATGGAAGAAAGAAGAATGGTGACAATCGTTCGAGAAAAATCACCAACGGGGCGAAGAAGTATAGTTGGAGTCGAAAAAGCTGAAGCGACAATCCGAACATTGAGGTAGGTGCATGTAATTTAAAAAGACGATTCGCCTGGAATAACAAATAAAAAACAAGAAATATACTTTATTTAAAAGAAAAAGGAAAATATAGAATATTATATAATAGAATACTTGAATTCATCTTTAATAAACTAAAACGACAATTCTATAAAACTGTAATGCGACTAGATGGGCTCTTAAGCACTAAATTTACAGTTAAACCTAAAAAAGAACAAAAAGCAGATAATATAGTGGAAATAATAATGCTGAGAGAGAAGAGTGGAGTGACAAACATAGAGAAAATTAAAAAATAATATATTAAGGTGAGTCTAAATGTAATTAGTAAAACGTCAATAAACTTATTTTAACTTTCAATTGTGGCTTATTTTCATTAAAATAGTAATAACTTTAAAAATGTCACGAGAAAATAGCTGCAGAACAATGATAAAATTGTAATAGTAAATTGTAATAATGTATTACAATAGTAATATTACATAAATTTTTAAAAATATGACCTATACTTTATAGTTAATAGATTCCACCAAACTGTGTGACTCTTTCTCTTTCTGATACAACAGACAATAAGTAAAATCTTTATTACAGTTAAATCATAAATCATTCTTATTAATACCATGATTATAGGAGTTGTTAGCTTGTTAACTAGGAAGATTTTTTAAATGCTTGACTAAAACAATTACTTATAATCATGACAACTCCAAACGACCATGTAATTTTCCTAATTAAGGTAATTTTATTAAAAGAACTGCAGTAATTATGTCGCAATGAAAATCAACATAATAAATAAAAAGTGGTGTATTAGAAAATTATTCTTAACATTTTTACAGTTTAATGACATGCACGTACAGGACTGGATTCGTAACCAGAGAAATATTAATTTTAAAATTTAACTTTACACCATATTAACACAAAAATGAAATTGATGAAAATCTAAAACTTAAATTATTTAGAATTTATTTTAAAATTTTATTCTTTTAAATATTATTTGCGTATACAACTTATATTATATGGCTGAGGCGGCTAATCGGTCTGTAATTCTATAAATTAGCTTTGTCCCGTGGTTTATACAATAGAATTATATAATAGAAGCGTTCTTCCAATATGTTGGAATATTGGCGTTGTGAAGGCAGATATTCAAAAGCAGTTAAATTTTTTCAATTAATAGATCTCCTTCAATTTGTAATGCCCCTGACACTATTTCATCTTCGCCTGGGGTTCGATTATTTTTCATTTTCTTCAGGGAATCTTTGATTTCTCATTTTGTTATATCGGGCATTAAATCTGATCCTTGGTTTAGTACCCAGTTTTTACTGTAATTGGAGGTTGCGTATTGTTATCTCTTTCTTTTGATCTGTATGTGTATAGCTCTGTGTATTTACCTTGGCCATTGTTAATATTTTAGCTGTGTTCTTAGTGTTTTTTTCATGCTCTGTTTCTTAGTTTGTTAATTTCTATTTTTCCTTTTTGCAGGCTCCTTCTCAAAACTGGTATGTCCTTATTTTGCTCTATTGCTTATTTAGTTTTCTCTAATTTGTAGTTTCTTATGTCTTTTCTCATTGCCTCTGTGATGGTGTTATTTATTTTATTTAGCGCTTCATTGATTAAGCTATTATCTATTTTCATTTGTCTCCTTTTGTAAATAAAGGTTTTCGAGTTTAATTAAGAGTTTAATTTAATCATTTGCAATTGTTTTAGCATTTTATTATTCTTTAGTTTTTTTTTGTACTAATTTCCTCACAGTTTGGAAAGGAAAATCCAAGAATATCGGATTCTGTCGTTTTTCGAATAATTTTTTTGTGTATTCTTCTTCTTAGGGTGCCTGTCCATTCCGAATGTTGGCGATGATTCTGGCTATAATAACTTTATTGGTTGCTATACGGAATAGCTGTGTTAAGGTATTTCTATAGTATGCTCTCAGGTTAGCAAGCCATAATATTCTTCTTAGTCCTGAGGCCCTTTTTCCTTCAATTTTATCTTGCAAAATGCATTGGAGTAGCTCATATCTGCCTTGATTTCTCATTATATGTCCCAAGTGCTGCAGTTTAGGGCCCTTCACAATATTGAAAATATTCTCGGTTATGTTCATCCTCGTTAGTACTTCTTCATTGGTGACTTTATACTTATCCAAGATAGAGTCAAAATGTATCGAGCAATGAAACATTTGGGTATACCAAAGAAACTGATCCGGCTAGTAAAAATGACATTAAATAACTCTTAGTGTTAAATTGCTTGGCAGGGTCATATATCAGATCAATTTACGGTTGCAAAAGGCTCAAGACAGAGAGATCCTTTATCCACTACATTATTTAACTTAGTGTTAGAAACTGTAATCAGAAAAAGCAATATGAAGGTGGAAGGAGAAATCATGAAAAATGAGCACCAGTGCTTTGCATTTGCTGACGATTTAACGATCCTAGCAAAAACCGAGAAAGAATTAAGAGAAGTTGTGATGAAAATCATCAAAGAAGCACAAACATTCGGATAGGAACTAAATGAAGACAAAACCAAATATGGATCATGGGAGAGACAGAAGGGAAAAAAGAAGACTTCAGTGTGAGGTCTTTCTATAGGTGGTAAAAGCTATGGTTTTTAAAAGGGTGGACAAATTTAAATACTTGGGTGTAGTTTTCGATGAAAAAAGAGAAATGGGAGCTGGAAGCCAGAATAGCAAAAGGGAATAAAAAATTAGGTAGTTTAAGAGCCCTACTGAACTCAAAATACGTTTCTACACAAGGTAAACTCAAAATATAATAAAACAGTAATTGAACCCACAGTAACATATGCCGGTGAGATATGGATATTAAATAAAAAGCAAAAGGATACTCTGGAAAAATGGAAAAGGAAAATACTGAAACGCATATTCGGAGGACGAAAGACAGAAGATGGTTGGGAGAGAAGAACCAACATTAAATTAATGGTTTTATACAAAGAACCTACCATTACCAAGTTCGTCAAGTCACAAAGAATCAGATGGTTGGAACACGTGGAAAGAATGGCAGCAAACAGAATGCCCAAACTAGTAATAACAAGAAAACTTATTAGCCCCAAAAGAAGAGGTAGACTCAGAACAAGGTGGATTAGTAAAGTGGAGAAAGACCTTAAACAAGTAAAAACACGAGGGACTGGAAAAGTAAAGCACAAAATAAAAGCGAATGGAGAAATATTGTCCACCAGGTCATTCGCAGTAGTTAAGAATGTTGTATATACATATTTAAGTTAAAGTTTTGTTTAAAATAATTGTATTATATAGGCAACCTTTTTAAAGCCTTAACTCAAAATTAGAATTTTTTGTAGTTGTGGTACTATTGAATTAGATGTACGAATTATTTCTAATTATCCAGACTTTCTTTCTTGTCCTTGTATAATATCATATTTTCTCAGTAAATATTTTTTGACCTCTTTTGATATATTTGATATTCGTTTGATATATTTGCTCTAGATGTTTTTTTATGTTCTGATATATTTTTAGATAAATTATTTAACATTTTATATAATTTAACCATTTTTCATAAAAACTTCTATAACTTTTATTATCTACAATATACTTTCTGTCCTTTTATAGAATTAAAGAAAGATTAAAAACGATACTAAAATTCTTTAGACCAGACATTGAGACCTGCCCTGAATCATTTCATTCTAACAGTGTTTAATTGTTTGTGACCGAAATTAACGTAATTTAATTCAAAATAAACGGTAACAAAAAGTTTAATTAACTACTTCCTTCCTGTAAAAAATAGTTTACCTTGTTCCCAGTGTTGGACATGTAGAAGACACAGCGATGTCAACGAACAATAAAATTAGTTATTTTATAAAGGTTTTTACGACTGCAATGACATGGCGGATCAGTTTTGTTTTTTATGCATTTGAAGAGCTACATGTTTAACAATTATTACACTTTTAAGAGTTAGGTTTTGTACCATGGTTAAAATGATAATAAATAAAAAGTTCTAATCATTTTTGAAACTACTTCCTAAATTTTCTCTCTTCGTCCATAAGTAAGATTCTGTTTATTAAATTTGGAAGTATTCTACGTTGTGATTTATAGAAAAACTGATGTTTGCAAATAAATATTGTATATTAATAAAATCAAAATATTTGTTAAGACTAAATATTTTCTTTTTTTATGTATTTTATGTTTATGAAAATTTGTATTAGTACACATTTTGCTAAAAATGTGTACTAAATATGTGTACATAAAAAAATTTAAACAATAAAATTATTACACAATATAATGTGTTAATTTTTAACCGGTAAAACAGCCACCATAAGATTGAACGGCTGTGTATAGAGCATGGATAAAATCAGTTATGCGTTACAGAGATAAAAAACAATGAGATTTGCAATAAGATTTTTAAAAAAGCGTAGAATGTGTACATAAAATATTCTTTAAAATTATTTCAAAATTATATATTATACATATAAAATCATAAAGTTTCAAGAACATCTACTGGTTCAAGTGTTGTGGTTTCATTGACCTTATTATCGTATTTTCCTTATTATCTTCTGCATGCACGTATTTAAATCTTCTTTAATAAATAAAAAAGTCAATATAAGGTTGAATGTTCGAATAAATGAACTTTGATGGTACACAAGGCAAATATCGAACACAGTATTTAATCAAATCTTGCCCAAGTACTTTCGATCACAAGATCATCTTCAGGGGCATTTCGTCAGTTGTGGCCTATCCAGCAGTAACAGAATGTCATAAATGTAAATTGGGACATAACAAATACACTAAACAAAGACAAACAAACACTTTAAAATTTAAAGTTGGAGAAGCTACATTTTATATAGAAGCCGGAGACAGGCCTATTTTTCTCGGTCTAACTTGTATTTTCTTTCCTGTTGGTTGCCATTTTAATATTTCTTTTGGCATTCGTTGTTTATCCATTCTTTGTATGTTTCCGAACCAGAAAAGTTGTTTTGTTGTTAGGTCATCTGTGATTTTTCGTTTGATTTCCATTATTTCTCTAATACGTGCTTTGGTAATCCTTTCTCTTCTAGATCTTCCTGCGACTCTTCTCAAAAAATCAGTTACCGTCGCTTTTAGGGTTGCCAGTGTTGTTTCTTTCAGTGGCCATATCTTGTAGTTGTATAAAGTGATACTTTTTACTCTAGTCTCATACATCCTCTTTTTATTTTCTTTGCTGATGGATTGGTCCCATAAAATTATGTTTCATATTGTAAAATAATGATACCTTGATATTTGTAGTCACAACAGTGCTTTATCGTGGTGATATTGTCTAATATGAGATCTTTTTGTTCTACTCCAATGCACAGATACTCGGTTTTCCTTTTATTTACTTCTAGATCCCATATATTATACTTTTTAATTAATTTTTGTGCCATATAGTTGAAATCGTCATAATCTTATGCCATTATTACTTGATCGTCTGCAAGGTTGAGCATATATACCATAGTATATAGTGAGCGGTATACCCATCGTAGTGAATTTTTGTTTCCATCTTTTTAAAGCACTTTTGAGGTATATTTTAAATAAACTTGGGGACCGACAACATCCTTGCATTAACCTTTTTAATGGTGTATATCCTGTTGTTATTTGTGTCCCTGCTTCTATTTTTGTTATTGGTTGGTTGTATAGCACTTTGACGGCTTTTATTAATTCTATATTAATATTCGTGCTTTTCATTGATTGCCACAGCTTCTTCAGTGGAACGCTGTCGTAGGCTTTCCGAATATCATATGAATCCCTTGATTCCGTGTAATATTGTTTTCTATTATCTGGGTCAAGAGCAAATGTGGTCAATAGTAGATCGACTCGTACGAAATCCTACTTGTTCTTTTGCTTCGTAATCTAAGTATTCTCCGTCGATTCGGTTCTTTAAAACCCTTCCATACATTCGACTCATAGTTTCGGTTACAACTATTCCTCGGTAATTTTCATAATTATTGTTATCACCCTTTTTACGTATAGTACTGAGGTACGATATCTTCCATTCTGTAAAACAAAAAGTTATAAGAGACAAAAAAATCAAAATTAGTTTTAGTAGCAACTAAAACCTGAAACTAATCAATAATTCAGAGAGATAAAGACAAATGTATGAAACAGCAAAAAACCAGGGAAGAGGAGGTGTAAATTAAACTTATACAATATACATATTTTGAAGTAAACTTGAGTTCTTGGGAAGTCAAACTTTATAAATGAATTTACGACAAAAATTGTTGCCCTGAAGTATTTGTATTACACCTTTAAAAAATGTAACATTACTTTTCTTTCAAGACCCATGCAAATATACACCAAGTTCCTGATTAATTCTGGCTTTTAAAGCGTTGATGGATATTAATTATAGTTACATTTGCCATAAGGAACCCTCAATAAATCATGCTCAATTTGAATGAAGGACCACGACTGAGACCTTTTAGGTGTAATCTAGGCTAATGACCAGGGTTTGTCCGAGTGGTCTGTGACAAGTCATTTGTACGGCTATAGAGTATTAATATTCGGCACAATTCTGAGATTAGTATAACGTATATACGAGGTAATAAAGTCGAAGGATTTTAAACTGAAAAAAAAAATGTTTATTGTAATCCCCAGTATTTGTCAAACTAAAGGAAATATATTATATGCTTTGTATATATTATGTATGTTATGTATTTTTATATTTTACGGATGTTACGGTATGCAATGGTATGTTGCGTTGCGTTGACTTGTGTTGTGTTATGTTATAATCAATAGATATACGTACGTAAGCAAATAGTGATGATTGTTTATTGTAATTAGTTAGTTTGTATTAATCTTACGCTTATTTGTAAATTTGTTTCATTATAGCATGAAGATAAACATATATCTATAATATAAATTATGATGATTTCTTATTTTTTATGTTTTTTTTTCTTGGCAATCCCGCTAAGTGACCATCCAGCCAGCAGCAAATGTGTAATATCGTTCACTTAATAACCTTATCTAACTAAACTAAATACACTACAATTCTGGAAATTAAAAGAAGAACTACAATGGGAGAGGAACTAGGATTACTTTTCACACCTAGAAGTCATTCAAGGTGACTCACAGACAGAAAGTGTAGACCACGGAAAGTATAGCTAAAAAGGTAAAATGTTTGGCGATTAACGAGCTTAACACCTACACTAAACGTGTAAGTTACACATTTTAATAAACTTTAGAATAATTTTATATACCTTGTACATATTTGATGATATTAAATAAAGTAGATTGAAAAAAGGTTGTATATTTTGTAATAATAAACTATTAATGAGTTCCTGTCCTTGTATTTCAAATTTACTACAAGCATAAAAAGTGTGATCCAAGTCGCAAACCACATTGCAAGTTTCACAAAGTTCGGTGTTGACTACACCAACTTTATATAAGTGTTGAGGGTAGCTTGCATGTTTGAATTTCAGCCTATAACTGGTCACAATATAATTTCTTGTAAAATCATAATCTTGGTGCCACAAATCTGTCAGAATACTTGGATGTAATAGTGTGTATCATGTGAGGTTATTAGAGCAATAGTTTTTTCAATGCAATTCCCATTTTACCTTGAAATTACTGTTTGATATCATTAAATATTCTTGAGCACCTAAATTGTTGTTGATATGCTCTCCAGTTGTAACGCTTTCTTTTGCTAAGGAGTCTGCAACTTCGTTTCCACGAAGTCCTATATGAGCTTTTACCCAAGTGAATTTTAATTCGTATTGACTTTTTTTTTAATTTCTGAATTCTTACTTCGAATTCTCTAATAAATTACAAAATTCTCACATTAATTGGGTTAGCGATGCATTTAAGAACAGATAAGGAGTTACTCAAAAAATGTAAAAAGTTGTTGGTCTGCTCCCCACCAGGTTCTCCTTATGAATTTTAAAAAATGTTTGCCTTTTAAACCTTTTGATTCTATTCGCTGTGAGCCGATGAGTAGAGGGGATTTGACAGTTTTCACGAACGCTGTTAGTGGCAGTTTTGTGCATTTAACTTGTAAACATTCAAATAATGGCGAATATGGATTTTTCATGAAGAAAAAGATATAGCAGCTGTTGTATTGATACATGTAAAAATACTGAGTATAAGTGATTGTAAATTTTATTCATTTCCTGTTGCCAAGCATAAAATAGTTGGAAAAATGGATTATTGCTATCAATAAGATCTTTGGTGTAGCTGGTTGAAATGGGATATCATGTGATATAGACTTAAAACCAGTATAATGTTTAATATCCATTTTGATAAAATTAAAACAAATTTATATCTAAGCAGTAAGGCTTAAAAATAACTGATCAAAAATAGAATGAAAATGCAAAATTAAAACAAGAATTACAACGTTACAAGCATGATACTATGACTAACAAGATAGGATCTTCCCGTAGCACAAAAACGGTCGTGTTCACGCATGCCGTCATTGAAGAGTAGAATTTGAATTTCTGTTAAAGTTAAATGGGATTTGTATGCATTCTGTGATGAAATTACTAGACGAAAATAAGTTAAGAGGTTTAATAATTACAATAATCGTACACATAAGGATATCTCCAAACTATTTATTAAAGATTATTTATTGATACACACAAAAAACTGACATTTCGAACGTGCAACTCTCCAATGACGTCACGGCTTATGCGTTATCTTATCTTCTTAGTCATAGTATCATGATTAGGAGAGGTAAAGGTAACCTTTAACCATTAAATATTTTCACATAAACTTTTTCTTTTTCTTCATGGCCTTTTACGTAAGTAGTCATCCAGTCGTAGGAACTTATATCTTAAATATTAAAATTATAATGAATAAAATAAAAAGGCGTAATTACTTTTACTATTAATTCTGTATATTCGTTCAGTAATCAGTTTACAATAATATTTTAGTTCATAATTTTGTATTTTTAGATAAATAGCTATTTTTCTCGTTTTGTCATATTTCACTTAAACCGATTTTACAAGAAAAGTACAAGTTTCAAACCGCGAGAGAGCGCTACCGGCGAAACTCACAGCGAATACTTTGTATAAATGGTTTTCAGCTAAGCTTCTTGTTAAGAATAATTCCAAGATAAGTTACCTTATTTGATATTAGATATAAGGTACCATTTATATTTATATTTTCAATATTGGGTAGATTATATCTTGTAAAGATGGTAACACTAGATTTTTGAGGGGTTAAAGAAAAATCTAACGATTTAAAGTAGTTAGTTGTATATGTGACGGGAGCTCAGTTATCCGTACTTCTAATTTTTTATTAGTATTATAAACGACAAAATCATCAGCATATTGTAGAATATTATAATTATTTTTTTCTTCGTGTATTTATTTTGTAAAAATATTAAACGAAAATGGAGAGATAACGGAGCCTTATGATAAACCTGTGGATGATCGTCTAGGACCTCTTACAGAATTGTTGTTTAGCCTTACATAAACTTTTCTTCGTGTTAAAAAATATTGCATGAGACATTACAAACTCTGGCAGGGACATCTGCATGAAGCAATTTTTCTCTAAACATATTGATATTAACTGCATCGTATGCACCTTTTATATCGAGAAATACAGCACCTAGGTAATAGTTATTCGAAAAACATAACCGAATATCTGTTGTTTAGTAACAAACTGCCTCAATAGTACTAAACCCTTTTTTAAAACCAAATTGTTCCAACGAAAAAAAGGCAGTGCAAGTCAAATAAAATTTTAACCGGTGTTTAATAATTTGTTCAAAAGTGTTCATAACACAGGACAACAAGGAAATAGGCCGATAATATTCTGCAAGGTTGGGATTTTTGTGTGATTTGGGTATTGGTACAACTAAAACATTTTTTCACTCCTCAATTACAGATCCATTCCTGGAGCTGTGTTACTGGTACTTTTTAATGCAAATTGTAGTTCCGTAAATTTCAAAGAATAATTAAATATAGCATTTTGAACATCTGTATTATCTATTAAATATTTTACTTCCTGATCTGCTAAACATGGTGTAATATTTTGCAAAAAAGTTTCTATCCAGTCATAGTTACTACATTTAAGCTTACGTGCGGGAATTCTTTGCATCTTTTTTGCCTGATGCTATATTTCCTTAGAAGGAGTTTTTTTGTTAAGTTTAGCATTTTTTATGTTAAGATTAATCTTTTTGACACATACAGCTGGTTCATAAAAAAAACTGATACGACTTTTAGTAAAATTTGATCATTTTAAGTAGTGTATTTGATTGGTCTGATATTATGTTATATTTATTATGACAGACATAAATTGTAATAATTATTAAGGTTTAAATTTTGATATTGTTTCGAATTCCTGCATTTTAGAGTATATAAATGATAGTTTTTATATTATAATAGGATTGTTGTTATTATTGTTACGAACATGCATTCTACGTAGCCCAAATAACGGTTGCACCTCGAGAACGATGATGGAACTTCTCGAAGGTTTCGGATATATTGACCGAGGGAGGGATCGAGCTGTCAAACAAGTGAAATAGAGGTGGACTATTCCAGATTATTATAGTACGTAATAACTTGTATATATCAGCAAGGCTCTTATAAGTAAGAGTTAGTTGATAAGATATTATTCTGCTGTAAACTTATAAATAAATATTTCTACATAAACTAGAACCGCTCGTTTTATTTAAAAACGGTACATACATTTAACATTATTAAGCAATAAACAAAACGACTTAACAATAAATTAACCAAATTAAAAGATAACTGGGCGCTATCATAGGCAGCAAAATATTTTAACATGGGCAAAACCACAGTTTTTTTATTGATAAAAAAAGAGGGAACAACAAACTCTCTACAAAAAGCGAGGGACTGAAAGACCAAAACTATCTAAATTTAGGTCTGTAAAAATAATAATAATATTTTGTAATATCTTTATCGCCATTGATAACAGATTGTAGTCTTCGGTCCATCTGCGTGAAAGGAACTATGAGATTGTCTTCTTCAGAGAGCTCTTCCCAAACCTTTTGTATACCGTGCTACAATTTTAAAGTGTAAAAATTACACCGATATCAACGTTTTGCAATAATCTCCTACACATTCTCGATTGAGTTTAAATCTGGACTGTAGCTGGGTCATGGTAAGGTTTCGATGTTGTTATTCTGGAGACACGGGTTTATTATATTTGCAGTGGGAACAGAACAATTATCTTGTTGGAAAATAAAATTATTTTCTAGATACAACTGTTCTACACTGGAAAATATAAAGTTTCCTAGAAGATTCATTTAATTCCCATTCCTCTAGATGAAATCCATCTCCATACATTGGCGCTAAAATGACCAGCTGCTCGATATCTATCAACATGTAGGGAATTAAATCTATTATTATCTGGTCTATACACCCCAATTTTGCCTTTTTAGAAGATTGAAAACATTACTAAATCTATTAGGTGAAGCAAGTTATCGGAGAGGCCTTAAAATCAACATTTCAAAGACAAAGTGGATGCCAGTTGGAAAGATCCATATAGATCATGGTCTGAGTTCTCTTAATCGAAAGGAGATCGAAAGGGTAAATCATTTCAAATACCTTGGCAGCTGGTTAAATGTAAATTGTGACTCTGATGAGGAGATAATAACCAGGATTGAAATATCACGTAAGGCTTATATGACGTGGAAACCAGTTTTATGCAACAGAAACCTGTCGATGAATATTCGTAAGAAGGTCCTGAAATGTTATGAGTGGTTCATTTTATTGTATGGTTGTGAGACATGGACGTTAAAAACCACAATGCTAAACAAGTTAGAAGCATTTGAATTGTGGTGCTATAGACGAATCCTAAAGGTATCGTGGGTTTTGCAAACTTCTAATGAAGATGTTCTTCAAATGATCAATTCAGAACGTCTGCTCATAAACACCATAAAGAGGAGAAAAACGGAATACTTCGGCCATATATTTAGAGGACCTAAATACCATCTACTTCACCTTATAATACAAGGAAAAGTGGAAGGATAGGGATGGATTGGTCGAAAGAAACTTTTATGGCTGCGTAATATTAGACAATGGTGTGGTTCCACAGTAGAAAAATTATTTCGCGCAGCAGCCGACACAGAAAGGTTTCAGAAAATTGTAAACATGATGACGGCCAAGGTCTGAATACGGACAAGGCACCCAAAGAAGAAGAAGAAGAAGAAGAAGAAGAAGAAGAAGATTGAAAAACTTTCTAATCTGTAAATATTATCCTTTTCAAAAGATCTTGATTTTGTAGCTGCTGGTTTAAAGTAAATGTAAGTCTTGACTGCTTTCGGTAGTTTGGTACCTAGACGCGATGCTTTAATTCTGCACCAAATTTTTGTCTTTCTCCCCGAAAACTATGACATAATTCTTTGAGTTTTCGCATCTTTGAAAGAATTATGTTCTACTCTCTACAAAAACGTACGATCCTTATGAGCGGTAGGTAGTTTTGGCCTTCCAGTACTTTGCTTTCTTTCAAAAGTTTCTTGTTCTCTCTATCTTTTATATATATTCAGGGATTCTGGAGTATTCACTGCCTTCTCCCGCTCAACCGTTTCCATCCCTCTCGGGCGTCCCATTTTCCATCGTTTATGCTTCTTTTACTCATGGCGTCGTCTACTTAGTTCCTCCATAATCTTCGAGGAGGTCCTCTTTTTTTTCTTCCTATGGGGTTCCATTCAGTTATTCTTTTTATCCAACTGCTGTCGTTAGTTCTTCTTACATGTTCATACCACTTTAGTCTTTTTTGTTTGTTAGTATATCTGTTTCTATTGATGTTCTTTGCTTTATTTCGTCATTACTTCTCCTATCCATTCTTGTTACTCTGCAGCATCTTCGCAGGCATTGAAGCTCTGTTACTACTTTATTACTGCTGTGTTTCTTGTTTATAATCCAATTTTCAGCCCCATATGTCATAATACTTCGCACTAATGTTTTATAAATCTGTGTTTTTGTCTTCATATGTAGGTGTCTATCCCATCACACTAAGTTAAGTTGTCGGATTGCTGTTCTTTTTTGTCCCAATCTTTGCTTAATTTCTTCCTCTGTTGTTGCCTTTTTTTTTGGTTATAAACCCCAAGTATTTAAATTTATCATTTCCTTTGATCGTTACGTTGTCATCAATCTGTAGATTTTCTATGTCTTCTTCACTTGTAGATAGATACTCTGTTTTCGCGAGGTTATTATCTAGGCCAGCCATGGTATATTCTTCTTGTAGTTTCTTCATTATGTAGCTGAGATCGTCTTGGTCTTGTGCAATCACTAGTTGATCGTCTGCAAGGCTTAACGAATATAGGTATTCGTTCCGTACCGGTACTTCCATGCCTTCGCATTTTCTTTTTCATGTAGTCAAGGCTTTTTTTAAGTATATTTTGAATAGGGTTGGAGATGTGGAACAACCCTGCAGGAGCCCGTGTGTTGTGGTGAAGTCTCCTATGATTCTTGTTCTCATTTTTCTTCTCTATACAGAGTTTTTGTAGCTTCTATGAGTTCCATCTGTATTTCTAATTTGTACATTTCCTCCCATAGTTCTAACCTTGGTACAGAGTCATACGCCTTTCTCAGGTCCACAAATGCCAAATTATCTCTATTTTTTGTTTATTTCCAACAGTTGTTAAAGTGTGTATTGTGGTCTATGTATAAGCTTCCTGTCGTGAAGCCTGCCTGATCCTCCCCGATTTTGCCTTTTATCGCTTGCTCTATCTTTTATCGCAGTATCTTCCCCTATAATCTTCCTATTGATGATATTACGCTTATTCCTCTGCATTTTTCGCATCGTTTTCTATCTTCTTTCTTAAATATAGATGTCATATATGCCCCCGTCTATTCCTTTGAGAGCTGTTCTCCATTTATGGCTTTCTGAAATTTCAGAAAGTCTCTCCATCTTTTATTAATTTTAAAAACTGTGTTCTGCTTGCGTTAAAATGGTTCCGTACGATAGATAGTGACCAACCTTCTTCTAATTTCGTTACAGTTCTTACTTTTAGTTCTCTGCTAGCATGTAGAGCCATTTTTTGAGTTTGAACAGAATATGTGATCTGACAAATTTTAAGATCTGGCAGTGACAGTGACAATATATAAATAATAGTATATTACTTTATGAGGCGGAGAAGCATGACTTTTCTTGACGCGACCGATATTACGCGCCGAACGAAGTGAGGCGCGCAATAGAGGGCAAGTCAAGGAAAGTCGCTTGTTTGCCAAATAAAGTATACTATTTTTTCTTCAAGCGTAGCAATTTTCAACCATAAATAGTACAATTCATACGCTATTTTTACTCGAAATTAACTGTGACAACTATCAAAGTCGTCTAGATGTTAGAAATTAAAATTCGTCGTCGGTGGGATTTGCGTCTCCCTGGTTACAGTTGTTTGACAGTTGTTTGCAATTATTAAAGACAGCTTATTGTTGTTGCAACCGCAAGCGCAAATTTAGTGCGAAAATGGAAAACCTAAACGAAATTGAGTCTTGAGTCTTGAGTCTTGGAAGTACAAGCACTTCCAAGAGTGGTGCGATACAAGAGGAGTACGGCAAGTTACCGAAGACGTTTTACTGGCATACTTTAATATAATGGAAAATGAAAATAAATGGAAATCTTCTACAATGTGGTTACGATACTCTATGATAAAATCCGAGTTAGCTATTAGAAAAAATGTGGATATAAAAATTTAAAGTTGCGTGCCTTTCTGAAAAAAAAAAACAAGCGAAGGATATACTGCAAAAAAGTCTAAAGTTTTCACTAAAGACGAGTTAGATAAATTTTTGTTTGAAACGCCAGATAAGTTGTATTTAGGATTAAAGGTAAAAAAAATTATATTGCAAAGCATGTAGTATACTCTAATAAATTATAAAAATATTTCAGATTGTTTTGTTAATTGGGGTTACCGGCGCCTGTCGATGCGACGAAATGGTAAAAATGAAGACTCTGGACATTAAGGATAAAGAAAATGTAATAATTATCAAAATCCAAGACAGTAAAACACGACAAATGAGATCTTTTACGATAATTGGTCAAAACTACATTAAACTGTATAAAAAGTATGCATCACTGCGGCCTGATAATTTCACAGAAAACCGATTTTTTATCAAGTACCAAAATGAAAAGTGTTACCGAAGCATCATAGGAATACATTCGATCAGCGCAGTAGCCCAAAAAATAGCTAGTTATTTAAATTTAAACGATGCAAGTGCATACACGGGTCACTCTTTACGACGAACTTCAGCAACACTTTTAATTGATGGAGGCGGAAATCTAGAATGCCTCAAACGACATGGGGGCTGGTAATCAAGCTCGGTTCAATAAGAAATAAGAACGATAATGCTCAAAAAATTTTAAACCCTCATGATTCGCCAACATCGGGAATGATTGCTGAAAGTTGTTCTCGGCCATTAGTATCATCAACAATTACCAATGCGTATCAAGAGTCGGGAACATTTTTGCACGGTTTTAATTTTGAAAATGCCTCATTAACTAATTGTACTTTTAATAGTACTATATAAAAAAAAATGATGTTTAATTGTTGTTAATGACATTTGCATTGTTGCTTTGTGACATGTTTCATATTGTTGCCATGACAACATTTTTCCCTCTGCCGTAAAGAAATGGGAAAAAAACTGCTGCCGGCTGAGACATCGAACTTTGACAGGATCAAGTTAGATAAGTAATGTCATCATTATTTGACGTTTGAAGAAAATAAGTATTTATTCTTCAAAATTCACTGCTCAATTTTTTTCAAAATACGCTTTAGGAGTCGTATCAGTTTTTCTAGAAACCAGCTGTATGTACGATGTTTATTGCAAATGTAATCATATATATTGTTATTGTGTTTTATTGTTTAAGTTGTTTTCTGTAGTTACTCTACGTATTTTAGAAGTATTTCATTATTTAGAAGTATTTCGTATTTCCTTCAAATGTGCTTCTGTCATATTTCTTTAAATATTGGACAAAAGCTATATATACAACTTATTACATATCTAAATCGAGGTAGAGAAAGATGGTGTGAGAGATAAAGCTATTTCCCTATCAAACAAATGAGAACGGAGAACTCCGTTTATACTGCAGTAGGCCAGTGGTGCGGTTGTTTTAAGTTCAGCGTATTAAATTATTCATTTCAACAACTCTTGGTTTCTCTAAAAATACAAAAATAAAGTTACATACTTTTAGTTGCTGAAGATCACTGTAAGCCAAACGGCAGCGCTTACTGAGACAATATCTTTTAAGTTACCTAAGTTAACTAAAGGAATATTATTAATGACGCAGTGGAACTGATATTAAATATAAAAATTTTTGTATTACACCATTAATAAAATCTAATTAAAACTAAATGTCAAAAATAATATAGATAGTGAAAAATCAGAAAATAAATTATCTAATTACTGTGTATATGAAGAGACAAAAATGTATACATTGTTGTCGAGAGGGGGCATTTGGGCCTGTAGAACCCATCGCCGGCTCTTCGGGCTTCTTCCTATCCCCGGAAATTGAACGGGTATTGACCATCTCTGATTTGCCGCTTGTATAAGGGTTAAATACCACTGCTGTTATAAATAACAGTTCCAGTGACAAATATCTGTTATAGGTAACGGTTCCAAGGAACAGTTACAAAGTAACAGAGCAAAGATGGAAAACAGATAGGTAAAAAATAATCTAAGTATTGCTTGACTTACGGAAGGAATAACTTAGTAAAAACAAGTAAATCAAAATGGTATAAAAAAAGTGTTTCTTAACTTACGGAAGAAACAACTTAGAACAGGAAATAAACAAGTGAAATAAATGCACAAATATTTATAAGTGTTTCTTGGCTTATGGAAGAAACAACTTATAATAGAAAACAAGAAAATCAAATACAGACAAGATGTGAAAATATTGCTAAGCGTTTCTTGACTTACGGAAGAAACAACTTAGCATAAAATGAAAAATGAAATAGACAAATATATAAGTATTTTCTTAACTTACGGAAGAAAATATCTTAGATATAATATCAGAAATAATAATGCGATAAGAAAATATTTCTAAGTGTTCTTTGACTTACCGAAAAGAACTACTTAGACACAAAGCACAAAATCAAATATATAAAATAGAAAGAAAAAGGCAAGATAAATATTTCTAAGTGTTCTTAACTTACGGAAGAACAGCTTAGATAAAAAATACAAGAAAATAAACAATCAAAATAATCAAATAAAATAGCAACCAATCAGTACATGAACAAATATGTAATATTCTAACCTGACAAGGTCTGAATATACAATAATGCTGAAATAAAAGAAATGGTATGCAGGAAATCAGAAATAAAACAATAGTTCAGTCGGAACAATAATAGCACCGACTAGGTCTACAGTAAGAAGAGGCAAGCTCGACTGACCGATGAGAGAAATTCCATCTGCTTTTATATAAAACAAATCCTTTGTTTTACGTAGCAAAAGTGGAATTTCCCTGCATCGAGTCAATTAGAAATTCGGATTTGCCCAAACTTGGAATTTCCAAGTATTTCTCCGAATTTCTAAATGCATCCGGCACGGCTGTCAGATTCTGCCTAACACGCTTCCGGAGACAACATGGTGCAAAGAAAATTTTAAGAAATATTTTCAATTGTATTTATTTGTTAAGTTTTCTCAGGTTTATAGACTGAATGATTGACAATCGTTGAACCGAACAACTAAAAATATGTAAACCAAGAGTGGATAAAAGAAGTACACGTTAGCTACCATCCAGATGGAGCGATGATGAAAATAAAAAAGCAGCTTAAAAAACAGCGCCCAAAATCAGGATATGTAGAAATTGGGGGAGGCCTATATTCAGCAGTGAACAAGAATGGCTAACTAATGATGATAACCAGAAATATAATATTAATAATTTGAATTTTCTTTCACTGTCCCTTGCTCTGAAGTACTTCTTAGCTTGATTTCTACTCGACAATATGTTTTGTCCATCGGTTGTCTGATAAATCTTGCTACGTGTTTTAAAATTCCCAATACCATTTTAACGACGTAATTTTTTCGATGTCGTCTGTTGTTTTGTTTTACGACGTAATTTTTCATTTAATATTCAGTCAGGAAGACACCCAACATCAGGCGATCCATGACCCTTTGAGTCACGTGAATCTTTTAGTATCTTTGTCATGAATGTTAATGTTTCTGTTCCATAAATGAGAGCAGGTAACACGCACTGGTCAAAGACTTTCCTTTTGAAGCATATGTGGAGGTCCTATTTAAATACACATAGTTTATTTTACCGAATGCTGCCTAGGCTAATCCTATGCGACGTGGTAGCTCACATGTCTGGTTATCTCTATCCAAACGAATTTTATGACGTAAGTACTTATATGATGCAGTTTGCTCAATATTCCTTCCATCAACAGGAATGTTACGATTTAGAACCAGATTAGTCATTACATTATGCGTCTTTCTTATGTTACTCTTTAGTCCGACTTCCAAGAAAGCCTGATATAATGTTTCAACATTAATATTGCATCATAGATACGATTGACTGTAAGAACAATGCCATTGCGAAACTTAAATCATTTCTCTGTTTATTAGAGATACTGATTCAAATTTACCTTCTTACAAGAATATTTATATCTTACAAGAATATACAAACGCTCAAAGCGTTGCGAATAGCTTTGAAGAGACGGTGTCTCCTTACCGTACTTCTTTTTGTGTACAAAATTTATTTGTGACTTGTTCAGATATATTATTAACAATAAAACATGCTTATGTTGGTTAAATGCCTCCTGCAAAGAAAGTTGCAAGGCCAGAGATTTTGTGAAGAAGACTAATAATCTAGCAAAACAACATTGAGATCTCATCATATAATTCTACAAAGCAGAAATATATTAGATATAAATACTTCTTATTGATATTTTTGACTGTTCAATTTTTTTTTTAATTTCTTTTTTTTTTTCAGAGCTTTTCCGTTACAGATATTGGCTACCAGCGTGGCTCTTCTGACTTTATTGACTGTTTGTTGCTATAAAAAGTTGTGTAGTTGTTAAGTTGTACTAAACTCGAAGATTTCGCATCCATGATATCCTACGCCGTTGCACTGCAGAGTGATTTGCAGTAAGCTATACCTATGTTTGTTACGAATTACGTGATCATTATGTTCTCGTTTTATAAATATGCTTATTTTGCGGTCCCTTCTCATTCTTTGTAAGACGGTATAATTAGGTACTCTATTTAACCAAGATATTTTCAGTATGCGTCTCTAGCCCAATTAGATATACTTAATTTCTTGACTCTGATCATGGATGAAATAATTAAAAAGATATGCAGACGATGCAATACTACTCTCTCAAAGAGATTATTTACACGTATGCTGTCCCAATTGAATATAACCGTCAGAAAATGTAACATGCTAATTTCACCAAAAACAGCAAATTTATTAAGAGGTAAATTGGAGCGGGAAGATCAGATAATAGAACAAGTAATGGAGTTTAAAAATGTAGGCATCACAGTATCTATCTATAAAAAGCTCGAAACAAAACGTAAGACAAAAAAACGTAACATCTGATCATTCGGATTCTAAGCTGCAGACTAAGGTCTGATTTTGTAAAAAATGGTTTCATACTCATAAATATTTTCCTTGCTTGTTCGATTCTTGATAGGATTTCTTTTTTTTTTTATTACACTGACTATTGATATTTACTTCCAAATTATTTATGGAATTTACCTGTTATATTATTTGACCCTTGGCATACACATGTACGTTTATTTGTGTCTTTAAAAATACTAAAATTTTAGTTTTGAAAACGTTTATATGTAAACCAAACATTTCGCTGTGGTGAACTACCCCATTTATTATATTTTGTAGTTCTTGTGTGTTGCTTGCTATTGAGACGGTATCATCAGCATATCTGATCAGTTAATCTTAATTCCGCCTTGGACCTCATCTAATGCTTCTCTGAATATAGACTTCATATACAAATTAAACGACGGGCCGACGTTGGGCCGACGACATCAGGCGTATCACTAAAAATTGGCAACAAAGAGCACAAAATCGTGAGGAATGGAGGAGTTTAAGGGAGGCCTATGTCCAGCAGTGGACGTGATAAATAGAGGCTGGATGATGATGATGATGATACAAATTAAACAGTAGCGGTGATAAGACGCAACCCTTACTCGCCCCTCGTCGGATTTGTATATCTTCGGATGTTGCGTGCTCTATTTCAATTGTTGCCGTTTGGTACCAGTATAGTTCTGAGAAAATTCGCACGTCTTGTTTGTCAACTCCAGTTGTTTTCAGAATTTCGATCATCTTTTGATGGTTAACACAGTCAAATGCTTTTCAATAGTCAATAAAGCATGCATATACTTCTACATTCATGTCTTTGCATCGTTGCGTTAACACATTTAAAGCAAAAAGAGCCTCTCGTGTTCACAGTCCTTTTCAAAATCCGACTTGAGTGTCACTCATCTGGCACATATATACGAGATATAAAAATAAAATAGCTTGTGGAAAAAAATAACAGGAGCACTTCATGGATTGATATGGATTAACACTTTCTCCAGAAAAAAGAAAAAAACATGCACTCACTCAAAAAGCACTACAATTGTAGGGTCATGTTCAAATAATTTCAGGCCATAGGTGGCCAAAAGAGTAATGAAATGGAAACCCCCAGAAAAAGACCAAAAGGAAGACCAGCTAGAAGCTCTCTTGTATCTCCACATTTTCTGAAAATAGTTTTGTTAAACTTCCTGTAGATATGTTCGGGTTTTTTGTTTAATATTGATGTCTTTCTTTTATAACTGTTATCTGTGTTTGGAAAACAATTTCAGCCATTTATAACAACTGGATTATGATCGCTATTTGTGGCTGTTTCTGAAGTTGATAATTAACTTGTGTATAAAATAATACTGTGTATAAAATAATAAAAACAATAATTTCGATATTGTATTGTGATTTTTATGTTATTCTGTTATTTTCGTGTTATTTGGTTTCCTAAATTATCCTATTTTGACATAGCTCCTGTATATACATTGCTTGTTACTGGCCTACGAAACCGGCGTAGGCGAGGAAGAGCCCATCGGAGCCCCGGAGGCAGCCGGTAGCGGAGTCCGGAAGGGGTCGGTCGTGTCCACGGCTAAATCCCCTTGATATATTGCGGCAGTTAAGCCAGCGTCTGATCCGGTGGTCATTTTACATATGTTATATGAGAGTACAAAGACTAAGTGTACATGTCATTATTAAATGCCTAAAGTGGGGAAGCGAGAGGTTTGTTTGATTTTGGGAGAGGTCAATGATGATGGATAGGGATGTTTATTGATTGTTTTAAAGTCTAAAGGGAACAATGTAAAAAGTAGGTAAAAATAGGATGTACCTAGAAAAATATTAACAACTGATTTTTCTAAATTTATTATATGTACAGGTATTTTCGAAAACGAATAAAAATAAAATAAAAATACCTTTGTTATGCAGTCCTTATTAGTTAAAAAGAAGTTATAAGAAGTTTGTTAATAAACGTTACTCTCTAAAATATTTAACTCATATTGATATGGGGTAGATATTATAATATAAAAAGTTCATTTAATTTAAAAACAAATTCTACCATTCTCAGCTAAATATATAAAGACTTTTTTTGTTAAGATTTCCATGGAATCATCACAATTCTTATGTATTTCATTTCTGTGTAAAACCGAAATTTCTGAAACCATTTATGTGGACTTATTCTTCTTTTTTGATTACTAAATTCGTCTAGCAACCATTAGTAATCATTTTTATGATCATTACCTTAATAGTTACTACCACATAAATAGATTCGGTAGTTTGTATATATCACTGTCATAGATGCACGGAAAACACGTCTGATCCATTTTGATCGAATGCTTATACAGTACCATAAAAAATTATTTTGTACTTTACAAAAAGAACCACTTCATTGATGTAACTGTTTATGTAATTCAACAACGAATTTCTAAAGAGAGATGTTAATTGCTATTTATTTTGATGTATTTCTTCTGATGTTCCATCATCACTGCAAAAGAATGGTTACCATCATGGCTATTTTAACTTTTGAAATAGCTAGTCTTAAGAGTTTATTCTAACTGTATCCAAAGCATACCCTTAAACTTTTAAGTAAGTAATTAATCGATGGTGTATCTTTCACCACGGATTTATTATCCGCATCACTATCACAACCGTTCAATCCTGTCGGTTTATGGCAATGCTAGAAACATATATCAATCCTTTTTTGACGTAGATTTTACGCAGTCTTTACTTTATTTCTTATAAATCACTGTATGCTTGCAGCGTTGGTTACTATTTGACTTCTTCATTAGCTATCTTTGATCCAAGCCTTGATTTCATTATTTTCCTTTCCAATATTCTCAAATCGTTTTCGTCTTTTCTTGATAATGTTGTCATTTCTATTGCATATGTAGTTATTGGTCTTATCGTTATGAGGTCGGAGCATACACCCAGGTAATTGGGGTATCTGGATGTGATTCGACCGTCACTCGTGAGGCACAGTGAAAGTTCTTAGATTCCATCTTCTACCTCGTGGTTGTCTGTATGCACTCGTACCACACTTTATGAAAAGATCACCGGTGGCTCTGCAGTCACCAAGGGCCCACCGGTCATTCAAAATACCTTACCAGTTCGAAGTGTTCTTACTTGACAATGATTTTTCTCTTACATGTATTAATTATCGGCATTGTGATCAGGTTCTATGCCTTGGATCTCTCAGAGATGCCGGCCCTTCAGGTTTCGACGTGTGGTCGAGTACACACTTCACACACTACCGTCGGAGTGTTGAATATACGTTGGTTGATTGTTTCTGTCAATAAGGTTTTTAACGGCGAAGCGCAACTTCAGCGTAGCCACTGAGTGATGAGCAATTCTAAGTCCAACTAGAAATTTTATTCACTCCTAGCCGTCGGTGGTTCAGTGGAACACTGTGCCAGTTCGGCATGATCCGAAATATATTGTAAAGTCTTTTTTAATTCTAATTAATTGTTCTAAATTTAATTTAATAAAGGTTCAATATTTATAACACTTACAAATTTAATTTATTTAAAGTTTATTTATATTAATTTATCTTACAATAATTTATATATACCAGCGTTACATTTAAAATACCCTATCGCGATATCTTCTTTTGACTAACTGTTCTCTTAAATGAAAATCCTTGTTATTTATATGAAATGTCGTAAGCATGGGATCTCTCGCGAAGCAGACGGGGGTTGACCTGAATTATCTCGAACTGATTTTTTATAGCGGCCTGTTTCCAGAAAGGTCGATTGTTCTTTTTTATAGCGGAGGGGAACCCATCGTCTGTCAGGTAGGTAATACCTAGAAAAATCGTGAACGAACAGAATATTAGTAATAGATATGTTTACGGTTTTTAATATGACTCATATATTTTTTTACTTAACAATATCCTCCAATATCCAATATTCCTATCTCGAGGATCGATGCCTACGCGGACAGAGAATGTTCACTCCGAGCTGATGGTTTCTTTCGTAAGATGATTATAAGTTTTTCTTCGCCTCGACGAAAGTATGACAAACAATCACTTCTCCGGTTCCTATACCTAACCTGCCAATACTTCGTAGCCGATAAAGCTTCTACGTCTTCACTACAAAGGCGATAAGACTCTTCTTCAAACGAAGTTTTCTTACAGGGGTTTAATCTTGGGTAATAATAATAAACGTTGAATTTTTAAGAGGCACTCGGCCAACAAGGTCTAGCAGGGGTTAGTGGTGTAAGATGACTATATCCCGATTGGAAGATGCGCTGTATTTTTATACACTTCGGAAGGCCAATAAAAAGCAGTTAATTAAACTGTTTGTTATTGGCCAGCCAGAGTTACAATCTGCGTCCTGATTGGTCACTTCTGGCGACATGATCAATGTCCTGTAAAATCTGATTTTTGTCTATCGGTTAATATTTTTTAATCTAGGGAAATGTTTGTTTTTTTCGAAGGCTTGGTATGTTTTTGAATTCTCTTCTTTGTTCTGTCCACTACTCCATGTATTATTGCCAACAACTAGGTAGTTAAAATTGGTTACTTCTTCCAGTTCGTGATTTCTGGTTATTAGGGGAGCACTTCTTCCTCACTATCCATCTCATGTATTTAGTTTTGTTTTTATTAATCACTAGTCTTATTTTTCGTACTTACCTATCCAGTCTGTTTATGGCTTTATTAGTTTTCTTTTTTCTCAGTATTAGGTCATCTGCATACGCTATTATTTGATTTCTAGTCAGTATTATATTCTCTTTAATCAATTTTGTTTATCTCATCAAGTATTCCAAAACGAGATTAAATACTGTGGGAGACATTTAGATTTCCCTCTTTTACCATATTAATGATGTGAAATTCTTTCGACGTTACACCCTGAAACTTGATTTTTGTTTTGGAGTTTCTTAAGCAAAGTCGAGAAAAATCAAGTGAAGGTTCTTTTTGTTGACCGTTTTAGACAAAATTCGTTGTGGTAATCAACTAATATTTTCTCTGATTGACGAAGTATTGAGAAGCGTTCTTCTTCTTCTTCTTCTTCGTCTAGCCATTCACGTCCACATCTGAACATAAGCCTCTTCAAGTCTTCCTTTCCATTGTTTTTTATTGTACGCTACTATTGAGAAGCGTTATTGTTCTATAATTAGAGCATTTCTTCTTTTCTCTTTCTTTGTGGATTGGTGTAATTATTCCAGTTGCCCATTCCACAGATATTTTACTTCTTTCTCATGTTAGCTTTACCAGCTCCTAAATTTGTGTATATAGGTGCTTACCCCCGTATTTGATCGGTTTTGCCACTATTTTGCCTATTCTGCTGTTCTACTATTTTTTGTCCTATTTATTTCTTTGTTATTTCAGCTTCGTAAGGGCATTGCATTACTACCGTGACTCTTATCTATTCCCTTTTCGTATCATTTCATATGTTTATTTTATTTTCTCTACTTTGTTAAGTTTGTGCAGAAATATTCTTTCCAAATTTTTTCCAACTTTCTAATGCCATGTTCAATTCTTCCTTAGTTATCTCTAATACCCCTTACTATAGTCCACTTGTGATTGAAGATTTTACTTTTGTAAAGAATTTCTTTAGTTTGTGGGCACATCTGTCTTGCTCTATTTCTTCTAGTGGTTGGTTTAACCACTCGTTCTCTTCTCTCTTTCACTCTTTTAGATACAGTTTGTACGATTTCTGGCTATTTTGTATTGTTTTCTGACGGTCTCATTCCTTGAATACAGCCATTTCATTCTGGCTAAGTTTATTCTAATTTTGGCACCTTCACACTCCTGACTATATGCTGCTTTGTTTTTTCTTTACTGTTTCTGTTTCATAGAATCTCTTCTGAAGTGTCTGTTATGACTTCTTTTAGTTGAGCCAATTTTTCTTCTATTTTATTTCTGCTTTTTTGATGGGATTGTAATTTTTTGGAGATTGTCTTTTTGTATTTTGTTCTTATGTCATAGTTATTCCAGTTCCTTTATATTTTAATCCGCCTTTTGTGTTTTCATATGTTTTTGGTTGCCACAAATAAATAATGGTCAGTGTCTGTATTAACGCCTGTGTTGGTTCTGGTATTGTTTGTTTATTTTATAATTCCCTTAACGAATAAAATATGATCAATTTGGTTTTCGAGTGTTCCAGTTGGGTGTTTCCATCTGATTTTGTGTTTTTTGAGATGTTCAAATTTTGTTGTTCAGAAACTCATATTCAGTGTTTCAGCTAGTTGACAAATTCGGTGACTATTATCATTAGTATCCTAACGTGTTGGTCGTCTGCTATTCGCTACTTTGTCTTTTATATAACGCTTTTCCTATCTGAGCGTTAAGATCTACCACGACATCCTTTTCCTCAGCATCTGCATGTTTAGTAGGTGAATACACACTTACACATAAAATGATCTTTTTCTTTTTTTTTTATTTTTAGTTTGACGATTCTTTCATTTAATAATTGGAATTCTATAATACTAGATAATAATTTTTTAAATAGCATAATATCATGCATAATATACCCCAAATCGATCTTGCGATCGATGCGAAGATCTTGCATATACCACAGATATACATTCCAACAATTAATTGAAAAAAAAATGGAAAAAATAGACCAGTGCACATGGCATTCATAGATTTAAAAAAGGTATATGACACGGTTCCCAGAAATTAACTATGGAACACGATGAAGGAAATCGGAATAACTCACAGGTAAATAGAAGCCGTAAAAAACCTTTACAACAACAACAAGGTAAGAATTAAAACCGGCAATAAATACTCCAACGAATTTAAGACCACAAAGGGCTTATTGCAGGGATGCTCTACATCTCCGACACTGTCAAGATATTCCTCGAACAAATATTAAAACCATGGAAAAGGAAATGTGAAGGGATGGGAATATCAATCCGGGACAACTTCTTGTACAGATTAAGTTTTGCAGATGACCAAGTGGTAACGACTCAAGATGAAGAAGATCTGTGCTATGTGTTCCGAAAATTAGAAAAGGAATACACAAAAAATGGACTGGAAATAAACCTAAAAAAGACTGAATATTTAACAACAGAGCAAGAACCAGTGAGAAACTTGGCAATGGACAATGATAGAGAAATTAACGGCACTGAAAAATTCAAATATTTGGGATTCATACTCTCAAAAAATGGAACCACCGAGCAAGAGACGACCAGCAGATTAGCACAGACAAGAACATGTATTAAACAAATGAGCGGGGTACTGTGGGATAGACAGATTACCAGAAATACAAAAAAGAAAATTTATAACACCTTGGTATGCATTATAATGACCTATGGAGTAGATAACTGGATAATATATAAACGAAACAGGTCCAAAATGACAGCAACTGAAATGGAGTTCATGAGAAGAAGCTACAAAGTGACAAAAATAGATCGCATCAAAAATGAGGAGATAAAACGAAGAATGGCAGTAGAACAAGACATACTCAGCTACATCGAACAAATGCGTTTAATTTGGTAAAAACATGTGAGAAGAACAGATCATACAAGATGGATAGCAAATATTTTGGATTGGAGCCCATAAGAAGGAGGAAAATAGGTAGACCCTGAAGATCATGGAGAAATAAAGTGAACGAGGCCATGGAAAGTCGAGACCTTAGAGATGAAGAATGGCAGAACAGAAAGGTCTGTAGACGTTGGCAGAAAGAAGGAAGGCGGCGACAGCTGTAAAAATTCTTATATAGATAGAGAGAAAAAGTTAATAAATTGTCAAAACCATACACGTGACATAGTTCAGGCTTATTTAAGTTGAAAACAATTTAGTGAAACACTATATTTTTCAATAATAAAATAGTTTAAACGTTATTGAATAAGAGTTATTGTTTATTTTTTATTGGCACAACTACACACCGCTAAAAATGTGAACCGTGTGAATATAAGACATATATCTTTTTATTTTTATATTATTTAATAACTAAGAGCCGCCATTGTCAGCAATCGAACAGGTTGAAAGAGAAAGCGGCTCAGAACGTAACCACGAGTCCACAGGAGGGAAACAAGATAGAAACCACGAAAATTTAAATATTGGTAGTGCATATGTTACGGTTAATGTCCGAAACCAGGTTAATCTTAATATTACCCAGTTAATATCGGGATTCACCAGTTTAGTTGGTTAATATCCGAAGATAAAAGATCTTCAGCTATTACTCAGACATTAACTAGCTAATCTCGACATTAACATAAGTGTCTTGTTAATGTCCACATTGTTTTGATGCGTAATCAAGTGGCATTCGTACAAAAAGGATTGTTATTTGAGAGTGAAAATTTAATTATTCAATATGTCCAATGAATTTAAAGACAGATTATACCAGAATCTTGATAAAATTATTTCTACAAAAAAGGATGACAACAGTGCTTTGTTTATCTCGTGAAAAATATGATTTAATTTGTAATTAAGTAAAAAAAGCAAACGGGGTTGTCATATCCACGTTTGGCCAAACACGATGTACCGAATGTGGGAAATAATTTCAAACTTATTGTTTCATTGCAAGAAGGTAAGGAGGAATTTTTATATTACATAAAAAAGGAATTATTTAATATTCTGTATGTAGAATATGAATATGATAATAAAATTAGATTCGCAATAATGATATTCAATCTCCGATAGAAGAGGCACTCAAAGAAGAAGATGAAGCACATTTAAGTATTGGTCATGGAGGAAGAGCAAGAAATTTAAATTTTTTAAATGATAAATAAAAAAATATAATACAAAAAGTAGTAACAATTTCTTTGTAAATTTTGCATACCCTCTCAGCAAAAACTCAGTTTAAAAAGAAAAGGCCTTGTTGTAATACCTATGATATTTTCTGTAATTAATGGTCTATGTAAAGTTGATTTGATCGACATGCAATCCGAAGCTGATAGACCATTTCTTTTCATCTTTGTATATCAGGATCACCTTACAAAATTTACGCAATTAAGATCTTTAACTTTAAAGGAGGCAGCTGACATATCTACTTATTTGATAGAAATTTTCTGCATTTTTGGAGCACCTTCAAAACTCCAATCGGATAATGGCCGTGAGTTCGTTAACACAGTAATAATTGAACTGAAAAATATGTGGCCGGATTGTTATTAATTATTTGTTTTCTTATTACTTACAGGTACGACTTTTATAACCAGTTCAAATATAGCAAATGAAAATGACAAAGTTAGCTCTTCTGTTAACAATATTTCTCCAGTTATCACAGAAGTAGCTGATAAATAAAAAGTAGACGTAGTAGAAGAAACATTTCAAGATTTAAACGAATTAAATTAAATGATTATCAGATACCAAATAACAGCCTAATTTTTGGTGGTATTTGTGATTTTGAATGTTCGAACGGTTGCGTATGTATGTATCTCGTGCAACATGTTTGTTCATACAGACTATTGTGCTGAAATTAAAGAAAATAGTAAAGCAAAAAAAATTAAACAAAATTCCAATAAGATTACCGGCTGCAAAAATTGGTGATACTGTTAGATTACCTATCTCCGATGTTGATAGAGGACAAGCTGATGCACGAAAAATATCAGGCGTTGTTATGACAGTTGAAGATAACGTGTATTACAAAATCGGAACAGAGAAGAGCACATTACCACAGTTATTTACAAGAAATCAGTTCAGTGTACGTCCGATTCCCCTTCTTCTTCTTCTTAGAGTTCTATCGTAAATGTTTAAACATAGGCCTCTCCAAACTCCTTCTATCGGTCTCTATCCTGAGCAACATATTTCCAATTTGTTCCAGCTATTCTTTAAATGTCATCAACCCATCTCATATGTGGTCTTCCTCTTGGTCGTTTACTTTCGTAAGGTCTCCAATGTTGTATTGTAGTATTCCAACGTTGGTCTTTATGTCTAGCCGTGTGGCCAGCGAAGCTTCATTTCATTTGGCAATTTTTATTGTTATGTCTTTGACTTTTGTTTTTGATTTTACCCAGTCGTTCATCTTTTCATCCGACAGTCATATACCTAACATTGCTCTTTGTATTGTTCTTTCTGTTGTAGCTAATTTATTCATGTTTGCCTTTGTTAGGGTCCAGGTTTGACATCCATATCTTATGATAGGAAGGACACTTTGGTTGAACACTTTGCTCCTCAAGTATTGCTCAGCCTCCCTTTATTGCTACAGAAAAAGTTTCAGTGGTTAAAAAATCTCGTCGTGTATAAATAACCAAATGCAATTCAAAAAAGTGGTACTGTAAGGAAGCTAATACTTTATGCAACTCTAGTGTCACGGAAGTTTGTCATGTTTTGAATAAATAGCAGGTATTTTTAATACAATTGATAATGTTGTATTATTTTCTAACGCACTATTCAAAATTAACCAAGAAGAACAGTTAAACTCGACATTAACCTGTTAATGTCAATATATCTGAATTTCGTATGACATTAATTTTACATTTCGGTTAAAGTCAAGATTAATCGGTTAATGTCGAGATTGCCCATTTTTGAAGTTTAGAGTAACATATACACCACCTATACATCACTTTATGAGGATGTATTTATTTATTATTAAGTATAATGAAAAATACCAATTATTAATAAATTAAAATTTTATTCCAAATTCCATGGTGAATTTGAAAATAAAAAACAGAAATTGACAGCAACTAATCTGCCAAGGTCTCAAATTTTATGTATTAAATCTAATAATTTGGCCAAACCACTTGAGTTTTTTGTTGTTAAAAAAAAAGCAAGAAATATAACACATTTAAATACATGGAATGTGTGACAATTAGTTACCAAGAATAAGTTATTTGGTGTCAGATGATGAAAATCATCTAAGCTGTTGAAGGTTAAAGAATATCTAAAATGTGAAACAAAAGAAACATATGTGTAGCATTCACTTACTAGTGACCGCTCAATATGTTCGAAACTTTTATTATTTGTCTATATAAAAGAATTGAAAACATATATGAAACCTCAAAAAGTTCAAGTTATGCTATAATAGGTCACTGTGCGACGGTATCTCCAAAATAGTTACCAGAAATTTAATTGCATAAGCAATCCGGTTAATTTATTTGACAATTTTATCAAAGAATAATCTTCTCCGTTGTTTACAATGAAACAAAGTTCAAAAATTTCACGCACAGTGACTGCTCACCATTTGTAAACGGACATATACAATTAATCGTTGACTAAATAATAAATATTCACCGTTCAGCGTTTTCTGTTTTGTGTTCTGTGGGTACAGGGCATGGCAAACTAGATATAAATGAAGATAAGGGATCTGATGAGTGTTAATAGCCGTTTAGTCAACGCCATTGCTACATTAAACGATAATCGTTTAGCATTGGAAATGAGAAGCTGCCAGCTGGTCTTTTTAAACCGGACATGCTTTATGTGGTAGATAATTTTAAAAAAGTTTTAAAACGTCAGCAGCAATGTCAATAGGAAGTATATCTGAGATAATGAATATTCATTAATTTCTATAATTTGTAAATGAAACCATTTGTATGTCACATATGGTTTCGATTGATTGTACCCTGCGAATATATCGTATTAAAGATTCTTAATACAAATTTTATATATATTTTTTCAAAAATTTAGCCTTCTTCTTCTCCTTCACCTTTTTATAAGCAATTCTGCTTGTTCATTGGCGGATTAATACCTCTATGGAAGGTTGTCACTCCATAACTTTATGCTCAGTAGGTTAACGCTCTTACCAATGCGCCACCAAAGCATTTACAAGTGTTATCTAGAAAGTATTATGTATGTGACGGGTAAACTCCGAACTTGAATAAAACTAGTTTTGCCCGGACACTTTGCGTATTATCCAAATTGGCTGGATTAAAGCAAAGTAGATTAATAACTTCGTGATTTTGTAGGGTCATTCTAAATAAATCTAATGTCAAATAAATAGAGCAGTACATTTTGAAATTAGAGTTAATTGTGGCCAATCATGGGGTAAGATCCCTTTTTCTAGAGGAAAATCTGTACGTTCCCTAAAAAATGCAATCTCTTTTCATCCACCTAATGTCTTAATAATTATAATGTTCGTTACTCTAATCATATAATTTAACGGTCATCGGACTTTATTATGTGGCTAATTGTTTTCCGGGTTTGACTCTGCGTTAAATAGTTTTGGTTTTTTGAAGAACCATTGTTTTGGCGACTATTCAGCAAGGTTACACTAGCCATTGTTAAGTCAGATTATTTCAGCTTCTTGTTGATGTTACAGGAGAATTCTTCCTGGAACATTTCAGATTACCTACCTCTATTAGAAATTTTTCTAGCAGGCGTTTTTGGATAATGCTGAATAAGTTCTGGAGATACAAAATTATTTGTGTCTTGTAATGAGTTGCTTTTAGGCGGCGTTTGCGGATCTGAAATTGTCTGATCTTGACCCGAAATTGTAGATGCAGCAGCCATATTGTCAGGTATAGGACTATCTGTGTCAGATGAAAATCCTTTTCAGAAAATATATTTATATGAAATAGAACAATCCTTGTAGATCGAAATCCAGATTTTATATTAACTGCATTAGCGGCTCTGTCCTACGACTAAAAATACATTAAAGGTAGATCGTATGTGCTCAGGGTTTGTCCAGAATGAAAAAGTATCAATGAATTTGCTACCTGATTAAAAAAAGTTTTAAATTGACCGAAAACAGTTCCATCCAAAGGTTGGAGATTATTTGAGGTATGCAAGGGATGCGTAAGAAATATGATGCCATTGGCTCTGCACAACTCCACGGCCTCCTAGGACATATGCGACTCTTGGTTGTCCATAACAAGCAAACCCCGATTTTCTAGGGAGCATCTCATATTTTTCACAAAGTTTTTCAAAACTTAAATAAAGTTTTCACGTGTCATCCTACTGCTGGGATGCGCTTAACCTAAAAGTAGCTCATCAGGAACTGACCTTATCATTCTGACAGCATCAAATCATCGCCGCGAAAAAGTCCAAACTGGGAGTAAAGCATTCCAATTTGCACAAATAATACCAACATGGGTCATGAGTTCCCCTCTTTCTCTGGATGTTACTTTTCCTATTTGATGTTCACCTTTTTTGCTTACTACCTTTTAAACACGATGGACAATAGTCCGTCTGAAAAAATTTATATCACGGGTACAATTTTATGTACCTACCTATCTAAGTTAGAAATTTGAGCCGATGTAAAGGAATAGCGAGTAAACGCATCTTCCAATTTGTTCTGGAATATCCCCACATTGATTATGTTAAAACTAGTCATACATACTAAGCTAGTTCCTTCTTGTTTTCTTACTGATAGCCGTGGGTGTCGCATGAAATTTGTAAACCAACACTCTGATGCCAATTTTGCCAGTTTCCATTTTTCTGGTACTTTTTTTCATTTCTAATGGCGTATTCATAGGCTAAACTTCTAGTTAATTTGCATGAGAGACCATAGAACATTGACAAACATTCAAGCAAATAATTTTCTAATTGAGTTTCCATATCATTTATGAAAATTTGCGATTTATGATTATCTGGTTTAAAGTTCATTTGCTGCATTCCAATTAATTTTGCGCTCTTAACGTAATTTGATAAGCGGCTTTTGGCCATCCAATAGTGCTTTGCGCTCGTCAGGATACCCAAGTTATTGTTTATTACAGCTCCTTGTAAATGTTTGGCATTTTTAACGAACTATCTTACAAAATAAAAAAGACATATTTATTATTTCATAGGGAGCCAATGGACAGAGTTGTATATACAAGAAACATTTTTTCGCCACAGAATGAAACGTGTTTAGAAATAGACAATTATTGAGATATAATCTCAAACTATAATGTGTTTATCAAACTTTCGTAAAAATACAAGATTATAAATATTTTTCATATTGGAAGCACAGCTTACATATATACCATCTGAAATTAGATACTACTTACCAAAAATAAAAATTATTCAATATTTTTAATTATGTTTTTACCAGAGGTACACACGAAACATTATTTACAACCAAGGTTAGTAAAAGGGAGGTTGCATGGTAACTCTTGACATTGACAGAATGAAATATGACGTGTGACGTTACCCAATGGGGTCAATTTTATGAATTGTTTGAAAACAAAATAGGAGAAGTGGTTTGGAGAATATATTTTGTTGTTAAATATCGTTAGTGCTTTAGTATATGTTAATATCTTAAGATATAATATGTCTATAGATATTATTGAGTGATTTTTAGTATACAACTTGGACCCAAAATTCTTATACTAGTGTTAAGATACATTTAACGTGGTTGTGTCTTACTGGATTTAATTTCTGCTGTATTATATAGTAAAGGTAACATTGGGATTAATGCAGGAAAAACATAACTTAATTCAATTTTTTTTATTGATTCAGATGACTGGTGGAAATATTTGTAGTGTAGCAATCTGCAAATCGACTGGTCCAACGAAGACTGTAGTAACTCAAATTTTCCACTTTTTGAGTTACCAGCGCAAAACAATAAAACATAATGATATCTTCCCCAGGAAAGAATCGTATCTCAGTAAACGTAGTTATGCAACCAATATTACGTGTAAGAGTTTTATAGTATCTCCGATTTATGAAAAACAACCGTAGAAAATCATCGTATCTTGAGTTACAATAGTCTTCGTGTTATCTGAGGCGATAGCATAGGTATCGTAACATGAGTTACTACGGTATTCTGCGTTAGTTTAAGGTTATGTTCAAAAGTTTAGTTTTGTTATAATTGCCATAATGTGTTCCAGAAGTGAGTTAATATTGGAACTAGCTGAGAAAGCGTATAAAAACACTGAAACGGATATTTCTTATCGTTCTTTTGAAGGTAAATTTATAATAAACTTTATTTAAAATAATAACAGCAAAGTAAAAACCTACTTATTTTTTAAGGTAAACATATTGCTGAAAGTATTGTAGAAGAAAGCAAATACAAAAAGGCGAATGAGGATCCTGGTGACCACGAGACTGATATTAATCCTGAATGTTCTACAGGTTGGTTTAAATTCTGCATGAAAAAATATTACGTAGGCATTTACCTCATTTTTGTTTAATTTGAGTAAGCTTAGAAGAGAATGAAGCCAATAGGAATGAAAATGAAATAATTGAGAAGGAAAGCGATGAGGAACCATTTCATGCAGACTCTGATACTGACCCAGATTACATTCCGACAGAAGACAAAAACATCCCTGAAGTAATAATTGAACCTAATAAGAATATAACTGAAGCAACCACAAATATAAAGAGAAGAAGCAGAGGCAATATAGAGAGAGTAAGTAGGAAAAGAATTAGAGACGTTAGTAAGTGGGCCAATGAAAAATCTAAAACAAGTCTAAACCTGGGACTTGAACATGAAAATCGAAAAGGTATTCAAATTAAAGGAAGACAGATGGGTGCACCATGCGCAAACACATGTAGACTAAAATGTGCTACCAAAATAGCTAAAGAAGATAGAGACCTTTTTTTCAATGAATTTTGGAAGTTAAAAGATCATACAAGAAAGTGGGATTTTATTGCTCGTCATGTGAGACAGGTTGCCAAAAAACAAGTAACTATTACTGCAGAACAACGGTCTCGAAGAAATTACTTCTACATTCGCAATGAAAAACAACGTGTTTGCAAAACTATGTTTTTGGAAACCCTCAACGTTTCAGAAACTTGGATCACTACAGCATTAAGGAAACTGAAAGATGGTGGATCATTAGAGGAAGATAAACGTGAAAGCACACTAACAGACGACATAAACTATCACCAGAACTTATAGACAACGTACCATCGTACCTTCCCATTATACCCGTAAGAATACGATGAAGATGTACCTTGAAGAAGGGTTAACTATCCAGAAAATGTACCGATTGTACAACGAGCATTGCGAAAAAAATAACATCACTACAGCTGCCACGTCACGCCAGTATAGAGATATTTTCAATGAACAGTTCAATATTGGGTTCTTTAAACCAAAAAAGGACCAGTGGACTGTTTGTTCTGTTTTTAATATAGCTAGTGATGCTGAAAAAGCAAAATTTCTCGAACAATATGAGTCCCATATGAAAAACAAAGAAGTTATCAGAAACTTAAAAGACATAGACAAACAGCTTGCACTAGATGATAAGAGCTTGTGTGTGGCTTGCTTTGACCTTCAAAAGGTTTTAGCTACCCCTTTGTCTAACGTAAGTGATTTTTACTACAAAAGCAAATACTCTACATATAACTTTACAGTTTATGATGTTGGAAATAATCAGGGTTACTGCTATGTATGGCACGAGCAGGTGGCTAAAAGAGGTCCTAATGAAATTGCCAGTTGCCTCTGGAAATTTTTAGATCTCAAGGCACAACAAAGTGTTAAAACGATAATATTTTACTCAGACAACTGTGGGGGACAAAATAGGAATCTTTTTGTGTTTTCGATGTTTGCTTTTGCTGCTGCTCATTTTCATATTGATATTGTTCACAGATTTCTGGAAAAAGGCCACACTCAGAACGAGGGTGACAGTATGCATGCTGTTATCGAAAATTCAAAGAAAAGGCAATCGGTTGTATATGTGCCAGAACAGTGGGTTACATTAATTAGAATGGCTAAAACTACAGGAAGAGTTTATGACGTTACGGAAATGTCCCAAGATAATTTTTTTAATTTTAAAAAACTGACTGATACCGAGAATTGGAAACTTGACAACGAAAAGAAATCAATAAAAGTTAGCAAAATACGAGAAATAAAATTTTCGCATGAACACCAAAATTCTATAATGTTTAAATACGAATTCGATGATGGTTTTAGAGGTTGTGACATAAAATTAAATCGAAAATGCAGAGGACGGCCTTCCACTACTATCAAATTTCCACCGAAACTGTATAATGCACCATTACCAATTGAAGAAAAAAAGCTAAAAGGATTACTGTGGCTGTGTAATACCGGCAAAATACCCACAATGTACCATGGATTTTATAAAATCTTAATTCAAAGAGTTATGTACCTCCTAAAGTCGAGCTCGAAGTTGATTCAGTTGAGAGCGAAGAAGAGTCGGATGAGGAAAATTGAATTAAAATATAAAACTGCAAATTATATCAGTAGCTTCTTCAAAATGTAGCATTTTTAAGTATAAATAAAGTTAAGAAACAAATAATTCTGGTATTTATTACTTTAAAAATATCTCCATCGAAAACTATAATAACTCATTCAAAAGTCACTTATGACCATTTCTGTCTTAAATCTGTTTTACCCTTGTAAGATCATTATTAAAAGTATCACTTAATGCTATAAAAACATCCATTTAATAGATTAATGAATTTTGGTAACAGTGTAAATACATTTTTATAATTATCTCAATTACATAAAAAATGAGTTACTACAGTCTTCGTTGGACCAGTCGAAATATAATTCAAAAAATTCTAAAAAGGATGGAAGGAATTTAATGTTTTTTACATTTCCAAAAAATGTAAAAATTTAAAAGCAGTGGATGAGCAAGTGTCATAGGAAGGATAAGTGGCCCTGTTTTAATAAAAGAGTTTGTAGTATACACTTTCGCATGGACGATTATGAGGATGCTTTAAAAGCTAAACTATTAAACATACAACCTAAAAAGCTAAAAATGATCGTAAGTAGGTATAGTCATTTAAATGTTCAGTAAAAATGTGTTAATTCACTGATTTTGATTTTTATAATTTACTGTTAATTATATACATCTTAAAAGGTATCTATTTAATGGAATCATGTTTTAGTATTTTTTATATTTTATTATATAATCCAGTAATGTAATCAGATGTTCCATATATTGAAGTTAAGGGAAAAACTACTAATTCTGATATATAAATCTTCAGTTGAATCTCGTTTTCAGCATGGTTTACTTGTTTGGAGGAATTTATAATAACCCACTAATGCATTATCCTTAATTCAAAATAATTTAAAAAAAGTAAATTGTATTTAATCCATTATTAATATAGTATATTAACATGTTTTAGTCACTTGTATACACAAGAAAGAATCTACTTCAAATTTAATATAGTAATGCTATTCTACTACACATGTTTAGCTGGAATAATATTTTATGATTTTTGTAACTCTGCAGGTACTTATCTCCCACATTTTTTAAAGATGGAATGCAATAAATAGTTATTAAAAGTCCAAACGTATTTTTTTCGATATACATAGATTAATATATTTACAATCATTCTTGCTTTTCGTGTTCATTTCAAGGAGTAAAGTGAATGAATTTGAATGTAGCATTCTCAGTGACGTCATTCCCGCCGTTAGATACTCGACGCTGATTGGTGTAAAGTTACCAGACAACCTGTCTATTTTTAATAACCTTAATTTACAACGATTTTTTTTAGCAGTTCACTGTAGTCGTTAATCATATTTTTCCCGGGAAATTTAAACTTGTGCATTCTCTCCTTGTGTCCAAAGTCTCCCAGGTCTTCCCTACGAAATAAATATTTTATTTTATTGACCGATTTTCTTTTAATCTCGTAGTTCTTATTGTACGTTTGTATATTTTTATTTATTTTTATCCATTTTTTAATTCAAAAATGTTTAGAAAAAATATATGATGACTAAAAACAAATTAGTCGAGAGAGTTGTGAATTGATGTGAAAAACCGCTATTTAATGACGCTACCCGTGACACCTTCTGATGCGCTAGTTCTGTGACACTCGTTATAGCATTTTACTCTAGAGAAAAAGGTAATACAACGCAAGAATAGAGGCTTCGCTCCAATAAAAAACAAACGACATGAAGACCAACAATTCTTTAGCACAAAAGACGGTACTGACGACACAATATACAAAAAAGCTCAAAGTTAAGTGCGCAGAATGATATGTCAAGAACAAAATGAAGCAAGACAATAACAGTACAACATGGTTTACAAATACCTAGGAGCACGTAAAAGTAGAGAAAGTTGGAAACTATTTTAAAGGCATCAGCAAAGAAAAGAGACATAATAACAGCAGATACCTGATAAATAAAAAACCTGATAGAAAAATTATTACTTTAAAAGACTAAATGCTAAAAAATAAATCGTCTGACCCAGGTTACATTACAACAAGTTACAATTACGTCAACAAAATTTAACAAAAGTTCAGCCTAAATATTCCAAAAATACATTAATGGATCAGAAAATCCAGAAGAATAAAAGATATCTTTTATTTCTACTATACATAAAAAAATGTGATGAATGTTTCGCAAGCACGAAGCATTGCTGTGATAAACTCGATTGGGAAAATGTATCGAAAACAGATAAAATAAGGAACATGGAACAAATACAAAGTTATAGTAGCTAAAGAACAAGCTAGATTCAGGTCAGGAAGATTAATAGTTCTTAGATATATTGCAAACACTCCTGACAACGGCGCAGTTGAAGAAATTTGGTTTACAATAAAACCTTTCTGCCTTTACATGAATTTTGACTCTGCCTTTGCGCAGCTCAGCTCCATGGTCACGAGTGTTTGCACTATATCTAATCACCAATTCTGCATTTCCTAAATATTGAAAAGAAAACAAAGTAAACGTAAAGATACATATAGTGTATAGTAGTGGCTATACCGCTCTAAGGAGACCTAAAGAGGTCGGAATACGTATACGCGGCTTGTTGCTGCTCTGTATCGAACCAAGATCTAGTACTGTCATTATGTTTTATTTCTTTACTCCGTTTGGTGTACTAGAAATTGATGTGGAATGTAATCTTAAATTCCCTTGCCGAGTAATTTATCAAGATGTTTGCCTTGCATGTTTTAGAAAGCACAGTGGTTAAGATTTGAATTCGATTTCGCCAGGTAGAAAATCGAATGATTTCTTTTTTTGTTTTTATAAAGATACATCTATTATGTGTAGAGCTTCGAAAAGATTATTGCAGCTTATTTAAAAATAAACTATGAAAGGCATTAGAAAAAAATCAATAGAAGTATGAGTTTAATAAAACTGACGAAACAATTATGTACCGAATCAAAAGCAAGGGCATGGACTGCCCTGGATCTGTCGAAGGCATTTCAAATTGATAAATGTCTACAGCTACGCTGTTGTTTTTCTTTAACGCTGTCTAAAATATATTTAAAACCAACCTTAAGAACTTATCTATATATATATATATATATATATATATATATATATATATATATATATATATATACATAGAGTGTGTATAACGACGCTAAGAATACACTTCTTTGGAGGGTAACTTTCGGGAAAGCGTCAAAACAAGGATCAGCTAGAGATGGTATAAGCCAGTTTGGTGTAGAACCTTATTCTAAATGTGAAATGTTCGGTGATATGTTGTCACCTTCATCAGCACCTAAATGAAAAACCTATTATAGTACAAGTGGTGGAAATCAACATTTAAAAACCTACATTGAAAATGTTCAGTTGGTCCTAGTGGTGAAGAACACTGTCACAAACATGTTAAAAATATTAAAAAATACATTTAAGACTTTGAATAAAAACATTACAACACAACAGGGTATTTTTTCAAATACAAACACAACAAAAAAAGTCTAAAACTTACAACCTACAAAAACTGCAACTTCATGTTAAAGGTAGAAAATAAGAATTATTCTTCTTTTTTGATGACATGTTTCTGTCAATATCCGGGTATCATATGTAACGAGGTTATAATTTTCACTTTTGCACCTCATACCTCACGGATATGAAAAGAAAGAGCCCTAGGAAACATAATCAGCAGGGAAATGAAGTCTTTTCTCAAGTACAGGTAGGTAATCTATGCATGTTATGATAAGTTCCCTACATTCTCCAGTTTGTTACATCTTGTCAAGTCCTGTTGAAGTAGAAAGGAATAAATACAACTTAAGTTTTCAACATCTTTCTTACAGTTCATAGGAGAGCTGCAGTTATGGATGTAGCACATTTCTATGTCTACAGTCTAGTCCAGTATTCTTAATATGTTGGATAAAGGCTGTGCTAGTGGGCTTCCTCACTACATCACTCTTGTGCAAAGCTATTCTTTTTGAGAATTTCTGGCTGGTGAGTAAAGTATGTCCCTAATCTTTTGTACACAGAATTTGCTATCACTATGTTGAACTGTCTGAAAAGGTTTGTGATCTGTGGTGATAAACCTTTGATGTAAGGCAATCTCCCATAGAAAACTTCTACTGTTTCTCCTTCTAATGTTTTTCTTTGGTGTGTTCTAACTGTTGGCATATCTTGAAATAGCAGTTTATTAAGAAGCATCTTAGGGTAGTGATTTTTTCTAAGAATCTCATTCAATAATTTGATGTTCTTATTGTAGTTAGAAGGATTTTATTGTTCTCCAGACGAGCAGAAGATTAACATCATCAAAGGTCTGAAAAACAGAATAAAAAGAATTTGTCACCTATTCTTAGCAGTCCCCTAGGTAATCGGCAATCTTACAATAAATTGTTGCGAGCCTATCGTCTTTAATGATCTCCTTCAAATGCACGTATCGTTCAAATTATGCTAGCCTCTTCTCCTCTCGGTAAACCGAATCTCTCGTTCTGGCCTGAACAGTGACTCTTGGATAATAAGTAGAAAAATATAACTTACAATATTTTACTGGATCAGCTTCTGTCAGATATACTAACTCCACGAAAAACTCACAAATATTCCCTTCTACTGCTTCCTACCTCTGGGAAACCACCAGAGAACAACGACTGTTCGCCTTGTACGCTTCGAAATTAACTGATTATATTTTTCCCTCAAAAATCTAGCTAACTCTCATTCTTACAAACCATCCCACTTTTTTATCTCTTCATTCAGATAACCAAAAACAATGTTTACCTACTATTATAAATTTCCTAAAAACTATTTACATTTCCTAAATATTAATTCTATTGTCTTATCCACTGTACAAGTCCATTTTAAAAATCCGCTCGCATTGTTCATGGTTTCACTAATTGCACTCATACTAATTGCTTCACACTAATTGCTTCATATAACTATACGTATATTGAAAATAAAACCACGTTTTAGAAAGTGAGGAAACAATTGAATACTGTGATATGTATAAAAAGTTGCCTGGGACCACAAAAAAAAAGAACTGTGAAAAGTTAAAACTTTAAGAAAAGAAATAACTAAGGAAAAAAGCTGTCACCATGCTCAACGCTATGCTTTAAAATAAACGGTATAGAAAACTTTAAATAACAGAAATTAAATTCTGGAAACGTGCAGCAGGAAAATGCAAATCAGAAAGAATAACCAACAAAAAAATTAGGGAAGGTACAACACACAATAGTAGATATTATCGTAACACAACAAACTAGATGGTATGGACCTGTTCAGAGAATAACCAAAGATCGACTCCCAAAACAAATCCCAGTTTGGACTCCACATAAAAAATGACAAAGAAAGGGAAAGGATAAACCGGGAAATAAGAAAACGAGAGCTGGAAGGAAAAGTATCTTGCTCCGTGTCTGTCACTAATAGTAATAAATGCTGCATGCAATGCCATATATTCATAAACATACTTGATATATCTATAAAAAAGGAAAAATAGTTCTGAAGAAAATTTAATGACCGAATTTGACCGAATAAGAGTGTAACATTTCGTGTATGGAAGAACAAACCAGAATGACCTTCAATATTAGCAAAACTGAAAAAATATTGAAAGGATACAAAATAGCAATAATAAAATTTTGTATTTATAATATTAAAGAAAATAGATACTCTTGGTATAAATCAAGAGTAAAAATGTCAACAAATCCTATTCCCGACAACATTATCTGAAAACATTCCGTTAAGCTCTCAAAAGCAACAAAAGAACTTTATCTCTTAATCAAATTTTAAATACCCGTTGCGATGGCTACAATAATTCAATCACGACTTGAACTCTACCCTGCGTTTTAAAAGCAGCAAAAATCGAATTCCTGGAAGAAAAAAAGGTCGATTCGGTCTGCTCGATCCGTGAAAAAACCAATCGAGGGGACAATATAAATATTTTGTTTATGCATTCACAACAAAAATTATGTTGACAAGTGAACAAAGGCGAGATAAGCTGAAGGGTAACCTCGCAAGTTATAGCTAACCTTTATCACAGTCGACCATGAAAGGAGAATACCATCGTGAATACCGCAATTGTATATGTAGAAATGTTTGGTCTGCTGTGTATAGACATACTACAGACTGGACGCCTTTTTGTTTTTATTTTGCTGTTTGCATAGATCCTTAATCAAATTTTTCTGGTATTCTGTTAGCTGTCTGTAAGAGAATGCGAATATTTATGTGTATGTAGTAATCTGTATTTAGCGGTACGGTACGGTATCTGCTAAAGTGTTTAAAACATTTATTTGTATTATGGTACGTAGTACAACGAATATAAATGCATCAAGGACTTTTCTCGTTATTATTTAAGGAAAAAGAAGGTGACAGCTGGCTTTAATTTATTTATTATGATTCTTTATGCATTTTCGCTGAATTTAATGTTTTCTGGCCTCTTTAATTAGTATTGCATGTTTTTTCGTTATTTCACGATGTTTAAGAGACGTAATTTATTTATCTGACGTACTTTAGTCCTAACTGATGTTAAAGTTGACAAACTTTTGTCAAATCGACATTTCAAAGATTGTCAAATCTTCGACAATCTTTGAAATGTCGTCCTAGTGCCTTGTCGTGTACTAATACGCACTCTGATACGCATCGCCCCGCCTTTAAACATCTTTCTATTTTTCTATTGGCCGAGATATCTAAAAATGCTATATAAATATTAAAATACCTATAAACATAGGACATTTTTCTGCTCTCGGTCAGTCTCGACTTCCAAATAGGGTCTCTGCACCCTGGGAGTCCGATGTCCGGGTGTTGTCCCGGTTCTCCGAACATTTAGACTCTGTGGCGTAGCTGAACCTTGTCCATCTTTTTAACTGTGTTTTATTTATTTTACCATGTGAGAAATATTGATTATCCACCAAAGACGGAAGATACGCAGAGGGTACTTTGAATAGACTGGTCGAAGTTCCTCTGTAAGATACTGTGAAAGTGTGGCAATGATTCTTCAAGCCCTTACCTCTCATATGGTGATATAAATAGGAGATCTTACATATAACACTTTTTACATTTACCGGTAGAAATTATATTTATAAACATTGTTTCCAATCAAGTTGCTATCACTGTTAATACTACTGCCGTCCCAATCCGAGACTGTGAGTTTAAGCCCCTCAGTACACTCCGCAGGACAGACTGGCTAAAGAAGTCCTTATCCTTAACATGGCGAGTTGTTATGGATAATATGGCTTATAATTAAAGATGTTAAGGAATGAGACACGACCCCAGTTGCGGAATCTATACCTGCCCAAAATTAAAAGGTGATAATAATATATAAGATGCACGGCAACCGTAATATGTATTTCTGACCATTTCGTCATCATCAGTACGCTTCAGTCAAGATATATTAGGAGAACGTTAAATTGGAAAAAGGATCACTACAGGAGCGATGCGACTAATTTGTGACAATGGTTTTAGAAGACCCTAAGACTCTTTTTAGAGCAACAACTAACAAGAACCACGTCTACTGCTACAACTATCTGAGGAAAAAATGCCAGATGTATAAAATCTTTAAAAAGTAGCGAGGGTTAATGCCAGTGATTAGTACAAAAGGTAAAAAATATTTGCATGTGCCACATCAATGGAAAAAACGATGATATATAATATGAAAAGCAACCGTAAATACGATTTTTCTAACTATTTGTATTGCACTGTACTGTTTTTGGCTACACAGTTCAGTGCAGCCATAAGAAGAGAACTAGAGAGAAGAAGAGAGTTAGAATAAGAGAACGTTAAGAAAATGAATGCCAAACGTTTAAAACAAGTAATGGAAGTTATTAAGAGTCAATAATTAACATTTTTAAAAATACTTTTCTGAGACACGCCTCATTTTATTGGTTCCCTGTAGAGCTATGTAAACTCTTAGACAGATAAAAGAAGAAGATATTTCAGAAGAGGCCTCAGAACAGAAATAAGTTATTTTTTAGTTTGCAAATAAAAATATAAACCGAATAAGTAGAGAGACTCCGGTTGCGGAACCAGCCTCTGTCCCAAATAGTGTTAATAACTACAATCAGAGTCCTTTAGTTGAAGCTAAAACACAGAAAGAAAGCTTTAGCAGAACTTTAGAACTTATTTTTTCCTATCAGAAAATTCTAAGTTACACTATATAGTGCCTCGGAAGCGGTATTTCAAGAAGCGCTCTCAGACTCAATAGAAGGTATATCTATCAATGGAGAAGTTTTCAATAACTTACGTTTTGCAGACGATACAGTAATAATTACGGATAACAACAATGATTTACAGAACCTAATGCAACGCCTTAATGAACGCTGTCATGAGTACGGACTGAAGATAAATTTAAAGAAAACTAAATGCATGATTATGACTAAATCTGCACATGCAAATATCCAATTGACTATTGAAGATACTGTAATTGAGAATGTTAATAACTATAAATACTTAGGAACATGGATAACATCAGATGTAGACCAAACCAAAGAAATTAAGACACGTATTGAAATAGCACGTACATCATTTATTAAACTTAAAAAGTTTCTTTGTTGTCGGGATATAAGGTTAGAACTACGCCTGAGAATGCTTCGATGTTACGTGTTCTCTACTCTTCTTTATGGTCTGGAAGCTTGGACACTAAAACAAGTTCATCTGAATAAGTTGGCCGCCTTTGAATTTTGGTGTTACAGAAGAATCCTACGAATATCATGGATTCAAAGAATGTCAAACATGGAAGTAACTAGAAGGATAGGAAATGAGGCGGAAATAATATTAACTATTAAAAGACGAAAACTTGAGTACTTGGGACATGTGATGAGAGGGCAAAAATACGCATTATTACAATTTATTATGCAGGGCAAAATCCGAGGAAAGCGAAATGTGGAAAGACGAAGAATATCCTGGCTTAAGAACTTGAGGGAATGGTTTGAATGCAGTAGTGAAGAACTTTTTAGAGCGGCAGTCAACAGAGTCCGCATAGCCATGATGATTTCCAACCTTCGATAGAAGATGGAACTTAAAGAAGAAGTGCCTCGATGTGCTAGGGGCAAATAAAATTTTTTTATCAAATGATAGCTTATATGGATCTGTCAGTTTAATCTAATGGTGTCTTCTTGTTTTCTTCTTCTTTCTTAGAGTCTCCCTTTTCAGGAGTCGATATTCCTTACTCTTTTTCGCCAATCATTGCTGTCCACCGCATCTTCTTCACCAAAACCTTTCTCTCTTAAGTCCTCTGCCACACAATCTTTCTTCTACTTCTTTTTTTTTCTAAATTCTCTTTCCAAGCCTTACTTCATCACTGTACTCTAACGCAGGCCTTATCTTTTGTATAATTTTTCTTATTTAGACCTATCCCGACTTTTCGATCACAGATCTATCTCGCTTATTCGCTTTCAGTTCCTGTATTCCGTGGGCAATTTTTTGATCCAGAATTTTATTTTCAGTTATATAGGTAATCCGAAGTATTTAATTTTTTCTACTCGTCCCAGTTTCTCTTTAAGTTATTCAATTACTTCTTCAGTGCCTTATCCGGTCCGGATGTTGGCGATCATCAAGGCTATCATGGTTTTGTTAACTGCTCTGCAAAACAGCCCCGCAGGGGTCATCCCAAACCATTGTCGGAGGTTTTTCAACCATGCATAACGCTTTACCCTGAATAATAAGTTGAAGAATTCGATATTTTTCTTCGTTCCGCGTTAAGTGGCCGAGGTACTGGCGCTCACATACGATATTTTTAGAATCATCCTGTAGATCCACATCTCAAAGAATTCAATTCCCTTTTCTGTGGCTTTCGTCAGTGTCCAGGCTTTAACTTCATATAGTAACACTATAAGAATGTAGCAACTCTATATTTGCATATAGTCTTCATATAGTTTTCTAGCCACTATACAGTATTCATATAGTGTTGTGGCCACTATATAGTCTTTATATAGTCTTCTGCAGGTCACCATGCAGGGTAGAGTCGATAGCAAAACGGGAATAGGTAGAAAAAGGAAGTCATGGCTGCGAAATATTCGAGACTGGATAAACGTGACTGTAGACGAATTATTCCACGTTGCAAAAGACAGAGAAACTTTTAGAAATATGGTCGTTAACCTACTTTAATGTGGATGGCATAGGAAGAAGAAGAAGACTATCCGCACCTTGGTTCCTAAATTAAGATCACTGCAGCACAACAAGATCTCAACTTGATAAATGTAAACCGTATTATTTCAATTCTGGATCTAATCTCTTGAGCTTAGTCCCATTGTGACTTGAGGGTAGTTCCGAGACAAGCGAATCTGTCGACTCTCTGGATCTCTTCACTACCTGCCATTAGTGCCCCGATGTCTAAATTTTGCACGGCTGATAATCATGAATTTAGTTTTCTTAATATTAAGGTCTAGTCCGTATGTTACGCTCACAGTTAACACTACTCGATTTCCGAAACCATTTCTACTCCTCTTAACTACACAAACTCCGTTTTTGATCTGCTAATCTTAAGTCCTCCCTCTTTAATAACCCTTCTCCACCTCGCCAACTTTTATTTCAACATTTCTTTGCTATCCTCTACTAACACAATATTATCTGCAAAGAGCAGAATAAATTAAGTAGGAACTCAGTGAAGAGCTTTGATGCAAACTAACCGTTACTGGAAAACTTTCGGTCAATCGGACACAAGTCCTTACTTTGGTGTGCGCTCCCCAATACATATTCTTTATAAGTCTTACGTACTTTTTAGGAACCCATCTCTCTCTCATACATTACCATAGCTCTTGGTTACGTAGGTTGTGTCATAAGATCTATAAATATCAAATATAGCTCTCTTTTCTTCTTGATGTAGTTTTCTACCAACTCTTTTACAGCAAACAATGAATCCTTTATCCTCCTTCCTGGCATAAAACCAAACTCTTCTTTTCCTATCGATTTCTCTCTTCTTAACCTTAGTTCTAAAGTTCTCTCTCAAATGTTCATTGTGTGCGACATTAACTTTATCTCTAATTAGTTCTTTCAGTCCTATATGTCTCCTTTATCTTTATACAGTGATATCATAACACTCTATCTCCATGCATTGAACATCCTTTCTTCCTCATATATTTTACTTATTATTTGCCACAACACATTAACCCCTTCCTCTCCTAGAGCCGTCCAAACCAAATACTTCCTTAGCATTATTTTTCTTATGGAGACAATATATCTGGACAAACTCATCTCTCGGTATTTTTTTTACCATTTTTATCAGATTCCAGTAAGACCTAGAAAGGTATTCATTAAATTATGGCAGGCAACGGTGAGGACAGAGGATTTGTCCCGACTCCCTTTTAGAACTACCACCTTAGTCTTCTGAGGGACTAGCTGTAGATCGTTCTCTCATATCCACCTACTAATACAACGCATAGCTGTGTTAGCCGCATTATCTATGTCCATTTTTTGACTAGCCTTTGTAACCAGTATGAGACCATCGGTATAAGCTATATCCCCTTGGCATCTGTAGCCTCAACACCCCGTCGTACAAGACATTCTACAGGGTAAGACATAGTACTAAACACTGTGAAACACGCTGCGACAAACTTATGCGGGTATCTTTTTCGCTAACTAACGCCCAATTCTCTCATCCTGGACATGATTTTTTCCTATGATGCATGGTGTTAAAGGACGTCAAGTAGAATAAGAGTCAGCCAGCTCTTTGTATCCTGTGTGACTAAAGAGGTTACTTCTGTGACCGGAACTATGGTGGACCTTTTGGCCCTAAAACTATATGGTTGGTCTGTCGCCCGGCGCATGCTTTTCTTCCAGCTCTCGCTCAAGGCTGCCCTTCACAAGCTGCTTTTACAATTTAGCTACCGATCTAAGAAGGCAAATTGGCCGAAATCGCACCTTTTCCTCTTTACTCCTACCTTTCGGAATAAGGACAACGTTAGCATCTTTCAATAGTGTGTTGAAGACTGCTGTTATTCAAGCAGTTTTTTAAGGAATCTCAAGAAAACCTGCGGGTATCTAAGTGCTAATCCTCACTATTACATTGTTATTTGGAATCCTGCACCCTCTCCTTCCTCTGGTATATACATATTATATATATTATATATATATATATATATATATATATATATATATATATATATATATATATATCGATATCACCAATATCGAGGTTTAAAAAATGTTCATTGTTTCCAATACGAAGTAGTATTTCTACACTAGGATTGCTGTAAAACTTATTTATTTATTTTGTAGAGAGTTAATCCGTAAAAATAATCGGTTTATGGTCTAATAAAATATTTCAAATAAAAAAGTAATGTACATGTTGTTTATTCATGCTTCTCTTTTTTGGCTATCTTACAAATAAAGTATTAGAATATGCTAATTTGTAAAACACAAAACCAGTCCCGTACATATTAATATATTTTAACATGATTTTTTAATTATATCCACTCTGCCCTATGTAGATGTACATTGTTTATGATACATATTTTTTAAAATACTTGTCATTCAACACTAGAATTGCTATAAAACTTCTGCATTCATTTTTTAAAGAATTCAATCGTAAAGATAAAAGGTTTATGATTTACTGAAATATTTTAGGTAAAAAAATAATGTACATATTGCATATTTAAATATTTATGCCTTTCTTTTATGGCTACCTCCTAAATAAAGTATTAGGGTATGCTATTTTATTAAAAACAAAACCAGTCCCGCAAATATTAATACATTTTTACTTTATTTTTATTCTTATTTACTGTCCTCTATAATGAGTCTAATATGGGTATTGTTTATCACATATTTTCTAAAAACTAGTCTTTCTATGCTAGGATGGCTGTAAAATTTATGTTATTCATTTTTTAAAGAATTCATTCGTGAATATAAGCGGTTGAGGAGTCACTGAAATATTTTGAATAAAAAAATTATGTACATGTTGCATATTTATGTTTTAATTATAATAAATAAATCTAAAAATTCAACACAGCAACGACGAATCAATACCGATTTACCCAAGAAATTCAGCCCGAAATTCTGGCATTTCTTTGCGAGGGGGAATTAAACCTCACTCATAACCTGAGGACAAAGGGGAGGCGGCAGGGGAGGATATGAGGGAGGAAGGGGGAGTGAACGACTGATTTCCACATATACACACATACAGTTTAAAGATCGATGCAAAGTAGTAAGAGAGGAAGTAAAAAGAAAGCGGCTGCGGAACCACGGGCTAGCTCGTTACCATGGAGATGTGATGAGACTTCTTCTTCTTTTTAACCTACTGCTTATGTCCACCGTGCATGCAGACAAGGGCGGAATTGTGGGTGGGAGGGGGGTCGATAAATTATTTATTAGTTTCATAATGAAATGTACATGGAATAAGGATCGAGGGTTTGCATGTTGATTTTTCCGCTTGAAAAGTTTAAGGAGACTACGTAATTAGGAAACCAAACACTTACAACTGATTTGTATTTTAAAAAAACATTTTTATGTTTAAATTTAAGTTAGGGGCTTTGTTCTTATACTAAGCTATATTAAATATTTTTAACCTATACATTTGTATTATCATAAACAAATATCGTCAGTTATGTCTATATTGTTCAATTAAATTCTTGATTTACCTATGTCTTGTTTAAAGTGTGATAAGTAAAGTATTATCCGATCTACTCTCATCCAAAGATACTAAAATACTAAGATAACAAACAAATTACTAATTAAAAAAAATTAAATAAAAGTATTCATTTTGCATTAAATAATCCTACTAGTGAATGTTTCATTTTTAAAATATAACTTTTTTATATATATTAACCAGACAATTACGTATACACATCAAATCTAGAAGATAATACAAGAAACTATAATATATTATAACATCCATTTATAACAATAGAATAGGACATTAATAGTATTTAACTATAACCAGTTCTCCATGTTTAAGTTATACTGCTCTTACTCCCTCTAAGCTGAAAATAAATTATGAAGGCAGCAGCGATTATCAGTACTTGCTCAAGGAGCAGACGACATGATTCTGGATCAGTTTGAAAGTGTACTACCACAAGCATGACTGTCATGCATATTGCCAAGAAAATTTCTTTTAGTATGAAAGTAACAGAAAGTGAAGATAGGATGTGTAGTGACCCGACTTACTCTCGGCACTACTCTATTCCGGATCGGATGGTGTGAAGGCATAAGGTATCTAATCAAAACTCTGCTCCTGAATCCAAACATAAACTAAATAAAAATAATGTTAAGGAATTGATATATGAAAAGTTCAGGGATTGATTTAAAACTATGGAAAGCTACAAATAATTAAACAAAAATCATAAATTACAATATTTCTGTACTGGAACTTTCAGCAACTTACTAAAAAGGTAAAGGACACTTTAAAACAACTGCTGGTAACGTTGTCTACTTTTCAGGCCCAGATGTTGCAAGTACAAATAGACTAGCAATAATTGTCCCCATGAAACAGAACAACTGGGTGATTGGATATAATACTTTCGACGACAGATTAATATCGAATAAAATACAAATATATATCAATACTTTAAACCTTATACAGATATACACTTCCAGAAGAGGTGCACAAGATGAAGACTATGACAGATTCTATGGTCATCTATAAAAAACTATTAGAGCTATTCGCAATCGTAAACCAGTCACAAACTTAGAAGATTTTAATGTCAAAGGTAAGGTAACCTAACAAAACTATTAAAGAATATTTAAGCATTAGTGGAGTCGCGCAGAGAAATAGTAGGGGTGACCGCCTTTTGGAGTTCTGTGTAGAACATCATTAACAAAAAATCAAACAGATTACATACTAATAAGATTAAGATGCAAATCTTCAGCCATCAACTGTAAAACGTATCCGGGCGTAGATTGTGAAAGTTACCATCAACTCCTAGAATTAAACGACCGACATCATTTTAAAGTCCGTAATAGGAGACTCCGTAAATAGAAGGCTTATGCTGGCAAACAAAGCCTATTTTGCGATGGGCCACATATTCAAATCGCGAGACGTACACCGGAAAACAAAACTCCGGGTATATAAAACAATAATCCGACCCATAGTAAGTTATGGGTGTGAAACATGGGTTATAACACAGAAATCTACCAATGCATTAGACGTGTTCGAAAGAAAAATATTGCGTAGAATACTGGGTCCAATAAAGGAAAATAACAACTGGCGAATTAGATATAATAACGAAATATACGAACAATACACTGAACCAACACTAGCACAATACACTAGACTGCAGAGATTACGATGGGCAGGGCATGTGGCCCGCATGCATGAGAACAGAATCCCCAGAAAATTACTAAACGCAAGAATGCAAGGAAAAAGACCTGTTGGAAGACCAAAAAAGAGATGGGAAGACGAGGTAGATGAGGATGCCAAAAATCTCCTAAAAACGCGTTCATGGAAAAGGACAGCAGTAAATAGAGATGTTTGGAGAGGTTTAATGAAGGAGGCCAAGGCCTGGCTTGGGCTGTAGTGCCATTGGATGGATGGAGTAGGAGACTCCTATTAAAAATCATGCCGCTAAACTTAAAAAACCAATCAATTCCAACAAGACTAGATCAAGTTAAAAAAGATCCCGAAAATACTTGGATCTATCTCATAGGCTTAATGATCAAGACTGCAAAAGACAAAAAAGACTGAACATAAAAACAAACTCTAAGTAATGGATAACTAATGACACTTTGGACTGTACTTCAATGCAGAAAAAAAAAACATAAAGAACAATACATAGATTTGGAACAAACGATTAAGAAAGACCGTTATAAAAAGAAATAATAATGCGATACCCCAAAGGCAAAGTGGAATATATCCAAGAGATTTATTTTAAAATCTCAAACCCCTTACCAGAGAGTTTAAACCTTAATGGATAAGGAAGGTAAATAAATAAATAAGTAAATAAATGCTGACGAAATATTGCAAAGGTGGCGAAACTGTTTTAGAAATAACGAGGCTCAAGCAGAAAATATATGGGCCTCTTACTACCCTAGAGAACCCGCTATCTTGCTCTCTAAAGTAAAAGAGGTAATTAAGTCGTTAAAGAGCATTAAATCCCTATAAAATGTCACAATACCAGAAAAAATGCTGCAGTCACTAGATGACAAATAATTACATGTTATCCATTTTGTCTGTGTCGCTGTTTGGAATTCGGTAAAATGGCCCTTTGATTAATGTACCAGTCAATTTATATTCATGTACCTCATCACTATCTCATGCACCTCATTGTCAAATGCCACAGGAACATTGTAAAGGGAAAAGGTACACGTGAGCAAATACTGAGCAGAAGGTAAATCATTGAAAAGTCAAGAAAATTTTAAGTACGTATTCTATTATGCTTTGTTAATTACCAGAAAGCATTCGATTGTGTAAGTTGGATAAATATGTGGGTGAACTAATACACTGGGTGGTACTTATTAAATATTTTTACCAGTAAAATAGGGCAACAGTTCGACTAGGTCACAGGTTCTCAAGATAATTGAGAGCAGAGAGAGGGGTTAAGGATGCGTTTTATTATTTGATTTATTTATTATTTATGGTAAACATAAGATGATGATTGCTTAATAAAGATAGATTATTAAGGTAACGGAGGCTAGTAGAAAAATCTCCGATTTAAATTGCGGATGATATCATACTTATGCAGCAAATATATAAAAAATGTTAGATCTCCTTCAAATAGTTAAGTTGAAAAGCATTAAAGTTACTGTAAAAATTAATAAAGACAAGACGAAAATAATGATGATTGACAGATTTAACACGATTTAGCTGGGTATCTAATTGTAGGAATAGCAGATGCTAGATAGCTTTAAGTATCTTAGATCTAGTACAACCAACGATGGCAACTGTGTAGCATAAGTTCTGTGTTTTTACTCTATTAAGTATTTTATTATTTTTCATTTTATAATTTATTCTGTAATTAAAGTGTATGCATGTCTTATATATGTAAATTACTACGGTCATGTTGGCACCACCTTATCATACTTAAAGAACACGAGGCTATTTTTGACGTACTAACACTCAGTACTAGTATAACTACTGCACAAGAAATACTCCAGTTTTATGTAAACATCCACTTCCAGTGTAAACAGATGCTGCCATACCAATTCAGTACACTGAAAAGAACAAGAAGCATTAATTTATCATAACAGTTATCGTAACTTGATTTGCGTAACGATAAAATATTTAAATAAATTGTCAAATTTATATGTAACCTATTTCGGCATAGAAAATAATTCTAGGACCCATAAATAAATATTTACATTATTAAACTTTAAATCAAATAAAAGGAAGATATCGAGCAAAGTTTTATTAGTTTAATCTTGCCCAAGTACTTTCTCTCCCTAGAGCATCTTCAGGGGCATTTTGTCAATTGCGGCCTATCCAACAAGAATAAAATGTTATAAACATAAAATTAAATATTACGTTACACTACACAAGGACAAACACTTTAAGTTTTTTTTAAATAGGCGAAGCTACATTATGTAAGCAACCGGAGACAGAATGGTTCGCGGTCTACGGAAATGTTGAGGTGGTCATATACCTCATAGCACCTCAACATTTCCGTTGACCTGGAGCCATTCTGTCTCCGGTTTCCTTACATAATGTTTAGAACAAGAAGCATTAATTTATCATAACAGTTAGCGTAACTTGATTTGCGTAACGATAAAATATTTAAATAAATTGTCAAATTTATATGTAACTTATTTCGGCATAAAAAATAATACTAGGACCTATAAATAAATATTTACATTATTAAACTTTAAATCAAATAAAAGGCAGATATTGAGCAAAGTTTTATTAGTTTAATCTTGCCCAAGTACTTTCTCTCCCTAGAGCATCTTCAGGGGTATTTCGTCAATTGCGGCCTATCCAACAAGAATAAAATGTTACAAACATAAAATTAAATATCACATTACACTACACAAGGACAAAAACTTTAAGTTTTTTTTTTAAATAGGCGAAGCTACATTATGTAAGGCAACCGGAAACAGAATGGTTCGCGGTCTACGGAAATGTTGAGGTGGTCATATACCTCATAGCACCTCAACATTTCCGTTGACCTGGAGCCATTTTGTCTCCGGTTTCCTTACATAATGTTGCTTCGCCTATTTAAAAAAAAAAAATTAAAGTGTTTGTCCTTGTATAGTGCCGTGTGCTGTTTAATTTTATGTTTATAACATTTTATTCTTGTTGGATAGGCCGCAATTGATGAAATTCCTCTGAAGATGCTCGAGGGAGCGAAAGTATTTGGGCAAGATTAAATTAATAAAACTGTTCTTGATATCTGCCTTTTATTTGATTCAAAGTTCATTTAGTCTAGCATTCAACCATATATCAAATTATATCATTGTTAATTCTCATCACAAATTAATAGAATTGTTAAAGATGCTTCATGCAAACTAAAATTCAAGTCCGTTTTGTAGACTTGAGTAATTATGGCAATAATTTTTCATAATTGCCAATGATTGTTTATGTGATCCTTATAATCTATAGCCCTAAAAGTAAAAAAATCTAGAAAAGTGAGATCGTCACTACGTGCTAGCTATGGGTATACACTAGGGTGGAGCGAAAAAATCGATATTTTTTTTTTTAAATGTAATACCTGCGAAAAGTTGACCCTACCTATAGCATACTTGCTGCTCGAATTTCAGTAGAAAATAAAAATATCTTCAGGGCTCTACTGCGCATCAAAAAAAGAAAAAAATCAAGAAAAATCGATTTTATTTATTTTTTACTTTTAATAAATAATGTTAATTATTTTCTATTATTTTAATTAAAAATAATGTTATTAGAGCTCTATCTGTCACCCAAGTAAATATTTTGAGCAATATTTTTGGAAATAAAACAGATCAAAAATCTCATCAAGTAATTTTCAATCTTCGTCTTACAGTTAATTTTTATTAAATAAAGCTACGCCACTAGTAAAAGCTTTCCGTGAAATAATCTTTTCCTGTAAAACGTTCTTTGACCTGTTGCTAGATCGGTTCGACAAAGTAAGTAAGACGAAGTTAGCTCAATCTTTAGTCCCACTGTGATAGCCGTAGACATAAGATCGTTATTGTAATAATTAATCGGTACGTAATGAGTTTGCCAGTGAAAGACACTATGGGCACTACTAATTGTCCTATATTTGGTGCACCTGCGAATATACCTTATAATGTTTTGCCAACTATAGAAGATGTTATGAAGCGATATCTACTTATTAGAAATGAACTAAAACGTATGGATTCCGGCAAGGATCCTAGTGTTCTAGTTATTTCTCAATTAGTTACCAGTGAAATCGAAGCCATCTGGGAAAAAGCCTCAGTTCCCACTGTATCAAGCAAACGTATTATTCGATTAATTCGTGATATCCTGAGTAAGTACCAAACTCTCATCAGATATCCAAAACAAAAACGTTATGAGACTTATAATTTAAGAGTAAAAAAGTTCAGGCAGAAAGGATAAAACTCGTGCCAAGAAAAGGTTGGAGATAAACTTCATTGCAAGATAAAAACCGAAGAACACATTTCGTTACTTGAAGAACTAGGTTTTAAACATCTAAATCACATTACTCCAACGTCAGGTACAGGAAGACATATTGCCACATCTATACTAATTTTTTTGAAGAATTCGGTATTGGCACAGGTAATCTTTTAGTAGTAGGCTGCGACGGTACAGCAGTCAAAACTGGGAGGAAAAATGGGGTTTTACAGTTTTTAGAGACAGAACTGAAACGTCCTCTGCAGTGGTCAATTTGTGTGTTACACATGAATGAATTGTTCCTCCTGCATATCTTTCAATCTCTCGATGGAGAAACTTTGGGACCTCGTAAATACTCTGGCAAAATGGGTAAACTATTTGAGATTTGCGAAAATTTGCCAGTAATCCTATTCTATTTTGTTTCTATTCATACCACTCTACCACAATTAGATACTGCAGTTATAAGGGACCTTAGCAATGATCAAAAGTACTTATACGAAATTTGTCAATCGGTTTCTAGTGAAAAGGTAAATTATCACATGCACGATGGGTTACAAAGGCAAATCATATACTGCGTGTTTACGTCGGAAGTGAAAATCTGCCTTTGGTTTTAAGATCTTTGTCTGAATTTGTGGTAAAAGTTTATGCGCCAGTGTGATTTAATATTAAAACTAAGCCATCGTGTAGTGAAGGAGCAAGACACGTCTTTAAAATGATTCAATTGTCACGCTACCTGAGGAATGAGTTAAAAGCCGTCATTGATCCTGTTATCAAAAGAAATTAGTATTTTTGTCATCCGGAGAACCTTCTCCTAGCAATGCTTTTTGATGATCGTCCTTCCATAAGACAACTTGCCTTTCGCAGAATGTTGAAGACGCGCACAAAAATACCTACTGTGGACACGGATGTAAGATACTTTTTAATTCCTGATTTAAATTTTAATGCTAGTGAATATTATGAACTTATTGATTGGCAAAATTGCTCTGTTACAATTTCTCCCCTTTTATCTACTACAACTGATGAGGATATTAGAAAATGTATTAATGGTGAAGAAATTTTTCCAACTAATTTTTTGTCATTTTCTTGTCATACTCAATCAGTAGAAAGATGTGTGAAGGTTGTAACATACGCTTCCAATTCTGTCCTCGACTATGACTCCAGAGATGGATTTGTTCGAGCAAGGATTCATTCAAGAGCCATATTACCTCGATTTAACACTAAGGCGCAATACAGTGCATACATTTTTTAGGAATTTAAATACAAGTAGCAGTTTAATTTCCACTTAATAGTCTAGATAATAATATTTGGTTGAACTTTTTTTTAAAGAGAACCTGTTTATTTAGTAAACGGTTTGTTTTCTTTATTAGAGATTTTTATTGTTTTCTATATTAAAAGTTTTTATAAAATAAGGGATTTGTATTTTCTCGCCTTTTTAAATGTAGAAGACTTTTTGAAACTATAAAAGTTGGTAAAAAGCCTAATAGTCATTAATATATTTAGCTTCCGCGCTATTACATTAGAAAAAAAATGTTTATTATTTTTTTTTTGTTTCACCCTGTACAACCCTGAAGATGAAATAGTAGAAAAAAATAAAAAAAAACCTGGTACTCCTCTATGCAGTAAGCAACTTATCCGCGCTATTACATTAAACAAAATTTTATTATTTTTTTTGTTTCACCCTGTAGAACACTGAAGATGAAATGGTAGAAAAAAATAAAAAAACATGGTACTCCTCTATGCAGTAAGCAACTTTTCCGCGCTATTACATGTCGAATAAAAAATAAAAAAAAATTCTTCATGTTTCACTCCACCCTAGTATACACTACCTCTGTCATCCATTTACGACGCTAAGTTTTAATTAAATTAAATCAAAGGAACATGGTGAAAAAACTTATTATGAATTTTTGCACCCATATCGAACTTAGAATAAACAACACATTTTTTGGCAACAAAGATCAACACGAATATACATTTAACAACATCTGTGGATAAAGATCTGTGGTTGATTACATTATAAAACCCAGAAATTTACATCCATTAAAACTAATTGATGTAAAATGCCTTAACTCAGCAGATGTAGGTAAAGACCACAGTCTGGTACTGTGTAAAATAAGAATCATCATAAAATAATTTACACCTAAGACAACGGTACCTTCAAAAATAAAAATCAGAGTCAAAGGACTAAATTAAGAATCCACAGAATAACTTAAAATAATATAAGAGAATATTGCTGAGAATAAAATTTTAGAAAACGGTGACATCGACGTAAGCTGCAAATAACTAAAATAATAACATAAATAACGCAGTAACAGAATCACTTGGAAGAAGAAAAGTAACGAATACTAACATATCAAAAGAGAAAATACCATAGTTTAGAGAGGAAGTGAAGATAAAATGTAACGAAAAAAGAAAGTTTTTTATAATAAAGATCCCAATAAACAGAACAGGCATGCAACTACAAACGATGGCAGAGCTCCCCTAAACAAATGGAATATGAAATATATCCCTAAACGAAATCCCATAAATAGATAGAACTCGAACACGTATTTCTTCAAAATACAAAAAGGAACATGGAGGATAATCAGTAGACAAAAAAAGAGATGAACGAATAATAAAAAAGAAACACATTTAGAAAAAATATGGACAGACTACTTTCAATTCCTATTTGCTTAAAGTGAGGATAATAAAGGAATAACACCAGAAGTGACGACGAACAAAGAAATAAAAATTAACAACGGAGACAAAAGGGAGCATTTAAGGAAATTAAAAAATATATAATCACCAGAAAATGACAAAATACTGAATGAACTTCTAAATAATAAAGGACCAGATTTAATCAAACGGCTATTGAAACTATTCCAAAAAATAACAAACCAAAATAAAACACCACAAGAATGGAGATCAAGCATTCTAATTCCTCCATTTAAAAAGAAAGGTGAATCATACCCGAAGAATTATAGAAGAATTAATTTATTAAACATTCTAATAAAATTAACAACCAAAGTGATAACAAATAAACTTAACGACATTATAGTAATAGCGAGGAACAAGATTTTTGTGGAAGATTATGTATGAACGCTAGTTTTATCATGACGCAAGTACAATAGAAATCATTAGAATACAACCAACTGGCATATTTATGTTTCGTATACCTTAAGAAGTCAATTGCAAGATAGTGTCAAAGTAAAGGACGTTGTCCACTTACTGTAAACAATAGATGTACATCTAGGAATAATCAAAACGATTAAAAATATCTGAACAACACAATACAGTTAAAAGTAGAAGAAGAACTACCTGAACCAATTAAAGCTTACAATGTAAAAAGAGAGAGTGATTGTCCTTCATTTTCCAACCTCGTCATGGACGAAATATTAAATAAAAATAAGAAAAATATAAATAAAAATACATTAAATAATAAGGATACTAAGCGAAAGAAAAAAACCTTAATAATCTGCTATGCAGACGACACAATACACTCTCAAAGTGAAGATGATTAACTACATATGATGCACCAATTTAATAGTGTAGCATGTACAAATTCCTTATAACTATAGAATATTTAATGTATAGAATTTATTTGGTATGCCCCTGCCGTATAAAATTCTTTGAGTTTTTGCTTATACTGTGACGTAAGTGTCTGCGACACACCGAAAACAAATTTTACTGCGTAGGTAAATAATTGATATTTACATTGTAAGCGTCGTTAAAGCGTCGTTAAAAAAATTCCGATTGGCCGGATGCGAAAACTGGTCGAGAAAGGTGAAAAAAGCCAGAGATAGCCGGTACGAAGATCAAGAGTCGGTCGTTGGATTTAAAATTTTGTAGGGAAAAGAGCTCAGTGTGTATTCTTCAAAAAGCCGGCAAATTTTTAATTGTAAGGAGGTAAACCCAAGCAAGTGCAAATGTAGCAGTTTTGTTGATTTGATCACCGCACTAATGTGTTGTGTTGTGTCCAAGCTAGGTGGGAGATTTGTGGAGCAGTTGCAATGAACAGTCGAGTTTTAAAAATTGCAGTTTTTTAATGTCCGAATTCAGTGCCCAGCTTCCAAAGAATCGTCTATTTGTTTTTCCTGGTCATTTAAGACCGATTTGCAGCTTCAGTGATACGCATTTGTGTTTGTTTGCAGTCCTTTAATCCAATTCTAATTCCAAGAACTTGCCTTAGGGAAATACATCAGCCAGTGATGCATGGTACTTTTTGTTAAAATTTGACTGAGTAGAAAGAAAAATTTTTCACTGAAATAGAAAATTTTCTTTCGTGAAAAGTTAAAAAATTGTGATAAATGGAGTTGCAAGATTTATGGATTAGCTGTTTGTCATATTGTTCTTCTTTTAAATGCAAATAATTTTACAATTTAATTATTATTTCAGAAGTTTTGATATTTCAATCTTGACATGTCACAGTTGGCATGGTCATCTTGGGACATTTGGTATATAACCATAAATTTTGAATTATTTTGTTTGTATTTGAGGGTTATTCTCGATGTAGGCTCCTTTAAAAAATCTAGATGTTTTCAATTTAATAATGATTTAGGTTTCTATAGTGTCCCCAACGTCTGGAATTTCTTATGGACCGATAGTATCATTGTGGGTTGTTTTTGCATTTTATTTGTATCGACTATTTGTGGTGAAGTTATATTGAATATAAAAACCTTTGAAAAGATTTTAACCTTTTTAATATTTTTTTTTTTTTTTGAGGAAGAAAAACCTTTCTTTCCATCCAGTCAGGAAGATTCTTGGAAACGCCATCCAGTTTAAATAGTTTATTAACCTTCTTGTGTTGTGTTGTCCAGGAAATCTATGTAAGTAGCTTTTGATTTTATTTTTTTGTAATTGCCCATTTCTGGTCCCTTTTATCCACTTGCTTCTTGCAAACCCAGCTCTCCAACCGGACCAAGAGTGGCCGTTCACAAACGTTCTGGTTTGTTTGCTTACCCTATATCCAGGCCAGTAATTTATGTCCCCCGTTTTAACTCCCTATAGGTAATACCCAATGTGGTAGGCAATATAACCGCTACAATTAAACCGTCAGAAAAATTAACGTATCAGTTAATTGACAAAATACTAGGTTAGAAGAGCAAATGTAGTAAGATCTAGATTAGATCTAAATGGTCAGATAATAGAATAAAGAGTTTAAATATCTAGTCACGGAAACATCAAAACAGAAGTCGAAGATCAAGTAGATAGAGCAAATAAAGCAGCAGGTTGCGTAAATAAAAAAATATAAAGAAATAAAAACATCGGGAAAGACAAAAAAAGGCAGAAATTACAAAACAGTCATACGCGGAGTCAGACCAAGAATGACATACCCGGTAGAAAGAGAACCTGGCACAGATAGAACAAAATGAATGCTTGAAACAGCAGAGATCTCTTAGGAAACTCGATGGTAAGAGAATATAATACAGAGCTATAAGTACATATAAACAATGAGGTTGCAAGTTGGAAAATATAAAGTACTGGGGAAGAAATAGAAGAGTAGAGTGAAACAACTATACAAGCCCAAAGACAACAAATAGAGTAGTAAAATCGGTGAAACGACTACTTACTAAAGGCATATTGAAAAACAGACGGAGTCCTGTATATACACAAAGAAGAAGAAAAAAGAAGAAGAAAAACTTCTGTAAAGAAGAGAACTATTTCTCCAAGAAAAAAATGGCACTAGCTTTTTTTAAAAAGCTGCTGGAAGTAACCCTAGCTCTCTTTGTGTTGATAAACATAATTCATATTCAATATGTAACAGCCTCGAATAAAGTCATATCAGATATGCCGTTTCAAGGTGTATTGTTGTAGAGAAAGGACAATATAGTGTTAGTTAAAAAATGCCACATGTCTTTCATTAACAATATTTATTGAGTAAATAATATTACTTACAATTGCAATATGACAAAATTGGGTAATTTGAAATGCGTATTGCATTTTGTATCATATAACCAATAAAGTATAGATAAGTATATTTGTTTGGATAATAGCCTTAAGGACGTGTCTATTTCTCATCATTTTTCTACGTAGTAAGAGTTTAAGCGATATAGGTACAACTACGTTTCCCACAGGAATGTACATCTAGCGAAAATACAAAAGTTCCAATAAAAAGCTCATTCTAAAAAAACCCTCATGTGCTTTGTTTCCATTATTCCTCGCCAAACGTCAAATGTCCCCTTGGAAAAACCGTTAGAGCTTGGAAAATTAGACGGAGACTTTCAACATAAACAACACGTACGATTTCGACGATGTTTTTTCATTTTCCAAGAGATTAATATTTTTGGACACTCTAATGGCTCACGTCACTGACTATATATCACTTGTTTCAATCTACTGTTCGTTTTATGTTTCGTATCCCTACTTCTTGAGTTATAGTTTCATGGTCGGAGGTGAAGACTACTTTTGAAACTGTATTTGTGTTTTTGTGAGGGTTTACGATTATTCACCCTTGAATGAATTATTTCGACATATTTGTAATAATGAACGTTAAATAGTATTCTATATATATATATATATATATATATATATATATATATATATATATATATATATATATATATATATATATATATCTTCTTCTTCTTCTTTTGCCCTTTAATTCGTCCAATTTTGAACATAGGCTTCCCCCAGTTTCCTCCATTCGCTTCTGTTTTGTGCTTTCTGTTTCCAGTGTATTCCTCCTATCTTTCTAATGTCATCTCCCCATCTCATCTGGGGTCGTCCTCTTGCTCTCTTTCCTCCAATGGTCCATGGTCCATGGTCTCCAATGTTGTATCGTGTTGTTCCACCTATTGTCTGTTTGTCTGGCGTTATGACCTGCGAAACTCCATTTTAGCCTGGTTATATGTTGACCTGCGTCTTTGACTTTTGTTTTGTTTCTTATCCAGATGTTTTGCTTCTTGTCTTTTAATTTTACTCCCAACATTGCTCTCTCCATGGCTCTTTGTGTCTTCACTATCTTATCCATGTTTGCTTTGGTCAGAGTCCATGTTTGGCATGCGTATGTGAGAATTGGGAGTATGCACTGGTCAAACACTCTTGTTTTTAAGTACTGTTGTATTTTCTTATTCTTTAGGACCCATTTTAATTTCCCAAATCCTGCCCAGGCTAATCTGACTCTTCTTTTTACCTCCGCTGTTTGGTTTTCCTTATTTATTTTTATTATCTGTCCCAAATATATATAATCATTAACCGCTTCTATTGTGATTCCATTTAGTATTACGTTTCTATTATCTTGTGTGTTTGTCATTGTTTTCGTTTTGGTAAGATTCATTTTTAGGCCTATTTGTTCAGATTCCTTGGCTAGTTCGGTTAGCATAGTTTGTAGTTCTTCAAAACTTGATGTTATTATTACTACATCGTCTGCATATCTTAGATGGTTTAGTTTCTTTCCATTTATGTTTATTCCCATGTTTGTCCATTCCATTGTTTTGAAAACATCTTCCAGTGCTAATGTAAATAATTTAGGAGAAATAACATCGCCCTGTCGCACTCCTCTGTTAATTGGTATAGGTTTTGTGTTTTCTTCCAATTGTACTGTCATTGTTGCTTTCTTATATATATTGTGTATTAGCATTCTGTATCTGGAATCTATTCTACAGTTGTTTATAGCTCTTTCTATTGCCCACATTTCCACACTATCAAAAGCTTTCTCATAGTCAACGAATGCTAAATGCAGATCTAAATGATATTCGTTAGCTTTCTCTATCAGTGTCCTAATATATATATATATATATGTATATATATATATATATATATATATATATATATATATATATATATATATATATATATATAGGTAAAGAAATAATAAATAAGACTTACTCACAATCAATTTAATTTAACTATCAGACGACCAGTTTCGCTTTCTACAATATGCAAAGCATCCTCAGGTCTCGATACAAAGTTAAACAAATGATGCCGGTACTCTATTAATAGATGGATGGTAGAACATGGTTGAAACTACTTTATATTGTTGAATGGAGAACTCAATTCTATTATTGCAGTTGTTTGACAGTAAACGGGAAGTTCTTGAGGAGATAGATTTGATCCAATGAAGAAGAGATTTGTGTGAGGTTGTTTGTTAAATGTAAGTGATGTAATATACCATTGTGTTATTAAAAGCTATTTATACTTATTCGAGAGATATATTTTTGAAATGTGTGTTATTTATTGAGTAATTGTTTTATGAAGGTGACAGTTTTATGACAATGAATAAGTTTAGATGTAAAAATTGTGTGGGTGTGCAATTATTTTATTATTATTATACCAGATTTAGCCATACGGCTCACACTCCCTCTAAGGGGAAAATTGACTCATCCCAGATACCTACGGTATCAAAAGGATTGAGCTCTGGTGGGACTCTTTGTGTTTTATCGAGCCCTAGGTGACTTGGTATGTCGGAGTATCTCCCATAAATTTTCGTACACATCTGGGGGTCGCGAGGAGTACAGCTTTCTGCATGGCCTTATAAAGATGTTTATTTAGACTCAGCTGTTTTATGTTCGCTAGGAGGTTTTTTGGAATAACACCAGTAGTAGATAGAACAATAGGCACTGTCTGGGTACTTTCCATTCTCCATTGTCTCTTGATTTGTATTTCCAGATCTCTATACTTGGCGATCTTTTCGTTGTATTTAACAAGCAAATTGTTAGTGTTAGGTATCGCCACATCAATAAGTGTTGTTTGCCTGGTAATTTTATTCACTAGTATGAGATCCGGTCTATTATGGGCCACTGGTTGGTCTGTGAGCACAGTGCGGTCCCAGTATAGCTTGTAGTTGTCATTTTCAAGCATTCTGTCAGGGACATATTGATAATAAGGAAGATGGTCGGATTGAAGAAGTCCCAGTTTGTCAGCTAGTTCTTGGTGGATAATCTTTCCTACTGAGTCATGGCGTTCTTTATAATCAGTACCGACAAATGCCTGGCAGCCACCGGTAAGATGTTGGATGGTTTCTTGGGCTTGGCATCCATATCGGCATTTGTCATTTTGGACTTAAGGATCTTTAACAATATATTTCAGGTAATTTTTAGTTGGAATAACCTGATCCTGAATGGCAAGTAGTAAACCTTCAGTCTCGGGAAACATCTTTCCTGATGTCAACCAATATTTCGACGCTGAATTGTCGACATATTCTTGGTTGATCTCATTGAGATGTCGCCCATGCAGAGGATTACTCACCCAGGTGCGCATTTTTTCTTGTTTAGTCAGATGGTTTGTGCGCATTTCTTGTTCCCTCAGTTTAAGCGGCGTTGTGTCATCTACTGCGCAAATTGCTCGATGTAAAGTAGATGTCTCAGCCTGTACCTGAAAATAAGATCTTAAATTAGGAATTTGTTTATCTAATTGCTCACCTATATCCATAACTCCTCTTACTCCTTGATACCGCGGTAATAATAATAATAATAATTATTATTATTATTATTATTTACAGTCTGATAGTTAAATTAAATTGATTGTGAGTAACTCTTATTTATTATTTCTTTACCTATTTGAAATGGACTCACACAAGCAACACATTCATGATATATATATATATATATATATATATATATATATATATATATATATATATATATATATATATATATATATAGAGTAAGAAAAAAGAAGTACTTGTGACTTGTTAGGAAAAAACATAAAACTGTTTTGGATGAGTTGGAGTCAATAAAAGGGGCTATTTGTTAACTATCTTTTACTCAAGCTTTCAATTGTGTTTACAATTATTATCAAGAGCTGCTAAAAAATACAAAATATCTTACAAAGTTGAACTTTGTTAACTAGAACTAAGCTAGAAAGAAAAAAATTTTTGCAAACTCACCAACTAAAATTAGTTTAGTTAATACAAATGCTGCTAACATATTTCAAAAAATATTATTATTGTTGTTGTTTGTTTGTGTTTAAATGACTGCGGACACTAAATCCATTCGCCAATCTTACAATTTCAGGTGTAGTGTGTGTGTGTGTGTGTGTAGAGTAATTGTCTTGATACTTAGCAAAGTCGACGTCATTGTCTTTGCTAAGAGACGCTAATTGTATCCGAACGTCTGCGGTCCCTCCGGTGTGTACCGATCACACAAGGATAGAAATTATTTTCATTTATTAATTTTTTTTAATAAACGAAAATTTCCACCCAGGTGGGATTCGAACTCACGACCTTTAGGTTTAAAGGCAGGCGCTCTTACCACTGAGCCACAGAGGGGGTTAATATTATTATAAAAATGTTCTTATCTAATAAATGTTCTCTGAAATTTAATTATAATTTTGAAAAAGTTTCTTAACAAAAAACAATTCAATAATTTATAAATAAGTTAGTAAAGCGAACAATTACAATTTCGCCTCAATGTTATATATGCCAACCTAAAATTTTTATTTTTGGCAATTATTAATTGCCATAAATAAAAGTTTTAAAAATTTTTTGTTTTGTTTAGTAACAAAAAGAAGAAGAATTGTTCACCATTAATAGATTCCTGAAAAAATGTAACAAATATATTGAAAATTAAATCAAAATGTGATATTTTACTGGTTTTATATATATACACTACAAAGAAATAATATAATTATTAATTTTGCTTAGATTTTGAATTTCTGATCTTTTGTTTAAATTATTATCACTTTTGCTAGTACAAGCCATGTCCAAAAAAAGTCCTTCCAAAAAAATGGAAATGTTGAAGTGACATGTGACAAATGACAACTTGGGTGGGCAGTTACAATCATAGATATCTGCATCTTTCAAAATTCTATAAAACTAAGTATTGACCAAAGGTGCAACTGACACTACTATAGGAAATCAACTGATGAAATATACAATTATATAGAATATTTTTTAAGTAGATTGAATAATCCAGATTTCACACTTAAACCTGTCTATAATAATTAGTGTGTTAGTTTGAGGGCAACCGAAGTCGACATAAAGTATGAATGCAAGAAATAGACTAAACAATATATTAGATAGTGGGTAGTTTACTAAAATAAAGTGGTCTACCAAGCACTATCAAAACTGTAGAAAAGAGGAAATCTGACTATGCAATTAAAATACTAAAAATTAAAATCAAAATTGAAAGCAAATTATATAAATGGGTTATAATCCAAGTAGTTCAGTTGAATCCACAGTTTCTATGTTCATCACAGTTTCTATTTTATCAGAGTTTATTTATAACACAATTCAGTCTATCACTAATTTTAAACCTAACTTCTCTATTAAAAATTCTTTAGATCTAATAGAACGTTTAAATAACATTAGGATAGAGGAGGGTTTTTATTTAGTTTCTTTTGATGTTTCAAATTTGTTTACTTCTGCACCAAGAGATGAAACATTACCTTTAGTACACAACCTTCTAGACAATTGCAACACATCTGCAAAAGACAAAGATGCCATCTTTACCATGCTTAAATTTTGTCTGGATCAGGACTTCTTCCAATTCAATCAAAAAATATATAAAAAACCAACAGGTTTAGCAATAGGATCTCCATTATCACCTTTTCTAGCTGATATTTTTTTAGACAGCTTAGAACAGAAGTTTGTTAGCAACAACAGCAAAATAGTTTGTTGGTCAAGATATGTTGTTGATTGTATAGCTCTCATACAGGTAACCCAAGATGATGCTTTACAGATTCTGGATGATATTAGTAACCTTCATCCTAACATCTCTTTTACTCTGGAACCAGAATCTGATAATAAGTTGAACTTCTTGGATATGACTATATCCCGTAATAAAGAAAACTTACCCAAACAGATCACGTTATACATGAAACATAAAATCATCCAACCCAACATAAAATGGCTACTTTCAACAGTTACATTCATAGTTTACTCAAATTTCCACTTTCTAATAACTTTAATTTAGAACTTAATACTCTTAAGCAAATTGATTTTAATAATGGTTATGATCGTAACATTATATATAAGCTTCTAAATGGAGCTAAACTAAAAATTACAGAAAAGCTTGCATATTCATCACAGTTTTTTCAACCTAATCCTTCAAATAACATCAGATAATCCTTCAAATAACAACAGATAATCCGTCAAATAACATCAGATATTTCTCCTTCATTTATATTAGCAGCATTTCCAATAAAATATCTAAACTTTTTACTTCTACAATTAATAACATCAAAATTTCGTTCAAGTCACATAACACTTTAGGTTCCTTCTTAATCAACACCAAAGATAGGATGAACATACTTGACAAAAGTGGTATTTACAAATTAAAATGTGATGATTGTGATGCCTCTTATGTAGGTAGAACCGTTAGAAAGTTATCCACTAGAGTTTCTGAATATTTGAAAAGGCCAAACTCTTCAAGTTTTGGTCAACAGTTATTATCCAGCAAGCACAATTTTAACATCAATTCTGGTTTATTTATCTTACATGACATTAGTAGAAAGAAAAACTATCTAGAGTTGGATTTATTAAAAGATTTGGAGATTAAAAGGGAAACAAATGAAAACTCTCACTGTCTTAATAATCAAATTAATTTAAATTGTACTAAATTTAAACCTATTTTTAAAAACTTTTTTAATGCTTCACCTCGTAGAGGTGTTTAGACTTCCTGCACAGAGTATATCCAGATTAATTTTAAAGTTCTACCATTGACTGTGGATTCAACTGAGCTACTTGGATTATAACCCATTTATATATTTTGCTTTTAATTTTAATTTTAATTTTTAGTATTTTTATTGCATAGTCAGATTTCATCTTTTCTACAGTACTGATAGTGCTTGGTAGACCATTTTATTGTAGTCAACTACCCACTGTCTAATATGTTGTTTAGTCTAATTCTTGCATTTATACTTTATGTCGACTTCAGTTGCCCTCAAACTAACACTTTAATTATTATAGACAGGTTTGAGTGTGGGATCTGGATTATTCAATCTACTTAAAAAATATTCTATATAATTTTATATTTCATCAGTTGATTTCCTATAGTAGTGTCAGTTGCACCTTTGGTGAATACTTAGTTTCATAGAACTTTGAAAAGTTCAGATCACATATCTATGATTGTAACGGCCCACCCAAGTTGTCATCTGTCACATGTCACCTCAACATTTCCGTTATGTTAGACCGTGAGCCATTCTGTCTCCGGCTCCTATAGACAATGTAGCTTCGCCTATTTTCCAAATTTTAAAGTGTTTGTTCGTCTTTGTGTAGTGTATTGAAATGTCCCATTTTACGTTTATGACATTTTACTCTTATCGGAGAGGCCGCATTTGACAAAGTAAGTCTATAAACGTTAATCACATAAAAACTTTTATCAACCATAAACTTCGAGTTTTTATCGAAGTTAATTAATTTCTTTATTTAAAAAAAGTGTCTTGGCTTATTTCAGATGCCCTGAAGATGATACAGTGATCGAAAGTACTTGGGCAAGATTAAATTAATACTATGCTCGATATTTACCTTTTATATTATCAAAAAGTGCATTTATTTGAGCATTTAACCTATAATCAATTTATTGACTATGGCAGTCTTGGTTGATACTTACAGAATACTATTCTGCAAGAGAATGATTATATTCTTGAACATTTGGTTCGTTAGACAGTGCATTTCACATCAAGTCACTCCTACTTTTGCTAAGGTCAAAACATAAAAAAATGTACCTGATAAAGATAAACAGATTTTGGAGAAAAACATCCCAAAAAGACAACTTAAGAAGTACTATACCAAACTTAATCATATTAATGTCAATCTTAAAATTACTTATGATCAAATTTTGCAACAACATCCTTGGTTTCTTATCAACGACTCCTTTAACAACATAGAAGATGAGGTCTCCCGCTTACAATCCACCAAGAAGAGAATTTTTACCAACAAATTAAACCGTTTGATTTTGCAAAAACAACAGAGAAGAACCTCAACAGATATGCACAGGTTTTCAGATCACCAATTCCATCCTAGAGTCTTAAATCTAAGTAACACTAACTTCTCAGAGGATGAACTGTATTTCTTAGGATTAGGTCTTAAGATTTCTTGTCAGAATTTTAGGTTAAATAACTGGGAGGATTAGCAGTAAAGCTGGATATTTTAATAGAAGGTATGACTAACAATACTGATATTAAACAATGTTTGAGAAACTCTTGCATTAGCTTACTTTAACAACAACAATGTAAGTACAAACGCAATTTTCATAGAAATCATCATAATATAAAAAAAAACAAAAGGATTTGCTAAAATCAATTAAACATCAAATTGAAAGAGATTCTATTGTACTCAGCAAGGCTGATAAGGGAAATTGTGTTGTAATCTTAGAACAAATTTAATACATAGAGAAAGTAGAATCTTTTCTTTCAGATAACAGTTTTGTAGTTTTGAAAAAAAATCCACTCAACACCTTTATTAATAAAACAAAAGCAATGGTTAAATTGTTTAATGACACTATTACTAAATATAACAACAGAAATTAACTGTATCTAATACTATAACACCTAGGTTATATGGACTTCCTAAAATCTATAAACACAAGTGTCCCATAAGGCCTGTAGTAAGTTTTTTTAACATTCCAGTTTCTATTTTATCAGAGTTTATTTACAACACCATTCAGTCTATCACTAATTTTAAACCTAAGTTCACCATTAAAAATTCTTTAGATCTAATATAACGTTTAAATAACATTAGGATAGAAGAGGGTTTTTATTTAGTTTCTTTTGATGTTTCCAATTTGTTTACTTCTGTACCAAGAGATGAAACATTACCTTTAGTACACAACCTTCTAGACAATTGCAACATATCTGCAAAAGACAAAGATGCTATCTTAACTATGCTTAAATTTTGTCTGAATCAGGACTTCTTCCAATTCAATCAAAAAATATATAAACAACCAACAGGTTTAGCAACGGGATCCCCATTATCACCTTTTCTAGCTGATATTTTCTTAGACAGCGTAGAACAGAAGTTTGTTAACAACAACAGCAAAATAGTTTTTTGGTCAAGATATGTTGATGATTGTATAGCTCTCATACAGGAAACCCAAGATTATGCTTTACAGATTCTGGATAATCTTAATAACCTCCATCCTAACATCTCTTTTACTCTGGAACCATAATCTGAAAATAAGTTGAACTTCTTATATAATATATATATATATATATATATATATATATATATATATATATATATATATATATATATATGTAACAGAGACAGAGATATGCACAATTAATGCTTATCTTTACATCCAGACATCTAGTTTTGGTGATCTCAAATTGAATTATGGTGTATAATTACCATTTTAATGTAAATAAGCTAAAACTGAAGTTTGGCAAAAAATACTACTATTACGTAAGTCAGCAACATATCAAGGATATATAATTTATATTTTTAAATAACATACATGTAAAATCAGAGTTTTGTGTTTATTGAGAGTTAACTAAATGCAAGACCACATACTTACCATGTCGGGATAGTATTATGAGGTTTTTCCTGATGATTTAATATGAAATCACTAACAGGATATTCTTAAGTTAGAGTTGATTTCAAGTAATCAAATGAACTATCTTACAATAAAGTCGTCCCAAGAAAGCAACTCAACAATATGGGTAATATTATTTTAAAGTTGTCTACTTTAAAATGCATAATATATGTCTGAATTGTCAATATAAATAAGTTAGATAAAATTAAATTATTAGAAAAATTTTTCACCAACTAAAAAAACCAATATTGTATAATTTATTAAAGTTTGTATTTTGAGAACGAGTCCGAACTGGAAATTGAAACGTCAATAAACTTATTATAAACTTCAGTTGAAGCTTATTCCCATTAAAGTAGTAATTACTTGAAGATGCCACAAGAAAATAGCTCCAGAACAATATATATATATATATGTGTATGTATATGCAGTAAGATTCAGGTAATTGTACTGTACCAAACAGCCATTTGCATTGTAAATCTCTGTAAAATCCGACAAAATATTTAAAAAACAACAATGTATAAAATACAAATCCTACGAAAACTCAGCCCAATTATACATCCATTGCGGGACTTTATAATGTCACCAAAAAGAAAAAGAAGAACCGTGAAGAAGAAGTCACCTCGCCCATAAATTTCTGTAATTATTTATTACTCTTTTGTGTTTTTTAAATTACAGCTGGTTGGCAGTTGCTAAGCGGGTTTCTGGTGACATGTGTCTACCTCGGGTATCTTCAAAAATCAAATTTATGAGCGCGCTCCTTTTTAAAAGGGTGTAACCGGTACCGTAATTAATTTACAAATTAAAATGGGCCGATGCGAAAGGAAAGTGATAATAAACTTAAAAAATCTAGTGGTCAGGTTGATTTTTTTTGAGATTTTAGAGGTTTGTAATAATTTAAACCAATAAACATTTTTATTTATTAGAAATAATTCTGAATCGGATTTTAAACGAAACTCTTTTATAAATTTTAAAACAACTTTGTTATTAAATTACTCGTTTCATATAGGTTAATTCGTTTTTGAAGCTTCAAGTTATTTGTGCAAATTGGCTTTTATTTATACTTTTATTTTTTTTTTGTAAATATTCCTTTATTTGAAGAAATAGCAAATCGATACTCGCAACCTCGGCAGAGGATAGATATACTTCAGAAATAGGAAACCTATCCAAGCGAGCTCATCCCCTCCCCCCAATACCTTTCTCCGCGAAAGGAACCATGTAACGACCCATAACATTTCTATCTACACTTTTTCCACTCCAGATCCTACTTTGGCAGCTATAACTTATAATATCATGGTTGCATGATATTATAAGTGGACATTGGACATATTAAAATTTCAGTCAATTTCCTATACGCATTGCTCTACAGAAATCGACCAGCTTTCCTCGGTTACTTGTGGAAATAAATATTGATGGGAATAAATATTCACCAACTCGCAAAGTAATCACGGTATTTAACTGTCAAAAACCCGATCTTGGAAAACCAAACTCATTTAAAGTGCGTCAAAAAGATAAACCGTAACGTCGCTATATAAAATGCTCGATCACTTTCTACCGAGAAAATATTTGAAGAAATTAATGACAAAGAACCCTTTAAATTTAATTTTTACTCGCGGGTAATTATTCAGATTTTAAAAATTGGAAGTAGTAATAATGTATAAAAACACGTTCAAAGAATTAAAAAAAAACGAGAATTTAACTATTAACAAATCACGTCTTTATAGAAAAATTAAAATACAATTTTATTATAACTTATTGAATACATTAATGAACATGAATTGACTCAATGGTACGCCTATTAAAATGTAAACAAACACGCTTTTTCGTTTCCTCATCTTAAATAATGTAAATTGTATGTACTTACAAATGAAATGAGAGACCGAGATGTAAATATTTCGTTTATTTTATTTCACTTTTCACAAATATCACTCAAAATACAGCCAAAATATCTAAAAACAATTTTTCCTTATTTCCTCAATCGTTGTAAACAAACATGGAATAGCATTTGAAGTTTGACGTAGAACCGTAAAACAGAAAAATGTAAACAACCGTTGCCATTTATAAATAGTTTTCAGTGCTTCTAAATATAAAATAATTGATTGATATCTATTATACGCTATTATTAAATGATAATGCACACTATGTGCACACTTGATATTTTGATTACAATTAGATATATTAATATAACCAATAAATTATTATTTTGGTTTGATAGCACCTGTAGAGTATAAAATACGGAGTAATATTTTCAGCGACTCGCGAATAAGAAATTTTAATAAAAAAACATGACAACAGTTGGAGGTGCTGAGAATGTGACATATTCAAATAATTTTGACTTCACAATTTTATGTAAATAACTGAGTCCATCTGTGTTTATACGTCCATGGTTTAGATGAAGACATAATAGACCTAACTTTATTAGACACCGAAAATTACAGAATAAAGGCATGGTGAAATAGAAAATTATAGACACATATATTAGAGAAAAAATTAGTGAAAAAGGAAGCGATAGCAGAAAATTAAAAAAAAAGAATAATGGTAAACACTGTTAAATTGGACAAATGTTAAAAGTAAGGTTCTATGAAAATAAAGATATCAGAATATGATAAAAAGCGATTAAATAATGTGGAAACGAATGTATGGCGAAGATCATACCAAGTACTGATTTAAAAACTACCAAATAAAAAAAAATATTGAGAAAGAGCAACGTGGAAGACTCAAATTAAGCTAATCAAATGACATAATAATATATAACAATAGAAGGCAATGATCATTGGAAAACTGGACGACGAAGTGTGCTTGAATAGACGAATTTAGAGAACGGACTCCGACGACAGATGCTATGAAACCGTTTGCTATATAAATTTAACCTTGAAAATATATGAAACCAAAAAATATATAAAACATATGAACTATATAAAGTACCTAAATATTTTTTTACAACTATGTTTATTTACAATAAACGTCATTACAGGGTATTATGTAAATGTGTTACTGGTTTTGGGCGTGAAGGAGAAACATCCAATGATGTCTTACCTAATTCTATTTTGGTTTAGTTTTAAATTAGGTCTTGGAGCCAGGTTTTGTGTAATCTCCTTGCGGCTGGACCATTGTTGAATAAGTCATTTACTAGCTTATTTTCGTAGTGAATGGTTCGTTTATTTTTTCAGTCCCTCGTTGGATTTCTTTGACTAAAAGGAATTGCTAAGTCGTAGTGAAATGTTTGATTACTACTTACGTACCATAGTGTAACCACTATCGAGTGTTATACTTTAGACCAAAATCTTTGGATTCTATTTAGCGATGTTTACTTTGTAAAGCCTTATACGTGTAGTCCGTAGTACCAGATAGGTTTTAACTTTGTATAAAAGAATTATGTTTTGGATGTTGAGTTTTCATTTACGTCCAAGTAAGCAATATGAGACGTTGATCAAAATAAAGGCCAAGGTATATAGCGTCTGTTACTGTTGGTATTTTAACCTTGTTAATTCTTACCGTTAGGCATGTGTTGTGGCGGTTAGTAAATATAACTTGAGTTGATTTTGTTTTGTTTACTTTTGTTAGTCATTTTGTGTACCATTTACAGAGTAAGTCCTGATAATATTGCACGTCTTGTGAAGCTTGTGTGGGGTCTTCGTTTAAAGCTTATCGACTTATCGGCTTATCGTCTAAAGCTTCGACGACTACTACGTCGTCGGCAAAGAGAATTACTAGTCTCTGGTACATCTACTATGTAAAGCAAGACAAGCATAAGCCCGATAGCACTACTCTGCGAGACTCTGGATTTGACAGAACAGAGGTTAGATTGTTGTTCAGTGAATTTTACAGATAAATATCTATTTAATATGTACGTATTTTGAGAACGATTTCCGAAGTGAAAATTAAAACGTCAATAAACATACCTTAACCTTTAGTTGTGGCTTATTTCCATTTAAATAGTAATTACTTTGATATGTAGGATTTGATTAGGAGGAAATAGTTACTGGATTTTTACTTTGTATCTTTGTACTAGACTTTCTCAAACACTTGTGAGATCTCTAGGAATACAGCGTTGCAGTATTTCTTTTTTGCAAGACTATAAGACATAATTTCATTTATTCGTTAATGGACTTGTTGGATAGTGAAGTGATTTTTCCAAAATCCAAACTAATATTTTAATAGTAATGAAAGGAATTTATATTCTTCGTATAGCGTTTGTAGAAGCAATCTTTCAAAAACTTTGCTTAAGGTTGGGCGTAGGCTGATGGGTCTATAAGATGTTACTTCATTGGACTTTTTTATAGCTTTAGGATCATAATGGTTTTAGCGAATTTGTTATTTTAGTACTTGTGCCGAGATTAAATTATAACCAGGACCTTTCGTGAGTTGAGTTAGTTTATTTCTTTCTTGACTTTTGTCACAGTAAACTTTTTGATCAGGAGGGACATTTGACATGTTGCGTTAATTAGTTCTTTCACTTCTTTGTCAAGGTCTGCTGTAGTAAAATATATTGCACTAAACCGCACTACTGCGTCAAATGTGGAGGATATCATGATACAAAATCTTTAAAACAACCTAAATATGCGAACAAGATCACTCTGGTACAAATAAGGACTATGCAGTCTACATGGAACTAGTAGAAAACGGAAATATACCAAAGTCAGGAAACTAACAGCAACAAAGAACATCATTAAACAACCCACCTATACATAATGAAACAATTTCTTACTTTACAAAACCACCAAAGAACGTATGCAAACGTAACAGCAAATTACCAAACTAATCATGAATCTGAACCGAAAACTAATATTGAGCAACAACTAATAACATTTTTTAACGAGTTTAAAAATATGTTCTTGTATTTTATTAGTCAAATTAATATGATATTAAACTTAATAAAACAAGTCATTCGCCAAAGAAATGCTTAAATATAGTTATATTTGTCACCTGGAACGCTAGCGTCATGTGCCTAGGCCTACTAAACCATAATTATTTTCTTAAACCCAAATAAAATCGATTTCAAAAACTCACTTTACCTACCTAACTACGTTTAATATTCTCTTCTATACCACCTACAGCATGCCTCACTCCGATGATACAGCTTATGGGACTAAGCGATTATCATTTGCAGCTGCATATCACATAATAAATTGCCAAAATATGCAACAGAAAATTTTAAGCTGTAAGTTCTTCTATTCTGCCCTGTCGAATACTTTTCTTCGCCACTGCCTAATATTCATGGTTTAAAAAAAAGCCGTTTAAAAAAATCTCTTGGTACTTAGAAAAGGTGTTTCTTTCCTTAAAACTTTTAATGGTGAATATCTTTTAAAAAAAAAAAAATTTTAAACTTCTGTTTAAAGAGAAATATTACATATAGGTAGTGAGGTCATCCCAAACCATTGTCGGAGGTTTTTTAACAACGAGATACGACGGCGTCCTGGTCCTCTCCTGTCAAATATTTTACCCTGCATAACGAGTTGAATTCGATATTTTTCTTGCTCAGCTTTCCTTAGTCCTGTCCACTCCCTGATATTCTTCAACCAAGAGGCCTGCTTTCTACCAATTCCTCTGCGTCCTTCAATTCTAACCATCGTAATAAGTTGAAGAATATTATATCGGTCTCCCCTTACTACGTGTCCATAATAGGCCATCTTTCTACATTTGATGTTATCAAGCAGCTCGCGAGCAGCATTTGCTCTCTCAAGGACTGCCACATTTGTCAGCATAGCCGTCCATGGAATTTTTAGTATACGTCTATGCAGCCACATTTCAAAGGCCTCCAGACGATTAATGGTGGATATTTTTAATGTCCATGCTTCGACACCGTATAAGAGGACTGACCAAATGTAGCATTTAACCATGCGCTTTCGAAGTTGAAGTTGCAAGTTATCATTACAGAAGAATGACCTCATTTTAAAAAATGTCGTGCGGGCTATTTCGATTCTACATTTTATCTCTTGATCTGGATCTAGTTGTTCAGTAATACGGCAACCAATATAATTAAAACTGGACACTCTTTGAATTATATGACCATCAACATATAATCGTGCAAATTGATGTGCTAAACGGCTAAACACCATGTGTTTTGTTTTTGAACAGTTAAGTTATGTTACAGTTAGTATGTTTAGTGAACAGTTAGTATGTTTAGGCCAAACTCTCTTCCCATTGTATCAATAGCATTTAAAAGGCATTGTAGTCCATTCATGTCATCACTTAAAATAACTGTATCGTCTGCATATCTGATTGTATTTATCAGAATTCCATTAACTTTCACGCCCTATTCCAAATTATGCAGCGCTTCTTTAAATATTCTATCTGGATATAAATTAAATAACAGTGGAGATAGTATACAACCCTGTCTGACACCTCTTTGTATTTTACATATTTCGGTTGATTTTCCGTTTATGCAAGCTGTCGCTGTTTGACGCCAGTATAACTTTTCTCTGAATCGTATGTCTTGACTATCAACTCCTTTATCTTTTAATATTGTAATTAATTTGTGATGCTGTACTCGATCAAAGGCCTTTTCATAGTCAATAAATACAGCAAAGACGTCTTTCCTTTGATCTCGATATTTCTGCAGTAATACATTTACTGTAAAGAGGACGTCCCGAGTTCCCAGTTCATTTCTGAAGCCAAATTGTGTTTCATCCTGGTCTTCTTCACATTTATCTCTGATGCCTATTTTCCTTAAAACCATGTCGGCTTACAGTCTTGGGGACACTCTAAATCAAATCCCTTTGTCACGGAATACAGCTTACAAAACTGTGATTAGCTCATATTACAAAGATTGCAATATATAATTTTGAGCTCAAAATTACCTTCATCTAACCAAAACTCATCGAATTAAGCCAAACTGTCGGTTTTTAAAACTCTACGAAAAGGATGTTTCCTCGTTTAGACCCAAATTTGTTCTCTTCGTTTCTCTCTAATTTCAACTGCCCACTATCCTCTCGTTGTCTCGTCCCGTTTCTCCGTACTAGTTTTTACTTCGCAGTCAATCCGCATTTCTCTTGTTATGGGAACTTAAATAAATTAGAATGCGTTTAAAACCAGGTCTAACTCGATAGCTATGCGTTAATATTTTCCCCAGATGACTTATCAAATACACCTGGGTGAACAAACTTCAGGTCTTTGTGACGTATTAGCCAGGGGTTTTTAAGTAGACAAACTTCAGATCACTGTTACTTACCAGCTAGGGGCGTATCAAATAAATTCTTATACATTTTTGTATATTTTAATATTCGATACACAAAGGAAAAATATCATGCTACATAGTCTATGTTTGGTTTCCATATCTTTATTAATATTTTGCGCTTAAATATTCTCAATTTATTTTCATCAGTATTTGAAAGGATCTACGTTTCACATTCGTATGTGACCAATAATCTAGTTACTGTTATGTAAATTCTAAGCTGAGATTCATGATTTAGTAACTTACTTTTCATTATTTGTATGCGTAAAGCACTTATTACCGCCAAGAATCCGTGCTTGTATTTCTTGACTGGCGTTGTTGTTGTCATTTATTATTGAGCCTGTATTATTAAGCGTTCAATTACTTGTAGTAAATTCGTAGCCGAAGGAGACTAGAATGCGAAACACAAACATTAGGACTCACAACAACAAAAGGTTATAATCTTGTAAAAGCAAAGACCTACCAATAACTATGATTCCTACATCAAAGGAATCTCTATGTACTGGCTGAGTGACCCCAGAAAATTTCCAGATCTACTGGACTGCTACATAAGCAAAGAATTCTCTAGAAAAAACTGTATAATAGAATCCAGCTATGATGTCTCATCGGATTAGACACGAGTTATTATGGTCAACAGTACCACAGTCGTAAATAATCCATCCCCTCCTCGACTGATGTCAAAAAATATAAAACGTGCCAAAACAATTTTATTCAAAGTTAATAAGTATATTATATCAAAATAATTTTCTTTTTTAAGGAACTATATTTGAATCTATAGTTTGCAAAACATGCAGTAAAAACTATTTGTTCTTATTTTGAAAGAAAACCATATCTGAAAAATGATAAAAAGATATCAATATACTTATAACTATTAATTCTTTAGTATTATAATATTTTTAACATTATTGTTGATGTCTAATTCAATTTTAATTTATAATATTTTAAGAAAACATTCTAAAAGAAACCCGGGAAATGTGCTTAAAAGAACTAAATACGAAAGAATCTCCCTACAAAGCTAACATTTAAAACTTTTGCCTTTTATGTGCGATGCGGTAACGACCTCTGTAGATATAACTGCTGAAAACCCGAGGGTATATGGCCGTCTTAGAGTTTTATTCTTTTTCAGGAAAAAATCTAATTTCAAGGTGTCAAAGAAAAGCCATTTTCCATTTTCCAAGTCGTCCAGTCTATATGCATATAGATTTAGTTCGAGTTGTCCATCTGAATACGTGTTATTTGCTACCGCCATCCACCAACGATTTTTCATTTTTATCAGAATTGGATTCGTTATTTCTGGTAAAAAATGATAAAAGTTTTCATAGGGATTCTAGTTTATTTCTCTGGTAAATTCCGAAGATGGAGATTTGTAAAAGTATTTTTATTTTATTTATTTAAATTTAATTGTAGGTATATACAATTGTTTTTATATACGAAAAGTACTGTCGATAAATGCAGAAAGAAAATTGCTCGATTAACTTTAAAGCAATGATATAAAAGAACTCACAAAGAAAAACAAAGGTAAAGCTGAAACGTTCAGTCAAAGATCTTTCAAAGGAACCGCAAGTACAGAACAGAAAGTAGCTAAAGTAACAAAGATAATCAATATTTAAAAGAATTAAGGAAGAATATCTTGTTCTCATTCCTTGAGCCCTTGTCAGGGCATCGTAACATTATAAATATTGTTAAATTTAGAGTCTTTATTTGATCTGCCCATCGTGTTGAAGGTCTTCTTCTTGATTCTCGACCTTTTACCTATTCTTCTACTACCAACAGTTCCATATTCCCCGTTCTTTTGGCTATGTGACCGAGCTAATTTAGATCTGCTTGATTTACTTTTTTATATGATGATCTTTCAGAATGGACAAGTTGGTTTTATGTTCCGTCCAGGACACACGTAGAATGCTTTTGTAGACCCACATTTCATAAACTTTGATCTTCTCCTCCTTCTCCTCAGTCCTAATCCCTTTTGGGATGTGGTGGCACTATCAGGCCTTCACAGTTTTTTACGATTTCCCTCCATCCTTCTTTTTTCTGAACTAGTTGTTCTACTCTCTGTAACCCTTAGTTAATCAATATTTTTGTTTGATCTACCCAACGGCTTAGAGATCTTCCCCTGGGTCTCTTTCCTTCAACTCTACCCTCGACTATCAGTTTTTTCATCGTGCCTGTTCTTCTAGCAATGTGTCCAAAATACTTCAAATATCTCTGTTGTATTTGTTTAAGCAATCTATCCTTTACTTTAAGTTGTTCTAATATCGATCCGTTAGTGCGACGATCAATCCAGGATATTCTCAACATGTGGCGGTATACCCACATTTCAAAAGCGTCCAGTTTATTTTTATCCGCTTTCTTTAAGGTTCACGTTTCGGATGCATATGTGGCTATGGGAAAAATGAGCGCCCTTATCATCCTTAGTTTTGTGTGTATTGTTATGCTAGAATTTTTACAAATTGTTATCAGTTTCATCATAGCTGTTCTAGCAATAGTCAACCTTCTACGTATTTCTCTGTCACACCCTCCGCCATTTGTTATTAGGGACCCCAGGTATATAAAAGTATTTACTACTTCAAAGCTCACAATTTCTGTAATGTGTTGAAGATTATTCCGAGCTCTGTCTACTGATCTTTTTCTTTCTCTATTTAGCTGTAGTCCATATGTTTTGCTTTTTTCCTCCAAACATCTCATTATGTCTTCCATTTCTTCCTGATTTGCCACGATTATTAAAGTGTCATCAGCATATCAGCAAGTTATTGATTTTTTCTATCCATCTAGTACCTTTTGCATAACGTACTTTCTGCCTGACACCTGCCTCTGTTCTGAAATGATCGGAATGTACTGACATTCGTCTAGTACTTTTTTATTATGTATTTAATATATATGTTGTACGATAATGGAGAGAGTATGCAGCCCTGTCTAATTACTTTTTTTGTTTCAAGCGAATTTGAATATATTCGGTGTACTTTAAGTTTGGCTGAGTTTTATCATACAGGTTTCTTATTAGGTTAATAAAGTAGATAGGTACTTTCCCATATTTCTCAATATACTCCAGAGGGGATCCTATTTTACGGAATTGAAAGACTTTGTATAATCTATAAAACAGGGCCGCATGGGTATGTTATGTTCCCTCACTGTTTTTATTTCTACTCTATCTGATATTTAATATCTGCTCACGCGTTCCTTTTTCTGATACGAATCCACAATGGTCTCTCTGATATCTCTGAAACTAGAAAGTTCTTTAGCCGTTCATTTATTATCATGCAGCAAGATTTTACTTGCATGAGAAATTAGGTCAATGCTTCTGTAATTGCTGCATATAATTAGTCATTATTTTTTATGAACAATTAACTGTAAAAATTGTTCTAATTAACTTTCTTAAAAAACAAACAACGCTTATTTCACAAATATTTTGACTGTGTTTTTGATTTACTCTATGCGATGTTTCCCTAAGGACAGTGATTTAATCTCCTGATGGTGTTACCCCAAAACTGTACAATTCTCCAAACACGTATGGCTCTGCTTTCTTCTTCCATAAATGTTACACAAAACAGCACTCATTTAGATTCTCTCCAAAATTAAACCTCCGACTCGTTTCAAAATGATAATAATGGCACGCTTTCAGACAAATGGTTTTTCCACCTCGACTGGTTATCTCGTACAGACTTTATATAAGTGTTATTTTTTTACTTTAAGGGTTAGGAGTCTCTTCGGACACAAGGAGCTATCACCAATTTAACTTACAAACAACAACTTATACTTATTTTTCACGCACTGTTCTTAAACTGGACTTCTCGTTCAGGATGGTAAAAACATAATGATAAAAATCTCCCGGTCTCATTTTCAAATCGACTGTCTTTTCCAACTACCCTCGTTTTTTCTATCCAATCATACACATTCATTCTTTCTACCTATTTTTAAAATTTCTTATTTTTAAATTTTAAGAAATCAAGCGTGTTTTACCCACTTAAGTTTTTCCCCAGAAGATAATCCCGACTAAACTTTCTTTTGTGTCCACAGACAAATCTGTATTTGTAAAAGATAATGTCTAATTCATAGCATTACCTTCAAAGAAAAATAATATACAAACTATTATCTATTAAACATTAACTTGAAATTCATATTTGATACAAAGCCATGTATAATTATTTGTAAGATTTTAAACAATATTTCTGTATCCGGGAGGTAAAGGACACTATGTCCATTTTCTTACTTTTTCAGGAGAACAGTTTTAACATTTTTTAAAATTTTAATCAGTAAATACTCAAATGTTTCTTATATTTAACCAAGATTAATATATTATTATTATTGTGTGTATAATCATTTTTCCTTCCATGAAGTATTATATACCTGAGGTTTACCGTTCATTGTATACACATTTAAAAAATGTGTAGTTGGACATAATGTTTTTACCTCTATAAACTTTTTTAAATAATGTGACATTCCATGTTAAGGTCTCTACAAAATAAAAAAGACAAACACAATAAACAGCCTATACTATTATTTTATTAAAGACAAATATCAAGTCTCAAAATTGTTAAAGGGTCTCCATATCATCTTCATCTTCTTGGGGGTATTCGTTTGTGGCTACTTCGCTGTATTAAATTATAATAAAACGCATGACAAACCGAAGGAACAAAAGGCAATATTGCAATTAAGTCATTGTTCTTTTATTTTTTGATTGGTAATGGGATTACTGAGACTTACCTCATGAAGTCCTCCTCATAAATATTTTGATTATTGAAATCGGTCTTATAAAAGAGCTTTCCAATATGTTTTTGTTAGACTTGTAGGAAAACACATGTTCATAGTAGAACAGGCTCTTTATTAACATTCTTTTTTCTACTGACAAAAGGATAATTAGGTGACAGTTTTTTATTGAACAGCGTTTTGAAGTTTTTGAAATCTACAAGTTCCATATTGTGCACTGTGTATTTACCTGATGTTTCTGTAACTAGCTGTTGCCATTCCCATGGTGTTAAAATGGCCAAATTGGAAAGTTTCTTTTTTTTTCTCTCGATCAAAGCATGAATACTGTCTGCTTCTATATGTGTGTGCCCTTTTAGTAAAAAATTTTAAGTGATCGTGTTTATTTAAGAGTACGTATGCAGTATCCAAAAATAGTACATTATAATGAATGTCTGAATGTCTTTCATTGCATTATTCAATGTATAGTTGATACATCTTTTCTATTGTAAGTTTGTGTTCAGATAATTTCTCTTGCTCCTTTCTCTGGAATAATGACTCTCGTACTTTAGGAAGGGATTGATATATTAATATATACTATTTATGGTTTCGGTAGGAGTTTTCTTTTCCCACGAGAGTTCGGATCCATTTTGCAATTATTAAACAACTATTATTATATAACTTTTAACAATCTTACACTATTGCGAACTAAATAAATTGGTTACAATTATTTTAGTTCATGATAATTCCACCAGGTACCAAGGTACATAATACTATGTCCGGAGAGTAAATACCAGTGCACCAAGTCCACATCCACCTCTGACTAAAAGTGGACTTGGTGTTTATTAAAAAGTTGGTAACTTGCCGTAGAATTGTCTTTGGACATAGTATGGTTTAGCTGTGTGTAGAGCCAGAAAAGTGCAATATTCAAAACATTGCAAATATTCAAAAGTGCAATAATCCCAATTTTGATAAAAATGAACATAGTGTCCTTTACCTCCGGGGTACAGATTTATTACATTATAAAGAACCCCGAAATGTTTTTCCATACAAATTGTTTTTAAAAACTATTTAGAAACCTATACAGGGTCTTGAATATTTATGATCTCATAGTATTTTGCATACAAAAATTTATTTTATTTTTGATGTATTTTAGAATAATAACAATATATATTTATATAAATACATAAAGACAAAAAAGCTATACATATATCACTAATTAATTTATTTCTGCATCATTATACATATCGTATACATACATCCGTGGCCTTTGCATATTCCAGAAAATAAATTTTTAAAATTTATGGAAACGCTTTGGTAAATTTTTTTAACGAAAGCAGTCAATATATAATGCTTAATTGCAGCTATCAGCAAAGTAAAAAAGTAAAAAATAATAATTGATGCAAGATATCGTATACATATCGTATACATACATCCGTGGCCTTTGCATATTCCAGAAAATAAATTTTTAAAATTTATGAAAACGCTTTGGTAAATTTTTTTGACGAAAGCAGTCAATATATAATGATTAATTGCAGCTATCAGCAAAGTAAAAAAGTAAAAAATAATAATTGATGCAAGATAGCCATTTATATTTATTATGACATAATCGAATATCTAACGATAGTATTGAAAATTCGCTTTTACTGGAACTGCTTTTATTTATCGGAAATTGTCACCCGTAGAGATTTTAATGCGTCCTTTTAACTGCTAAATCGATTTCCATTTTCCAATACATTTCCTTGATTAATAGAAAATACAGCTACGTCTTCCCGCTAAAACCACCCTTAGCGGAACAACGAAGAAAAATATACGAAGTATCACTGAAAGATTTATTCAAAGAAGATGAGATATGAACGATTTAAAAACTTTAATATTCAGTAAGAACTGAAAACGAAAACAGGAACTATAAATATAAGATAATTAAAAAATGACAACGACTACTTTGTATAGATATATTGTAACTTATGATTATAGACAAAGCGAAAAGCTCAGGTTCATTCGGAAAAATATTTCCATGAGATTTTTTTGCCTAATGACTTTCATCAGATAACCTAAAATTAGAATCATGAGGCTGCTCAGGCGAAAAATTTTTAAAACATTTTTAAAGATTTTTTTTAAACAAATTGTAACTTTTTCTTGCACGGAGAATTTTTTTTTTAATTTGCTGGATCATTCTCAACAATCTAGATTTTTTTGTGGTTTTTCTGTAAACTTGATCAAATAATTTAAAACTGAGAAAAACGCAAAACTACTATTTCAAGGCTCAAAAACACAAGTAAACAACATTAGTTTTAAAGTCACCAAGGCCCTATAATTAAATTCAGACCTTGTTTTATCATTTTCTGATAAGAATTTTGGGTCTATTTAATTTTAAAACATTATTTTTTAATTAGTAATAAAGCGCTTATGACAGACCGGGCGCTCGCGCTGCGGTCTATATAAGAGAGAGAAACAAGATCTAGGGCACACATTTTTACAGGTTCAAATCCTTATTGGAAAAATAAGTGCCCGCGCTACCATAGAAGCTTCATAATGAATTTAAAAACAATGATTTATTAGCTATTTATGCACAAATAGTGTTTTATGCCCTGAGAGTAACATAATCCAACCAGAGGGCCTCTTACTCGAGGGATTGATGTTGCTCGATGGCAAAAATTGTTAAAAGAGTTTGAAGTTTTCGCCTGGGAGACATATTAAACCTTATTTTGAGGTATCTCATAAAAGTGTAATATATTTGTAATATATTTTATAAAAAAAAATCAAAAATGTCTAAAATAAACACTTAATACTCTTTCCTCGTATATACTAGTGATAGGCACAAGGAAGTGTGGAGAATCTCAAATGGCTTTAAGATTGAAATAAAAGATGTTTCAGAGCAGCTTGTTAATAAAATGAAAAGTCTACACCAACAAAATAAAGCAAAGAAATTTTACAACGTGGTTGTAAAGAGACCTAACTTAAGGCAGAGGAAAATAATTATTGAGAAGGAAAATAAGATCATTATTAGATGAAATAAATATTTCGAGGACCTACTGAATATTGAGAGGTATGTTGCTGGCAGATAGCAACAATAACAGTAGAAACACAGATAGAGCAGGCGAGGCTGCTGGATACGAGGATGGAGAAGATATAGGAAGCAACTATAGATGATAAAGGCTGTGAAATGGTCCCTGAATCAGATTAACTAATTAAGTCAGTTGGTGAAGATTTAAAAAACTGTCCTTTCATCTAGGACAGTAAAGAATTGCCTGAGGAATGAAAAAAGGGCTAATTTTTCTAATTCATTAGAAATATTGCAAATTAGAATGTACCAGATTCCCAAGAATAAACAAAATAATTCCCACCAAACCTATTAGGTTTTTGTAACTAAAGGCATACCACTCAAAATCTGCATTTTTGCTTGGTATTGGCTTAAGCAGACAAATAATCGCTGTTGGGCGTATTCAAGAGCCATGAAATTTCACATAACTTGTTAAAAAAACCAAAAATCTTATGTGAGTCAAACTTAAAGGCATATTTTAATAGTTAAAAAAACACAATCCTTAAAGATTCACATAGACGGACATCTATACAACAACATTCTGAACACACTAAATATAGTCACAAACAGGTTTATAAAAAATATCGTCACAAAAATAACAAAAAATTGCACAAATCACAAAAGTTGAGCTTATGTAGTAAACAAATGCAATAAAAACCCATAAGAGAGCTAAAATAGTTGTTCCTGGTTCTAGCAGTAGACCTATAATAGCTCTTGAAAATACTCTTACATTTCTAACAAAATTGCTATCATTAGAGATTTCTACTCAAGAGGGCTGGAAAAATGCGTCAATGGGGCCAAAGTATGGATAACCTTAGACAGTAAAGTTGCACTAAAGAGTGAAGTCTACAAGTTATTAGTCCATAACAGATTGAAATTTAACAGACTGTACCTTAAGCAACAATTAACTTGATATGGATGCCAGAGCATAAACATAACTCCTAGTGAAGGATATTTAAAACTGGAAAATTAAACATAATGAGACACACCGGATTAAATTCAAGGCTAAAATCAAACAAAAAAAATATTACAATCTTCTGTGCGCTACGCAAAAATACTCTTTAGAAGGTAAAACTTATAGTAACTGCAGGTGTGCACTGGGTTCACTTACTGGAAACTGTTTATTCGATTATTGTCTCTATAAAATGAGCAAAATAAATAGAGCAATATGTGTTCTGTGCAAATGCTTTGTAATAGAGTAAGTTCGGATATCACCCTGATAGAGATACTACCGATCAGATCTTTAATATGAGTCAAGCATTGGAAACAGGAGGGTTAAGTTAAGTAGACATCGAAGTGCTATTTGCTAAGAAAATATGATTAAGTTCCTCCTTGTTTTAAAGTTTTGCAGATAGATTTGAAATGAACAAAACACATTTTATGTACAACTCGTAAATGCAGACGACTAATATACATATTCAAAACTCAACCTGAATATTCTGGATAAATATTTCTGAGAATAAAAAAAATAATTAAAAAACCAATATTAGTAAGGATAAAGAGTTGAATTTGGAGATGTATATAACACCGATATTTTAAGCTAAGTCATTGTAAACTGTTATCCATAAAATCTATAAAACTCACTTTTATTAAAGTTCCGTTTTGCCAATTCGGTAAACATATTTAACTACATCAATTTTCTCGATTACGGTGATTTATTGCGTCGACCGTTGCGAAAATGTTTTTTTATTTTCTATTCACACAAACAAACAAGACGAGTAGAATGACCCACTAATACAATTTTACAATCTTTATACGCATTTATGACAACACTTCATAATCTTTTGTTCTAGGATAGTGAATATAAATTATGTTACGATATAATATCCAAATAGATTTGGTATTGTGGAAACATCAACATTGTTGTTTAATGGAGAGGATATTTTGCACATTTTCTTAGTTTTCAAGTTTGTCCAACAAGTCGGAATATACATAAAGTCGATTAAAAAGATAAGTAGAAGTAATATTTAAATATTTTGTATAACAAGTGGCGTATAAAAAAATTACGTACCCATTAACGCCTTAAAAAGAAACTAGCGTGAAAAAAATGGTAAATGGTACAAAATTGTGATGTTTGGGTTACATTTATTACATATATTTAAAAAAAAATTTTTTTCAAAAACATTTTGAAATACAAAAATAAAGAAATACTCAAATGGATACGTTAGGTATTTGTATGGTATTTTTCAAAACATCCTTTTTTAATACACATTGTTTTTTCATATTTTTTGCATGTCCTCCTTGCCTTCATATGACACACACAACACTTTAACTGTTTTTCCACTTTTCCCGAAAAATGAAAACCTTCGGTGACTTCAATGCTGGAACCAGCTTCTCTTATTCTATGTGTCTTTGAAGTAACACCATCTCTCAAATAACTACGTACTATATGACGACGGAATTCTAACTGATCCATCACATTTTCAGCAGAAATTTGATAAAATTTACAGGCATTAGTCATTGTCATAAAATAAAAATATCTGGGTATATATATATATATATATATATATATATATATATATATATATATATATATATATATATATATATATAGATATATGTAAATACTTTTTTCTTTTTGGGTGTGGTAGTCAATAAAAAATAGAGCTTTGCTAAGGCGTACTATTTATTCTGAAATCCGAGCTTTCGGTGGTTATTTGCCACCTTTATCAAGGTCTACAATGAAAATTACTGTGTTATAACATTAGGCTGATGTAATATAAAAGTTATAAAAACTTACCAGAAAGTAAGATTCATAGCATATAAAACACAACGTTAAATAACATAATGTGATCTGAATTATTGAAGGCATTAAAAATTTTAAAAACTTTAAAATACTTAAAAATTAAAGAACATGTTACAAAGTTTAGAAAGTAAAAAATAAGACGACATGTTTGACAAAAAACAGTCGTCTTCGCAGGTTTGAATTCAGTCACATCTCACGAACAGAAAGAGGTAGTAGGAGGAACTATTGTTGTTTAAATATGGATGTGATAACCTTTTGACACGTTCTTTCATTGCTAGGATCACATCCAGATCATCTCCAACATGATATTAACCTCTTACGGAATATTTTTGTTGAAAATTCATATCCTCTAAGACTGATTAATAAATTAATTTTTAATGTTCCATTTGTTAACAGAAATAACATTCTCACTAATTCTCAATCAGTGCCCTCAGCACAAAACAATTCTTCTCAAACAAGTGTGTATTTTTATGCCCTTCCGTATATTCCAAAACTAACCGTAGAACTTACTAAAATTTTCAAAGAATTTAAGAACATCAAAATAGCTAACAAGAACATCAAAATCATACGTCAGCTATATAGCAAAATAAAACAACCCCTAACTACTTTAGAGTCAAGAGATGTTGTTTATTGCATTCAATGTACTGAATGTCCATCCACGTACATTGGTGAAACTGGAAGAAATCTGTCTAGTCGTATCATTTCTCATAAGAGTGACTGTAGACTAAATAAACCCACTTGTGCTTTGGCAGAACACACTATCGATCTAGACCATAAGATAGATTTCAACAATGTTAAAATATTAGCCAGAGAGAAAAATAAATTTAAGAGAACATTCTTAGAAATGGTACATATCAGCAGGAGTGATAACAACAATCTGAATAAAAGATCTGAGATCCAGAATCTTAGCAAAATTTACAATTTTATTTTGACTTTTGACTAGGGTTTTCTGCATCTCAGAGTGCTTCATGTTTCGTAAATTCCAATATTAATTGCTATAATTATCATGATTAACTTCAGTTATTATTCAGATGTTCATTTTGTTTTGGTTGTTTGTTTTTTCTAAACCTACTTACTAAATACTATTTTCTTTTTATTTTTTGACATAATAAAACCTTTTTTTAAATTTCCCTCTCAATTCTAAGTTGGTAACATGGTTGGTAGTACTTAAAATCACAAACGGCATTTTGTTAGACATCAGTTTGAAAGTTTGTTTTTTGTAGTTACATCGAACTATTTAAACAACAATATTTCCTCCTACTACCTCTTTCTGTTCGTGAGATGTGACTGAATTCAAACCTGCGAAGACGACTGTTTTTTGTCAAACATGTCGTCTTATTTTTTACTTTTTAAACTTTGTAACATGTTCTTTAATTTTTAAGTATTTTAAAGTTTTTAAAATTTTTAATGCCTTCAATAATTCAGATCACATTATGTTATTTAACGTTGTGTTTTATATGCTATGAATCTTACTTTCTGGTAAGTTTTTATAACTTTTATATTACATCAGCCTAATGTTATAACACAGTAATTTTCATTGTAGACCTTGATAAAGGTGGTAAATAACCACCGAAAGCTCGGATTTCAGAATAAATAGTACGCCTTAGCAAAGCTCTATTTTTTATTGACTACCACACCCAAAAAGAAAAAAGTATTTACATATTTTTTCCAAACTAGTCAAAAAAATTTTGGACTACCTTGTCTATATATATATATATATATATATATATATATATATATATATATATATATATATAGATATATATATATATATATATATATATATATATATATATATATATATATCGAAAAAAATTGCAATATCTGGGACACATTATGAGAAATCAGCACCATTACTCCCTGCTACAGTCTATATTGCAAGGTAAAGTCAAAGGTAAGCGAGGACTCGGTAGAAGGAGAATATCATGGCTGCGGAATTTAAGAACATGGTTTGAGAAAACGTCAACAGAGCTGTTTCGAGCCGCAGCGAGCAAGGTTATGATTGCCAATATGATTTCCAACATCCGAAACGGATAGGAACCAGAAGAAGAAGAAGAAGAAGTCATTATCATGTCAAGAAAGTACGTCAATAAAACCTACCACCACTTTTTACCTTTTATTGATATGCACTGGTCAGGCGCATCTTTTACACACACTCCAGAAATGTAGGAAGCAAACAATTTTGGCTGTACTACATTTTCTTTTGATATTGATACTCTGGACCACCGTTTTATTTGACTTAATGATTCAATGGTATCTTCAAATAAGATAGAACAAGAACTATTTTTATACCATTTCACAGACAAAATTTCATTAGCTTTGTCGAATCTATAATCATTAATATTTTTCAATATTTTCGGTTCAACGCGAATTCTTTCAGTCATGAGTTTACAAAACTCAATTCATCAGTCTGGATCATCATCGCCTGGTTCTTGAAGAATTTGTGTTTTTTGTGGATGAAAGTTTTATAATTTCAACACCTTTCTGACTGACTCATGTAATGTCCTGTCATTGCAGATACTTAACGTGTTGATGCAGTAGGGCCTACTGCAAAATTTCCAAGGACCTCAATTTAGGATGCTTCATTCAATAATTTTGGGGCACCCCTTTTTTATTTTGCACTGATCCCGTTTCTCTAAACCTTTGAACTAAATCGCGGATATACACGTGACTTACATTTTTTTTTTAAAACCTTTCATGAAATATTTGAGCTGTTCGTAATTAGCACTGATTCTGGGAGGCAAATATGAAAATGATCTCCACGCGTTCAGGTATACTGTAAACGTAAACCATCGTGGCAACTACAGCTGAATAACAGTACCGATCGTACAAATAATAAAAACCATGGCATTGAAAAAAAAATCTGACGCGCACTTATCATTAAAAATAGTAGTCCGGGAGATGGCATTACAAATACAAAAGTTATAGTAAGCCAGCTGATATTAACATCCTGTACAATTATTAAGCAATAATTATACAGGGTCCTCAACAGAATCAACAATAACCTCATTACATTTTCCATTTAAGACAAAGTTTCACAATTATTGCTTCACCCTGTATAATTATCATTTATACCAATGGATAGCATTTTTTATGGTCTTTTTAATAATGTATCACAACTATTGGTTTGCAATTATACTTTTTTGGTTTAGGTGGGTGAGTCATAGGGGGCTGATGGGGTGAGTTATCTTTCATGTCATTTTAGTTCCCCCTTGCTATCCTAGAAACGGTTTTAAGCATTTTTCGATATCAGATTTTGTTTATGAGATATAGCCCATGTAAGTTTTAAAATTGACACACTGTATAAAGGTTTATTAGTGAGAACGTAAATCTAATTCTACATATATATATATATATATATATATATATATATATATATATATATATATATATATATATATATATACACAACCTAACTTATGGAATCATCTAATATTTTAAATATATATTAAAGCAATTTAATTACCAATACATAAAACTTAAAGAAACCCCTAAATTCTTAATTAATAAAATTGAAATTATTTTGTTTTAAAAGTCAATAGCATCCAAAAAATCAGTGTACATTGAATAATGTTTAAATTGTTTTTATTTATTTATGTTTTTTTAAGTAGTTGGTGTTACTAACCCTACGCCATAAGTAAGCTCCAATTCGTGTGAGAATGCTCCTAAACAAATTTTCAAGATTTTATTATGGTAAGTTGTTTCCTTTCTTTAAGAGCAGCTTTTACTAGCTGTACGGTGTTTTATGAATTATGCCGCAAGGTCTAATTCTTTTTTAAGCATATCTCACAAATGCTCTATAGATTTAAGTTCGGGTGAGCAAGCAGGCCATTACAGAATAGTAGTATCCTCTGCTTCGGGGAAGTCAGTAATAACTCTGCTTGTACGTGAAGTTACATTTTCATGCATGAAAATTAAATTTTTTTTAACTAATATGATTTTACACAAATCCTGGTTTCGTCTAAAAATATCATATTTTGTCAATTTCCAATGTTCCAGTTTTATTATTAAAGACACCAATTTTGGCGATCAATCTTGTGACGCCTAGTTGACGCAGGAACCCGTAATTCTCTACTCGATATGGTCTTTGGGCACAAAGCCTTCTTCTTATTGTTTCAACTAAAATACCTACTCCTATACCTTCCAAAAGCTGCTCTTGGAGTTGAGGTTGAGAAAATGTTGGGTCTCTTCTAGCCACTTGGACAATCACCGATTATGGCAAGCAATTGTTACGTTTGGTGACTTTATCTTTGTATACTCTTAAACGTTTATAACTCTTGATACCTTTTTTTGTCTTTATAGAGAAGGTCTGGAATCTTCAAAAGACATCTCAGTCCAGGAGCCTGACGCCTCATCGACGTCTGACTTACTGACGACTTACCTTAGTGCAGGATTCGTTCTTCGTATTCCTGGCGATAGTTCCCAAGGTACTTTAAAATGTCCTCTCGTTGTCAAGTCTACGCCGAACGCCTACCTGCTAAACCAGACCTTCCTCTGTGATTCAGAGACCCGGAAGCCTAATGGCCTCTGTGAGGCAAGCATCCCTTCCGAAGCATTACTTTCAGTCATTAATTCTCCATTCATCCACATCCAAACTCTATTCATCAGCAAGGAGGCTCATTGTGTTGTTCCAGGTAGCGCGTAGAAGCCCCTTATCGCTCCTAGTACGGCATCATTCCCAAAACGGGCATTTCCTTCTTCCCCACAGTTTCACTCACGCATTCTAACTCATACAGTCTGACCCACTTTTCTAGCTTTAACTTTCAGCATATTTTACTGTTACCTTTGCCGTTGATCTAGCTGTTTTTCTCCCTCTTCTTTTTTTCTTAGTCTGTACTGATATAGTTGTGTACGTTAGTCAAACCTAATTTATTTTCAATCAATCTCTCAATCATTTTTCTCACTGTAACAAAATTCACACCTGTCCCTCTCTCCATTCTTTTCCTTTCTACTATCCATCTGCTGCAATCTAACCTTGTATGTGTCACAGTGTCCGAGTGTGTACAGTATAGGCATTCATCTGTGTCAGTCTTTCTAAACCTTGAGAGGTACGCCCTAAAACACCCGTGTTCTGTGAGCACCTGCGTCAGGAAATAATCGAGTTGCCTGTGGTCACAGTCCACCCAGTCTCTTATGTTCAGGATTAACATTTTCGTCCACTGTGCCACATCCTCCGTATTGTTCCATTCTTTTTGCCATCTTTCAATTTACCCTTCCCTTTACTGTCTTCTCTCGGCCACAGTAAGGTTTGGACCTCTTCTCTCATAAAGCTCTTTTCTTTCTATTGCCAAAACATGCAACGGAACATGCCGCATACCCAGGTTTAGTTTTAACTCCTGATACCTAGCATTGGTTTTTAACACAACGACCCGTGTTGTGCGTACCACTGCAGCTTTGTCCCTCTGAGACATTTCTTTCTTTACAAGACCAATGATCTTTTCACTATGCACATTCGTTAACCCCACACAAGGCATATTATTGCCTTGGAAATTTAATTTATTTATTTTCGTTCAATTTACAACTAAACAAATAATCTACACCGTACCGGGCTGTTTTATCTGATTGTTTTGTTGTTTGTTTATTTTCAATAAAAACCTTTACTCTTGGCAATAACAACAAGTTTTTCCAAAGAAATGAATATTGGTTTGAAATAAATTGGTGATACCATATAAGTTTGGTTGTGTGTACAGTTTAAATTAAGTTTTTATTGTCATTCCATTGTAAATATTGAAATTTGCCATATTTAATCCTTTATTACAAAACATACCAAACGCCTCTATACTATAAAAAATATCGCGATCTCTCCCGTCCGTATTGTATTCCAAACGTGCCGAAGAATATCTCAAACATTTTGTCCGAAATTTCATAAACCGCTTATCTTGTATCAATATTTGTAATATAGAAGACGTATTGGCTTTCTTCGATGATGAACAGTAGGCTTTTTTATCTAGACTCCAAGCTTGTTTGCAGTCTTGAATAGAACCGAATACGGCCTTAAGAAATCAGTATCGAATATTTTAACAATTAGTAGCAAAAACGAGAAGAGCTTTTATCTCAATCGAGAAAAATATTTGCGTTTTAGATATTGTTTTTATATGGAGTTGTCCTACTCTCCCCTTCTATATTTTGTAGCCGAATAAAGTTCGGAATTTATGTTTGTCATTGCTAAATGACTTTTGTCATTTAGCAAAAAGTATTTTAGAATTATTGTAGATGCATATTTTAACTAAGGAATAATATAATTGCATTCTCTTCTCGCAACCACTAACTTTGAGTACTTTAATGATGTTAAATTAACTAAGAGATATATTTACTCAAAATACTAACAATTTTAATAAAAAATCTTTTATATTTAACATTTTACTTTTCACTTCAAAAACAGCTACTTTCATACTTGTAGTTCAAAAATAAAGGAAGTCCAAAATTCACGAAAGATTTGATTTTACCGCCATTTGTGCAGTGACGTGGCAACAACAAAACAAAAGATAGCTCATAGCTTAGGGATAGTAAAAATGAAGGTGTTACATGAAAGAACAATGGGTTTCAAGTGTTGAACAATTGTATAGACATGAAACAAAAGAGCAGACGCGATTGGAAATTAATTCGGAATCTTCGCAACAATCCCGCCGCCCCGGCACCTAATCTGACAAAAGTCACACCCGATCAGATAGCCCATCATCTCCTGATAAATGGTAAGATGACATCAAGGAAAAACAAAGTGAGAGTACAACGAAATATCGACGAAGAGGCTGTTCTAGGTATCTCCTTTTGTCTGAAGAAGATGAGAAGTGCGACCCACCAAATAAAAGATAATAAGGCGGCTGGCCTAGATGATATACGAACAGAACAAATAAAGCACTTTGGACCAAAAACCCTAGAGTGGCTCGTAAAAATGATGAACTGTTGTGTCTGTACATTCCAAATCCGCAAAAACTAGAGAAAAGCCAGAGTGGTGGCTCTCTTAAAACCAGGAAAGGATCCGGCTAATACCAAGAGTTTGCATTGTGTCTCCCTGTCTCTCATTTGTGTCACCTTTTCAAGGCTTTCGAAAGAATGATACTGAACCGGATCGCTGAATCTGTGGACTCCAAAATTATTCCTGAACAAGCAGGGTTTATACACGGAAAATGCTGCTGCTGTCAAACTCTTAATCTTACCCAACACATTAAAGATGGGTTTAAACGGAAAAAAAATAACAAGAGTAGCGTTTATAGAAATGACTGCCGCCTATGACACAGTTAACCATCAAAGGCTGCCGGTAAAACTCTACGAAATTTCAAAGGAGTTTCAGCTAACAAGATTAATGAAATGGCTTCTCCAGAATAGACGCTTCTACGTAACGCTCCAGTCTAAGAAGAGTCGGTGAAGGGATTGAAAAAATGGACTCTAACAGTAAAGTGTCCTCGTGCCATTACTATAAAATATTTATACCAACCCAAAAACCAACAAACAATACAGTTTATTTGCATGGATGATACAGCTGTGACAGCTGAGGGAAATACCTTCAATGAAGTCGAAGTAAAACTGACAGATGCCCTAGAAGACTTAGCACTATACTATGACGAAAACCATCTGAAACCCAATCCTACAAAAACCTAGGTGTGTGCTTTTCGCCTCAGAAACAAGCATGCCTGAAGGACACCGGAGTTGTAATGGCGTGGCCAGATGCTGAAACACAATGAAACGCCAAAATACCTCGGCGTATTTCTAGACAGAACTTTGTCGTATCGATATCACTGTCAAGATTCCAAGAAAAAAGTAATCGCCAGAAATAATGTCATCCGCAAATTAACAAACATAAAATGGGAAGCATCACCACACATTCTTCCTACTTCTGCTTTAGCATTATGTTTTTCTGCTGCCTAGTTTGGAGCACCAGTGTGGGAAAACTCTGCTCACGCTAAAAACGTCCATGTTGCTTTAAATTAGACTGTTGAGTATAATATCTGGTTGCCTGAAACCGACACCTATCGAAGAGGTTTACCCTATAGTTGGAATCGCTCCACCTGCTATCAGAAGACAGGTCACGTCAAAGATAGAACGAAAAAAGCATGAGACGGATCAAAGACACCCCTTATATGACCACCAAGTTTAGCCAAGTAGATTAAGTTGTTGAAAAAGCTTTGCGGTTCATGGCAAGCGTCAGCTACAACACATTTTGATCCCTTGGATGAAATGGCCGCTGGACATAATTTGCCATATTCCACATGATAAGAGGTCAACAGACTAAGAACTGGCGTTTTACATTATGTTATTAACCTGAAGAAATGGGGATACCAGGTGAACAATACCTGCGACTGTGGCAGGGTTCAGAATAGTTACCATCTACTATCATGCATAGAGATGAGAGGAACTTGCACAAAAGAAGACCTAGTTTTAGCAAATGACAGGTCAATCTATGTAGCCAACTATTGGAGATACAAAATTTAAAGCTGATGGTGTTTCGGACACCAAAACAAACCAACAACAAAATACTGAAAGTTTGGCGGTCATAGTTCGAAAATTTCGTACAAAATTTGTTGTGCTGGTGAAAGTCTAGGGCCATCAATTCGGCGTCGTGGACAAAAATTGCAAATTCTAAAAAGCTCACCACAGCATAAACTTAAACATATAGTTGGCCAAGAATATGGTGCAGCCAGTTCGGTGAGCAAAAGGCGTACAATCTGTTGTTCGAAAAGAATTTCCCTGAGTTATCTACCTATGTGCATTGTTGTTTTTATAATTTTAATCTTGCGATTTCTCAAGAATGTTCTATATTAGAAATTCGAAATTGTATGGGAACTGTAAAAGTCACTTATAATTTTTACAACTATCCCAAGCGGCAAAATGTTTTAGAAAATCAAATCAGTTAGAGCAGAAGCCGAAACTAGAAAAATTAAAAAAAGTGTCTACAACAAGATGATTTCAAAGACATGACATGACATGACATTTATTTTCTTACTTCCTGTCATTATTAAAGCACTAGATGTTAATACAAACTGGAGTGACAACAAAACTGACACTGATGGTCAGTTGTTGTCGGCTCCAATTTGCAAATGTGACTTTGTTTTTCGTCTCGTTGTGGTCAACTCGGTGGTCAATTCAATTTATCGCTTAGTTAGTACCTTCAAATAGAAAATCTAGACCTCCGTTTAGCTATTAAATCTGCAGAAAAAACGAAAGAATCTTAGAACAGTTAAGACAAAACGCGTATAAAACCTTTACCAATATTTTTGGACAAGTATAAACTATTTGCAATGCATGATGCAATGAATATATTTGGTGATAATATATCTCTTCCAAGGACAGTAATTTATCAAAGAAAGATAATTAATGTACCAGTCTCTACGCAAGAAGAATATTACAAAAGATTTGTTTTTATCACACAAAGAGATTTTAAAACCATTTCAGGACTTACTGATGAGACTTACTATGATGAGACGATAGGTAAATCATTTCAAAGTCTAGTAGATGGACTTAATGACACAAATATAAAAGGAAAAATCTTTCTTTTGAAACATTTTCTAAAATATTTCCAACTTAAACCGACACCACAAAATGCTTTTGAAATTCTTGATATATGTAACAAGAACTTATTTCCTCTGGTTTAAAATTTACAACTAATAATGACGACCTTACCTATAAGGACCTGTACATGCGAAAGATCATTTTCATCGCTAAAAATACTAAAGATGTATTTAAGAAATTGTACTAGCGAAGAGAGATTAAATTGTTTAGCTTTAATGTTTATCCAACCACGATTTGCACCAAATCTTCGTGGACTTTAAACAAGCTTACGATTCTGTTAGCCGAGTGCATTGTGGGAGTACCTGGAAAGCTGGTACGATTTGCATAGGTGAGCACAGAGAACGCTTCCACATGGATCAGAATTGGCAGCACCACGTCGGAGGAATTCCTCATTGACACCGAGCTTAGACAAGGAGATCCTCTCGCCCCCCTGCTATTTAATTTTGCACTGGAACATGTGGTAAGGAAAGCTTAACCACAACGGATTTGCCGCCCAAGGATCAAAAATACTATTGGCGTTTGCGGATGACGTGGACACAAGTGCACCATCCACCAGAGGTACAAATGGAGTTTTCACCCTATTCGAAAACGGAGCCAAGGAAGTTGGTCTGAAGGTCAACGAGGACAAGACCAAGTATATGGTGGTTACAAAGAACACAAGACTAAGGGTAAAACAAAACGTAACGATCAATGACTACAACTTTAAGGTCGTCAAAGAATTCAAGTACCTGGGAGCGATCATAACATCTGAGAATAAATATGAAAAGGACGTGGCAGCCAGGATATTTGCAGGAAACAGGGCATATTACTCATTAATCCCCATACTTAAATAAAAAATACTCTCAATATCAGCAAAAATAAGAGTGTAGAAGACAATAATTCGTCCCACAATAACGTTTGGAAGCGAGACGTGGAGTCTGAACCAGCGGGAAACGAGAAAATTACTGATACTGGAAAGAAAGATACTGCGGACTATATATGGACCTTGCAGAGAAGAGATAACAGGAGAACAGAGAAAACACAATAATGAACTCCAAACAGTATACGGAAATGAAATCATAGTAAGCTACATTAAAGCAAACCGAATAAGGTGGGTGGGTCACGTGTTAAGATCGAGTGACAAAAGACTGATGGCAGAAGGTCAGTTGGTCGCCCAAGAGAGAGATGAAAGGATGCAGTAGCCAGTGATCTACGCAAAATGGGAGAACAGCAATGAGAAAAAGCTGCTCAGGACCGACAACAATGGAGGCAAATAGTAGACGCGACCAAGACTCACATGATGTTTATCCATCAGAATATTGAAATAGATGAAGAAGAGGTATCAAACCATTTGGTTCAAAAGCAACGCCGTTTGAACATTTTATTATAAATTTAATTTGGTTACAGTTTATTATTTAACACACAGTTTAGGATTTAAATTGATATTTTTGAAGATTCATTGTATTTAGATATAGATACCTGAATCGTTGGCACTCCTAGTTAACTGGTAAACTAGTAACAAAAACCCAAATTTTAAGAACGCAACATGGACATGGAGGTAGTATAAAATAAATTTTCTGTACCCGTTTCCCCCTACAGGTAAATACCTAACTTGGATGATATTAATGTTAACGACATCTGGTTTCAACAAGATGGTGCAATATGCCATATAACCTAAGAAGCAATTTAATTACTGCTGGAGATATTTTCTGGACGTGTAATCTCTCGTTTCGTTTTTCAGAATTGGACCCTAGATCTTGTGATTTAATACCATTATATTTATTTTTATGAAGGTATTTAAAGTTAAAAGCCTACGCTAACAAGCCTGCAACTACCCGTGCATTGAAAGAGAAAATAAAATGTTGAATTAATAAAATTCAGCCACACAATCATGGAAAATTTCGACCAAAGAGTGCTTATGTGCCAGCAAAGTCGTGGCGCCAATTACCTGATGTGTTATTCCATACATAACTTTATCTTATATACTTTATGATTAAAAAAAAATAATATCTAAAGAAAAAAAAAACAGTTTTTTATTAAAATCAAATCTGTCGTAAAATTTGCGACACCCATTATAAACAAATTCCAACTTTACATAAAAGTTGGAAAAATTAAAAATGTAAGAACACAAGGTATGTTTCAGGCAAGAATATAGAAATAAGGGAAATATGGACAAATATTTTAAAGGAAAAACAATTATCCCAGATAAGACTATTTGGAAAGATGATTGAAAATTAGAAATGATTATACCTACTATCAAAAACCCAGATTATCTTTAAATTTTCTAAAAAATTCCAAACACTAATATCTAAATATAGGAGCACACTATACATCCTGGTACATGTAGTTTTACTTAGATATCAATCATATTCATAAAGCATGATTTACATTTTTTTTTATAAAATATAATAATATCGAAATAACCTGCAACAAGAAATTATGATTTATAATCCGTTAATCCAAGGATAATGGCAAGCTGAAACCTTGAAGCTGAATAGATTTTCTTAGTCTGTCGTTGTAAAAAGCGTTTATTTGTCATTAATAAAATATTCAAAACAGCATTACACTTTTACGTCTGATAGGAAGATAAGTTAAACAAGCGAGGAAAATGAGAAAAGTGACGAGGCATTATGCGTCTTTTCGGTCGGATTTTTCGTAAATTGCATTTTGAAATTTTCAAAAAAATGTTTGGATTTGAACAAACAAAACATTTAAAATGTACAGCTGAAAGTAGTCAATACCAAAGAGATTGTTGAGTACTATTTTTTTAAACAGTTGCTGCTGCACAATATCACAGAGAGACACTTTGACAAAATGGATATTACCAAAGATAGTGCTACAGTGCCCAACTAGAGAAACGATAAAGTAACTTATGAGTATTTTAATTACAGAATATTGAGCGGAAATACCAGAATTCAACTTGAGTTTTTCAAGGCATGGTCCTCTTCCAATCGTCTCGATTCCATCGTTCTTCTAATTTCTTCAATTCATGAGTTTCGAGGGACAACTCTATTTCTTCTTTCAAGGGTATTCCATCTGTGAAGTTTTTGGGGCCAATGTTTGTCAGGTATTCTTAATAGGTGTCCAAACCATTTTAAACCTCTTTTCTCTATTCTGTCAATGAGCGTTTCTGTAGCATTTATGTTATTTTTTATAGATTCGTTGGTCTTCCTTTCCAGCCTTGATGTTCTAGCACTTCTTAAATAATCCATTTCAACTGCCAACAACCTCCTCTTTAGGTATCCATTAATTGTCCATATTTAAGAGCCATAACAAAGAACTGATTCAACCATTTCTTCCAAAACGTTATTATCAATGAGTACACATGAATATTTAAATTTGTTTGATTTCCATGTCCTCGTCTATCAACACTTCAAACCTTGGATCTAAATTGGTAACTAAATATTCTGTTTTCTTCATGCTGACTTGTTACCCTTATTTTACATATTCTCTGTATGCACGTTTTATCTTAAATTCTAGATCATAAGAATCTTGAGCTAGGACTACTTGGTCATCCGCAAAGTTCAGTCACAGCAGTACGTCATTTCATATGGGGATTCCCATTCCCTGGCAGTGGTTTTTCCAATTTTGGAGGGCTGCCTCAATATATAAATTAAACAGTAAGGTAGACATACTGCATCCTTGTCTTGGTCCTTTGGTTATTTTTATTGGCTCTGATAGTCTATTTCCGATTTTTAGGTAAGTAGTGTTATCCCTGTATATTTCTGTGATTATTCCTAATAGGTATTGACTACTGCCGAGTTGTATATACTTCGGTACCAACTGCTATTATTTTTTCTATTAATTGTTGGCGTATAAACAAGTTATCACTGCAAGATCTACCAGGAGGATATCCACTTTGGTCCTCGTCATTTAGATGTATTACATCATCTTCTATTTTTCCATTTAATATCTTTTCAAATAATCTCCCGAAAGCAGGTTGAACACTTAATGCTTACCCTTTTTAAAGATGGACACATTCAGATGGTACTTTAATTTGTTGGCAGCATTGATTAATTAGAAAAGTTATTCGTTCTATTAGGAGTGAAACTCCTGCTTTTAGCAACTGTACAGCTGTATTGCCAGATCCTGGAGATCGCCCGGTTTTCATTTTAATTAACGTAATACGGACCTCGTTGTTAGTAGTACCTATTAATGTTACTATTTGTTTGTATCTCCTTACTGTATTCCTCTCTCATATATTCCAATCTGAACTCTTGGAGTAGATTTTTATAATGATTTTCCCACTTTTCTATAGGAATGAAAGTGCTTAAGGAGTTACGGGTGTTTTTCTTTAGATAAGTATGTCACTCTGATACTATAAATATGTAGATTTGACACAATTTTTGGAGAAAATGGACACAATAATTATAAATTAAATACTTCATTTGTTTAAAAGAAAGCAAGCAAAACATGTTTAGATACTAAATACTGACACCAGTACTAAGCTTTTTGTGAATATATCCTCATAGTAAATCACAATAGGCTATACAAAATAAATACATTATTTGCAATTTTGACATCGTTTATTGTTGTCATTGTTAGGTATCTATGATTCCAATGATCAATAACTTTGTTTAACTAAAGATTATTAGCGTAAGAATGACTAATATAATATGTGTTGAATAAATGCCTTTTTTCTAAGTAAAATTGGATTCAATTTTTTTACAAACCAGTCACTTATTTTATCCGAACAAGCATGTCAACTCAAATGAGTATCAAACTGACGAAGGCGATAATTTTATTTAATATTTATAGTTTCCATTCCTGGCCATATTTGTAGTAGCCGTAATTTCCTTCCATAATTAACCAAACAGTAATTTGCAGTAAGCAGTAACTACTGCTTCTAACAAATTATTTATAATGATGATTCTATCTATGCTCTATATCCCTCTCTAACATAGGCAGTTTGATTCCACTTTGCGCCAGCGTGCTTTTTCAGATTATCTGTTCACCTTATTTGCGGTAGTTGACACAATAAATATAATTAGTTGACTAAAACTGGGATAATCCACATAAAATATAAAGTAAACATTCATCTCTTGATCGTTGGTAGATTGTATGTATATTTCACTGATAATAAAAAAATTCACCCTCAATTATTCGACGATACCAAATAATAATCATACTTTCCCGAATTAGATTGGTTCTAATGATTAGCTAAACTCGTTATGTTTATGCAAAACAACAGGAAATACGATCCGGTGACATATGAGTGTGAACTCGCTAGCGAGTTCCAGTGATCTGTCAAATCGAGTTAGAAGTGATATCTGCGGGTTATAATTAGAATGGAATACGTGCTTCATTAAATTTAAGAAGAGGGTATCGGGCCGTGCTGATGGTGATGCTGGTATTGCTCTGATGGATCGCGAGGGAAATTAACCTGCTAACTAACCAAGAGTCGACGATTTGAACGTTTTTGTAGTACGGACGATTAACGTACATATGTATCCGAGTTGTATATCAAGTACATTAGAAACTTAACAATATTTAAATTGTTTTATACAAATAATTAACTAATTAATTTTAATTTTCTAATAACGATTAGTATATAACAAACACTTTTAAATAAGTTACTACGATGGATCTGCTTTATTCGCTATATCTATCCTTCAGAACAAGATAAACAGGAAGTCGAAAAGTTTAAAAAATGGTAAAGATCTGATCAAATTCTGTCAAAAAATCGATCTTGTTATCGCAAATACCTGGTTTCAAGTGGACTCAAAAGATTTTGTTGGCTTTCTTCTGTTCCATCATTTAAAAATATACTTCCAGGTATTTAAATGTTGAGACATCCTCTATTTTTTGTTCTTTATGTGTTATTGTCTTTACATTCTTCCCATTAGAGCTCATTATCTTGCTTTTCTTGATATTTACTCTTTAACTTCCTTATCTATTCTATCCACATGTTTACTAATGTTTACGTCTTATTGTATGTCTTGTCTTGTTTTGGGTCACTTGGCGACTTTTGATCGTCTGACAGGGACGAAGTCTGATAGGGATTGAAGTGTTAAGAGTGATCGTCTAACAGGGAACAGTGTGTTGTTTAAGAGACTGATTGAAATTTAGTAAATTGGTGAGCATTATTATGATGAATATTGTGACTTGATAGAAACGAGTGGGGTATTGTTTTGTGATTTTAATTGACTGAGTATTTTAAATTGGATAAATCGGTATTTAAAATAAATTGGTATTTTGGTTATAATTAATTTTGAGGTATGATTACGAAGTTTCACAATCAGGTTGATAATCAGATGACCAGGTTTGTTACACAACAAATTTGTTTCATATTGATATATAAATATTCTGTAAGTAGTGTCTTCATGGGTCACTAATACTGACTGTAATGGTCAGGTTATTTGGTTATATATATACTTCTCATCTAAAGCTCTAGATATGGCTATATTCTGAAAGATTCAAGCCGATTTTTAAAAAAATTATGGGAGAAACAAGATATAGGCCAAGGTATTGAAATTCTCGGCTTAACATATTGCGAGGAATTGTTGCGCTTGCGTTTGATATATCGAATATATAATATAGTTGTTCATTAACTTATTGGAGAGGCGCATACATACTTTGTTTATGAGTAAACAACTCGAGAAGATAATATTTTTATGTTGAACTATATTACCTAAATAAATAAGTTTTTTTAAGATGGTTTTCTAAGACACTAAAGATACTGGATTGTTATTTCGACTAGAACTGGCATTGTGAAGAAAAAGATTTGCGACGTATTATTTCATAAAAATCATTGGCAGAAGATAGAAAAACGTGGAGGAACATTGGAAAAATTACCTAACAGCTTCATGATATCACGATACCTGCATCAGGTTAACGACTAAGAAGAAGAATTTCATAAAAAATGTTATTGCAGAATAAGATATCTATCTTCGGAGTTAACCCTTAAATGCTCGTTAGAATATTTTTTACAAAAGTGGTTGCTTGAGATACTTTGTACGCCAGACAAAAATATGGAGGTATTTAAGTTAACACTCTACACTTCTTGAATACAAAGGAATGAATAAACACATATTTTATGTAAACAATATAATATAGTATAAAATACAGAAATAAAAAAAAAATTCTCAAATGAACATAAAAAGATACAAAAAAGCTATGTAAGAAAATGTGTGTGATCGCATGCCCCTACATGTTAGTTTACTTCATCTTTGCCACTTTATTGTGGTTTTTCTATTTTTTTTTTTTTTCGACCGCACTGGGTACACCTTCTTGTTTTTTTGGGTAGTTTTGGAATCTTAGTCTCGGAATTCTTATACGAAGTTTGTGATGCTAAGTAACTTTTGATGTCAACAGATAGGTTGGTGATATTTGCCCTCTGTTGCAAATGGGGGTGTCATTAAGTAAGCCACTATTTTTTTTAAGAAATGTCTCTGACTTAAAGCCTTATCGTAATTGGTGGTGAGAAATAAAATATTGGAATTTATTTCTGCAATACTCATAGGCGGATAAAATACGACCACTGTCGTGGCCACCGTCTAGTTCACAGATCACCTACCTCCTAGATGTTCCACGACAATGCTTTAGTTGGATATGAAATTCAGCGCTCCATAAGATTCGTATCGGAACTAATTCAACCGGGAAATTACGCGGGAATTTCAAATTTTAATTTTGGTGGGAAAATTTAAATAAAGCTTAAAATATTTAAATATAATTTAATATATTTGAATAAAAAAATGTATTTGACATTTTTAAATTCAAATATACACAATACCATGTAGGAAAAAATAAAACAAAATGTAATTTATTTATTTATTTAACACTTGTAAAACAACTTTGTAATTTAGAATAGAATAAAATATGCTATTACCACTGAAAATTGTACAATTTTATGGACAAAGCTTACAAAAAGTCAGAAAAATAGCAATTTAAAATTTACTGAAATTACATAAATCGTCAATATCACAAAATAAAAGATAATAAAATACACAATGTATTCTAAAATTTAAATAAATTGCTTAATAAATCCTTACGAACTAATACATTTAAGTTTCAGCATGTGATACTGAAATATATATTTATACAAATAGTTTAGTTTCTTGTACATAGCACTATTCGTTAAGAAACTCTTCTACTGAATAATATGATCACCATACAAATGGACTCACCATACATCACCATACTTATCTTCAAAGTGTACTGCAGACTCATTTTGTTTTAAAAACTGTACTAGCATTCATCATATCTAAATTAGGATTATTTGTAACACTAAGCCACTTCCTAAATCGTGTAATGTCTTTATCAGGCTTTGGGAAGGCATGTCTAATTAATGACGAATTGGTACATTGTAGGATACAACATTTATTGTGAAGAACCATTTAACTAATTATTATTAATCTGCAAAATACTGTTTGAACACCACCAGGAACATTTAAAACACATATCACTGAGGAGGTAGGGGATTTGTAATTTACAATTTAACAAAATCAAAATATAGACGCTAATATGACAATTGGCGATTGACAATTATAATTCTTAGTTGTGTTCTAAACCTAAACTGTAGAGTAAAGGTAAAGACAGAGTAAAGCGACATCTAAAGATTTGTATCGGTACTACAACTGACATTAAGTTTGGTTTGACCTTGAGCTACCTACGTGAAACGTCTAGTTATTAGTGGTCTGTGGTCTAGTTCGTCTTTTAACAGTGTAATTGCTGCATATTTGGTTGCCTACATCGATTCCTTCTTTAGTTTTATTGTAGAATAGTACTATGACTGGTTTGCCTAACTTCTCATCTACAGAATCATTAGCATGCTGCGTAGAAAGTAACATGACATCCTTATTCCTTTTTCCACTGTAGGATACAAGGGGAATTTTTTTTTTCAGAAATGCAAAAATTAAGGAGTGTATAGATGTAGTTTTGCTTGGTTGTAATTTCTGTGAAATTTCTCTTTTATTATTATTTTTTTTTCAAAGCACTAATAAAGGTAATTTTTGATAAAGTTCTTAAGACAAAGGATAACTGGTGTACCAATTATCTGTAGTCAAGTTTTTTTTTATTTTTAAAGGGCTTGACCAATCTGAGTACAATATCTGTTGCAGTATTTGGTAGATTATATCTTCCTTCCTAAAGTACTGGAAGGGTACGGGCTGGTTTTTCATACAACCTATTTCCGAAACGTTCGAATGGACCAGTTTTTATTACTTAAAATTTCTGCCAGCTAGTCGAAGGGTCATAAAATCTAGAACATATTAGTAAATACACAACATGTTCACAGGTTTTTAATGACTCATATTTTTACATTTTTTAAAATCTTTCATTTCTGCCAATAGTTCGTTAGTCCTTGGATTTTTTAAATGTGCTAGGTTGCTAACGCCTAACGCCATAACCCCCTTTTGGATGACCTATTGTTCAGCCGCCCACTCTGGGTCAGACGCTGTTTGCAGCCGCCAAGTCTTTGTCAGTTGGTCCGCGTCGGGTATTTCATTTCCCCGATACCACCCATATCTGGGATGCGTTCTCCTATCCGCCACCTGGGGACGCGTCCGGTAGAGGACTGACATCCTCCTCGGATGAGAATGGAGAATGGAGCCCGATCGGAAGAAGAAAGAGAGGAAGACCCCGAAGGTTATTCAGAGGCGATATCGATGAGGCTATGGAGAAAAGAACCCTGCGAGATGGAGACTGGAATGAGAGGGAAAATTGGAGAAAACGTTTGAGTGAAGGAAGACAATGAAAACTGTGGAAATCCTTAGTAGTAGTAGTATATTTTTACGTAACACTAGTCTGAACCTAAGTGTTATAAGGAGAAACAGAAAACGGTTATTTCTACTATTATTAATATTATTCTTTTTTACCTTTGACATTACTTTGAGATCAAAGATTAAAATGTTTTGAGGTATTGTCTTGGTACCCATCGTTTAAGTTTTGTTAAGACATAAGTATGTCATCTTTAATTTATCTAACAAGATATTACATCTGCACATTAATAAGCTTTCTTTCTGTTACTGCTAATCAAAGTATCCGTCGTCGATCTTAACTAAGTAGTAGCGTTCATAACAATACTTCTTTTAATATTGGTATTAGTTTTTTAGTATTAATATTAATAACCACTACTAACATGATTCACTGCAACTGCTACACTCATTCTGTAGAAAATAGCATCTAAGTGTCCGTACTAAATTACTTCATTAAGATTTTCATGAATATGCAAAATTCTTTGTAATTTACATGGTATTGTGTGAAAATTATACGAATAATTGGACGAGTGTCAGGCTACTATAATGTTCAATTTCAAATGGAATATTTTCCTTTTTTCAGTCTGTTTGTGAATTAGTTATTGATGAACCAACTTTGATCTTTCGTTTGTTTTATTCCTTCTTTTACAAAAAACGGTCTAAAACAGTTTCTATCGAACGTATATATTTTTATTACAGAAAATAATCGAAAACGGCATAATAGTATGCAATATTTGTAGGAAACAACAATATTAGCTAACTTTTGACTCACAAAAAAGTCTGTGTTCGTAATTATAACTTTATTGGGTGTCGGTAGTAGCTCAAAATTAAATCCTGAATAACCTGCTCTTTGCTTGTTTTCATCTGACAAAGTTATTTTTAAAAACTTTTACTTTTACAAACAAGTTTTCTTCTATAACTCATTTTTGTTTATGCCAGTAATTTCTGAATTGGTTTTTATGGTTACTGTCGTTTAGGTATTAGGTAGGTTTAATACTCGTGTAATTTTGGGATGGTTTTGGATATATTTTTAGAGCTTTTCTACTTCACAGACACCATCTGGCAGACCTTATCACAGGTGGAGGATTAGATTAGTGGAGGACAGATATCGGGATACATGATGCTGAACAAATTTTCTTATTATTCTACTTTTTATTAATTGCTATAGTCTCTGAAAACCACATCTTATTGTTTGGATGTCTCGGTCTAAGACCATTTTTTAAATTACAAAGTTTTTTAAAAGGTAAACCAAGTTTTTTTGTTATTTGGAATTTGTTTTAGAATTTAAAATAAGATCAGCGGTTTTGATTACACGGGCAGTTTGTACAGCTTGTCATAATTGATCGAACAAGAGATGAAAGATTTTATTGGGGGGTAAATATTGTCTATATTCCTCTTGATTTTTTTAAGAATTTTGTCGATTTTGTCAATGACACCTTTGATGTAAGGATGAAAAGCTTTTGTATGATGAGCATCTGTCTTTGGGTTGAGATTGAGTGGTAGATTTATGTCTCTTCATTCTCCTATTGATGTGATTTTCGCGGTAACCGTTTTGGATAGAGGAATGTTTTAAACTGGGAAGCTCAGCGGGTCTACTTGCATTATTGCAAAGGCGTATTGATATGAATAAAATCGTATTGTTGACTGAATTAATCTGTGAAGGTAAATGATGAGAGCTGAGATGCAAGTGACAATTAGTATAGGTAGGTTTTCGATAAATAGGGTGTTGAAAACCATGGGATTAGTTTTTGTTTATTATAAAATTGTGAAAGGTAGTAATGAATCAATTTCGACCTATATATTGAACTGGATACTAGGATGTAAACCATTCAGATGGGTTTGAAAAGACACCAAAGCATTCCTGCCATGGGGCCAAATGACGAATGTATCCTCAACATATCGTAGCCAAAATGTGGGTTTGAGCATTGATGTGGACAGTGCTCGGGTCTCAAAATCTTCCATAAAGATACTGACAATTACTGGAGATAAAGTGAGATAGATGAGGCACCATTTATTTGTCAATGTAAAAGATTAAATAAGTATTGAACATAAAATGGTTAATGAGAGATAAGTTGTATATCTGGATACTGTATTTAATTTTCAGAATGTTTATTGATGTTTCAGAAGTTTCGTCTATAGCAGCGTTTCCCAAACATATTTTTCTATAGCTTACGTTTCTTTCACCATTTGGGAAACTCTGGTCTATAGCAATGTTTGTTTAATGAGAAAAAATATCAAAACTTACTAGAATGTCTGACGGTAAGATAGGGTATCGTTTAAGAAGTTCGATAAAATGAAAAGAATTTTTGACTAAGGATGAAGCATTTTTGGTGAGAGGTTGTAAAGTTTTGGTAAAGTACTTGGCCAATGGTAGTGTAGAGCAGTTGTATGCACTGACAATGAGACGTAGAGTAATAACGGGTTTGTGAATTTTGGTTAGGCCATATATTAGAGGTGTTCTGGAAAAGTTTTCACGAGGTTTTCTGGAGAAAACAACAAAAGCCATTATCAATAAAGCTTCTCTTCCTGTTGAGATAAAAGGATATCTAATTCCTAATATATATATATATATATATATATATATATATATATATATATATATATATGTATATTATATATATATATATATATATATATATATATATATATATATATATATATATATTATATATATATATATAAATATATATATTTTTATATATATATATATATATATATATATATATATATATATATATGTATATAGATATATATTTATATATATATATATATAATATATATATATATATATATATATATATATATATATATATATATATATATATATATTGTACCGTTTTTAAATAAAACGAGCGGTTCGAATTTATATAAATATATTTATTTATAACTTTACAGTTCGGAATTCTCTTATCAACTAACTTAAATCCTAATTTCGTTACATATATATACCAAAATATTATGTTCGAGAATATTCGAGAATAGTCCCACCTCTAATTCGTTATTTGACGGGTGGAAATTTACAGCGCTCGAAATATCGCCGAAACTCTCGGTGCTTCGAGATGCGACCGTTAGGTAATCCACGCTAAATGCATGTTCGTAACACTGCTCCCCTCTTAGATCTGAGCGTCCCGATCAGGAACTCTATCTATAGGCCCAGGATGGCGGAATCTACAGGACTCTCCAGCTCTGCATGAACCCCTCAGAAAGAAATAACAGTCTACTGTCTTTGAAGGACACGATCTCTTCGGATTAATGCAACACACAGTAATTCTTACACCGGTTTCTCGGAAGATCACTTCAAGCATGCTTCTGACAATCTTCCAATCCAGATTATCTAGTGCATGGCCTATCTTGGGTAAAGCCAAGTTCTTAATGTCGTAATTGCAGACGATTTTCTTCAAATTAGTCAGAGCACGCCATATATCCTCGTAGCTTGCCCTGTCTGTATACGACTTTCTGGTCACCATATACAACAAAGATCGAGAACCATCTTCTAATCTCAACACTCTTCCAACTTTAGGCTGCTGGTTTTTTAACTCGTCCAAGCGACCAAATTTCTTATGAAATACGGATGAGATTCCTTTAGTCATCTCAAGATCTTGGGCAACACAGTGGGCTAGAGTGACGTTATGCGGAACACTAAAAAGATCCTGCTGAACTTCTGTCGTCACGCCGAATCTAGCACTCTTTCTCTCTGCGTAATTTGACATAAATTCATTAAAGCTTGGTCGCCGGTCTTCTTAGATCTCATGTTGAAGGATTCGTGCTTCTTCTGTTTCATTTGAGCCAGCATAAGGTGCAAGCCGATTTATGTGAACTACTTTTGGTTTACCTTTCGGTAACTTTTTAATTCGGTATATTACGTCATTTATTCTCTTTTTAATTTCATACGGACCCTCCCATTGTCTTTGCAGTTTAGGAGACAAGCCACGACGACGTTGTGGATTATAAAGCCAAACAAGATCACCTACTTTATAGCTTTCATTTTTGCATCGAGAATCATATTGATCTTTCATTCTGTCACTGGCTAACTGGATGTGTTGTCGGGCAAGTTCATGAATGTTGTTCATTCTTAACTTCAGGCGGTCGACATAATCTTCGCTTGCAACATGTTCTTCGGAAGGTCTGGAGCCAAACTCTAGGTCGCAGGGCAAACGAACTTCACGACCTAACATCAGGCAGATTGGAGTCTGGCCGGTAGTTTCATTCACGGCCGAGCGGTAGGCCATTAGGAATAAATGAATGTGCTGGTCCCAATCTCTTTGATGTTCTGATACAATTTTTGACAGGTGTTTACCCATCGTTCGGTTCATTCTCTCGACCATTCCATCTGATTGAGGATGCAGGGGTGTCGTTCTGGTCTTATTGACACCAATCAATTTACAAAAGTTTTGGAAAAGGGTCGACTCGAAGTTTCGCCCTTGGTCGGAGTGGATCTCCAAGGGAACACCAAATCAGCTAAAGAATTCTTTAACAAGTACCTCTGCAACGGTAGCAGCTTCCTGATTTGGTATCGCATAGGCCTCAGTCCATTTTGTAAAATAATCCATGGCTACCAGGATATATTTATTTCCATCGTTTGTCTCTGGAAGTGGACCTGCAATGTCGATTGCTACTCTTTCCATAGGACTACCAACATTGTACTGTTTCATGGGTGCCCTCTTTTTACAACTGGACCATTACTGGTTGCACACAGTTCACATTTCCGGCACCATCTTCTAACATCATCTTTACAGTTCACCCAATAGAACCGTTCTCGAACCTTTTGCAGAGTCTTCGTAATACCAAAGTGTCCACCTGATGCACCGTCATGTAACTGACGCAATACTTCTGACACTTTACTTTTAGGTACAATCAACTGAAGCTTAGATTCCGTACCATCATCGTTCTCAAAGGTTCTATAAAGAAGATCATCTTTTAACACTAGGCAATTCCATTGGCTCCAGTAACACTTGACTTCAGGACTACATGCACTGATGTCTTGCCAAGAGGGCCTTTCACTTCGACGCATCCAATCCAATACTCTTTTTATACATGGATCATCTGCTTGAGCGTCTTGTAGCTGTTGAGGCTGCCATTGATCATTAATGACGGTGGTTCGTCTCACGGGGCAAAGTCTTTCTTCTAATTTAAGACAGTGATTACAATGTTCACTGCACGGCCTTCTCGAAAGCGCATCAGCATTTGAATGAACTCTTCCAGCCCTGTGTTCGATCTCGTAATCATATTCTTGTAATCGTTCTAACCATCTTGCCATCTGGCCCTCTGGATTACGGAATTGTAGAAGCCATTTTAGAGCAGCGTGATCCGTGCGAAGAAGAAACTTTCTGCCATACAAGTATTTATGAAAATGCTCGCAAGCCTTTACTACGCCTAGCAATTCTCTTCTGGTAACGCAATAGTTTCTTTCTGGTTTCGACAAGACTTTGCTAAATTAAGCGATGACTTTCTCCTGCCCATCTTGGATTTGGGATAGAACAGCTCCTATTGCACTGTTGCTTGCATCGGTGTCCAACACAAATTTTCCTGCCTGCCTAGGGTAGCTTAAAATCGGTGCGCTGATCAGAGCCATTTGTAAGTGTTCGAAAGCTCTTTGGCACTCTTCGCTCCATGTATATTCTTTGCCTTCTTCTGTCAACTTTGTTAATGGCTTGGAGATGTTATAAAATCCTTTGACAAAACGTCGGTAATATGTACAAAGGCCAAGAAAACTTCTAATTTCGTGTTTGTCTCTTGGTACCGGCCAATCCTTAATTGCTGCAAGTTTTTCAGGATCAGCTGTTACACCATTACTTGCTACAATATGTCCCAAGTACTTTACTTCTCGTCGAAACAAGTGACATTTCTTCGGACTTAACTTCAAATTTGCTGCCCGCAATCGTTGAAAGACTTCTGTCAAATTATTGACATGTTCATCGAAGGATCTTCCTACTACAATTACATCATCCAAATAAACCAGGCATGTTTTCCATGTTAGACCTCTTAAAACTGCCTCCATTAATCTTTCAAATGTGGCTGGGGCATTACATAAACCAAAGGGCATAACTGTGAACTGCCAAAGCCCTGATCCTATCGAGAATGCGGTTTTCTCACGATCAGCTGGCTCCATGTCTACTTGCCAATATCCACTTTTCAGATCGAGTGTGGAGAACCAACGAGAACCAGAAAGTGTATCCAAAGTATCGTCTATTCTGGGCAAAGGATAACTATCTTTTTTAGTTACCGCATTGAGCTGTCGGTAGTCAATACAAAAACGTGTTGAACCATCTTTCTTCTTTACTAGTACTACTGGTGATGTCCATGGACTGTTTGATGGTTCAATTACCCCTTGTTTGCTCATATCTTTGATGATGTCTTCGGCTTCATCTCTTTTCGCAAATGGAAGTCGTCTAGGTTGTTGTCTGATTGGCTGAGCGTCTCCGGTATTAATTTTGTGCTTTACTATGCTTGTTTTTCCATTATCCTTCTTATCAACGGCAAAAACATCTTGAAATTCTATCAGCATAGACTTTACTTTTTTAGTTCGTTCATCATCAAGATCTTGGCACGTTTTAATCATCGTCTCAACAAGCTCCTTTGGATACTTAGATTTCGACGGTTTCTCATTAGTTTTCATGGAACAAATCGAAGCCACGGGAACACACTGTCCGATCAAAGTTCTTTTACTTAACTTAATAGCAGTTCCCTTTAAATTCATAACTCTTACAGGAACGACATCTCGAATTCTCACCAAAGCTTTTGCCGTTAGGAACTCGGCATTGTTCACATCTTCGACCATCCTTAAACTTCCCTCTCGGCAGTAACTATCAGGTCTGGCCATCAAAATTTTCTCACTATTACCGGGTATTGTTACGTCACAAGTAGTTATTAAGCTGATAACATCTTCTTTGTCTTCATGAAACGGCAACTCTTCACCACCGATCTCGAGAACTCCATCTTTGACATTCAATACAGCCCCAACTTTCCGTAGCAAATCCATCCCCAATATGAACTCATCGGAGATCTCTGCAATTAATACTCTATGTTTCACTGTGGTCTGGCCAATGGATACTGACATATTAGCCTCGCCATATGTATTAATTATCTCACCAGTTGCTGTTCTAAGCTTTACTGTTGCAGGCGCTAATTTAAGATGGTCTCGTACTACTTCTGGCCGTGCAATACTTCTTGTTGCACCTGTATCTACCAAAAACGATCTACATTTATTGTTAATACGACCCTCGATGTACAAGCTATGAATTCCACCGGAGGACGTAATGTTCACAGTTACTATGGGGGCTGTGTTTCTCGAGGTCGGCAGTTGCCCCTTAGTGTCGACCCGTTCTAGTTTTCCGACTGTTGTATGATTTTCTTGCAATTGCGGCGAATGTGACCTACGTCGCCACAATTCCAACATCTGGGCTCGCGTCTCTTCGGCATCGTGTTACGAACTACTTTTCGTACCATTTCTTCCAGACGTTCATCGTTTGGTTCGTCGCCTTCTTCAGTGGTTCTTACTCGATGGCTCCGTGAAGTTTGACTAGCTGTTTCATGTTCTAAAGCAATAGCAAGCGCTTCATCTAGAACTTTCGGTCTTGCTAGTCGTAAAGCTTTCTGTAATTCACTATCTTTTAACCCATTGACGAAGGTATCTACAGCGATTTCTTCCAAAATGTTGTCTGGTACCTCAGGATAAGCCAACCGCACTATACGAGCAACATCTGCTTCAAACTCTTGCAAATTCTCACTTGCTCGTTGAGTTCTACTTCTTAGTTGCGCTTTGTAGACTTGTTGTAGATGGGCATCTCCGTAACGTTTGTCTAGTCGAGTGAACAAGGTCTGGTAACATTTTTCTTGACCCTTAGGAATCGATCTTAAGATATCTGCAGCATCACCTCGTAAAGCAGCAGTCAAGGAAACATCTTTTTCTTGTTCTGTCCAATGATTGGCTGTCGCAATAGCTTCAAATTGTCTAAGGTATATGGACCAAGAGGACTTTCCATCAAATGGTGGCAATTTGAATCTCATATGATGTGCCATTTCGTCTCTAGGTGATTCTTCTTTCACTACCGGATCTAAAGCTACCGTATTAATTGGTGGTAGCACTTTCATGTTAGTTATCATGGTCTCCAATTGTTTGATCTTCTCTTCTACGTCTTCTATCTTGTCGTTTACATTTCTCTGTATCTTATCGAATGTTCTTGAGACTTCTTCAAATTTCTCATTGTTTTGATTACATACGTCTTTAATTATTTTAGAAGTCTCGTCGAATCTTCTAGCAACATTTTCGAATTTCTCGTCATTTTGTCTAGCTGTTTCTTTAATAATTTGAGACGTTTCATCGAATCTTTCATCAGTTTTTTTAGAAGATTCTTCAATCATTTGCGAGACATTTTCAAATTTCTCATTTATTTTTGTTAAAACTGTTTCTTCTGATGATTGAAACTGGAATGTCTCTGGGTCATCTCCATTCTTGTTAAGAACATTCTTCAGTCGCTCCTGGAGGATCTTCTTGGACCCGCTGCAGTCTTCATCGCGTTCTTCTAATTGCTCACGCAACTGTTTTACCGAGAGTTGTACTAGCAGCATCTTTGTACAGGCACACACGTACTTTTATAAATGTTCTTTCGTACAAAGGTCACTACCGAACTACGCGGATGTTCCCGACGAACAATACTTTTCAAAAGTTTTAAAGTCTTTTTCAAAAGTCACTGCTGGATTTATGTTGAAACTCCACACCGGACACCAACTGTACCGTTTTTAAATAAAACGAGCGGTTCGAATTTATATAAATATATTTATTTATAACTTTACAGTTCGGAATTCTCTTATCAACTAACTTAAATCCTAATTTCGTTACATATATATACCAAAATATTATGTTCGAGAATATTCGAGAATAGTCCCACCTCTAATTCGTTATTTGACGGGTGGAAATTTACAGCGCTCGAAATATCGCCGAAACTCTCGGTGCTTCGAGATGCGACCGTTAGGTAATCCACGCTAAATGCATGTTCGTAACAATATATATATATAATATATATAAATATATATATATATATATATATATATATATATATATATACAGATGTTTTGGGTCTTGTATTTAAAATTGGCCTTTAAGTAAAACACTTTAAGTTTTGCCGAGCTTTCGAGTTTATTTAACTCTTTTTCAAAACATACTAAAAATTAACATAAAAAACTACATTAGAACAATGAAGTTGTTATATCTTCAACAGACTTTGTGAGAAATGTATTGTAAAATTAGCAAATTGCTTAGCACATTGACATTATTAATTTGATTTTATTTTTCTTTATGTCAAAACTTATTTCTACGGTTTCCATGTCTCTATATTTATTTAAGGTTAGTTTGACAAAGGAAGTGTTTATGTTTATGCAAACCTTTAATATTAGGTACTTCTCTAAATGTATTTAGTAGTCTATTTGTTAAACCTGGAATAGATGGTAAAAAGTGGTACAGTATATTTTGGTCATTTGTTGAAACTTCTGTTTGATCTCTAACATGATCGTTTTTAGTTTTTTAAGACCGGCTGTTTTATATTCAGGATATAATAATCTTATAACCCTACTTTTTATATTTAATACTAGGTTGGTCTTCATCTTAGATGGATGTACTGAAAAGTAATTAATAAATTTGTTGCTACATATTGGTTTTCTAAAATTGCAAGTCTGGACAGTGACTGTTAAATATATATATATATATATATATATATATATATATATATATATATAATATATATATAATATATATATATATATATATGTAAAACAGGAAAACAAACTTAATTACGTATTTAAAGGATGATTACACGAGCAATGCAACCACTCCACTTTGTATATAGTATAAAGTTAAAAGACCGTGATGGTTTCCACGGCAACAACTAACAATATCCACGGAGAAAGGTACAACTCCCTGAGGAAAGAAATGCCTAACTTTAAAAAGATTAAAATAAATAAAAAAGGATATTGAGAGTGAAGAATAACAGTAAAATGGAGTTGTAAGTTTAGTTAATTTTTTTTCTTCTTGTTTCCGGTTTTTCCATTTTTTGGTGATTTGAATTTCTAAATAACCACTTGTTTTATAACTTTTTCGTTTATTACTCGTAACTTTCTTCTTCTATAACTTCATTTTTGAAATCGTTTTATTGTATCGATTTATTAATATTTTTTTTTCCGTTTTTACCATTGTTAAATTTGTAATTTCGTTTCAGGAGCTATTGTTAGATCCTCTACATCCATTACTAATTCTTTAACCATTTTCATTGTTTGGCATAAGACAGGCTTATATAAACACAAGAACACTGGATTCCTGACAGATAATCAGAGAAACATAGTACTGGAAATGGAGCATAAAAGGGATATTTGGATTAAATACGTGGAAAAAACTTTTGAAGATGTACGAAGTAACACTGGTATTACAACAAACACCAATTGCGAATCTGGACCACCATTTACAGTCGAAGAAGTAAAATATGCCATCTAAAGCACCAAAGATGGTAAAGTAGTAGGCCCTGATAATTTTCACTCAGAATTCTTAAAACGTATGCACTATGATGGCATAAAAGGGTTGACAAATATATTTAACAATATATATGATACAGGCATAATTCTCCAAAAATGGTAAGTGTCACCTTTTATAAATCGTCCAAAAAAACCCAATGCGAGAAAGTGCGAACACTATAGAATTATAAGCCTTATGAACCATTTACCTAAAACATTTCTCATTCAAAGGTCATTCACAAATGAATATGTACAAAATGTGAGGAACAACTAATAAGAACACAATTCGGATTTCGTGATGCTCTGGGAACACGGGAGGCCCTTCTTGCTGTACAGGTGCTATTTCAGAGATGCAGGGATGTGAATTGTGACATATACGTATGCTTTATATATTACCAGAAGGCATTTGAAAGAGTAAAACATGACAAATTAATGACTCTAATGCAAGCAATTGAAATTGACAACAAAGATCTTAGAATTATCAGAAACATTTACTACAATCAAACGGCCAAAATAAAAAAAGAAGACCAGTTAACTGATAAAATTGCAATAAAACGTGGAGTACGACAGGGCTGTATTTTGTCTCCATTATTGTTCAATATTTATGAATGGATATTTAAGGAAGCTTTAGACGGTTGTGCTAAAGGAATACTAATAAACGGTGAATGTTTGAATAACATTAGATATACAGATGACACTATAGTTTTTGACGATAATCTAAATGACTTACAGATATTAACAAATCGCATAACAGAAGTCAGCAACAGATACGGACTAGCTCTTAACATAAAGAAAACCAAATTTATGACAATTAGTAAAAAACCAATACTAAACGCTCAACTTACAATCAACCAACAGAATATCGAAAGAGTTGAGCAATATACGTATCTAGACACCAATTTCAATAGTCAATGGAACCACTCAACATAAACTAAACAGCGAATAATAAAAGCAAAAGCAGCATTCGTTAGAATGAGAACCATTTTCAACAGTCGAGACATATCAGTAAAAACAAAATGCTGTCAGTTGAACTGCTACATATTTACAGTTCTGCTCTACATAATGGAAGCGTGGACACTGACTGTTGCATCTATGAATCGGCTCGCAGCTTTCGAAATATGGTGTTATAGGCGCAACTTACGTATATCCTGGGTTGACAGAGTTACTAATGTGGAGGTCCTGCGTAGAATGGGGAAAGAATGTGAACTTCTCATGACCGTCATAACTAAAAAGTTGGAATATCTAGGATATATAATAAGAAATCAAGAACGTTACGGCCTTCTCCAGCTGATTCTCCAAGGGAAGGTAAATGGTAAGAGAGGACCGGAAAGAAGACGCATTTCCTGGCTTCAAAATTTACAAAAGTGGTATAACACGACTACCACTGAACTGTTCTGCGCTGCAATAAACAAAGTAAAGATAGTGTTCTCTTCTGATTTTTTGCATTGTTTTCGGTATGTTTTTTGATCTTTTGGCGTTATGTTCATTATCTTCTTTTCTCTTTATCAGTTATTTATAGTTACATCTAAAGCCAAATGGTTTTTTGTTTATTCTTCTTTTTCTAGTTTTGGTTTTTGACTTACAGTTAGTTTATTGCAGATATTTAATATAAGTAATAGGTAGTGGCAGGTGGCCTTATTGACTTACCACTAATCTTAAGTTTTTATTTCTTAATTAATTTCTTTGATATGTCGAATACCATAGGTTATTATTTTTACTAAATTTGTTGACCTTTAACCTTATTTCCAAGGTACTACTCGTAAGGAAGAAAATAACTGTATATAATCAGATGATATGGGACACACAAAAAAACAGTTAGAATTTGATATTTCCAGGGGAAAAACACCACTATCAAAATGTGTTGTAGCCACTATGGGATGTTGGCCTACAAGATCTTGGTCAAGCATGTCAAGTGCTGAGTGGAAATCGAAAAGTCAAATATTTGTCTTGCTCCCATAAAAACATAATATTTAACTGAACCATGCCACAAGAAAGTAGTTTCTGAACATTACATAAGAATCTAATCAGTAAGTTGACGTCTGTAATTATTAATTATGAAGATATCTTAATTATATAGTTCAATATTTTTTTGTTTGTCCTAACTTTCTTTAAATTCATTAAAATATAAATTTTACTTAATTTTTAAATATATTTTAAAATCATAATAATAAATATAATGCCATAATTGTGAACAATATTATTTCAATGGTATCATACTTATATTTTTTACATTTTTACAAAAACCGTCTGTCCCTCGTTGGCGAAAATTATTGAGCAAAACAAATTGAAAATCTTTTTATTAAGCTTCGTTTTCAAGCCAACTTAATTGATTTCTATTTATTTAGTGCATTGAATGCGGTCTAATAAGCTTTGTATCAGAAATTCATTTTTTCGAATCAAATATTTCGTTTTTGAATATTTTTCTCCAGTTCCAAATAAAAGCCATCAATAATTGAAATTATATTTTTCTGTATATCTGTTCAAATATATTTATACAGAGTCGTTGACTTATCGGGAAGATGAGAAAACATTTGAATATAGGTTCTTATACTTGTCAGTCAGAAACGTAAAATTAAAGACGTGTGGCACAATTCGTCAATTATTTTCAATTATTTGTAAGTAAACAATTAAAAATTATTATAGTTTTAAGCGTCTTATAAAGAGGGAGAGAGAGTCTTATAAAGAGAATTACACAAAAAAAAACATTTTATGTATTGAAAAAGTACCTGTACAGTAATTTCAATATGATCTTTGTTCTTTCAAATGGGATAAACAAATATAATTGTTTAAAAACTACTTGACCGATTGTGCCCATCTTTTGCAAATGTAATACCTACATAAAAACTAACATTATAAAATGTGTTTTAAATATTTTTATTGTTCATTTGAGTGATTATTAACCATTGATAATCACGCTTACCTTCGGATTAAATTTGGAATGAATTTTTTGTTTATACACATTTTTAAATTTAGAAAATCTCATTTTAAAGAGCAAGTAAGAAAAGTCGCTTTTTTTTTGCTTAAATGTCATGATGTAGTAAAAGCTTCGATAACCTCGAGATACTACACCTTTTCTATTAACTTCTCCCAGATATTGCAGTTAAAAATAACTCCCAATCATTTTCCGATTTTTCAAGTGATTTTTCGGCCTCGTCTCATGGGGTAATAAACTGAAAACAATATAAATTTAATTTAATTTAATTAATTATATCTTTGAATAAAAAAAAAAACATAAAACTTGTATTATTTGTTAATGTGAATGTAATTGATCTATACAAATGTAGAATTATTGTATTATTGGTTATTTAATATGGAGCTATATCCTTAACTTATATCTCGCAGTATATATTACACTACGTTTCAATTTTAAATTTATGTTGAAATCTATTACCTCTTTATAAATATGGATTTTCATTATCATAACTACAGTTATTTCTTTATACCTTTATTTCTGCATAACTTAAAGTAAGGAAGGTAATTAATATTTGCTAAACAACAAACTCTAAATTAACGAAAAGCCCTCTTCATAACTGATTTAGAGATAGTGCAATTTGAAATACATAAATTATACATAAATAATTTCTTACCCAAATAATAATATAATAATAATACATAAATAGTTTCTTCACCGAATAACGACTGAAAAATTTTTTGGAAATCAAACAGTAGATTTAGTATTAAATTGCCTAAATTCTCCTAATTTTGTATTTCTTTTCCTTCTTTTTCTTTTGTGCACAACTATGTGTGTTTCATTGTGCCTCCAGTAAGTTGTCGTTGAATTGTATTGGTGAGCTTCTCACTTATCGTCTTTCTATTGGTGTACCATTTCTCTCCGTCTTTATTACTCTAATTTTGTCGTTTGGTTTATATGGTCGTTCCATGCTACCCTTCTATTTCTTATCCAGTCTTTGATGTTTCTCTGTCGAATCACGTTTCTGCTGCGTATGTCGTTACTAGTCTGATGACTGTTTTATAAATTGGCTTTCTTTCTTCTTCGGCTATTCCCATTATGAGTTTGCCGTTTTCGTCGTCCACAGCCCTCTAATTTCACAGTTATCTTCTCTGAGGTCTCTATCTATCATAGCATTTCCTATGTATGTTTTACATCTTGTAGCAGATCTACCTTTCTGTCTTCTTCCCGACGGGGAACAGTCTAATATTCTTTTCGGCCACCTGTACCCACTCTGCCATTCTTTGTACATACTTGTACCACTGCAGGGCTCCGTTTTGCAACTTTTTTGCAACTGATCGTTCTACTTCCATTTTGTTTCATATTTCCTCTGGTCTTATTCTTACGGCTCTGGTAATTTTTAGGCATCTTCTTATAAAGTCTAGTTGAACTGTTCTTATTTTAGTTTGTATTCATGTTGTCATTGGTCATACTTCCACTCCATATAGAATAATATTTATCACTATGCTCTAAAATATGCTTTTTTTTGTTTTCTTTGGTTAGAGTTTTGTCCATATCACTCCATTCTATATCTTTCATACAAGTACCATCTCGGCTTATCATTGACCCTACACACGTAAAAGACTTATAACTATTAAAAGTCTCTTCTTCTAAACGTAATTTTAAATTTGCAACCTTGAATCTAATACATAAGTGTTCCAACATATATTTATCTTAAGTCCCCATAGCTCATATTATTCCTTTAATTTCGTTATCATATGTTCCATATCCTCCCAGACTTGGCCATCTGCAAAATGAATTGACTACCGACAAAGAGTAGTGAATGTAATATATTCTCTTATACTAGTATGCCCATTGTTATGCATTTCCTATATTCTATACCATCTCTTTAAAGCCTAATCTATATATGTGTTAAAAAGTGTAGGTGATAGACCACATCTCTGTTTGAGACCTTTGATTATTTTTGGTATTGCACTGCCTAACTTAATTTGCACCTGCGTTATTATAGTCTTTGCGGTATTTCTCTATATAACAAATACAGAAATATATATATATATATATATTATATATATATATATATAATATATATATATATACATATTTATATATATATATTATATATATATATATATTATATATATATATATATATTTATATGTATATATATATATTATATATATATATATATATATATATATATATATATATATACAAATATCTGCTCATTATTGAAGAAAGTCAGAGATATGGACGTTCACTGAAAATTAAGAAAACAAAATGTATGATGATCTGTAAGACGAAACAGCAAATTGAAAGAATCAGTGTGAACGGCCAACCAATAGAAAGAATAAAAACATACACCTACCTTGAAATGAACGTCAATGAAAACTGGGACCATTCCCTAGATATAAAATCTAGGATAGAAAAAGCAAGATCTGCATTTCAAAAAATGGCTAAGCTATTCAAATGGCACGATTTATTGACACCACTAAAAATCAGGTTACTACGATGTTATATCTTTCCTATACTATTGTATGGAGTTGAGTCGTGGACTCTAACAGACGCTATCTGTGAGAAAATTGAGGATTTCGAAATGTGACTTTACCGTAGAATCCTAAAGATATCCTATACCGACCACATTACTAACCATGCTGTTTTGTTACGAATGCAAAAAGAAAAAGAGTTGTTAACCACAATAAAAACAGCCAACATCGAATACCTCGGTCACATCATGAGGAACAGCGAAAGATATGGGTTTCCAAACCAAAGCCAAAAGCCAAGGAATTTCCTGGCTGAAAAATCTACGTACGTGGTTCAACACAACAATAAAAAAAAAGGCCTAGTAAAAAACCTTTTTAAGTTTAAAAACGAAAAAATTGTGTTAAACTAACTAGACCTCACCAGAAGCAGAAATAATTTATGGTCAAAATTACAGATTCCAAAATACCTGGTAAACTCCCTTTTCAACTATTGAAATTGCATTCATTATAAATTTCAAGACAAAGCTTTTGCACATTGCCACTAAACTGCTGGAATTGTTCGGCAACGAACTCTCTGACAAAAGCTTTGATATACTGAATGAAACTCCACAATATTACCAAGAATGTGATTAAAACTGTTTATAATAAGAATAGTCATAGTTGCTCTTAACAGATTTCACAGAAAAGAATTCATAAACTGATAACAAAAACATCTAAAATGAGGCATTTACCAACAATAAGTACCTACTACCTGCATTGTTCTTCCGCAAAGGTCAGATTAACTTAGAAATAAATATCTTAATTACCTACACCAATCTTTACGAAAACTACATCTTGAAGAACCAAAAAATATCTTATGGATTAGACTGTAGAGTAGAGTGAAGTAACATAAATAATAGTAAAATCTAAATAGAAACTTTCAGGTACAAATATTCAATAACACCATGAGAAATGACATAAATAAATATTTTTTGGACAATATGTGGATACAGAAAATCACAGATGGGATGAAGGATTTTAAGAAACACGCCGAAATAAAATGATTGACAACTGTTGTACTGGATATGGACTAGAGAAGTAAAAAAGGAGTATTCAAAAAACGATAGATAGAATAAAACTATTCCTATCAATGTAGTTAACCAATTTATGTAGCTATGGTCATTATTAACTAATAAGCAGTTGCACAGTCGATGCAATATTTGAATTATTAAAAAATTCAAAAGTTGAAAAATAACCGTACACAAAGGATTCCAAACAAATTTACCACATCAATCAGGTACTCTAGAATCATCAGCAATAAATGAAGAAAATAAAAGTATATCGAAGTACCTAATCAATTCTTCTTCTTCTTCTAGTGTCCCGACTTTACTAGTGAAGGTTAAACACGGTCCACTAGCGAATATTTTTTAGCCAGGATATTTGTCGTCTAATAGCACCCCTTTTGTCACCGATTTTACCTTTCATTATCAGCTGCAACAACTTATGCTGGTGATTTCTAAGTATGTTCCCGAAATATGCTGTCTTTTTCTTTTTATTGGTAATAAAAAGTTCGCTAACTTTTGCCACTCTATGCAACACCATTTTTGTTTGTAATTTCATCGGTCCAAGGTATTTTTAAAATTCTTCTAAAAGCCACATAACTAATTAAAAGTAATCATACCCCAGTCGTCACAGACGAAAATGCCACTGACTCTCAAAAAATTATACAAACATTTGCTAAGAATGTAAATTATGGTACCCCCAAAAATATGCAATAAAGTTTGCCACTATTACCCCTGTGCTTTTCTCCAAATCTACCTCATAGGGGGTGAAAAACGGAAAAAATTTATTTACCAAGAATCTGTACGCCATAGAAAAAAATATTCAAATAAAAAATACAGCTGAGGTAATTTTAAACAAAATTTTTTTTTTTTTTTTTTTTTTTATTTAAACATACAAAACCCACATCAACCACCAGGGGTTATTAGTGGGGGGACATACACAGTAGTACAGTTTGTTAAATTAAAGTTTATTATAAATGTTTATGTCTTTTAGAAACTGCAATAAATCCGAGATATTTGTCGTAAGCGCACTTCTCAGGTTTCCACTAATTCCTCGGCATGTTCTCTGAGGTTGGAACTGCGGACAGTCGACTATCAGATGCTTCACCGTGAGTTGAGTAGTGCAGTAGGTACAAATTGGAGCTGGTTCTTTATTTAGAAGGTGTTGGTGTGTTAATATTGTGTGGCCGATTCGAAGACGATTTACGATTACTTGATCTCTTCTTTTTCCTTGTTGTGGTAGGCTAGAGTCTACTCGAGGCTTTATTGTTTTCAACTTAGAGTCTGTTGCATCCCAGGTTGCTTGCCATAAATTTATTATATGATTCATGGACTGTCGTTTATGGTCGGTGTGGGGATATTTAGTAATTTCTTGAACATTTTCATTTTTGATGGATTTTAATGCTAATTGATCAGCTTCCTCGTTGCCTTTAATGCCAATGTGTGAAGGTATCCAGATAAATGTAACCTTTTTATTTATATGGTGTAGTGCATTAAGTTCATTTCTTATGTTTTGTGCAATGGGATGGCTAGGGTAAAGTTGATTAATTCCATGAATTGCGCTCAGTGAATCTGTGATGATTAAAATTTTATTTTCAGTCGTTGAAGAGGATTTCTTGATAGCTTCTAATATCGCTGTGGTTTCTCCGGTGTAAATGCTGCAATGCTGTGGAATTCTAATGGCATATTTGTAATTTTTATTTGTGAAGGCTGCAGCATGGCCACTTTCAGTTTTTGATGCATCTGTGTATATTATGTGGTGATTTGGATACTTCTCCATAATTTCTTTGAATGCGTTAATGATAAGGTTAGGATTTGTGGTATTTTTTGGGTACTGTGTTAAAGTTAAATCGGTGATAGGTAAGGGGGTAAGCCATGGAGGAAAGTCTAATTTTGTAGTTATGGATAATTTGAATTCATTGCAATTGAATCCTTTTTGACTGATTCTTTCCCTAAAGGGTTTGTCTTTATATTGTTTGTTTCTATATAAATTGGATGTAGGTGCGTTAATAATCTCAGAATATAATGGGTGCTTTTTATTGGAAGATATTCTTGCTGCATAATTTAAACTAAGTAGATGTCGTCTTAGATGTAGAGGGGGTTCTCTTGATATTACTTGTAAGCTGCTTACAGGACTGGTTCTGAAGGCACCGACGGCTAATCTTAGAGCTGTTGTTTGAATTGTGTTTACGGTTTTTTAGAAACGTTTTATTTGCTGTATCGTAGCATATTGCACCATAGTCTAGTTTACTTCGAATAATTGATTTGTAGAGGTTAAGCAGAATACTAGAATCAGCTCCCCATATATTATTGGATAGAATTTTCAGCAAGTTTATTCTATTTTGACAAGTTAGTTGTAAAGTCGTAATGTGTGTTTTCCAGTTTAATTTGTAATCAAACGTTAGGCCCAAAAAATTCGATTCCTCTGAATGAGATATATTTTGACCGTTAAATCTTAACGAAACAGGAATGGTATTCTTGCGTTTGCTGAAAACTGTGTAATGTGTCTTATTAGTTGAAAAGAGGAAGCCTGTTTTGGAAGACCATTCTTCGATTCTGTATAGAAGGTTCTGTAATATTTTAGCCCCAGATGTAATATTTTTGCATTTAATATACACAACTAAATCATCAGCGTATAAGTTTGCTTTTATAGGAGGCTTAATTGTATTTATTACATCGTTAAATGCAATTAAAAATAAAGTTGGGCTTAAAATAGAACCTTGTGGAACACCGTTGTCAAGTATTTTAGTGGTAGAGGTGTATCCATTTACTCTTACTTGTATTTCCCTTTTATTCAGAAAGTTTTTTATAAACGCAAGCATATGTCCTTGAATTCCCCATTTATCAAGTTTATTTAATATGAGGTATCTCCATGTTGTGTCGAAAGCTTTATTCACATCAAAAAAGACTGCTATAACTTTCTGATCTAGTAAGAATGCATCATGAATGGTTGACTCAAGTGCCACTAAGTTGTCGTTAGCAGATCTTCCTCGTCGAAAACCACTTTGAACGGTGGTCAGGAGATTTTCATTTTCTAGATACCATGTAAGCCTGTAATTTAATATTTTCTCGAGAAGTTTACACATGTTACAGGTGAGGGAAATAGGACGGTAAGATGTAGGACAATCTTTTGGATTGTGTTGTTTATAAATTGGGATTATAATAGCTTTCGTCCAATTATCAGGAAAGTAATGATTTAAAAAGATGTGATTAAAGATGTCTAAAAGTATCTTTTTTGCATTTTTGGGGTAGATTTTTTAAAAATATCGATGGAATATCATCAGGACCTGGAGATGTGGTTTTTAAGTTTAAAAGAGAAAAATCTAATTCTTGCAAAGTTATGGGTACATTTATGGGAGAGATCTGGTTGCGAATTTTGATGTCTACAAATTCTGTGGTAGTCCTTATATATAGAAAAGATCGGATCTAGTACAGAATCGCTAGAGTTTTTTTGAAATACGTCTACTAGAATTTCAGGAATTTCGTTTCTACAAGAGATGATTTGGTTGTTATATGAAAGTGCATTTATTGAGTAAGGTAAACTTGATCCTTTTATTTTCTTTATTTTGTTCCAGATTATATTTGCTGGTGTGGATGTGTTAATGCTTCTAACATATTCAATCCAGGTCTCCTTCTTACTCTTTTTTATTAAGAATCGTGTATTAGCTCTTAATCTCTTAAATTTTATTAGGTTTTCCTCTGTTTTGTGTCTCTTAAAAACATTAAAGGCGTGCTTGCTAGCAGCCAAGGCCCGAGAGATTTCTTGATTCCACCAGGGTACCGGTTGCCTTTTACACGGTTTAGTTTTTCCTACAGATGTAGATGCACAATTTAAGATAATGTTGTTAAAGTCCGTGACGGTTTTGTGAATGTCATTTGATATCTCATAATTTTCCATCTCGTCTTCCAAGTCTTTTTGAAAAAGTTCCCAGTTTGCTGATTTTATTTTCCATCTTTGATATACATTCGGATTAAGAGGTTGGTTTGTCTCGATTGAAATGAGTAAGGGGAAGTGGTCACTGTCGTGCAGAGTTTTTGCTGTGTTCCATTGAAACATGTGTGCTAGTGATGGGCTACACAGAGTCAGGTCAATTGCAGAGAATGATCCGTTATAATGAATTGAATCTTGTTGGCTTTCCAGTGTTTAATAAGATTAAATTTGATTTATTTATCAGACTGTGTAGAAAGTTGCCACATTTATCGATTTTTTGGCTACCCCACGCTGGGTGATGGCAGTTAAAATCGCCTAGAATTACTTTGGGATGGGGTATTTTTTCTATGAGTGCTGTTAGTTCATTTATGTCGTCTTGGTTAGGATGCGGTAAGTATATATTACAAACGTTGATGATTTTACTGTAGGTAATTGACACAGCCACAGCTTCCAGGTTTGTAATAAGTGGAATGATTTTGCTTCAGTGTCATTTCGAATGAAAGTAGCTACTCCACCACTAGCATGCATTCCATTTCTGTTTTTCAGAAATGGCACATAATTTCTAAGTGTTACAGAATTGTTTTTAAAGTGAGATTCTTCCAGACAAATTACAATGGGAGAGAAATCGTTTATAAGAAGTTTTAATTGCTCAAGGTGGGTGTAGAATCCGTTTAGGTTCCATTGAATTAAAAATGTATCAGACATTATTTATCCTGACTAATTGTGTCGTTGTCAGATTCTTCTGTAGATGAATAATAATTTGAGGATAATTTTTTCTTAATAGTTGTAATTGTTCTTTTTAAAGAGGGATTTTGAATATTTGCGTGGATAAAAGTGAGAATGTCAATAATTTCGGATATTTCATTGGTGTATTCTTTTGCTATAAGTTCAGGGTTTTTAGAGTTAGTGGCATTTTCTAAAAATAGGCATATTTCTGAATAACCTATAGGAAAGGGCGGATTTTTTTGTTCTATTAAGTTTTTAATAGGATCGAGGACAGCAAATGTATTTTCAGTCGACTTGGCCCTTTTTTTTGGTTTAGATGTTTTGGGAACAGAGAAGACGTCTTGTGATGTGGGAATATTAGAAACATCTGGAGAATTTGATAATTGTCTTTTGGCTTTATCTTTATTTAAAGATGGGTTATCGTTGCTAGTTATAGATAGGGTAGGAGCTGGAGGGTTATAGGGAATGTTGACTTCAGATGGAGTTTTATTGGTGGTTTCAGTTAGCTCTATATTGGTTTGGTTATTTGAATTAGGATTTTCAGGTACTTCTGTTTCCATTTGTTCACTGGGCGAATCCGTTGTTTGAATGCAGTCAACTTCTCGGTGTCCTATTGTTCGACATTTAGAACAATTAAATTCGTCTATAGAAAGGTATATTCGATATGTTGTGGAATCAAATGAAATGTTGAAAGAGTCTGTTATGGATAAGTTTTCTAATGGATTGATGTAGATTTGCCGCCGAAAACTTAGAACATGGTTATATTCTGTCTCAGACATACCCACTCGAAGAAATGTCATTTTTGATATGGCTATAATTCCCATTTTCTTGAGTTCTTCTTCTATAACTTCGTTTGGAATGGTTGGACAAACATTCGAGATGACTAATCTTAATGCTGGAGTTATTAATCTGCGGACTTCTACTTGCACGTTGCTGATTTTGACGTATTTGTGTGAATCAATGAGTTGGTCTACTATTCTTTTAGAAGATAAATAAATGCAGATGCGGTTGTTTGCAATTTTCGAGGCAAAAACTATGTTCTTTGGAAGGACAAGTGATCCAATGGCAACTATATAATCATGAATTTTAATTCCTTCTATGGCAGATAGTACAATAGCTTGGTCTTTTGCCGGATATTTAAATGAAGTTAGTATATTTGAGTATGTAGATGGTGTGGTGTTTTTTGAAGGATTATTCTCTTTTGGATTCATTTTTGGTTAATAATTTTTGTCTTTAAATTTATTTATCATAGTCAATTTTTTACCCGTGCCAATCCGGCTCTGTATTATCAGCAGAGTTTTAAATAAAACCCGCTCTGAAACCTGTTGAGACGGCCTTTGTGATAATTTTGTTGACTATCAGAATATGTTGTAATTATGTATTATTGAGAATATTAATTTTACTCACTGCGATTGTAGACCAATCGATGAAAAGCACTCTAGATTTTTGTAGTAAATACTTTTAACTATTTTTGATCACTTTAATCTATTAGATTTAAACGATATTATCGGAGCTAACCTAAATGTGGTTTGCTAAACCAAGGTCAGAGCCGTATCCCAAAAATTTTTATTAGCACTTATTGTGTAAAATGTTGCGAAGGTTTTGAATGTCAGTTACGTACGCGAAATCAGTTTTAAATGAAATTTGTATCAACTCGTCGGTAAAAAATTTATACCTTTTGATCAGAGTATCGTATCGACAAAAAATCAAAATGAGTTTTATAGGTAAAGGGTGCAGCTTTCGTACGCTTTTATTTTGTTGCAAATAATGTCAATTTTTAAAAAGGTGTTAAATGAATAAACGTTGCTCGGTTTATAAAATTTTTACGACTCTCATGAGATCAATAAAATGTATCACTTTCATTAACCGGTCATTATGGAATTTCCATTATTAGAGCTTAATCTTCAATAGCTATAGCATGACATTTCTGTTTTGAGCTTTGGCAACAAATGTGAGGCATTTGAAATATGCCTAAAAACGCTGAATTTAAACTTTTACGTTACAAATCTAAATCATTTAAAACTGCTTTCTTTTCAATTACATATAATATGTACATTTTTCGAAACTACAAAACCTCATCTACTTAATGTCGTCTTCGTGGACACATTTCCCGTGACGTGCATTCGTTTTTAACGTGAAAGTTTAAAATGTGCGTTTTTTAGGAATATTTCAAAAGATTTCTATTTGTTGCAAAGCCCAAAACCGAAATGTCATATTATTGCTTTTAAAGATTAAACCCTAACACTGAAAATACCAATACGACCTGTCAATGGAATTGATAAATTTTATTGATCTTATAAGAATCATAAAAATAGCAATATATATATATATATATATATATATATTATATATATATATATATATATATATATATATATATATATATATATAATCGGTTTTAAAACGTCCTCCGACGTCTTCCGATGCTTAATCTCCATGCATCTCTATCTTCCCAAAGATCTTCTTCTAAACCTCTCTCTCGGATCTCTCTGTCTATTCCTTCGCTCCAGCTCTTTCTGGGTCGGCCTCTTTTTCTCTTTCCATGTGGTGACCAATCTATAATCTGTTTGGGCAGACGATGTTCTGGCATTCTCTGCACATGTCCATACCACTTTAGTTGTTGTACTCTTATATCTTCGACAATCGTATGTGTGACTCCCATAACCTCTCGTATACGTTCGTTATTAATTCTTTCGAGTTTTGATTTTCCTGTGGCCCGTCTCCAGTAGTCCATCTCCGTGGCTTGTAGTGTTCTTTCAGTAGTTGCCTTTAACTGCCACACGTCACTTCCATACATTACTATGCTCTTTATAATAGTGTTGTATATTCGATGTTTATTTTTTTTTGGATATATGTTGATCCCAGATAATACTATTTAGTTGAGATATGGCCCTTCTACCCTGAGTGTTTCGTTTTTTTATAGCCTGATCTGATTTGCCGTCGTTTGTGATTTCTACTCCTAAATAGGAATATTTATTGTTGTACTTAATGTGTTGTCCGTCGTTTAAAACTAGATTTTGTTTTTACCACCGATGTTCATGTACATTGTTTTATCTATGTTGACTTCTAATCCCAATTTTTTGTATTCTTCGATTAATTTTCGAGTCATGTATTCTAGGTCGTCATATTCGTTAGCAATCACAATTTGATCATCAGCAAAACATAGAGTGTACAGGTTGTTATTGTTTAATTGTATACCCATGCCGCTGCATTTCCGCTTCCAGAGTTTTAATGCTTGTTCCAGATATATTTTGAAAAGTGTCGGCGCTAAGCAGCATCCCTGCTTCAGTCCTTTGTCTACTACAAAACCTTTGGAAACATTCGTTCCTATTTTAACTTTGGCGTTGGCGTTCTCATATAGTTTTTCCACTGCTGTTATGAGATTTGAGTTGATGTTCGTTTGTCTGAGAGTGTTCCATAACTTATTTTGAGGGATGCTATCGTAGGCCTTTTTTAGATAAACAAACAAAAAGTGGACTTCTTGATCTACAGCAACCTTTTTTTCTATAAGTTGGGTGATACAAAAAAGGTGATCTATGGTCGATCTACCAGCTCTAAAACTTGCCTGTTCTTCTGCCTTCATATCAGTGTATTCTCTTTCTATTCTATTTTTGATCATTTTTCCCATAGATTTTACTAATGGTACTAGTAACTGCTATTCCACGGTAATTATCGCAATTTTGTTTGTTTCCCTTTTTATGTAAAGTTGAAATAGTTGAGGTTTTAAATTCGGCTGGAACTTCTACTTTGTTTATGCAGTTTTGAAAGAGTATTGTCAAATGCTCATATAGTTTTTCAGTTCCATATTTTATCAGTTCTGAGGGTATATTGCCAGGTCCGGGCGCTTTTTTCTTTTTGAGTGAAATACAGATATCCCTTACTTCCTTTTTCGTGATTCTTATAGGAGATGCTTCAACGCGTATGTTTTGGTTACTTTCTTTTATTTTGAATTCCATTCGGTCTTCTTGTAACAGTTTACTGAAGTACATGTCCCATGTTTCTAACGAAATTGGTGAGATTAAATCTTTTTTCTTGTCGTTGGTCCTAAGAGATTTAATAAGTTTCCAGCTTTCTGTACTTTTAGTTCCTCGTATGTACGTATTTAATTTTTGACAGTTTTTGACCCCAGGATTCATTTTTTTTCTGTCTTATCATTTGTCTCACCTTAGCTTGATGGTTTTTGTAATCAGACCAATTTGTATCTGTTTTTGCACTTAAATATTGTTCATTACTTTTGTTTCTTTTATTTTATCGCTGTGTCTATTTCTTCATCCCACCAGTATGGAGTATTTTTGTTTTTCTTTTCGTAATATCCAAGCGCTTCTTTTGCTGCAGAGTGAATACTTTCTTTAATGTAAAATAGCAAACAGCAAAATAGCAATAATCGTATATATATATATATATATATATATACATATATAATCGAACACCTCTCTACCCTAAGGTGTGAGGTAAATACAATACAATAATACAATTACAGGTTATAGAGATATACATTACATCTCAAATCCAATGAAAATATTTATTCTATTAAATTTATTCTATTCGGTGCACGAATTTTGTCCATTGTTTCTTGATTTTTGCCTTATTTTGAGCTTCTGACCATTCCAATCCCCTACTTTTCAAAATATGCCCTATTTCGTCATCCCAGGTTTTCCGTGGTCTGCCTCTGGTTTTAAACCTTTTCACTTTAGCCTTCCAGACTTGCTTAACGGGTCGGTTGTCGCTCATTTGGCACAAATGACCAAACCATTTTATTTGTTGTTTCAATAGCATGTAGTACCGATTCTGTGCCCAGTTCTTCTCTAACATCTTCATTTCTTATTTTGTCTTGTCTTGTTATTCCTTTGACTCGTCTTAGATATATCATATCAATGGCTTCTATCTTGCTTTTTATTTGCTTTGTTAAAATCCAGCTCTCGCTTCCATATATCAAGATTGGTCGGAATACTGTGTTATAAACTGTCATTTTGGTTCTTCTGCTAATTTCCGGTTTACCTATGAATGCTCTACTAAGATTATGGTACACTTTTGAAGCACTACTTATTCTTTCTGTTATTTCATTCTGCATGGTACCTTCTCTGTCTATTGTAACCCCTAGGTATTTGAATGCATCTACTTGTTCTATGAGTGGTTGGTTAATTTCTATGTTAACATTTCGGTTAGTTTTCGCTATTAGCATCACCTTGGTTTTCTTAACATTAATCTTCATGTTTCTGATTGCCAACTCATTATTCCAGCTATCTATATTTTGCTGGAGGTCCCTTTCGTTGGAAGCGCATAACATGAGATCATCTGCGACTGCACACTCAGCTATACCAACCGGTCGTATTTTACTATATCTGATATGTACTTTGTGTATACTTGCTTTTGTTTCCTTAATTATGTCGTCAATAATCAATATGAATAGTGTGGGGCTCATAACACCTTCTTGTCTCAGACCTTCGTCTAAGACAAGGAGGCAATAATCGTCCAACATTTATTTATTATTATCCGATTTATAGAAACTATTGCTTCAAAACACACAATCGCATACAAAAGCTGCTCTCTTCACCTTTAAAATGCATTTTAATTTTTGTCGATAGGACTATGATCAACAGATATCGAATTTTTACCGTCGAAATGATAACAATTTTATTTAAAATTAATTTTGTGCTCGTTACTGAAATTCAACATCGCCGGTCACTCCAAGCGTTGTTTCTGAGAAAACGGTTCATTTTACACAAAAATTGAGAATGAACAATTTTATTAAAAATTTTTCAGCTACAGTAATATTTTTTTCTACGACGTGCAGGTTCTTGGTAAATCGATTTTCCTTCCCTGCAAGGGGGGTTTTAGGAGCAAGTCGGGGAGTATGAGTGGTAAACTTTTTTATTTACCCAACAAAGTGGTTTTTGGGAGTCCCAATATTGACATTCTCAGCAAAATTCAGCTTGTTCGTATAATTTTTAGAGGTCAAATCTCTGACGACTGGACTATTCATAAATATTTCGAAATATCGGTTAACGATCAGGTGATCAGTTTAACGAGTTTTATATTTGTAACCTAAACTTAGGATGTGAGGTGCGCGATGTGTATAATTTGTTGTAATGTTATGATTTTATCCCGATATCAAAGTGAGACATTTTCATCACTTTATCCTCGGTCTCTGCTTTTAAAAATTCCTTTGAGATTCAATCCAGGTATGTACAAGTAATTGTCAACACACAGTTTGAAAGCAGAAGGCAATCAAGAAAGCAGGACCGTTGCAGGAATGCGCGAGTCTATGCTCTCTCCTATATACAGCGCTAACAGGGAATGCAAAGTAGAATTTAGATTTTACAATTGGAATAGCTATACGTCTATATATACATACATACATATGATTGAACGACCCAGGCGAAGGCTGGCCTATCGAGCCGATATCGATAAAGAAGAGGAAAAATTTGCGCCACTGCAATCGAAGCGCGATTTGAATAGCTAAGCCGGGCTAAGGTTGTTGTGTGGCGGGACAGATAAATTCTTGACGATTTGGGCGGTTGATAGACGCTGGAACGAATTGTTCGAATGCACCACTCATCTATCTGTCCCTCTAGCGACGGAATCGAATTTGAAATTACTTTAATTCACAAGGGAGGCTCGGGATTTTTTGGTCCTGCGACTGTTAGCTAACGACTGTTGTTAGTAATGTTGGACAGAGACGAAAGGTGTCTATGCAGACTATTTTACACACACGTTATACGCAGTGGCGAAAAGACAAATAAATTCTTAATAATAATCATTAAAGAACAGTAATTGCCTGTAAATATTTTGGTTGTTATTTGTAGGATAATTATAATTAAGTTACAAATAAATAGTTTATAAATGAATTAATAAACTACAATAAAAGTTTAAAACATTTTTTTCATAAAATTGATAAAATTATTATTTGCAATTATAAATTTTTAATAAAAGTCATTTCGTTTCATTATTTGGCTACTTAAGTTTTAGAGATTTACTAATGTTTCTATTGCACTTCGTTCTTTTTATTTCACCACGTGTTTTTTTTATATTCGGATCATATATTTTTCAAAAGTTAATTCCAGGATAATATTTATTCTTCTACATGACAAATCACTTAAATTTTTTCTGTATTTTTAATACATTCTTAATTACATATTTCAGTAGCAGTTAATCCATTTCTTCTTTTTGTTATACTCTTATGACTGATTTGTGAGTAGTTTTGCACATATACCAAGAGATATTTAAAATAATTAAATTCGATTTGAAATAGTGGAGATTACGGCTTTTATGACAGAATATTACAACAGTCCTTATACAGGATTTTTGAAAGTCGAAAACTTATAAAAAAATAAAAGTCTCAGTTTTGTACAAAAATTTTAGAAAAATAATATGATCACCTCAACAAACTTAGAATATAATACAACATAAAACGCAAAGGAACTTTTTATAAAAATGTGTCATTTACTCATTTACGACCCAGGAAAGAAAACAAACAAATATGAAAAACAATATATTTTTCATATAAAAAACACTAAAATGACATGTATATGTGGTAAAAACAATTAATTAAGCCATTTCGTAAAATAAATGCTTTTGCGCATACGCATTTATGGTTTAAAGCGTTAAGTGATATTGCCGAAAACAGTCGTCGTGTAAATAAATTTTGCAACGTTTATAAATATAAATTTTGTTTGACTTTAACACACGACATTTTGTAAACAATTTGTTCCAATGATAACATGCCCAGTTTGATCAATCCTTACTTCATTGGGCAATTCTGAAGGAAGTATCTTTGGGACGAAGTTCTTCATTTATACACACGACATCTTGTAGATCATCAGTTCCAATGATAACATGCCCAGTTTGACCAATCCCTACTTCATTGGGTGATTCTGAAGGAAGTACCCTTGGAACGAAGTTCTTCATTATCAGAAGTTGAAGAGCAATAAATGATTTGAAATTTAGTTGCGGTATTTTATTATCATGCAACCCATTGTACATTTTCAAGCATTTGCAAAAGTACTGTCGAATGCATTTATAAATAGAGGCCACCACTATCTTTTATCCAATAGGGGAGGTGGGCCTAAGATGGGATATGTAGGTAAAACGGGAAATGCTATTTTGGACAACAAGGCAACGTCGCTAGATAAGTTTTCCTACGACTAAGTGTGACGCATACCGGTTATTGTTGATGTGTGTTGTCGTCGGTGCAATTTTGCAAGTAAAACGTAAGTATTATTTTTTTATGAATTATGTAAAGGGTCGAGCTAATATTTATGATAACCTAACGAGTTGCTAGCGTGTGCAAAACGCATGGTATTCAGTCGCGGCTGTGTTTACGCGAACTCGATAAGGTTAGGTTAGATTTCATGTATGAGCTTCTGCTGCCAGTGTCACACAGTCCTTACGCGCTAAATTTAAAAGTGTGGCTGTGGAGTGTAGGTAAAACGGGATTCCCATTTAAAGGTAAAAATGGATATCCCGTTTTACCTACATATCTCTTTTATATATCATTTCATTTATTTCCAGATGCCTTCCAATTATAAAAGGAAATCTAACCGCAATTAGTGGTCTGAAGAGTCGATGGCTAGAGCCCTGGAGTCTGTACGAGATGGTACTCATGGTTTTCTGAGTGCTGCGAAAACGTTTAATGTTCCCAAGTCAACACTAGAACGAAGATTTAAGGATACAAATTAAGTAGCAAAAGGAACCGCAAAGAAACTTGGCAGCAGGAAGTTAACATTCCCGGTGGAATTGGAACAAAAGTTGGTAGAATATGCAAAAAACATGGAAATTATGTTATAAGCTCTCTTTGCGATTGCCAGAAGCTACTTCTACCGCTAGGGCCCAAGGCTTCAACAATCAAGCAATAACAATTTTTTTATATTTTGGAGCCCCTTCAAGATAAGATGAAGTTTACTCCAAATCGAATTTTCAATGTGGACAAAACGTGGATTACAACAGTACAAGGGCGTCCATCAAAGGTAGTGGCCTTAAGAGGTAGAAAACAAGTGGGTACACTCACATCAGCATAGCGTGGTGAGTTATCGACTGCAGTGATTTGCATGAGTGCTAGTGGAATATTCATCCCACCGATGATCATTTTTCCCAGTGTGAATATGCAGCAGCACTTTATGCATGGCGCTACACCAAGAACTTTGGGGGTAACACATAAATCTGGCTGGATGCAGATTGCTTTATTCACTAAATGGTTTGATGACTTCCTCATCCACACTCAAGCCTCTAAAGACAATCCAGCATTACTTATACTTGATGGACACAAAACCCACACTCAAAATATTGCCGCTTTATAAAAAGCAAGGGAGAATGGTGTGACAATTTTATGTTTACCTCCATACTGCACTCACCGTATGCAGCCGCTCGATGTTTTGTTTATGGCACCGCTAAGTACCTTTTATAATACACAAGTGGAAGTTTGGCTAAGGCAAAATCCAGGCAAGTGTCTAACTCTAACTCAAATTGGTTCATTATTTGACCATGCTTATCTACAAGCTTTAACACCGTTGAACGCCATAAATGGGTTCAAGAAGAACGGAATTTATCCAGTAGACCGTATTACCTTCACAGATGACATGTTTGTAGCTTCTCTGCCTACAGAGAGACCATTAACTGTGCCTAATGGAGACGACGGCGCAGTATTATCGGAAGAAGCAGAACGCACAGATTCTATTGAAATTCCTAGGGAAGTTCTGCCAGTAAAACAAATCGAACAAATCGGGCAGCCACTGGGTTCAATCGAATTCGAAGAAAATGATTTTCTAGTTGAAGACGATATTAGACCATCCACTAGCAACATTCACCACTATATTTCTCCTCAAAATATTGCCCCCTACCCTAAGGTGGCAGATAAGGTAGCTCCGAAAAAAAACAGGAAGGTGAAGAAAGGTAAAGCGGCTATTCTCATAAGTACCCCTTACACAGAAGAATTAGAGAAGTCTTTCAAAGAGCCAGAAAGGAAAAATAACAAAAGTGATCGTTAAAAAAATTAATGCTAATACAAAAATTTAATCTCTTCAAAGCAGTAACCGAAATAAACAGTCTTCAAAAATAAACATTAAGAATAAAAACAAGTCAATGGAGTTGGATAATATCGAAGTTACAAGAGGAAAAAGGAAGAAGTATATGAAGAAAGAAAGTAGCAGTAGTAATCCGAAACTGAAGAAGTCAACGTCGCATGTTTATATTGCAGCAACAATTTATTAGAAGACAGGCCCGGGGAGGGTTGGATAAGGTGCTCTTCTTCTTCTTCTTAGGGTGCCTGTCCGTTTCGAACGTTGGCGATTATTCTGGCTAAGATGATTTTGTTGGTTGCTATACGAAACAGCTGTGTTGAGGTCTTTCTATACCATGCTCTCAGGTTAGCAAGCCAGGATATTCTTCTTCGTTCTGGGGCTCTTTTTCTTTAATTTTACCCTGCAAAATGCATTGAAGTAGGTCGTATCTGCCTTGATTTCTTATTATATGTCCCAAGTACTCCAGCTTACGGCTCTTTACAATGTTGATCAAATCCGCGGTTGTGTTCATCCTCCGCAGTACTTCTTTATTAGTGACTTTGTCTGTCCATGGTATCTTCAGGATTCTTCTGTATAATCATAATTCAAGGTACTCTGGTTGTCATAAATGGGCGCATGACACTTGCGCCGGTGCCGAGGATGACGAGGGCACATTTGTATGTGTGCAAATAATGTTTAATAATCGTTTGTTTCAGTTCTTTTTATAAAAATTAACTTTAAGAATGTATCATTTGTGCAAAATTCTTATCCCGTTTTACCTCTATGTTATTTCCCGTTTTACCAACACTTATAGGTAAAAAGGGAAACTATGCATCTGTTTGAATATAAATTTTTTCTGACTACGTTTTTCAGAATTATTCGTAAGTTTGATAACAATGTTTTACATAATTGACTAATAAGAGACAAGCACCATAATTGAGTCTTATTTGGCTTTAGACTTGTGCTTCAGAAAATTTCAGAAGAAAAGTATTCCGTCTTAGGCCCACCTCCTCTACATAGTATGTATAGTTTGCTTCACCATTATCATGCAAATCTACCCTTCCCATGGATTTATTATATACAAAAATTCTGGCTTATCATGGGACTCACGTCTTTTGTTTTAGTTTTCTACTATACATTTCGGTTGTTCAGCTCTCCAAATCGGTTTGACGCATTCCGTCGTTGCTTTTAAGTCGTCTTCATGTTGTATTGCTAAATTTACCTCCTCTTTCAAGATTAGCTCTAGGTGGCATTGCGTTAAAAATTTTGTCATAATTTACATAAAATAAATCAGAAACACCCAGACTTAATATTGCAGAATAAATCTTTGCTGGTAAATAAATTATCAAAAAACACCCAGTGACTTGCAGATTTATAAATTCAATCTGACATATCAAGTACTCCTCTTGATCCCTCGCGATAATTGTCAGCGATTATATTGCCAGTATGAAAGTCAACATTATAACAATATCCTCTACTTCAACATTAAATATACATACATTGATATTCTCCTATGTCAATATTTATTTTTATGACCTACGGTATCAAAAATATTGAGCTCTGGTGGTACTTTTTCCATGTTAACGAGCCCTAGGTGACTTGGTACATTGGAGTATCTACCAAAAATTTTCATACGCATCTGGACGTCAAGAGTAGCCAAGTGTTCTACATGGTCTTATGCAGGTAATTACTTAGACCTCGCTGTTTTGTGTTGTCTAGGAGATTTTTATTATAGTGGATAGAATAATAAATACTGTCTAGATACTGTCTTTTCATTCTTGACTGTCGCCTGATTTGTATTTTCAGATCTCTGTTCGTGGCGATCTTTTCGTTGTATTTAACTCACAGATTATCGTTGTTAGGTATCGCCATATCTATTAGTGTTATTTGCCAAGTAAGTTTATTAATTAGTATAAGATCCGGTCTACTATGTGCTAATGGTTGGTATGTGAGCACAGTGCGGTCCCAGTATAGCGTGTAGTTGTCGTCTCAAGCATTATGTCAGTGGCGTATTGATAGCAACCAAGATGACCGGTCTAGAGCAGTCCCAGTTTGTTGGCTAATTCCTGGTGAATGATCTTTCCTACTGAGTCATAGGGTTCTTAATACTCAGTACCAACAATGGCCTGGCAGCCCCCGGTAAGATGTTGGATGGTTTCTTGGGGCTGACATCCATATCGGCATTTGTCGTTTTGGACTTGAGGATCTTTGACAATATATTTTAGAAAGTTTTTCGTTGGAATATCCTGATCCTGAATGGCAAGTAGAAAACTCTCACTCTCGGGAAACATATTTCCTACTGTCAACCAAAAGTTCAACGCTGAATTGTCCATTATTCTTGGCTGATCTCATTGAGATGTCGCCAATGCAGAGGTGTACTCATCCAGGTGCCCATTTTTCCTTTTAGTTAGGTCGTTTGTGCGCATTTCTTGTTTCCTCAGTTTAAGTGCCGTTGTATCATCTACTGCGCAAATTTCTCGATGTAAAGTAAATGTCCCAGCCTGCACCTAAAAATAAGTTCTTAAATTAGCAACCTGTTTTTCCAGTTGCTCATCTAGGTCCATGAGTCTGCTTGCCCCTTGATATCGCGGTCATGTTGTTCTCTCTACTGCACTGCATGGATGGTGCTTTTGCGCTTTTGTGATAAGTGTTCTTTCTTTCCACTGAAGATTTTCTATATCCGTTTTTTACTTCTTTATAATACCAAATACTATTAGATGTGGCAGATTTAGCTGTCTTACTCCTCGTACTAACTCAAGAAGTTAATTCCTCCGGGCTAAAATTTTTCTCTGACTATATTTAGAATACGGCACCTGTCTAGTCCAAAGTGCATACTGATATCATTTAAGAATTTTTCCACAGTTTTCAGCATTTTTTTTACGTGGTTACGTCGTATACAGCAGATGATTAAGCTTCGCCACAAGAGTATTGTTATTTTTTATGCTGTAACTGGAATATCTTCAGTTTCGATGTTATTTTCACCGAGTATTTGAAGGTGAATTTTAATCTTTCACTTCATCATTATACGCTTTAAAAAGGTCACTATACTATCATCGCCTTTATACATTTTCAATATATCTATAAGCTTTTCATGATGTACTAAATTAAAGGACTTCTTATAGTTAATGAAGGCACTAAAAAGGTTTTTTTTTGGTGTACGCCTGATCAGAAATGATTGAGTTGTTTTTTGCAGCCCATGGAACTCTTAGCGTATACTTTCAGTTAAAGCTCCATGATATTGTTTAGAGAACGATGTTGGTAGATACGCTGGGCTACATAGGATGTGACTAATTTGTACATAGTTGAAAGACACCTAATTGGGCGGTACTTGGCGGGATCTTGGATGTAATTTGATTCTTTGGTATTAGGTAAGTGGTTCTCTTAGTGATAAATAGTAGTAATTCCTGAGGATTAGAAATATCATGATTAATTAATACTGTTCAAAGCTCATAAACACTCAAAAGCTTCTTTCGCCAGAAGTTTTGAACTCCGTCTGGTCCAGGAGATTTCCAGTTATTAAACTCATTAATAATGTTTGAGACTGTTTCAGTGGTAAAAAGTTTATAAGAAATATTACTGTAGTGTGGACAGTTATTCGTCGTGTCTTCAATCCATCCAGCATTGTATTATGAGTAGCTAGCGCCGAAAATGGGTTTTTCCAAAACTCATGATTTTCTCCTTGGCTTGGGTAGGATTATTTTTATTTTCTATAGTGGAATTCAGCTTTTTATAAAAAATACCTTTTTTGCATGTTCAAAAAGTATATAGTAGCGTTTTCAGTTAATAATATCTTTATATCTCCTTAGGCGACCTGAATAAGCGGTATTTTTTGTTGTAATGTGTCCAGGCAGTGTTGAGCTGTATTGTTCTCTGAATGTCTGAATCATGTAAATTTATTGGAGTATTTAGAATTATTTGTTCAGCTCTTTAAATTACTTTTCGACTTCTTGCTCGAACCATGAAATGATATAAATACCATGTAATTTGGAGCAGGCGAGCAGTTAGAAGAATTCAAGGCATTAACTTACAGGGGATTATTAAATCAGTTACAAGGTATTATTAAGTAAGTTACAGTTGATTCGTGAAGTTAGTAAAGTTAGAAGAAGGCATTAAGTTACAGAAAGTCATGAAGATTATTGATTATTGATAATTCATTATTAAGTTAGTTATGATGGAATTAAGTTACAAGATTATTAGAAGAAGTCAGATTATTCATTATTATTATTATGTCAGTTACAAAGAAGAATTAAGAAGAATTTATGAGGTTATGAAGAGATTATTAGCTAGAAGAAGGCATTGATTAAGTTAAATGAATTAATTAAGTCAAATTCAGTTGGAGATTAATTATTACTACAGCAATATAGTGACAGTATGAAGTTAATTCATTGAAGTAAGCATTCAATAGTACAACCACAAGATCCAGTATATTTGAAAGTACATTATATGGAAATTACAAGGATTTAAATTTATATATTTATATGGTGAGTGGAAATAATTAAGAAGAAACATATTAAAATTGTTGGATAACCAAGGCTTAGTAAGAGCATATCGAGTGGTGATAATAACTTTAATTTTGGAAAAACTTTAGGCGTTCAGTGAAAGAAGGTACCAAATTTTGTTAATAATTTAATAATTGTAAATATTTCAAATTTTAGATAGATTGTTTTAAATTGATATTGCTTATATTAGATAGATAGGTTTGTTTCATAATAGTTATAATAAAGATAATTTAAAAAAGTACTTACAAACTAATTCTTTGAGAACCGCGATAAAAACCTTATACTAACATATATATCATTCAAATTTACTCATAGCTCATACAGAAACAACACATAACAATATATATATATATATATATATATATATATATATATATATATATATATATATATATATATATATATATATATATATATATATATATATAACACTGTTTTTGATGGGTTGGAGTCAATAAAATTGACTCAATTTTTATCAAAATTGTTATTGACTCCAACCCATCAAAAACAGTGTTATATTTTTTCCAAACGAGTCACAAGTACTTCTTTTATATATATATATATATATATATATATATATATATATATATATAATATATATATATATATATATATATATATATATATATATATAAAGTATATGTATCTGTGTAATGTTTATGCACTGAGTAGTACAAATTATTGAGTGAGTGAATAAAATATGTAACAAATTAAAAAATTCCTGTATGTTAAAACAAGACGTTTATAACATATTTAAACGTTAAAAAAATTATCCATTCATCTTTTGTAGACATTACAGTCTGTAATAAAATGACCGTTTTGAAGGCCAGTAAAGATGCGGCTCCTTATCTCTGAAAATCCATCTTACTTCAATGATTACATAAACTCGAAGCAACATGTGGCCATTTTATTCCGACGGTATTCTTCAAGAACTTTATTGGCTCTTTCCAAGTGTGACCCTGTGACTTAAGCGCGTGCCCCTGCAATTAAATTTTTAAATTAGGAAAAACAACAGGTAGACCACAATTCCAGTTGTTTTATGGGACTAGTCGGTTAGAGTCAACTATTTTTAATAGCGATTGTGTTACTTTTTATTGTTTCCTGCTACCACAGACGCATTTTTTTTAATATACATACGTGCGTGTATGCGTGTATGGGGGATCTTTTTAGTGGAAGTCTATAAAAAATGTGGCTATATGAATATTTTACAGTTGTATTCATGGTAAGAGTTGTTAAATAAGACATAGAGTTACTGTTATTAACCGTATTGTTAAATTGTTGTATTCTAAAATAGAATTCGTACTAATTGAGAAACAGTCAAATTTTGTTTATCAATATCTTATTTGGCGTTAAAATTTTTACAAAATTATGAAAATATGAATTTTTAGAACAAATATTGTTAAAATTTTTATTCCTTCCTTCGAAAATTTCTACTTTAAATGACAGTCCAAAAATTGTCTGCTTAATGCGGTTAATTTCTTTTCTCGTATCGATTTATTTTCATATTAGTAATTATGTTTTTGTATAGACGTATAATTTTTCTACAGTAATTTTAAAATGTCTTCCAATATTAAACAGCTGTATAATTTAGGACATGATACTGATGGAAAAGTCATGCCGGTATCAAATATCCGATTATGATATTATAATCAATATACCTATCTAAAATGGATCCTCTAGGTCCCATTCTGTGAAATGTCCTGTACAACGGGGTGTTGAGGCTACAGATACCAAGGGGATGCACTCTTGTAGCTTGGGCCGATGATCTCGCACTGGTTGTCAAGGCGAGTCAGAAAACGGACATGGTTAATGCGACTAACACAGCACTGCGCCGCATTAGTAGGTGAATTAGTGACAACGATAACGATCTACAGCTAGCGCCTCATAAATCTGAGGAGTTAGTTCTTAAAAGGACCCGGGAATAATCTTCTCTTCGCTTTATAATGGAAGGTGTGGAGATTGCACCGGTTAAATTCATTTAGTATCGGGAGTCTGGTTGTCGGAAGGACTAATGTTTGAAGTACACATCCAAAAGACAGTTGAGAAGGCGAAGCAAAATCTGGAGACGTTGATACGGCTGATGCCAAACATTGGAGGACCAGCTAGCACCAAAAGAAAAGTGCTAAATGGAGTTTTCCAGTCGGTAGTAACCTACGCTGCTCCCATGTGGAATAGAGTACTAAACACTGCGAAATACGCTAAGCTGATGGAGACTTCGCAAAGGCGAATGCTCCGCAGGGTATTTAACGCATATAGGACAGTTTCAAATGAGGCTCTATATGTTATTGGAGCGGTGATGCTGATCGTTTTGTTGTGTAAAGAGCGAGCGAGGATGTATGCGAGGAAGATGGATGTAAATATAGATGATAATGAGAGAGAAAGAACGATGGTAGAGTGGCAGACAGAATGGACGAATGATAGTGGAAAGGCAAGGTGGACGAAGGAACTTATTCCCGATCTGAGACCGTGGTGGAAATGTAAGTTCAGGAAACTGGACTACTTTCTGACGCAGTTTCTGAGCGGACATGGTAGTTTTGGCACCTTCACAAATAGAATAGGTAAATCTGTCTCGGCCGACTGTACTGTTTGTGGAGTACCAGACATTCCTGCCCACATTTTTAACTGCCAGAGATGGGCAATTGAGAGGGAAGATTTTGAGAAGCGAATGGGTTTCTGGCTGGATGACAGAAACATTGTAAACATAATGTTAAGGGGAGAGAAAGAATTTAGAGAAGTACACTGTCTAATTGATCCATTGTCGAGTTGGGTTTTGTTTCTTCTTGTTGCTTGTTGATTGGCGTTGATCCTGTTTTTTCGGCTTTTGCCTCTTCAGGATGTGGTTTTTCTTTTCTTGGTATTGGCTGTTTTTGTGTTTTTGTTGGTCCACTGGTGGTGCTGAGCCTGGACAATTAGTTGCGAAAAGGCTTTAGGTCGGTTCTTTTCAGAATTGTTTGTCTAAAATAAATGAGTATATTAGTGTTATTAGATATTAGTAAATATAGAAATGTCATATTAATACATGTATGGTTACATACATGATCGGGAAACCGCAGAAAACCGATCCCCCCTGTCTAGGCAAGCTCGAAGTGAGCAATTTAGCTAGGAATGCGATGGTGGTAGAGAGGAGTTGCCTTCTGTATGTCAATGTGTTCATCAGGAAGTTCGTTACTGGCGAGTTCCAGCAAAATAGCGGGTAGGTGTGGGATTTTAGGTTTAGGATGTCTGGTGAATACATTGCCGCGGGATGAGCAGACAGTTTTTAGAGTGCGTTGGGCTCTGAGGTTTTGGCCCTAGATTGTGCGTATAGTGTAACTTCTGCTCAGAGAGTGTAGTCTCTCATTTATGAGCTGAATATTAGATAGTTGATGTAAAAGGGAGGAAGGGTAGTCGCAACGTTTACCATTTACTCTACGCATAATCGTCCTTTCTATTCTAAGTAATTTTTCTTTAACAACGTCCGATATCGTAACATATATATTTGATTTGTATTCGAGAATAGGATGTAGCACTAATGGATGTTAGCGATCACATTTTCCATTAACTCTCTATTTCTTGCAATATGTATCAGGGATTGTATGTCGTTAATCCCTGTCCATTGCCTTATGTTTCGGAGCCAGGACATTTTCTTGCGTCCCATTCCTCTCTTGCCTTCAATTTTACCCTCGATTATAAGTTGGAGGAACTGGTATTTTTCATTTCGTATGATGTGACCTAGATACGCCGTTTTCCTTTTCTTGATGGTTTCGAAAAGTTGGCGTTCTTGGTTTATTCTTTTAAGGACATCTATATTTGTGATTTTCGCTGTCCATGGTATTTTTAGGATACGGCGATAAAGCCACATTTCGAAAGCTTCCAATCTGTTTATATCCCTCGTTTTGAGTGTCCAGCCCTCTACGCCATATAGCAGCACTGACCATACGTAGCACTTAGTAAACCTTAGTCTCAGTTGAAGATCGAACTCAGAACAAGTCAGTACCTTCTTGAATTTTACGAAAGCTTGTCGAGCTTGCTCAATGCGACATTTTACTTCCCTGTCCGATGCCCAGTCTTCAAAAAGCCACGATCCCAGGTATTAAAATTTACTCACTCTTTCTATGGATTTACTATTCAGTGTTATGGTGGAGTTTTCAAATGCATCCAAGTTTCTGGAGATGATCATGAAATTTGGTCTTTTTGGTATTAATCTCTAGTCCCATTCGCTCACTGTATTCTCCGATTATAGTGACAAGTTGTTGAAGATCGACTATGTTGTCACAAATTAAGACACCATCATCAGCATATCGTATGTGGTTGATCAATACTCCATTCACCTTGATTCCCATCTCTGCATCCTCCAAAGACTCTTGAAAAGTCTAATGACTAATGAAAAGAGAATAGGTCTAATGAAAGCTTTATAAGTGTGAATTAGTGTACGAGGATGTGCGGCCCCGAAATTCCATCTCAAACTATTGAGGAGACCAAGTCTGCTCCTGGCCTTGTTACAGGCTATGTTCAGATCAGCCCTCCAGTTCAGTGTTCGGGTGAACACCACACCGAGGTACTCGATCTAGTCACGAAGCTGAAGTTGGTCTCCCCAAAGTGTGAGATACTTTCTTTCGTTAAAGGGGGCCGCACGTCGGCTGTGTTTTGGGTGTCTAAATAAAGTCATTTGAGTTTTGTTCGGATTCAGCGACACTCTTCATCTCCTGCACCAGTTTTCAACTAGTCTAAGGTGAATTTGAGCGTACCGAAGAACAGAATCAACGTCTCGCGCTGTAGTTACTAGAGCGGTGTCATCCGCGTAGAGCAAAGTAGTAATATTGGTATATATAGGATTAGGAAAGTCGCTGTTGTATATTGTGTATAATATAGGAGCCAGTACAGAGCCCTGTGGTACTCCAGCTGTAGGAGTAAAAGAGTCTGAGAAATAACCTCGCTCCTTAACCCTAACACGACGTTCAGAGACGTAAGATTGAATTAGTCTGACGAATGGAAGTGGTAGACTTTGAGTTATATGTGTGACGATTTCTGTCAATGCCGTATTTGTTGAGCGCCTTTCTCTAAAGCCGAATTGAAAAGAGGGAACGATGTGTTTGTTGGTAAAGTCAATGAGTCTTTCTTTAAGGATTCTCTCAAAGACTTTAGCTAAGACGTTTGTGAGTGAAATCGGCCGGTAAGAGTTAGGATATGTGCGGGGTTTGCCTTTTTTTAAGAGCATAATTGTATTTGCTACTTTCCACTCTGATGGGAAGTAGCAGAGTTTGAGAATGGCATTGACGATATTCGTTAAATAGAGATAGACACTCGGAGGAAATTGTTTCACGCAGCTCCTGGCAATATTGTCAGGACCCGGTGCGTTCGATTTGCCAATTTGACAAAATTTTTTAAAAGTTTGTTGACCGACAGGTGCCATGATGGGATGATCATGCAGCTCCTGAGGATCAAAAGGGGCACCGAGTTGTCTGGTTACTGCCTAATTTCTGCGGTGATAAAGAAAAAGGAGCAGGAGGACAGAATAGGAAATTGAGCTGGGGATCTAAAATTTATGTTAAATATTAACATTATATTTATAAGTTTATGGCCTAATGTCTGAAACATTTTCCGATTTACGATATTAGGTATGGTTATTTATAAATTTTTAGTTTTTTATTTTAGTTGTTTATTGAGTGGCAAGACTACCTCTCTGAAACGATGGTTAATATTTTAGCCGGAACACGGTTAATTCGGCACTACCCTGGGGACTTCTGGCCTAGTATCCTACTCGGCGGAAATATGTCAGGGTATCAACTTCCGTGACGTTGATGTTCAAAAAAATTTACCCTACAGTTGCCTGTCAGAATTCAATGGATATCTTCTTAGGCTCTTACTAAAATCTGGCAATACGGCAATTAAAAAAAATGGATCATCTGAGTCAAAATATTCTGTAAGCAAACAAAGCCTCTATTTTCGGATTTCCGGGTGAGAAATATTTCAGAAAGAACACCAATACAGGTGAGAAAAATCAGTCTAGGGTCACGTAATCTTGGAAGTCTTACAGGTACGAGTGTTAAGTTATTAGATGCACTTAACAAAGAAGAGTAAAAACTACTTGCATTCAGGAGACAAGAATGAAAAGACAAAAAGCAAAGGAACTAGCTGAAAGATAAAAACTGTGCTAGGTAGGTAAAGGTAATACTTGGAACAAGGTGGGTATAATTGCTAACACAGGAATACAGTAGAATACAGAGTAAGTTATAAGGACGAGTAATAGAATCATGTAAGTAAAATTTATGCTTGATAAAGGAGTTTCGAATGTAACGTATGCATTCTCCTCAAATCGGTGTGGGAATATGTATAAAAATAAAAGAAAATATTTATAATCAATTAGAAGATATACTGAGTGATACTTGTTCAGAGGAGAATTCGATTCTACTACATGTATGGGCAAATACAAGAGAGGAAATGTATCAATACGGGGAAGACTAGGCTTTGAAACTAGAAATAAATCTGGAGATGATATGCTCAAATTAGCAACTGTAGTAGATATGGCGATTGCTAATACATTCTTTGAAAAGAGAGCTAGTTAATTTATTGCAAACAAAACTGGACAAAATCACTCCCAAATATATAATATCTAAACAACTAAAAAGTTGTCCAACAAATTTATTATAAGGACTACAAGATAATAGTTAGTGAAACTGAGAGCCAACAATATTAGTTGCTTGTACAGGATATCGAAATATAAAGCAAAACTAGTAGTAGATGTTAGAAGATAAAGAAGGTCTTCTTTGAGGAAAGAATAAAAAGGAACAAAAGTGTGATGAAATGTACAAGAAGTTTTACTACAATATTAGAAAGAATATGGCTAGTATTATTGGAAAATTGGAATACTTACTTGAAAAAATCTCAAAAAAACTTAAGAATAAAGAGACCAACAGATGATCAAGCCAAGTTCAAGAAAAAATCGAAGAGAATATAGAGTTATATAAATAATGGCAAGAAAATAAATTACACAAAGATCTTCAGAACTATAATGTTGCTAAAAAGAAGGTTTAAGTAGTAGTACCAAAATCTAAAGCAGAAGCGTATACAAATCTATACGATCAATTTTATAACAGGGAGGGTGCATCAAAGATATATGAAATAGCAAAGCAAAGTGCAAAGAAAGCAGAATATTTTAATCATGTTAGATATATTCAAGATGAAAATATTAAAACATTAGTTTACGGAAATAAGTTCGGTACTGATACAATTTTTTAATAAAAGGTTTGACAGAAACCCAATTGAAATCCACAAGGAAAATGAATTTCCTGTAGGTACATATGTATCATACATCACAAAAATTTATTTAAACCATTCTTTATAAAAGGTATAATTATAAAAAAAAACCTTTCGGGCAACATGGCAACGTAAGACTTTCATTCAGTTACTGACCCTAAGACGTAGTCATTATAAGGACCTGTAGGTAGCAACTGAGTTTGCTTTTTTCGAATATTGCTCTGAACTGTGAACTGTTCGAACTTTTACATCAAGATTATACTTGTTTCATCGACCAAGCTATCTTAATGTTTCAACTGTCTTTAATATTAATAAATATTTTAACAATAGCTACATTTGGTTGTATGTATTGTGTTTATGTCAAGCTCATGAGTTTTGATTTTGTGATCTAAATTTTAAGGTCAAATTGATCTAATGTATATACATTTAGTGACTAGGCGTTAAATAGCTTCTGCATTGTTTGCAATAATAATGCACTATGTCTTCTTCTTTCTTCTTGTATGTAGGCTTTAAAGCCTGTTTCTTCTTTAATATTAGCCTTCTAAATTGTTTAAATTTTCGCACCTTCTTTTACTTAATCTGCCAATACATCTTCATCCGTTTGGTGACTATCTCGTGCTATTCGTACTATTCTATCCTCTGCCAGTTTACCGATGTGTTCGTTCCACTCCTGTTTTGGTTTTGTCACCAATCCATTGATATCTTCTATATTGCATGCTCTTCTTGCTGTATTCGCTTTTCTCCCTATCTAAAGTCCAACAGACTTTTCCCAAATATTTGTCGGAGTATCTTCATCTCTGTTGTTTCTAGTAGTCGTCTCGTTTTAAATGTGTCAGGTCTTGTCTCTGCCGTGTATGTTAATATAGGTCTAATTGCTGCTTTATATATTTTTGTTTTTGAGTCTTGTCTTAGGTGTTTTTTCTTTTAGATTGTGTCACTAAGAGATCCTGCAGCTTTACTTGCTTTAAAGCTTTGTTGTCGTACTTCTTCTTTAACATCTCCGTAACTACAGTGAAAGCCAAATAAAGTTGCGTTCACGTCATCATTGTGAACATTTGCAGCGTTGTCAGATGGTTTATGAAGTATGAAAATTAACAGAAAAGAATTTAAATAAACAAAAAAGGTGAAGATAGCAAATTTCACACTATATTATTACACTTCTTAAAACTTAGCTTTATTCGACACCAACAATATAACAATACTTTTAACTAACTGACAACTATAAACTTCTACATTCAAAATACATTTGTTCCCCAACTGTCAAAAACATCTGTTATTATACATATGTTCTGACGTTCCAAACTTCACTAGACATTTCAAGAATTTTTGATGTCATCTTGAATGTTCTCGAACTACTTCTTCTTTTTAGTCAATGGACTTTTCCTATGTGGGATAAATCTTTCGTAACAATAATAAGTGGAATTTAAAAATAGTGTTTTTTTTTTCATTTATTTTTTTGTTAATTACATCCATGAATAGATTTCACAAAGTAAGTAATTTCAAAATAAAAGTGGTAAAGTTATTACTGAGTTACCAAACAATAAGTTACTCGTTTATTAGTGGAACGCTTTTTCTTTGGTGACTCGAACTGTTCACCTTTTTTCTGCATTTGACATATGCACATATGCTGTTTACTGTTCTTACGCTGATTTTTAAAGCAGCAACTACACGCTAAAATCATACAAATTTTTGTAAAGTAAAATAATGATATTTTATTCGCTTATTAACTCTTGTATAGCGTTTAAGGGTAACAAAGAGCCATTATTAATCCTTTCTTCTTCAAAATAGTTAACTAATGAAGCCACAAGTTCTTTGCATCGACTATTGAGCTGTTTGGGCATTTTGACAAGTAAATAAATGTTTTTCACAAGATAACCTCAAAAATCGACGATACCACGAGTAGAAAAGTCACAGACCACTGAACTAACCTAACCTAACCTTCTTATCTATGCCACTGAATGAAAATTCAACAAACGACGCGGCAACATGACAATATTTCTGGTAGTGACTAATACTCCGTCAATAATTGGTGGTTTCCTCATGAAAATTTCAACACAAAATTTTACAATCACGGACGTCTAAATCCAAAAAAGCTATATATACGCAGCTGTATATACATTATTTTGTTACAAAAGTTTCTTTATTGATCGGGTTATTTTTAAAAGTGATTGTTTAGCAAACTAAAGTAACATACACTTTTCTATAGAAATGTAGCCACAAATACAATAGAATTACGACATTGGTGACGTGCACGCAACTTTATTTGGCTTTTAGTGTAGTTATATCTATTTACAGATATCTAAACCTTGCTTTCTGCTTTATTATTGTGTCATCAATTTAGATTTTACACTGTAGTGGGTATTTAGATGTTGTCATACATTTGGTTTTTTTCTGCTAATATTCTCATATTGTATTTCTTAGCTGTTGAATCGAAGATATGAGTTAATCTTTGGAGCTCGTCTTCTGTCTCGGCGATTAATGCGGTGTCGTCTGCATAAAATAATACTTGGATTTCTTTGTTTCCCATTCTGTAGCTATGACCTTTACGTACTGCTTGTATTATTTCGTCCATTATTATATTAAAGAGAAGTGTACTCAACGAGTCACCCTGTCTGACTCCGTTTTGTACTGGTATACACAGTGTTAGTCTTCCATTTATCTTTACCTGTAATCGAATACAAGAAATAAAGACATTTAAATAATAAAAAAAAAAGAAACAATACTTTTTATCTCATTCCTGTTTCCAACATATCTTGGTCATTAGTGTTAAAACCCTAGAATCTAGTATAGCTCTAAAAATACTTTATTAGTGTTACGAATTTTACTTTATTAGTCCATATAGGCACATAGCTTTTATATATAAAATAATATGCTAGTCTTTCACAAAAATAATTAAGTGAGAGCAAACGAACTACTTCCCAACTAAAACGCTTCAGATGTGGTGGGCGCAGGTATCCGGTCGGTTGTAAAAAAAAGGTATCAAATGTTGTCGCATTTAAAGCTTTCTACAATATATGTTATCGCGATTATCGTAAAATTGTATGTAAAACTTTTAAGGCGATTTTTTTTATTGCTCTAAAGGACTTAAGGCTCTTAAAAATTTGGTTGAAGATTCTGTCTCTAATTGTTTATTCACATAACTCAAATTTTTATACCAAAAATGAAGATAGGTAGATATATGTATCTTAATAAGAAAGAGGAGTATGTAAGACCTCTTTTAAAATAGTTTTTTCAACATGAATTGATATTGTTTGTGTAAATATAAATGAAGACTCCACAGAATTTATGGCAGCATAAAGGAGGTCTTGGTAAAGGTGAACTGTTAGAATGATGAAATGAATGATAATATAAGCGTATTGTCCCGAAATAATCTTATTTGTAGAAAATAGGTTGGTGGTCAGAATATTTAGAAAATATGGAAAACCGTGGAAGAAGTTTTTTAAAAAAATGCTAGTTATAACTGCTCTTACTTTGAATATTATTTATAATCAAATAAAACATTAATTAAAAGCTCTTTAGACTTATTATCTGTAGAAGAAAATGTTATCGAAATAGGTTAAAGCCAATGGCAATATAAAAGGACGTTTAACTAAAGGCTTTAAAAGAACAAAGAATAGTGCTAAGTATCAGAGAAAGGCAGCCCACGAAGTAGCGAATTTGATGATGACAAGAGTAATGAATTAATAAACCTACCCACCTAAGACGGGAAATAAAAATAATAAAACAAATAATAAAAATAATAAAACTCCAGGTATTTACAATATACCAGCTGAAAGAGAGGTTCTCTTTAGTATTATACAAGTGATATTTCAACGAAGTAGAGATGTGAATTGAGATAGTTAAGCATGCTTCATTGATTACCATAAAGCATTTGATACAGTAAAATATGACAAGCTGATGGAAATAATAACAAATTATTAGCAATATTTATTGGAATCAAACATCGTATATCCTTGTAGAGTTAGGAGAATCCGATGACATTAAAATCAAACGTTGGGTCCGACAGTGATGTATACTATCCTTGCTGTTTAACTTAAACTCTGACGAAAGCTTTCAAGCAACCAATAGAAAGAGTAAAAACATACCCCTACTTTAATACCACCGTCAATGGAAATTTGTACCATTCCCTAGAAATAAAATCTAGGATAGAGTAAGTAAGATCTGCAGTTCAAAAAATGACTAAGCTATTCAAATGCCACGATTTATCAGTACTCATAAAAATCAGGCTACTACGATGTTATATCTGTCCCACACTATTGTAAGGAGTTGAGTCGTGAACTCTCACAGACGCTACCTGTAAAAAAAAAATGAGGCTTTCGAAATGTGGCTATATTGTAGAATACTGAAGAAATCCTATATCGACCGCATTACTAACCAGAGCGTTTTATTAGGACTTCAAAAAGGAAAAGAGGTGTTAACCACAATTAAAACAGCCAAAATTGAATACCTTGGTCACATCCTGAGGAACAGCGAGAGATATCTATGTGTTACTGAAGAATTTCGTAGCTGAAAAATCTACATACTTGGTTCACACAACAATTACAAATCTTTTCAGAGCCGCAGTTGGCAAAATACAGATTGCCATGATAGTTGTCAACATCTGAAACGGACGTGCACTACAAAAAGAAGAAGCTGAAATTTAAAATTGGAAAAATCACAGCAATCAAAAATAAAACAGTAATAGACTTTAATACAATATTTATATACTTTTACTGCATATCATACAAGAATTGTAATTTATAAAACCATTGTTTTATTTCTGTTCTTATAAAAAAATAACAAATCTACTTCTCTTCGTTAATTAATTGATATTTAAAGTAAACTTGTATATATTTTCAAATTAATAAAGTGGAATATAAAAAAATCTACCATGAGAATGCAATTTTATACCATAAATATCATTTTCTTCCCATTTTTAAAATAAAAATGCTTTAGGATGGATACACTTTAAGACCAACGTTATAATTATTTTGTTATGAAACTTAAATTATAATCCGAAGGACATTTAAAATAATTTCCATGAAGGCAGAACATCAAAATGCAAATTTAGTCAGGTACAGAGAAGACTAATTTGGCAGAACGGAGCTCGACTCCAACATTGAGTTGTATAATAGCCAAAGTTTCATATGGTCCTTTGTCAGTAACTTCACTAATGAACATTTCATCAATAAAATGTGCTCCTAGCATAGTATAATTAACAAAGAGCGACTAGAGTTCCGCATGAATTCAATCATATTTTGCCGCAATTGTTCAAAGTTCAATGTAAATTACTATTTGCATATATAATTATGGATCACGCATCAAAGGGCTCTTGGAGGGACCGTGTCTGCCGCCAAAAACTTATTGTGGTAGTATGGTAGTTAAATTTTCATGCTAAATTTGGCATTTTATAATTACGGACTGCCGTTATTATTAATAATTAATCTTATCAGGCTTAGAAACGTGAATCTGTTGTAAATATAAATGGAAGATGAGTTTATTTAAAAATTATAACAATGTACCAATAAAACACTGAAAACTTTGTTTTCAAACTTCCACAAAAATTTTATTTTAACTCTTATCACTACAGCTGTTTCGGCTGATTGCGTTTCTCAAGTGATCTATTTTTGGCATGCGTTTACACTTTATAGTCTCTAATAAAATAGGTTGAGAAGGGGAGAACTGTTTGTCTTAAGTTGGTCATTCAGAATTATATCTGTATTTTTTAATTTGTTGATTTCCATAGATTCTAATAAAGATAGCTTAAGGCCTTATTTTAAATGTGAAGAATTTTAAATCCGTCGTTAAAAGAATGCTATGATCTAGAAGGTGTAGTGCGTATGTAGAATCTGTTCTTCTATTATTGAAAGCCCTTTTATGTTCTGCTATTCGTTTGTTAAAGTTTCTACCAGTTTGACCGATGTAAGTTTTTGGGCAGTCAGTCGCCACATTTAAGTTTGTACACACCACTGTGTAAGTGTTTTTTATTTTGGCTCTTGTTGTTTTTGATATATTTGCCAAGGTTGTTATTTGTTCGGAAAGCTGGTGTTATTCCTTTCTTTTTGTGTGTTTGTCTATTTTTGTTGTAATTTTGCCTGTATATGTAATCGAACAGAAGGTACAAGGTTTTTTCTCTGATGTTGGAAATACTAATTTCAGGGCTTTCTGTTAAAATTTTTGTGAAAGTTTGAAAACAAAGTTTTTAGTGTTTTATTGTTACACAAAATAAATTTCCATTAAGTAAAGGTCGAATCCATCAATTAAATTATAACAAATTTACATTAGGAGATTTCAAATTCATCCTAGTATTTAAAACCAACAATTGTGATAAACTACTAACTAAAATAAAGTGCAGGTTGTCGTAGTTATATTAGGGACTTTTAACTAAACATTCTTTAGTTTTGGGAGTAAACTACAATGATTCGAAATTAAAAGAAAGTACTCTTTAACGATTAGATTTCCAGTCCTGAAATCTTAAAAAAAATCAATAAATACAACCAGATGAAAATTTATTTGACCTATATATTATTGTGATTTACTGTAACATATTGTTATTGTCAACTAGAACTAATGAATTCTTAATAGTTTATACTTAGTTAGCCTTGATTCTGGAGGTATCAATCACATACTAGTGCTAAAAAACTGGAAAAATTATTTTATTTCTTATTTATACTTTTTATACTTTAAAATGTATGTTATCGTAGACTGTCTTAAAATGCCGATTTTTATGCCTATTATGAGATGTGTACTACATTATACATTCAAATTATGTATCCTTGATATATTGTTACCTTAATATTGTTAGTACGTTTTTATTGCTAATATTTTAATATTAAGTAAAACCAATAAGAAAAACAAGCTACATAGCAAGTACAAATAGGAATAAAATCCAAATATACAAAATATCACAACAGTGTAGAGAGAAATACCAACATGGACCCATCTAGTTTTGGTCATTTGTGAAATCTAGAAGTAGTTCCAAGGGTTTACCATCTGAAATTAAATATGACAACAATATTTACACTGCTTCTGGTTAAGTTGCTTATGCTTTTGCACTATACTTCAAGTCAGTTTATAAAGTATCATCTGATATGATGATACCTAAGGTTCACGGTATTTTAGAGTTTGATAAAATAACTGAAAAAGCTATTAGAGCTAGTGTAAAGGGATTAGAGCGCAAGGAATGCATAGGAAAAGAGAAGTTATCAGTTTATATATATAAAAGGTGTATCGACTATGTTTCCTACCAAATGAAAATCTACCATTAAAGTTCCTATTTTAATACCTGGTAATATAAATTATGTAAAAAATTATAGGCCTATTATTATTTTAAATTTTCTTGCAAAATCATTTGAAACTATCTTATATAAAAATTATTACTACATGTTATTAATTCTTTTAATCAATATCAACATGAATTTCTACCAGATACATCAACAATTACAAACTTATATATATATTTACACAATCTGCTGCAGATGCCATAAACACTAAAAGGCAAATGGATGTAATCTTTATTGGCTGTGAAAAAGCATTTAATAGGGTTGATCGTGATTTGTTATTAGAAAAACTGGGCACATTCGACCTTTCAAATAATGCACTTATGTTTCTGAATACATGTCTAACAGATAAAAGCCAACAAGTTAGAGTAGGTAATTCTTTCTCAGAGGAATATTTGGTAACGTCAGGAGTTCTTCAGGGCAGTAACCTAGCACCACTCGTATTTGCTTGCATTATAAATGATCTTTACAGTTGTCTTAAATTTTTGTTTTGCTTAATGTTTGCAAATGATTTTAAGATGTTTAGAGGTGTTGTGAGCAAATCACTTACAGTGATTTGCTACAACTCTATACTATAACTATAACATTATTATTATCATCAATTAGCCTATATTTGTCCATTGCTGAACGTAGGCCTTCCGTAAAATTTTCCACCTATTTCTATTTTGAGCTTCTTGCATCCAGTTTGTGGTGATGCGCTTGATATCACCTGTCCATCTAGTCAGTGGTCGTCCTCTGCTTCGATATGCATCTTGCCTTGGTCGCCATTTCAGAATCTTTTTGGACCATCTATCATCCGTTAATCTGGCAACATGTCCAGCCCAAGCCCATTTAGCCATGGCTATTTTTTCAACTGCATCTGTGACTCCTGTTCTTCCTCTTATTTCTCCAGATTTCTTCTAATGATGTGGTAAAAACAATTTTTGCATAGAGGCACATTGCATGCTGTACAAATAGTCGTAGTTCGAGTTTCCAATTTATTTAGTGAACATCTATAGTAGATATTTGTTATGGCAAATAGTCTTCAATCTTATTGTTGAGGTATTTTTCCAAGACGGTCACTTATTCGTCTTTTACATTTGATTTTTATCTTTCCATCCAATTCAATTAGCTATTCTGCTACTTACACATTCGTTGCCACATTTTATACCCCTTTTTATGTTTTTTAACATATTTAAAGAGAAGGAAAATCTGCATGCAGACACCTATGACTCACACAGGTAGTGTTGGGTTCCTAATATTCTAGCAAAGCTGTGTCAGGACGAAATGCCCAATGAGTTTAGACCTTTGACACCTCGACCCGTCACCACTCAGAGACGGTCGGCGTCCAACTAAAAACTCTCCTCTGTCACACCAGACATCAGGATGCTAGGGCCGGTTAAGGCATACATGTCTCCTTATGCCCTGCTATCACCTGATTCCCATTCTTTCTCCGACACATTCATCGAGGAAACCACACCCACACGAACCACCAAGGACTTTCAACCCCCTGCCTTAGCGAGGCTGCCATTTCTCTCGCGTCGTCTGTCTCTCTTTTACTCTTATTTCGGCCTGCGACAGTCCGAACCCTACCAGGGTGCTACTCGCTTGTTTAAGAATTCTGTTGCGAGTTCCCTCTCCACTCGTTCTTTTAAAGAGAGCAGCTCCCAGATCAATTTGTGGATAGGTGCCCACCACAACTCATCCCTCATCATTTTATCTACTATTTTATTCACGGTATCAAACATTCTGCAGCTACACTCTCTTACAAACTTCTCTCTTTCATCCGCCCAACCCTCACACTCCAATATCGTGTGTGTCACAGTATCCAAGAAACTACAGTAAAAGCACTGATCGGACTGCGCCCTGCTAAACCTGAAAAGGTAGCTGCGGAAGCAGCCATGGTCTGTGAGCATTTGTGTTAGATAATAATCCAGCTACCTATGCCTACAGTCCACTCAGCTTCGAAGGTTCGGGATTAGTGACTTCGTCCACTCCGCCACATCACTTGTTGCCTCCTTGTTGCCACTGACCGACTGAATTTGATTGGTACTCCTTTTTACTGGTTTCATAGGAAGATAATACTCCACGGTAGATCTCCCTTTAAGCTTAGTAATTAAATCGTCGATGGACTGATGGGAACTCTCAGACTTTGCTTTTACAAAAGTTTATTTTAAACAAGAAGCCACTTTATCGATGTAGTATGTTTTTGATGTATTGCCATTTCTTTCAGGATTATTATAGTAGGACTTAAATAGAAGGAATAAACAGCGATTTCTTCAAATTGCTTTTTTCTACAAAGGAATTCGAAAGTGATTCGTTTTGCGACCAGTAGTGTAAGATAAATGGTACTTTATGGTAACACATAACCATAGTATAACTAATTACTGTCATCATTTCGTATATAACTGTTTTTTTCATGTTTAATTTTATATTTATGTATTTTTAAAGTGCTGCTATTCTTTGGTTTGTACCGGAAGCAATATGCATAAAATACTATGCCAAAATAATTTTAGAAAAATATCAACAGGACGAAAACCTTTGTAAATATTTAGTATTGTTATCCCATTTTTTGGGTGGGAATTTTTTTTTTCGGACAAATTCTTTATTTCGTACCTTCCATTGTGCAGTCAATTTATTCCTTTTATAATCATCTTCAGATATTTTCCCGTTATCAAAACTTCCGCGCTATCAGAAGTGCATCCAGCAAAAATGGATTCAAGATGCTCAAGATCGGATGCAATGAAATTATTTATGGAAGGCCTGAGTTTAATTTATTAAACTGTTTTTTTTTAAACGTATTTTTTATTGAGAAAATGGTTTTGGCTATTTTTCTATAAAGGTAGCATACTACTTTGGTACTTTGATGATCTCTTTTTTAAATAAAGTGTGCCCAATGCGCTTATAAATATTTTCTGTTAGAAATAGGATGGCGAATTCTGATTACCGTATTTTTTTGTACTTTATAACTGATCTTAATTTACTTTGTTTTTTCCATTGTTAGCTAAAGATATAGTCAGTCAAATTCTATATTGTTTAGGACGCATGGTATTTTAATAAGTATTTTTGCAGGGACTATAATATAGTAGCCTTGAACTAATGTAGCAGCTATCTAATATCCATGTTAAATAGAAAAATACAATCTTTTACCGTAACTTGAACATTTGTAAATGCTCAATATGGAATTTGATTAATCCACACGTTGTATTCTGTGACTAAATTTGTAAATACATTTTTTTTCAATCAATATAAGGTTGAATGTTCGAATAATTAAACTTTGAGGGTATATACGGTATATACGGTAATTAATTTAATCTTGCCCAAGTACTTTCGATCAATGGATCATCTTCAGGGGCATTTCGTCAGTTGTGGCCTATCCGACATGAGTAGAATGTCATAAATGTAAAATTGGACATAACAATAGAAAATACAATACACAAAGACAAACAAACACTTTAAAATTTTAAGGAGAAGCTACATGTTGTATAGAAACCGGAGACAGAATGAGACATTCTGTCTCCGGTTTCTATTATATTTCATTTTTTTTCTATTATATTTCTTTCGGTTTTTCAAGTAAACCGTGTAACGTGCTTGGATGAACATACGAATACATCCTGGCTAACCACTTTTTTATCCTTACAAATTGGACATTTATTATTCATACATAATAGCGAATTCACATGGCGTTTGACAGTTTCACAGAGCCCTTTGAATTCTAGTGCACCAACAGTTGTTATCAACAGGTCCTCGTAGACACTTCGTCCCAGGACCATTTTACTCATGTAGAGTCATACGCCGCCATGTTACCTATCCAACGGTAACTTAAACATCACAAATTTTAAATATTAATAATGTAAAACAACTTCAAATTTAACACATTTAAAGGGTTTTTACCAATATATTTTGGTGGCTACTAGCATGTACAACCGTTTGCACTGATGATGGATTGTTTAATCCGAAAACGTTTTGCAATGTGTTTGTGATAGCCCGTTTGGGGCATTTTTATATACCTTTTATAAAGGATTTTAAACAAAATTTTTTTGTGATATATGGTATACAGCCAGCTACAGGAACTTAGTTTCCTCGTGGAATTCAACAACTGTTTCTCTAATTAAAGTGTTCAGTTTTTTTTGTAGATTGTCATGTTTTTTACATAAACATGAGTCACGGTCTGATAATTTTGGTTGCACCATCCAAAAATCACGCCACTTGAAAAAGTTGCTTTTTGCACATTTTATGTTAAATTTATTGCAAAATTTTGAATGAAGACTATTAATTGACTGCAACAAAAATCTTTCTCTGTGTTTTTTAATTCCTCGAAAAGTGTTTTTTTTTTCAGGCGTTTGTTGGCTATTATTACCTCGATAAATAAATTTCTTTACCTTGTTGTATAATTTACTATACCGCTTTCTTCTCTAAGCATCTTTTTTTGTGGCATCGGATGTGAATACCATTTTCTTAGAAGCCAAAGTCACAAATTAATATTTTTTTAAATTTGGTCCTTTACAAACTTGTGAGAGTGTTTGCTTTAAATTTTCATTGGGACGTCTTTTAAAGTCGTTTTTAATTCGCCAAGAAGAACGTCTTGAAACAACGGTTTTTGTTTCACCGATTTTGAAATTTCTTGATCTTTAAGTTCTCGATTGAGTTTAGATAGAGGAGACTGAGATCTACTAGGTCTTTCCAATTTTTTTTTCTTTAAACACCAAACTTTAATAAACTCTTGTATGGGTTAATTCGTTTCTTTGCATCTTCCAATTCCTTTTTTAGCCTTGCTGCTCGATCTCTTCGTAATTTTTTTTCTGCCTCTTGTAGATGCATTGACTTGTAAAACTGGTAATTCGCAGGATGGGCTACTCGGTGGTGTATTGTTTACAATAGCTTTCAATCTTCTATCACGAACTTTCTGATTTTCATGATATTTTCGTTAAGTTTCTTTCCAGTATTTTCTTTTGCGTCTCTGTTCTCGCTCCTATAACTCATTTATTGGTTTATCAATTTTAAGTTCTCTCCGTCGTTTTTGCAAAATCCCGTAATTTGCCCCTGTAGACCCCTTGGTATACATTCACTCTTTCTCCGTATTGCATTGGTTTCTCCGCTGCTTTTAAATCCATCTGTAAAAAAACCTTAAGAATACTTCATTATATATTTTTTTTGTTAATCTTTAACCCTGTCATTTATGTTACACAGTGTATTTGGAGGCCATAAAACGAAAAAAGAAGAAGAAGTTACCCAGTGTCAAATATGTTATCATAGATGTGGTAACATAATTGACGGTAACATATTTGACATTTTACAATAAATATTTTAAAACTGCCGCAAAATTCATTCAAATGTTGACAGTTGCTTAACCCAGAGAAGCATTCATATTATGTAAATAAATTTGATTTAGAATTATTTAAAGTAATTGTTATAACATATTTGACATATAATAAGCATACGTACCTAATATCAATAGCTTGTTGGCAAAAAACTATAAAATTTTACTAAAAAACACTAGGTACTAATTTTTCACAAATAAAAACGAAAAACGTTACTCGTGCATTAGGTAAACTGACACTGAATCTCAATGTTGCCAAGTTCTACAAAAATCGTATAACGTCAGTAGTAACATATTTGACCATGTTTCTGGTGACACTAAAAATTTTTAGAATAATTTTATTTATGGTATATCAGACAAATTGGTAACTTTTCGAAAAAAACCAAACACACAGAACTTATTGCTATCGAAAAAAAAAGTATTAATAGTTATCCCCAAATCATAAAGCGTTGATCATTTCGATGACAGCGCTTTAAGTGACAGTTAACATATTTGACATTTAGCTAATAAATAATCTTTTTTTTGTAAACTATAAAAAGAGAGGCAAGTTTTGTTTATGTTTTTATAAGGCAACTTTAAATAGAAAAATAGTAAGGCAAAAAAAAACATATATTAAAACAAAATATATTGCAATGAATTGAAACAAAAGTATAAAATTATCCTGGAAGTACCCATAAATAATATTGAATGGTTAAGAGAGAAAGGAATAATATCGTTTTTGGTTTCAAATCACATCAAACAGCAATAAAAAATAGATAAATAATAATATAACTTAATTTGAAACTAAATAAAAAGTTATATTGTAACACGATTTATGCTATATCGATATTCTTATTAAACTCCTCGTCGTTTAATTATTTTTTCTGTTGCATAACTTGAATACCATAATACGTATCGTCTTATGATAGGTCAAAATTATCACTAACGCTGGACTATCAATGGAGGTTCACGCGTGGCTACATGCACGAAACTTATTCCTGACAGAAATCGAACGTTCACATGTGCGATAGTTGGTAGCAAATAGAAAAGAACGCCAACTATGTAGTTCGTTCGTTGGGGTTCAGCGCTTTTATCATAGATGGCAGAAGATGTTTCAATAGTGTCTAATGGTCAAGTTTATAGTTCAGGGACAAAACTTATTTCTTTTATAGTTGTTGTGTTTGCATTAATATGTATTCGAAACCAAGAAAAATGAATAAAAACAAATATTGTTTGTATTGTAATAAGTTTTTAGCAGTTCGCTTGATATAAATTGTATTCTATAAAGTTAGTTATTAAGCAATCTACTTCAGCATTATAAAAAATTTAAATAGGTATAAGGTAACATTTGCTAATAGCTTAAGAATTCAGTATTCTTAAAATGATTTTTCTGGCATTTCTGTGTGACAATGTGTAATGGTGAATTATAATCAGGAAAAAAAGCATAGATAACTTGTCAAGATACTATACGAAAATGATGGTATAATTTCCACAAGGGAGCGAAACTAGAACGTGCTCTAATTATAACATGTGTGTAATATTTATGTTTACTTCTAACGAAGTATGCTTTTAAACATTAAAACTGTAGATTATTGTCTACAAAGTAACTTAAATCCCGAGCTTGCGGTCTTGAAATTGATCCACTAATATTATACCATGAGAAACCCAATTCAATTAGTCCGAAATTGCTTATTAAGGAAGCTTAATATCTTTGAAGATAGCGCCTTCTAATTAGTTTTGTTTTAAATACCTTTAGAACCCATTCTATTTATAAAAACAAAAACTGGAACGATTTATCCTCCAAAGTTGGATCGATTTCATAAATTGCTAATTTCTAGTATCGATAATGGGTGTTCGTTTTGGGTCAACGGTTATTTTAACGTATAACTTTTTTGTCTTTACCTTTGAAGCATTTGTGATACTAGATTATAAAATATTTAGGTATTCTAGTACTAAAAGGTACACATCGATAGGATACAACCTTGTCCAGAAAAATCGATTTGAAAATTTTTCGTTTTTAAGTCATGAAAGTTAAATTAATATTTTTTGCACTAGTTGGCTTTGACCTGTCAAACGAAGTATAACCTTCGTTTTTCATGGTTAAATTGTGGTTTGTTCGCGAAGTTCACCTATTAGTTTTTTACTTTGTGGCATTTAAATATAACAATTTTAATTCAACAAAAATGGTTTTACTAATGAGGCTGCTATGCTTTAGTTTATGACGAAATAAGGTGTAACGGTCAAACAGCACAATATAGATACTCTGAAAAACTCCTCAATCGTGATTTTACTCACTCAATATTTAAAGTTCTTCATCAAAGGTAAAGAGAATCAGGTTCAGTAGTATCAAAAAATAATGAAAGAGGATGACATGATTATGTAACAGGAGCACATGAAGATGTTATTCTACTGGAAGTTCAGGACAATCCAGAAATTAGCATTCGAAGAGTATCTGTCATGTATCCCAAAATCTTTCTTAAAACATATCTTACACAACGAAAATTTATGCAACAGAAAGTATCTCGGATCATATAGTGATATTATCAGATTCTTTATCAGTTTTGACCTCTATTGAGAAACCTGGATTGCCAAATACGTACAGTTGCCCTCATATTTATAGAATTAAGGATAACAAACAAAAGTTAGTAACAAGGGGCAAAAATGTGCTCTTTGTTTGGATTAAACCACATAATAGGTTTGAAAAATAATGAACATGTGGACCAATTAGCAAAAGAAAGTAGATTTTATCTGGTAGAGAAACTTCGTATAAAATCACGGCTTGCGACTTTCTGGCTTCCTTAAAATTAAGATTATACTAAACGTGGGATAATATATGAAAGGAATATTCCACTGTTAGCCCAAATAGATACACTTCTTTTCAAATAGATATTCCTAAATTACCTTGGTATAAGTCTTTTAATCTACCTAGAAAATATGTTACCACGATCATTAGACTGAGATTTGGAGATGCTTGTTACCCCAAACATTTATTTAAACTCAAGGTTTTAGATAATGATCGATGTGAATTTTGTACAGAAGAAGGAAACCTATATTATATATTCTTTAGTTGCCCCAGAAATACTACAATTGAATCCAGATTAATAAATAACTTACAAAACATAATATATTAGCCCATTGCAACCTTCAGTACTTATTATCACTAGACTCAAGAGCAGTGTATGACACCTTAGTTATGTTTTTAAAGGATAGTAAAATAACCATGTAAATAATTAGGCATTAGTTAATAACATAACCTTTGTTTCTAATCCAATTGTCAAATTCCTTTCTTACCGTGGCCTAGTGTTGTATGTCTTTTTTAAAAATGCCTGATAGGCCCCTAGGCGAGAAGAGAGTGACCCTGATTACCTGTTTTTTGATTTGTATATTTATTAATATACAACAAACTCAGACAACTACCTATATGTACCATGTTGAGTCTGGCTGAATGACTAAAAGTCTATGCCAAAAAAAAAGTTAATAATATTCAGATATATTACTTACATACCCGTTGTAAGTTATCAGAGAGGTGAAATAATCTTCTTTCATTAAAGAAAGAAGGTTCTTTATTCCTTAAGATTTAAGTGTGGAAATCTTTAAAATATGCTGTGAACTTTAAAAAATTTTATGTAAGTAACTAAATTTGTCGTTCTGTTGACGTAATTTACCATTTTATATGATACATATTGGCTAACTACATTCTTTCGACAAGTCTCCTGATTTTTTAGTAATTTTTGGTACGCTAGGGTGTCGTTACATATGTATTTTAATACTTCCCCACTGCTTAATAAATTACTCCACCGGGCGTATCATTATATCCCGCCATTGTAACAATGAATATATAAGTAAAACTATTTTACTTCCATTACGTTTAGTATATGTAAAATAGAATCTGCTGTTCTTTATATAATTTAATTCCTTGATATTTTATGAGACTGCTGTCGTTTTAATACGTTACTTTTGACTACCATATTAAAATAAATAATGTAAACAGTAGTCATTCCTGGATGCAAATGAAGCAAACGAGTTACAATTCTTGTCAAATAAATTGTAAACTTGAACCAAATACGGCAAAATAAGTGTGTGGAACACCTGTTTAAGCCTGGTTTATCATAACAATAAGCACAAAGTACGTTTGTCCACGTTTAATGAGCTCAATAATGAATCAGAGATTCCTGAAAGCGTCCGTAGCAGAAGAACATTTGCCACAATGGGTAACTTGTACGTTCGCAGTTTCCCTAAAAGTAGCCAGAGATAAGTGGCACCGCCTTTGGTACCTGGTGCAAGGCGAATCAGATAATAATAACGAGTTACCGTCCATTCACAACCACATGCTTATAATTGTTGATTATTTTAATGACATCCCGGCCGTTCAGAATCACACACACAATGCCCACACAAAGGTACACAATTGTGTCGTACATTTGCATTTATATTCTATTCAAGTGCACACAGACCAGATAAACATCGCTAAAGACAGAGCAGAGCGCTTTAAGAATTAACAATCTCGCCCCAGCTGGGCCTAAGATGATGGTCCCGCGGAATTCGAGGTACCATTATGAACAATTAAATCTGAAACTTTTAAATCCCCACACTTGCCGCGGCTTTATGTACATCGCAGACAAAAGACACTAGAAAACAAGTCGATCTGAGATTACGAAACATTATATACGATGTGAATCAAAAATAATTTAAATGCAAAATTTAAAATGTGTTAAATTATAACTTTGTTACTACTCTTATTTATGTTATACACTAATACTTCTAGATTAATTTTGTTTTTTAAGTTAAATATTTTTTATATTTGTACGTTTACTTTAATTTTTTTTTAATATTTTTAAAGATATATACGTATATTACAGAACCGTTGCCCTTATCCCTCATGCAAGCAAAATCCTGCTACATATAATCAATGAACGGCTAAAGAACTTTCTACTTCCAGAGATAGCCGAAGAACAATGTGGATTTGTACCAGGAAAGGGAACGCGTGAGCAAATACTCAACACCAGACAGATAGTAGAAAAAGCGAGAGAACATAACATACCAATGTTGCTCTGTTTTGTAGATTACACAAAGGCTTTTGATTCAGTAAAATGGGATCCTCTCTGGAGTATAATGGAAAATATGGGAGTACCTAACCACCTAGTTAACCTAATAAGAAATCTGTATAATAAAAACTCAGCCAAAGTTAAAGTACATGGAATATATTCAAATGCATTCAAAACAGAGAAAGGAACTAGACAAGGTTGCATACTATCACCATTATTGTACAACATATATTCTGAATATATAATGAGAAAAGTACTAGATGAATGGGATGGAGGAATCACTATAGGAGGCAGAAAAATCAGTAACCTGCGATACGCAGATGACACACTTATACTAGCAGCGAATGAAGTCGAAATGATTACCATCATCGAACGGCTAAGCCGAATAAGTGAAGAATTCGGACTTCAAATCAACACCAAAAAAACAAAAATAATGATTGTAGACAGAGCAAATAATAATCTACCGCATATACGCCAAATAGGGATTTGCGAAGTAGTCGACAGATTTGTATACTTGGGCTCTCTGATAACCAACAATGGTGATTGTTGCTCAGAAATCAAACGTAGACTAGGAATGGCCCGAACCGCAACTGCTAAATTAATTAAAATATGGAAAGATCGAACAATAACAAGGAATACTAAGCTTAGGTTGGTCAATGCCCTTATTTTTCCCATTGCTACATATGCAGCTGAAACATGGACTATCAAAAAAATCGATAGGAGTAAGATCGAAGATTTCGAAATGTGGGTATATAGAAGAATTCTACGCGTGTCCTGGACAGAACATAGAACGAACCTGTCAATTCTGGAAGAGCTTCATATAAAAGACAGGCTACTAAAAAAAGTAAACCAAGCATACCTAACTTACTTCGGCCACATAGCTAGAAGAACGGGCACCATGGAACTATTGGTAGTAGAAGGTAAGGTAGAAGGCCGAAGACCAAGAGGAAGATCTCCAATACGATGGGTGGACCAAATGAAGAGTTTGGTGGGAAAATCCCTACATGAAGCCGTCCATATGGCACAAGATCGCAGTCAATGGAGACAGCAGACTAATAATATTTAGGGTGTCACTACGCCCTGACAAGGGCTAAAGGATTGAGGAGGAGGATACGTATATTCACAACACCTGCTTGATACGGTCGTTAGTGACACCTTTGTCATTTGGTCCCAGGGTAATGACACATTAAATCTCTTCCTCTTACACCTAAATGGAATACATCTCAATATTCAATTCAAAATGAAACTTGAGTCTGAAACGTCTCTGTCATTCTTTAATGTTCTTATTTAGAAACTCCCACCTTGCAGTTTTTTTCTATTGCGTGTCTCGGAAACCCGCCAATACAAAACGTCTCTTAATCTTAATGCTCAGTCTCATCATCACCCCGTTCAACTCAATTCGGTAAATAACACTCTTATTTTTTGGTCAATATGACTTAGCAATGACAATGACAGTTTATCCGGAATCATATTTATAAGAGCAACAGTTTTACAAAACGGCTATCAGAAAACACAAATCAATAGGAGCAGTCAACTAGACCCCATTCCATCCAAAAAATACCTTGCCGCCTGATCAACCCAAAATCTTTCTTCATTTTAGCAAAAATGTCATTGACAAGAATAATAGAACTCTTAACTATCTAGATATCAAAACCATCTCTACTGCTTCCTCCAAGTTATCCAAACTCGTCAAATTCGTAAAAGACGAAATCCCCAATGAAGTCCGTAGTGTCTGCGATATACCTTGTTTTAGTTACCCACGAACATATCTAGGACAGACAAACCAACAAATCTACAACCGTATTTACGAACATTCAATATATATTAAACATTCCGGTACTATTTTAGCCCTAAACTGTTTTGTGACTTGTGCTTGTGACGCAACATCGGCACGGCATTTACCCGATTTTTTATTCAGGCACAATTCTCAGGCATTCTAAAACTTTATCACTACGACGGAATTCTTCTCTCCCTCTATTTCTCCCTGTTTATATTTAAACTCAGCCCTTTTCATTCTTGCTTGGTCCTGAGCACCCTACCTCCCTTCGGGTCACTTTTCTTCTTGTTCCTTTCATTAAAATGTTCTTTTTACGTAACTCTGAGCTTCTCTTCACCGATCTGACGACCTAAGCATCTCCCCTATTAGTTTTTTCTAGCTTACTCTCAAGCAGGCTCCTCTAACCTATCCATCTATCGCATACCAATAGAGTGTATGAGACAGTGTTCGATATTTCACAATACAGACATTTGTCATTATCTGCCTTTCCAAATCTCTAAACGTATGCCCTGAAGCAACCATGTCCTGTTAGCATCTGCGTCAGAAAATAATCCAAACGTCTGTGACCGCAATCCATATATCTTCTCAGATTAGGAATCAACGACTTTATTCACTGCGCCGCTTCTCATCTCGTCCCATTCCTCTGGCCACACCATTTTGGACCTCGTCCTTTCTTCTTTTTTTAAACGTTCTGTTGCTATGTTTTCATTTCTTCTCTCGTGTATTCTTTCTCTTTCCTTCACTAGCACGTATATCGGAGTACACCCAGTAATAACTCCTAACGCCTCGTCACAGACTGTTCTGTATGCACACGCCACCCTCAATGCTTTCTGTACGCCTTTGTTAAAACTGCCGAACTACAGAGAGATGTAGCGTAGAGGACGATCGATGAACAGAATGACGGGCCGTCCTCCTCCTGGATCTCACCACGTATTTCTTTGAAACCATTCTCTTCCCTGTACATGAGAATGTTACCCCGTCCCTTTTCCTTGGTCCCTTGTGAATTATAGCCTCGATCTTACTTGCACCCAGTTCTAGCTCATGCATTTTCAACCATTCCTCGACTTGGTTGCATGTACGCTGTGTACCAAAGGTACGGTCCTATTTGTCCTGCGCCACTACCAGCCTAGCGAGGTCGTCCGCAAATGCGAAAGCGGTTACACCCTCTCCGTATTGTTGGCTCACAACCCCGTTATATGCCAAGCTCCACAGCCTGGGTCCTAGGACCAACCCTGCGGCACTCCACCCGTCATGTTAACCAACCTTTCTTTTTCTACCACAATTTTCCTCTCTAACAAATAGTCAAAGACCAAATTTATCAAGTACCTCGGACACCTTCTTTCTCGTAGAGCCTCCATCACATCTTTCCAGTTTAATGTGTTGAAAGCATTTCGGACGTCAAACAACAGTAGGATTGCTTACTTTTGGTTAACCTCCACCCCGCGTAACTGCTGAAAGACTTCCATTAGCGCATCCACCGTGCTACTGTTTGTTGTGAAACCGTACTGCCTGGGTGACAGCCCGCCTGACTTTTTAATCACTGTGTCTATTCGCTCTCTTAGAAGCCTCTCGTAAAATTTACCTATGCACGACACAAGGCCAACAGGTGGATACTTGTTTTCCTCCTTTGGGAGTAGCACGAGCTTCAAGATATTCCAAGTTGTCGGAAATAGCTGAGTTTCAAGCAGTACATTCATGTGGTCCAAAAGCCACGTCGACTCCATACTTCCAATGCGTTTCTCCGCTTCTGGTGGTATTCCATGGTATTCCATGGTGGTATTCCGAAGTCTTTCTTGTCTTTACGGCACTCAACGCTTCAATAAGTTCGTATACGGAAAAAGGTACAGCTTTCTCAGCTTCAGCGTCCCACTGCACTCCATGCCAATGGCCGGGTGAAAACAGCTCTCGGGTATCCTCAAGCTTCCTGTCCAGTGGCATCTCATACAGAGGGTACAGCTTGAATTGGTTCATTACGATTTTGTACTCCTGACCCCAAATGCTCTTATCCAACTTGTCACACAGTTCTTTCCAGTGCCTCTTCTTCTCGGCTCGGATCTTCCTGTTCAGTTTCTTCTTTCGCGCATGTTATACCATATCCATTCTGCTAGCTTCGGAAATGATTCTCCTCTGCCTCTTGTCCTCCTAGCCTGTCTTCTTATAGCAATACATTCCTTCTTCTTATTGGCGATCTCTTATCCAATAAGGCATTTTTCTTTTTTCATCTACCCCGTTTATGCAATTTCTTATAGTCACTCTTTTATTGATTGAAGTCCTTCTGCCGATGGCAGTTGGTATCTTTTCCTCTCTATCAACCATCTAGAATACTCATCAAACGCTAGCCTGTCCGTTCTATCTTCACAGCTGCTTCTTGTTTGATTCGCTGATGACTCCACGTTGGTAGTCCCTACTACGACGATCAAAAAATCAACGTAGCGATGTTCTGTTGCAGTGTCATCCGGCAGCACGGTCCAGTCTCTAATTTTACTTGCCGCATTCTGTGTGGCACAGGTGACATCGATACATGAATGCGAATTTCTTCCCCTGAACGTTGGGTTCCGACCATTACTTAAGACAACTAAGTCCAGAGTTCCTATCCATTCCATAAGCATTTGTCCACGAGCGTCTGTTCTGGGAGAATCTCACTCCGCCGTTTTGGCGTTGAAGTCCCCCAGCACTACACACTCTCTCCCTAATAATCTTACCTCATTCATAAGCTCATCCAGTCTACTTTTATAATTCTCGGCTGTATAATTCGGTGAAATGTAGCAGCATACCACATTTACATCATTACAGACATTACATACAATTCGCATTAAACTAGGCTACATTAATTAATGCACTATAATAGTTACATTACTGTGCAATATTCATCTCGGTAATAACCAATAAACCACTTGAAACGGAAACAAACTTTAAAAGTATATAATATTTCTGTTGGTGTATTTTTTGTATATATATATATATATATATATATAATATATATATATATATATATCCGGTTTTTTAGGCGTTACGCCCGTCCGGTAGGGATCTATGGAGGAGTATCACCGAGCCGCAAGCCCTTATCTCTTGCCGTACTGCTCCACCATAGGCCGATCAGAACCCAGCATATCCTAGTCTAAGCCGCAGATTCATCTAGAATTTTAAACTGCTGCGTTAGACTTTTTGTTTTCTGTACACCGAGCTGGGGCTCGACCCACATCCACTAAACCATTCGACAGTGAAGCGAATGAGAGGCAGCCGCACAGCCCGCTGAGCTATCTGACCGACTAATTTTTTGTATATGTGTTAAAATATATTCATAATTAAACGTGATTTCTCGAAGTGATTAAAGTTTTTAATAAGCATGTCAGTATTGTCTAAAATAGAAGTAATTTAATAGGTATTAAATAAAATTAATTTTTTTATTTAAAAGAAAAAGATATTTGATGATTTTATTTAAGTTGATTCAATTATTAATACTAAAATAAACGATAAAAATTATTTTTATGTTATTAAATTACACATTATATCATACTGATGTATTTCTTTTATGAAAAATAATTATTTTAATTAAAATAAACGTTAAAAACATTTTTCATAGTTCAACTTTCTGATAAATTTCTTTTTCATTCTCTTGAAATATCCGATACAATTTAAGCTTAAATTCCTATTGTCCGTCCTTATTACTACATGTTTCCTAAATCTCGTGAATCTCTTTCAGAATTCATAATATACAAAAATCGTACGGTGCGAAGGAATGCAAAATGGCGAAAGGATTCTAGGCGTATATAGCGAGAAAAGCTGTACATCCCGTTGAAGAGTGGACAAAAGGACCGTTGGCCTGGAAGGAGCTTTGATCTCAAAACGAAATTGCAATTTTCAAACAGTCACCACAACACAACTTTAAACTTATATTGAAAACTCCCTCAAGTGTTTACATTAGATACTTAAATTAGCTTAAAATCTTTGATTATAGAAATATAAAGGAGCAAACAATTTAATTATTTGGACTATATTTGAAGAAATAGTAAATTATTGATTTAACAAAAAAGTTTTTATATTAAACTCCTTGTGGACATTTGGGGAGCATGAAATTTTATAAATATCCAATAAATGAATTTATTCCAAACAAAAAAAACTTTTTAACAAAATTAAAGTTATTTTTATATTTATCGGATTAACATTGGTGTTGCGGTTGTTTGATCAGAATAAGCGACTATTTGTAAAAACGATTAAGCCAACTTTAACTAGTCATAACCCCGACCGCAGACTAGATTCTTTGATGTTGATTGCATTATAATCTTATAATTAATGATTCTTTCATTCATGTTGAATCTAATTATTATTATTAATTTGACTAAATATATAATTCTACAGGAATATGTAACTTAAAACAGTTTAAAAAAATTTACATTCTATAAGTATTATACTTCTGCGTTTTGTATTCAGATGGCGCATGGATGGTTTTATTCTAAAAAAAATTAATGTCAAAAGCAATATGGCGGCAATTGCATTGTTCATATGTTCATAAGAGGTAAGTGTACTTGTTTCTTCAAATATTGGTTTCAATTAAAGTAAATCGGGTTTATATTTCAGTGCAATGTTGAAAGTAGTATTACTTCTTACTAATTGTAAATATATTTTATTAAAGTTTGACTTTTTCACATATGGAAGTGTACTTCAAATTTGACGGGCATAATTGTATCCGAAATAACAAAATGCTATTTTTATTTTCGGTGTAAAATGCCCACAATAAAATATTTAACGGAGACGAAACTACTAGAAGAGCTGTAAAAACTGTCCTACATCGAAGGATGTGTTAATGATGACAGTGACTGCGAAGAAGAAATACAAGTAAGATTAAGAAGAGAATTGGCTAGATGATATAAGATGTCTCAAAAAATAAAAATAAAGGAAAATATGAGAAATAGAAAGAAAATATTGAGGAAGAAAAGGAGGATGATAACGAACAGGCCAAAAACGATGGTAACTGTGATAATTTCATCACTCTAAAAATGTATCTAAAATGGTTACAGAATGTTCAATATTTAACACGACAATTACCTAGTACAATACCCCGGGTGTCTAATGAAAACTGAAGAATATCCAGTTACATATTTTCTGATGTATTTCCCCCAAAGTTTATTTGAAAATTTTGTTCAATACAAGAATATGTATGCTTTGCAAACTGAAATTAAAAAATTGTATTATGTATTGTACTGTAATATTAAAAATTGATATTTTTACAAACACAATGACATTGAATCGTGTTTTTAAACTTCGCACCCACTTTAATTGTGTTGGCAATCTGGAACCCAGACAGAGCAATGAAAAACTATGAAAAGTTCGACCAGTTTTTGAATCACTCCTAAAGATATGTAGAGAAATGCAGATAGGAAGAAATGTTTGCATGGACAAACAGATCATGCCCTTTAAAGCGAGATTATCTATAAACCAATTCATCAAAAACAAACCCAATCCATGGGGAGTTAAATTGTATTTATTAAGTAGTGTAAGTTGATTTATTTACAATTTAGTAATCTATTAAGTTAGTACTACAGAAATAGAATCTTCTTGTTTGACATATCGACAGCGTGCAGCTATTGTATTGCAATTATCAAAAGTACTTGAACCTAATAAGCATGCATTGCACTGTGACAATTATTTTACGAGCTAGAACCTTTTACAAATTCCCAACCAAAAATCAGTACTTACTACAGTGCGAGGATCAATAGATTTTCCAAACCACCTCTAACTGATGTAAAAGATTTTTTAAAACACGAGAGAAGATCAACGGAACAAATTATTTCTTCTGATGGAATGATAGTAACCAGATGGATAGATAACAAGCCAGTGATAATGGTATCCAACTTCGTTGGGGGTTGATACAGAAGATGTTGGAATAAAAAAACAAAATGTTTCATTGACGTAAGTCGACCCGAAGTTATCATCATCATTAGGTATCATTGGTGCTATAGCCCTATAAAAAAGCCTTGACCTCTCAAGTCTACAACGCCAGTCAGTTCTATACATTGCTAAATGTTGCCAGTTTGCTGCGGTTATTTTTCTACCATCCTCATCTACACCATTCCTCCATCTAAGTTTTGGCCTACCTCTAATTCTACTTCTCACAGGTTGTGACATAAGGATTCTTCTAAGAGGGTTATTCTGCTGTGATCTTGCCAGATATCCTGCCCATCTTAGTATTCCTATTATTATAAAAGATACCTCGTCTTTACCACCAAATATATGTTTATATCTGTGACATATCTCGTAGTTGTACCTCCTTCTCCAAACACCATTTTCACAGAGGCCACCTAATATTCTTCTCCGGATATTTCGTTTAAATATAAGCAGGAAGTTTTTATCTGCCTTGGAAATGGTCCATGTCTCCGATCCACATGTCAACACTGGTTGTATAAGGGTTTTGTATATGGTTATTTTTGTTTTTTGGCTTAAGTTTCCGCTTCTCATATGTCTACTTAATCCAAAATAGCATTTGTTTGCTGGGATTATTCTTCGCTTGATTTCTTCTGTAATGACGTTTTTCTTGGTGATCAGGGTGCCTAAGTATGTGAATTTGTCCACCACTTCAAAGGTAGAATTATCAACCGTGAATTCGTAGCCGATGTTTCGGGCTCTATTGTTGGGTGTTGATGCCATTATCTTAGTTTTTTTTTTCATTTACTTGCAGGCTCATATTTTTAGAGGCATTTGACAACGTGGTATACATTTCTTCTAGCTTGCGTATTGTGTGGATATATACCATCATCTGCATATGCCAACATTGGGGATGATTTATTAAAAATGTGTCCTCTGTTGTTTATTTGAGCATCACTGACCGCCTTTTCCAGAGCTATGTTGAAAAGGAGACACGCCAGTGCATCTTTCTGCCCAACATGTGTTTCAAATGCCTGTGATTGTTCGCCCTGTATTTCGACTTTACAAACAACTTTACGCATTGTAACCTTAACCAATCTAATCAGTTTATCGTGAATGTAAAATTCATCCATGGTTTCATACAATTTATTTCTTAGGACACTATCATAGGCCGATTTAAAATCTACGAAAAAATGGTATGTGTCGATATTAAATTCATTGGTTTTTTTCAGTATTTGCCTTAGCACAAAGATCTGCTCTGTCGTTGATCTACCAGGCCTAAAACCACTTAATATTTCTCAATATTTAATTGAAATGAGGTTGAATGCTCGAATAAATGAACTTTGAAAAATAAGGCTATTATCGAGCACAAGTTAATAAAATCTAGCCCAAGTACTTTCGGTTAAAATAGCATCTTCAGGGGCATTTCGTCAAAATGTAAACTATCTGGCAAGCGTAGAATGTGGAAACATTAATAATGACATAAACTTGAACAAAACACTACACTAAAACGAGGACAAACAGTTTAAAATTACTTAAAGATTCTACGCTACATTCTTTGTCAGTATCTGTAGGGATAATCTGGAAGGATAATGAAAAAAACTTTGATATTTGCCAAGAAGCTCCTCTGAATATGCACTAACGCGACCATATAAAATACTCGAAAATATTTTGTATGCTGTATTAAGAAGGGTTATTCGCCTATAGTTTCTACATTCCAATTTATCACCCTTTTTGTGTAGCAAGCAAATAATCCCAATACATACGGGATTTTGTATACAAAAGTATAATAAGTCCATGAGTTGCATAAATAAAACAGATGCTCTTATTTAGTTTTACAGAATAAAAAGTCGTTGCAGAAAGTGGACTCTTCCACTAATCTTTCATGCAGTTGACATGACCCTGACAAACTCTTCATTAAAGTTTAAACGAGACATGCATACTTTAGGAATTCCTAAAAAAGATACTAGACCTTCTACACTTTAGGATGCAAGTTGGTGAATCCCTCATTAAAGTCAACTCTTGCAATAACCGAAATGGGGAATACCTTCAAGCAATACATCTTGTCCAGTAATAGCTGCAAAACGCTAAAACATTAAAATAAGACCTCTTATTTTGGTGCAATATATTAATAATGGACATTTTCCAGAGCACCCACAGCTAGCTTTACTTTTAAGATGGAAAAACCCTGGTTGTACAGGAAAATCAAGATGGAAAATGTTAGAAGTGCAATGTCCATTTGTGACTTCAAAAGAGAAGAAATTGCTTTTTTAGGTTTCATATGCGCTAGTTTTTTAGAATTGTTAAGGACTTTTGAGTACAAATGAACCCATAATAATTTTTTTTTATATACATGTTACATTTTTTTTTCCCAAAAATTGTTATATGAAGTACATTTTAGCCAAAAAATATTTTTTCGTTTGCTGAAAAAAAGCGGTACCAAAAGGGTTAACTAGAATACTAAGGGCCGATTGTTCAAACGCTAATCAAAACTTAATTGTAGTCAAATATGTCACAATCAAATACGTCATAACAGCTGTTAAAATTATTAAAAATTGCTTAATATTATTATTTATTTGCAAATAAAAACATGAAATTAACATCAGAAATAGTTTAAATATGGTTTATTTTAAATTAAAACGCAAAATAATAAAATTGAATAAAATAAATCAGTCAACATAACCTCAAAATGATTGTATTTGATTTTAACTAAATATTTGACTACAATCAAGTATTGATTAGCATTCGAACAATGGGCCTTAAAGCTAGAAAAAAATTTTCACTATATTCAAATATCCATTTTATAGTTACCTGTGGAAATTTTGTTATTTTCATAACAATTTTGACAAGAAACAGAAAATGAAACGATTATTTCATAATATAGATAGTTAAAATAACACTGCAGATAAAAGAAACCCACTCGACTAAAATACACAGTCTTGACCTTTTTCAACAATCGTTCTAGTGAGGCCCCAAACACATACCTAAATATCATTCTTCCACGACCTGTGTTATCTGAAGTGATGGGCACACCTCGCTTCCCATTTATATGCATAATTGTCATTAATTATTAGGAGAAGAATTCGAGTGGGATTTTGTGACAGTAACAATTAATTTGTAATTCTCTTAATTGGCATTTGACGTCACTTGATTGTTAATCAAGCACCAGTATTTTTATTGTTTGTAGTTATGCTAGTGACCTTTTGGTCTATTAACACTGATTGTTCATTTATATTCATAATCAGTTAATTGGCAACCAATATTAATTTTTAGGAGGTTCAGTTATTGATTGAACTGATGTGATAATTAAGGACCCCACAGCTAAAGTCATGATCTAGAAAAAAAGTGTTAATTTTGTAGACCTAAATATTTGAATTAAGACTGTTTATTATAATATACAGGGTTCGGCAGACCTTTGTCATATTTCAAATAGCCTTATAAATTAGCCTTAAAATAAAGGGTGATTTTTTAGGTATAGAAATGTAAGTTGGCAACTGTTGGCCATTTTGACAGCTGGTAAGTAATTTATGTTATGTTTGGTTTGGCATTTCAGCATAAATAGATTTAACGACTTAACAATGCTTCCAAATTGTACAAATTTATTTTGAAAATTGTGATTCTGTTCAAAATACTTCTCGCTCACTACGTCCAGTTTATGGTCAACATAATAATGTATTAATTCGATTAACCATGGAACGGCACCACGTTTACTCTAAATGATAATATGCATCCACAGACACGTCGTACAGTGCGTACAGAAGAAGCTGTTGCTGCTGTAAAGCCTAGCATACAGGCCTAGCATACAAATCAGTCTATCTGCCATCGTGCTCAGAGGTTAGCTACGTGTCCATCGACTTTATGGTGGATTTTGCGGAAAGATCCTGCTTTGCCTGCTTACAAAGGCTAACTTATACAAGAATTGAAGGTACATCATCAGGCAAGGCGTAGATTCGGTGAGTGGGTCCAAAACGGGATTGCCGTTGATTCCGATTTTCATAAGCGAATTTTGTTTAGCGATGAAGCTCATTTTGGTTGAATGGCTACGTTAACCATTTTTCACCTTTGCTTATTTGAACTTGCTTGGAGAGGTAATTAGGCAGTAGACTGCAAGATTCACTTTTTCCAGTAAGAATTTGATGTTATGGAAGAATTTACGGGCCGAATTGAATACAACAGCATTTGTTCCAAAATAAATCCAGGAGGTTCGAAAAGTTTGACAAGGAGCAAATGACTGGTAAGAAATTCATCCATTGAAAATTTATGCCCAGTTGATTATTTTAGAAATTAATGAAAAAAGGGTACCAAAGATTTTATCAGACAGACTTCTTCTTACCGTTCACCCCCAACTGGAAGGATAGATCTTGGTTCAAAATCTTTCCACTTGGAATCAACACCTTATTTAAGTGGACAAAAATGTCAGCTGAAAAAATTGGAATAGACACAAAAATGGATTACAGTAACCACTAGAAGCTGATCGAAAATCTCAGAACAACAAATAAAGCTGGACTTTCGAGTTCCCAAATGTAACAAATCAATAATACACAAAATCATGTTTTGGTAGAAAAGAATGGACAAACTAGTGTAGCTTATGTTATTTGTACACTTCCCGAGATATAAAACTGGTACACTTTTTTCCCAATGTGAACCTGTGTTCAGACTACACAATGGTTCGTGAATCAATTCGTTGTTGCCTTCACAGATACCAGAATTTCAGTAAATTCAAATAAAACGTAAAACGTAAAAAATAACGTTTAAAAATGTATAAAGTTTTTAGATACGTAATGTTTTTATTATTAACAACAAAAAACCGTATCTAATAAATTAAATAACCAGAAAGAGAATTAATGTCCAAAATGTTGAACGATATTTAAACTTAGGATATTGGCACAGGGAATATTAGAATTGAAGGGTTTGGAATAAAAACGGTATAAGTGCCTTAAACCTTGTTTTGAGATAATTGGACTTAAAGTTATTTCATCACTGTAAATTACTAAAATAATTTAGGTAAAGTATAATGCTTACATCAATTTTGTAAGGAGCTTATTTTTTGGTTCCAAATGTAAAAATAAAAAGTAGTAGAAAAAAAATTCCTCATCCAAGGTGGATTTAAAAAAGAATGAAAAGGGCTCTTCGGTGCTATTATATCTAAAATACTGTATATCCCAAAATTTAATACTTTGGTTCTCACAGTCTCGTTTGGGATCATTGACAATTTTATTAAGTTTTGAATAAGACAAAAAATCTTCTTGTCTCATGGAATGTACAATAAAACGCTTTGATGAGCTTTTTATCACGTCTATCCAATGGTCTGGTAAAAATACTTGAGGATTTTTTCTTTTCGATTTTTCAATTAGTCCAAAAGCCCTATCGCATTCCATATAGGTGTGCCCAGGTTCAAGAAATTTATGACTAATTTCTTCTATTTGAGTTGCTTTTACCAAAAACATGAATAATTTACAGATATTTTTATTCTTGTTTTGCCCACCACAAGAATCACTATAAGCAATAACTCTTTTTATGTTTGGTGGTAGCATTGTGATAAACTAAAATAAAAATAAAAAAATATAAATGAGTAAAAATAGCAAAATATTGCGGTACTACCTTAAATAAACAAGATCCAATTTCTTGAGAACCTCTTCCTGAAATACTTTCATTCCATACAAACATATGAGGGGTTCCACTGAGTAAATTATAAACACAAAAGTTATATGTCCATAGCTGTCGTAGATAGAATACCTTAGATGTGGTCAACAAGGGAGTGGGTAGGGTTTGTTGCAAATCGAAGCATAGAACTACTGTATCTTCTGACCCTTTATAACGCTCAATATCTGCATTCTTGCACGCCAATGCCTTTTGTGCTTTTCGCTGGTGCAATTCTAACAGTTTTTTTGTTTCCGAAATTTTAGATTCCTCTTGGTTATGTTTAATAATGTTTTGATATGAATCACATCGTGAACATGTATCAGAGTGTGGCCGATGGAATCTCAAATTGAAATCTGTATTAAAAACAAATCGGTAATAAGATAGTTTTACAGCAGTAAAATTTTGTGCCTCACAATCAGCCTTGTAGAGATCATACATTTTTTTTAAGGTCTAATAGTGACTACTGTATTTAGGAAATTCTTTTATATGTTCAATTACCAATCTACGTTTTTCTTCACTCATTTTTCGTTTACTCGGACCCTTCCCTCGCTTATCTGGCTCACACATTTGTAAATTATTGGTTTTTTGGCACACTACTGTAAATCTCCTATTGGTAATATCAAACGTTTTCAAGAAAAACTCCTTACATACTCGTTGATTCATAAGGATTATTTGTGTACTAAACTTGCGCTTTATATTGCCGGATTTTTTTCTAGTCACTTCAGTTTTCTTTATGCAAGATGACAAGTATGAGGTCTGGTGGTCATAAGTCGGAAGTTTGTAAAAAGTGTCAAATAGTTCTTGTCTTATTTCCTCTGTAAAATTTGAACTACACTTATATCTACAACTGTGACTAAATTTCACCAATTTTCTTTCTCTATGCAGCTTGTTCTTGTACCCAATGTATTCTTTGCCTTGGGTTTTAAGCATTTTCGTTTTATTTACTTTCCATTCGGACTTGTTTTTCTGCCTCTTTCTTGGCTTAATATTGGTATCTAAAATACAAAGGAATAAATAGAGTAGAGCAAATTGACCTATACATATAAAGGGTGTTTCATTAATAATTGGAAATATTTTAACTCTAGATTCCTGGGCTCAAATTATTAATATTTAACCCAAATCACTTAAATAAAATACACTTATGTCCACTTATTGTAAATATACAATCTGTCCAATAGCTTTAAAGTACTGGGCACAAATACTTTTTAAATTCTTAAATAAAACACCCTGTAAATCAGTTAAATCTTAATATTTTTAGCCCAGGAATCAAGAGCTAAAATATTTCCAATTATTAATAAAACACCCTGTATATACGTAATGATATCAAATTTAATATTATATCATTTTTATCATATAAATAAACAGGCTGCATAACTAATACATATACTGGACCACACTTACCAATGCAAACATCTTGATTACTATCTGAACTATCACTTTCTAGAGTTTCTTCTTCAGAGGATGGATTGTAGTTACTCCCGCTATCGGTGGAATAAGGGTCTTCAGCAGTTTCAATATCTTAAAAAATAAAAATAAATAATTTTAAAATCAGAAACACAACCTAATTTTTTTACTGTTTACTTATTCTGTAGGGTAAATATTTACGTTTATTCGTATTATACATACACAATAATATTTCTAAAAACAATTTACCTGTACAATTTTCCATGTTATGTAGATGTAGATCACACAAAATTAATGCAACACGTTTTAACAAAGCTCACTATGCTCGGAATCGCTTCGTCGCTTGGAATAGAAACGGTATAAGTAATGCTTATACCTTTTCTATTCCAACACATTTTGAAGATTTCTTTAGTAGATTTTTCTACTAGCTCGTAGATGGCACTATATGTTACGTTTGAAGCTTATACCCTTATTATTCTAAAAATATAGAATATTAAATTTTATAATATGTACTTATCTCATATTTAAAAAAAAACGCACTTATACCCTTTTTATTCCAAACCCTTCAATTCATCTACTGTAATTTTATACTTCAATTACTTACAGAACACAAACTCTTACTTGTATGTTATGTCATTAAGTTTAGTAACAGGCAAACTACCTAAATTAATTTATTATTTATTACATGAACGATAAATGTGAAAAACTAACATTATACTTTATCCTACGTGGATTATAAACTATAAATTATCCGGGGCGAAAAACGCATTTCAAAACGTGACAGTATTACATTATCCTCTTATAACTGAAAAATATTGGTTAAGTATCTACAAATTTTATCAGTGCGTGAAAACTTCCCAAACATATCTGAATAATTAAACATAAAATTAAACATAAAAAATATTGCTTGTCATCAGTCAGATTTGACAAGTTTTTCAAAGTGAATTTTTAAAGATGCCACGTCAGTTAAGTTAGTTTGATAAAACGAGAATAATTTCAAAAATAGAGGAAAGTTGGCCTATTCGATAACTAGCTCAAGAGTTAAATAGAAGTTAAACCACAATCCAAAACATTAAAAACAGATGGAAAAACGAGCAGACTTTGGATAGAAGCAGAGGGAGTGGGAGACCAGTTATCAATACAGCCCAACAAGATGAAACAATAACTAATTAAAATCATGAATGTGTTGCTTGTGTGAGTCCATTTCAAATAGGTAAAGAAATAATAAATATGACTTACTCACAATTAATTTAATTTAACTATCCAGACGACTGGTTTCGCTTTCTACAATATGCAACGCATCTTCAGGTCTCGATACAAAGTAAATAAATGCTAAAATAATAATAAACCCATATTAGGGTATTGTCTAATAAAGATAAACAAAGTAGATGTTATAAATTACAGTAATTATGCCAATATTGCATGTCTGTGGTTTTTCAAAATGAATAAAAAGGAATAAAAAGGTATAAATAGTTTTAACAGACAAGGTAAGACCCACAAATTGTTATAAAATAGTCTATTAGATTGTAATAAATTAATAAATGAGCAAATAAATAAAACATTACTTACATGCCGGTACTCTATTAATTGATGGATGGTAGAACATGGTTAAAACTATCATGTATTGTTGAATGGAGAACTTAAGTCTGCTATTGTAGTTGTTTGACAATAAACGGGAAGTTCTTGAGGAGATTTGATCCAATGAAGTAGAGATAGGTGTAATGTGATTGTTTGTTAGATGAAAGTAATGTTCTATACCATTGTATTATTTAAAAGTTATTTATACCTATTCAAGAGATATATTTATGAAATGTGTGTTATTTATTGAGTATTTATTTTATGAAGGTGGCAGTTTTATGACAATGAATAAGATTAGATGTACAAATTGTGAAGGTGTGCAATTCTTTCAACTTGTAATTATCAAATTTCTTTGATAAAGTTCTATTGGCAAAATGGTAAATTATTGCAAAGTCAAGTATATAAAATTATTAAAGTTAAAACTATTAAGGACAATTTAAACACCCAGAAACAGAAAACACTTGGAAGGGACGAAACAAACAATAAATTTAGGGGAAGGACTTTTATGCACTACATCTCAGTCTTGGAGACAATGAGTTTTTTTTATGTTATCTATTAGATTTTAGCGGTTAATTTGACATATGTAGTTTAAAATGTGACAGTTCTTCTTCTATTTCTTAATACTGTAAGTTAAGTTATCCAGTTTTATGAAATATGCTGATATTCATGAATGTCTCTAAATTGTTTTAATTAAGATATCAAAAGTAAATTGATGTGTTTAATATTGGCATACTTTAACAATCTTTATTAACTAACTCAGTTTAGTCCAAATTACAGAACAAATTACAGTGATTATTTGGCAATTAAACATGTACATTTGTAATATACAAATTTACAAAATTTATTTGAAAATATTGTTGCTGTGAGTAATCTGTCATGGTGTGTATAAATATTTTTAAATATTTAATTTATGTTCTGATATATTAATATGCAACTAAAGTAATAAGTGGATAATTACGGATGTACGAAAACTGTACGGCTATAAAACAGAGCTTATAAACCAAAGAAAATTGTGGTTGTTTGTCACCAAACATACGATGTTGGATAATGGGAAACCGGTAAGCTTTTCATGTTTCACTTACAATTTTTTTAATATCTTAAAATCATTTAAAGTGACTACTCGTAAAAGTGATTTGCATGACGAGATAAGTTGTAATTCAAATAAAGTCCGCTTATATTTTTTGGAACTCAGAAAGTAGCAAACTCATCCCATCCAAAACCACCCTGTTTTAAAACTATTCGTTATTCATTAACAAGTTACTTCACTTATACACAAACATTATATTCTGGAAGTTAAAAGAAATAAATGCTATAAATTTCGACCAAATGCTTCGAAATACAAAGGATGGATCAAAACAAAGACGACTAATGCAACGGAAAAGGAAAACGACATTGGCTATATGGAATGTACAAGGACTTAGGTTCAAACAAGCAGAAGTATTCAAAGAATTAGCAAAAAGAAAAATAGATATATTATATGTATTCTCACCGAGACAAAAAAAAAAATGGAAAAAAAATGAAGAAATAGGAGAATATATACATGTATACAGTCTCATATATACAATAGAGTCTCTATTGCCATTAGAAAAAATCTTAAAAACAATATTAAATCGTGGACTAAAGTAAATAAACATCTGGTAATACTGGAAATACCGGCTTCTATAGATTTGTTGAATAACTAAACTTTGTCTGATTTTTTCCATTTTTTAAGATTCTCGTAAGATCAGTAGAATTTATCACTTTCATTGACCGGTCGCAGTGAAATTTTTATTTTTAGTGACCAATATTTAATATCTGTAACATGAAATTTGAAGTTTGAGTTATGCAACAAATATAAGGCATTTGAAATATGACTAAAAATCCAAAATTTAAACTTTTACATTTAAAATAATCTCACGTCATGGGAAATACCTCAAAAAAGACGATTTTTGGTGTAATTTGTAGAGAAGTTAAGTACTCTTTTAGTTTTAAAAGTTTTACATCGTCTGTAATTTGAAAATTTAAATTCAGCCGTTTTTAAGCATATTTGAAATGCCTCACATTGGTTGCCAAAACTCAAAACTAAAATTTCATGCTACATGATTTAAAGATTAGACTCTAGTAGTCGAAACTTTATAGTAGCTGGTCAATGAAATGTATAAATTGTATTTATACCATGAAAATTATAAAAAATTACAAAAATTGCGCCAAGTTAATTTATTTAACAGATTTATAAAAACTAAATTTATTTGCGGCAAAATACAAAAACAGTATACAAAATCTGCATTTTTTACCTAGAAAATGAATTTTAAGTTTTGTCAATAGGATACTCGGATCAAAAGATATCGAATTTTTACCGTCGAGCTGAAAATCTTTTTTTTTTTAACATTGATTTCGTGTGCGTAAGAGACATTCAAAATCGCCAATAATTGCGTCAAGCGTGGTTTCTAAGATTTATGTAAACATAATACATATTTTACTCTTATATTTAACGCGGAGGTATATTAGAAAATTTAAATTTAACAAATAGTTTTTAAAATTCAATAAATGGATATTAGGGAAATAAGTCTTCTACTTACAAATCGTTATAGGTTTTTATAAAAGTTGAGAATGGAAAAGAGAATAAAATTATTAAGACTAAAATTCATGTTGGAAATATGTATGTGTACTTTAAATTATATTAGGTATTAGAATTATATACACAAGCTTCACTCTGATGTTAAATGTTTAAGTTATTTTTATTGAAATAAAATAATGTAAGATAAATGAATGAAAGTAAATATTTATATACATATCAGTACGATTCTAATCTAAAAAATTGGATTTTTGATTGCGAAAATACACCGCTTTTCTATTTTTTATTTTCATTTAAGACATCATTTGCGTGTCTCGCCGAATTGCGGAAAGTTTTTGAGTATCGGCCCGGTGAGAATTCAATGGGATGTCAAGTTCTGTAGGTCTCGACACGTATAGATTTGTTTGAATTACGAGCAGTTTGGTGAGATTTGTAATCAGTTTTTCCATCATACTCGGTCTGAATGTATGCTTAGAAATTACAATGAGTGATTATATAAAAAACAGCTCAAATTACAAATGCTCTTGGACAAAATTATGTCTGATGAAGGTAATGACAAGAATTCAATGTATAAAATCATGAAAAAAAGACAAACATAATGTGACAAATGTGAACAAAACATAAATAGGTTCAAATTGAAGCATTAACTTGAATATATCAGCTAAAAAAAATAACATGTTTGAATCAAATCCAATACTTTCAGCTTCATCTAGTTCCAACGTAATCCTCTATGTATTGCTTTATATACTTATTTGGATTGGCTTAACTGTGCGATAAAATCATTTTCTACTATACCTATCTCCTCTAATGAACTATTAGTTGGTATGTCTCCTAATTAACCCTCCATCACTCGCACCGTAGAAACAATCTAACATTTTTAAATATTTCGCCATAATTTTCGACATATTACTTCTTTTGGGTTCTGCAACCAGGAATACTCCTATAAACACTAGTACATCGTATATTGCTTAAAAAGAATTCTTTTTAAGCAATATACTGTGACTCGTATAAGACTATGTTAAATAAGGGTGGGAGTACCTATTTTCTTATAGCCGACAGCAGTTGTTGTTGGTTGTTGTTAGTCCAACACGCATTGGAGCATTAGAAAAAATCTAATTTCGTTCGTCGGAGCATTAGAAAAAATCTAACTACTAGAGTGTTGCCGTGTGTTGATTTTTAGAGAAATCGCTTAAGAAAAGTTATAATATTATTATAAAAGGTGAGATTTTTAGTGAAATATCTATATATTGTTGAACATCCGTTATTATAAACGCTATTTTGGTTTATTGCAGGTAAATATGGACAAGAAAATCGAAAACCAGTTAATAAAATGGTATAAGGAGATAGACAGCGAAGTGGAACAACTAGATAAGGACTTAAGTGATGTTCGTTCTAAACACAGTATTCACAATACAGATTCTGAGCAGTCCATAAAAGATCTACCCAGTAATCCTGATGAGGAATGGAAGAAAGCGGCCAAGATGATGGTTGTCCAAGATTTTATGCTAAACATAAAACACCATGGTTAAAACTTCAAAAGAGAACAGAAAAACAAAAAACACACTCCCAAAAATTAGACCAAAGCTTGTAATATTGTTACGAACTTACGTAGGGTAAAAGCAAAATCAAAAGTCTCCAAAACCATATTAGAATGCTGGAAATTGATTTCCTCAGATGCTATGATCAATAATATTATAAAATATACAATTTAAAAACTGAATATGATGAGAGTATTTTATACTCGTCCTAGAAATTATCCTGCTGTTGACTACGAGAAAATGCAAGCATTTATCGGACTTTTGTTCCTTGCTGGGGTAAAGGGAGCGCAACATTTAAATACTGATGAACTCATTTCAACTATAAATAGCCAAATAATTTACAACAATAATAATAATAGTGTAACATCTGAAAGAAGCTACATTGCGGAGCTTGGCAAGCAACTTTTAATGTCCCATCTTCAACGACGTTCCAATATTTCAAATCTACCTTTTCAGTTGAGACTTGGGATCCAAAATATAACCGAAGAAAAGCCATCAGTTTCTCAAGGGGCAACTTTAGCTATAAAACTGAGATGTTCTTTTTGGCTTGTAAGGAAAAACAAGTTAACCCAACATTATTGTACTAACTGTAGTGGCCGATATGTAAAGAGCACAGTGCTTTAACAAATTTTACTTGCCACCACTGCCTAGAACAGGAAGAAATTTAATTTTATGCGTAATGCGTACGTTTTTTTATGAATAAATCTTCTAATTTGTTTTGTTTTGTGGTAATGTGTATATTTTTTTAATTAACCTAGTAGTTTTTTTGCAGTAGTGTTTTAAAACAATATAAGATTATCGTTTTCTTTGAGTTAATAGCCAATAAACTTAACCAATAAATACTAATGACGCATTTATTTGACCTATACCCATATTTTAAATAAAATCTAACACGCAAGTGATTTTTTGAGGTGCAAGTGATGGAGGGTTAATAATAGAAATCTTTTCTTTTATTCTCACCCAAAACAATTTGAGGTGCACACACCTACACTCAACATTCAATAAAAGTACTTATTTTTTATCAAGTACAAAATTAACTATTATTACTGTATTATTTGTTCTTACAACTTGTTTTACTTTATCTTTCATTCTGCTACCATCAATTATATAAATCCCATTTCTTATGATTCTTTTTTTTTACATTCCACAATTTGTATCCTTTGCTTACATTTTTTCGCCCTTTGTTCGTTCTATCTTGTGTTTTAAATGCAAGTAAAATGTACTTTTCTTATTTTAATCGCATCTATCAAGTCCATACTCTTACCTTTACGATGTTCAAGATTCCAATATCCCACCATAATTTTTATACCCTGTAATGGTGTTTATGAGGTAACCCTATAGAAAAAAATCAGGTAGCGATAAGTCTGGTGACCTCAATAGCCAGTCAATAGGACCTCTTCTTCCAATCCATTTGTTTGGATAATTAGTATCCAACTAGCGCTTAACAAGGTGCATAATAAGGAGCTGCTCCATCTTCTTGAAAGTGCAGATAATCTTTGTCTAGAGCTAGGATGCCTTGATTGTACTTTTGGTTCTCTAATTCATGTTCACTAAAATGTTCGATGGTATTTTCCAGAATATCGAGAAAAATGTCGCCACTTAAATTGCCTGGTATGAAAATGGGACCAACTATAGCATCGCGAAATATTTCTGCCCAAACATTCAGTTTTTTAGGATATTAAGTGTGACCTTCTCTGAATCAGTGGGGGTTCGCATCACTCCAATACCAAAAGTTTTGTTTATTTACATTACGATTCAGCATAAAAGTTCATTCATCAGTAAAACAAATATTTTTTAACGTTCTCGGTGCAACGAGAATTCTTTTGAGTCATGAGATTACAAAAGTCAATTCTTCAGTCTGGATCGTTATCACCTAGTTCTTGAAGAATTTGTATTTTGTACGGCTGTAAATACGGGTGTAAGTAATGTAAATAATGTAAGTTTAACACCTTTTTAACCGGCTCATGTGAAAGTACTGTCATTGCATATACCTGACGTGTTGATGCATTAGGCTCTATTGCACAATTTTCAAGGACCTCAATTTGTGATGCTTCATTCAGTAATCTTGGGGCATCCCTTTTTTTAAACTAATCCCGTTTCTCTAAACTTTTCAACTTAATCGCCTACACGTGACTTACATTTTTGTCTAGATGTTGTTCATTAAATATTTGAGGTGTTCGTAAATAACACTGGTTCTGGGAGGCAAATATAAAAATTATCCCCACGCTCTCAGGTATACTGTAAACCATCATGGCAACTACAGCTGACGTCCATTGCTTCAGGGTTCCATATGTTTAGTACTAACGCAAAATTCTCTTTGGTAACTATTAAGTTCAGGCTTAAGCGTCTGATCTTTCATAGAGCCCGGTTCCAATTTGCCTTTAATGGTTTGAATGCAGCAATATCTACAGGTTGTATAATTCTGGTCGCATTGGGATATAATGCCACTAAAATACTTAGTAACTTTGAACATAATTCACGGTTCTTCTTCTTCGCCTGCCATATCAGAACTATCCGACGTTGGCGATCACCATTGCGAATGCTTCTTGATCTTCTGCAATATGGAATAATTGTCCTGCATTTGGTATCTGAGTCCATTCACGAATGTTTTTTTAACCAAGACACTTGTTTCCTTCCTACACCTCTACGGCCCTCTATTTTGCCTTTAAGGATCAGTTGTAAAATTTTATATCGACTTCCCCTTACTATATGTCCCAGATAAGACAATTTTCGGTGTTTAGCAGTCTTTAGCAGTTCTCTGTCTTTGTTGACGCTCCTCAGTACTTCTTCATTAGTTTTTCTTGCTGTCCAAGATTTCTTCAGCATTCGTCTATGAACCCACATTTCCAATTCTTCAATTTTGTTCATAATCGATACTTTTAGCGTCCACACTTCTGCACTATACAAAAGTACAGACCAAACATAACACTTAACCATTCTTTGCGGTTTATCCATCTATTCCATTCATCATTAACCATCCTCTAAAATTCACGGTTAAATGAGTTTTATGTCCATCAACGAACAAAATGACTGAAAATTTAATGTTATTTGCAACAAGGTACTTATACAAAACGTTTTTCTTTATAATTAAACTTTTATGCTTCATCCATCCCGTATCGCTACATCTTCTTCTTCTTCATGTACCATGTCCTTTCAGAACGTTGGTTACCATCATAGCTATTTTAATTTTATTCACTGTTACTCTAAATAGCATGCTTGTATCTACACCATACCAATCTCGCAAGTTCTTCAACCATGAGGTTCTTCTTCGTCCTGGACTGCGTTTGCCTGCTATTTTTCCTTGCATGATATTTTATAGCAATCTATATTTGCGACCTCTCATTACATGTCCGAAATATTCGAGCTTTCTCTGCTTGATGCTTTTTATGATCTCAGTAGTCTTGCTGAGACGTTCAAGTATTGTGGAGTTACGAATCTTCTCCACCCAGGAAACTTTTAAAATTCTTCTGTAGCACCACATTTCGAAAGCCTCAAGGCGATTTAGATCGATTTTATTCACAGTCCAGGACTCGACAGCATAAAGTAAGACCGAAAACACGTAGCAGCGAAGTAGGCGGATCCTTAATGCCAATTTTAGGTCTCTGTTACATAACACCTTGAACATCCTTCTAAAAGCAGCTCTAGCCTGCTCTATCTATCGCTATCTATCTATCGCTACATCCTATGCCCCATTCTTGTGAAACGAAATTTGGAAGATTGCTAGAAATTCTTTTATAAGAGTAAATGTGCCCTATTTGATATACATGTTTGCTTCCCTTTACAGCCAACACTTGTTTGTTTTTTGACATAAGAGGAAGCAGGTTTCATCGCCATTTAAAACACGAGAAGTGTCTAGAAGACTATCAATGTAACCTCTATGATATAAGTATTCTTGAACACCGGTGAACCATTTTTTATATCTTTTTCATACACAACTAAACTCGCTGCCGTTCGCTTCTGGAATTATCTCACTTAAATCTCGGTGTCGCTTTAAAAAGTATCTATACCAGCCTCTTCCGGGCCGATTGTCAGTAATAGAATTGGCACGTAGATTCGTGTCAAGAAAACCTTTAACCGAGTCTTGTATATCTTTCACTTTTACTGGAGGACCTTTGTCTTGGCATGTTATGATCCAATGCTTTAAACGATTCTCTGCCCCCAAACAGAAAATAGGATTGGGACCAAGAGTAGTTTTTTCATTAAATTTTTAGCTTGCTCTAAATGCAGTGTTGCTCTTGGCACATTAAATTGTTAAGGGGCTTTTCGTTGCCTCATGCCATTATCTATTTAAGCAAATAGAAAAGCAGATTTAAGATCTTGTTCTGTATATTGTTTGTGATACGTTTTATCTTTCTGGATATTTGGCGTTTTTGATTCTAAAAATAAAAATCGTTTAATAGTATTAATGTTTGGAATAGAACCACAAAACGGAAGTTTTAAATTTGATTCAATATGCCAACATTAGCGCTAATTTCATAACAACTAGAATAATTGTAATTTTATAAAATACGAATCCAGACAAAAAATATATTATTATAACACATTACAGTTATTGGCCACCCTGTGGTTTAGTGATTGGCATTCGGCCAATCACTGGTTATTGCATTAAAAATAAGAAAACATTCTTAAAATGTCTTACCTTGAACCAAACTAGGCTTCTTCTTCTTCTAGTTCCATGACCGTTATCGATCGTTGGATATCATGTTGGCTACCATATTCGCTATCGTGACTTTATTGACAGCAGCTCTAAATAACGATGTAGTTGATTTTCCATACCATTGCCTTAGATTTTTTAGCCATGATGTTCTTCTTCTACCAGGACCACGATTACCTTGGATCTTTCCCTGAATGATCAGATGTAAAAGATCATATTTTTCAGGGTGTCTCATAATATGACCGAAGTATTCCAGCTTGCGTTTCTTTATTATATTGACCAGTGTTGTTTGGTTCAGCCGTCTAAGGACCTCCTCATTTCTAACTCTGTCGACCCAGCTTATTTTCAGTAGTCGTCTGTATACCCACATCTCAAAGGCTGTCAAGCGTTTAAGCATAGCTTCAGCTAGGGTCCACGCTTCTACTCCATACAGCGGGACAGGAAAGATGTAGCAAGATATCATACGAACTCTAAGGTCAATGCTAAGATCATGACTGCAAAGTATGTTTCTCATTTTTACAAAGGCAGCTCGGGCTTGTTCTATTCGGCTTTTAATTTCTGCGGTTGGATCCCAGCTCTCATTGATATTACTGCCGAGATACACGAGTTTCTCTACTCTGTCCAGTGTGGCATCTCCGACTTTTATACCGTCATCATGTATATAATTTTGTTTGCTAACTATCATATATTTAGTTTTCTTAACGTTGAGTTTTAATCCATACTGATCACAAGTCTGTTTTATTTTGTTCATTAGATTTTGAAGGTCTTCTCCGCAATTGGCAAGGACTAAGGTATCGTCGGCATATCTAATATTGTTGACGGTTACTCCATTCACAATAATACTTTTGGTTGTCTCCATTAAGGCTTCCTTAAATATTTCCTCTGAATATAAGTTAAAAAGTAAAGGCGACAATATACAGCCTTGTCTCACTCCTCTTTTTATATTTATTTCATCCGACAGTTCTTGTTCAACCTTTATTCTTGCCACTTGATGCCAGTATAGATTTGTAATTATTCGTAGCTAATTAGTAGGTAATAGTAATAGTAATTAAACTAGGCTAAAAAAGCCTAAATTATAATAAATGTTTTAATTCAAAGTACGTACAGCCATTAGCCGGCAGGCCAATCATTATAACACGGACATATTTTAAGATACAGTGCTTGTTCACTCAAATTTACCGCCAAAAATTCATAACCCATAATAAATTTATTTGCTTATAGTTGCTGAAAATCTTAATATTTCGGATTTTTCTGAAAGTGACCAATCATTAGTGACCGGCCAGAAACTGTACCCGTTACCCTATGTAGGTTGATACAATTTTATGTCTGCTTAATATTGAATTGTTATTATTTTTTGATAATAACACTATCCATTTAGGTTCTTTCAAATTTTTTTAAAGAACTCAACTTTTTTTCTTTAAAAATTTTAATGTATGATTTTAGTAATTTTCAAAATTTGTTAAATATAATATAGAATTTATTTATCATATACATTTTCATTATTATTGATATAATTTTTTATTATTATTTATCATTTTTTATAATTTTTTTTAAGTTTATAATATTTCATTTTATTTATTTATACTTAATTTTCTTTAATTTTATTTAATTTTACTTAATCTTGCCTAATTATATTTGATGTTATTTAATTCGATTTAATTGTGTTTATTTTACATAATTTTATTTAATTTTATTTATTTTGTGTAATTTTTTATAATTTTTTGTAATTTTTTATACTTATTTTTTATAATTTATTTAAATTTTTTATAATTTTATATTAGTTTATACAATTTTATTTATTTTATATAATTATATTTATTTTTCTTTTATATTATTTATTTTACCGATATTTAATAATTTTATTCCTTTAATTTAATTAAAATTTAATTTAATTTAATTTCACTTAATTTTTCTTAATTTTGTTTAATTATATTTGACATTATTTAATTTGATTTAATTGTATTTATTTTACTAAATTTTATTTAATTTTATACAATTTTATTCAATTGTTATAATAATATTTAATTTTGTTTAATTTTTATAATTTGTTCAGTATTTTTTATAATTTTTTATACTTTTTGAACATTAATTATAATTTGTTATATTTTTTGTTAATGTTATTTAATTATATTTAATTGTATTTAATTTTATTTAATATTTTTTAATTTTATTTAATTTTATTTAATTTTATTTAATTTTATTTAATTTTATTTAATTTTATTTAATTTTATTTAATTTTATTTAATTTTATTTAATTTTATTTAATTTTATTTAATTTTATTTAATTTTATTTAATTTTATTTAATTTTATTTAATTTTATTTAATTTAATTTAATTTTATTTAAATTTATTTAATTTTATTTAATTTTATTAAATTTATTTTATTTTATTTCACACAAATATTTTAAAATGAACATTTATAAAATTATAAAGTCCATAATGAATGTATATTATGTATATTACGGAATACCGCAAGGTTACTACAGCCGTTTCGGTTTTGTGTGCAAAACATCACACCGAGCGATAAGAAGTATTCTAGGAAGTATTCACTTCAATAAAAATCTATTATTATCACAAAATATACCGTTGAAGAGTTTTTGCAAATATTAAGACGCTAGGGACTCTATTATAACAAATTTTCTGTTCGAATTTTATTTTATAAATATAGTTGTTGAACTTTTGCATGTTCGACGACTAAATCTATATCTTAAAATAAAAAGATTAAAAATAAAATCTTTAGTCTAGTCGTCATGGCAATTGTAGCTTTGGAATTTACTGCACGAAAGATTTCTACGGATCAGCGGTCAAACCATTTCCACAGGTCATTTAGCGACGAGTTCTAACATCTTCCAACTGCTCTTTTGACCTGAATTTACCTTACTATGTGATTTAGAATAATTCATATATTTCACCAAAACCACAACAAAACATGATTCAAGTATTGCAAAGTAATCCTTTCTCTTTACTAATGCGCCGAAGTACTTCACCATTGGTAACTTTTTGTACGCATGGAATTGTCAGTATACGTCTGCATATATAACTCTGAAAGCCATTTATTCTTTTTTTTTGTTTCAGACCATTGTCCAACTTTCGCAGCCATACAGCAAAATAATGCATCAAACAGTCATATACATTCTCAGCTCTAGAATAAGTTCTGATCTTGTAAAATATGTTTTCATTTTCATGAGTGTTTAAAAATAATAATTTAATACTTGATCATCATTTGATTTTAAATACGTCTAAAGTCTTATGTTTGTTGATCAAAACTGTTTGAACTTATATGAATAAACAAAGTTAAATTTAATAACCTTTTTTGATCTATCTCCTATCGATATAATAACTTCCTGAGTTTTCTGCGGGGTAACACGAAGTTCCTGCATCGTATCTGGATGCTCAAGTACATTGTAATATGAGCATATATCGTTGATAAACGCCAAAACTTCGAAATAGTGCCTATTACGGTGGTAATAACGAGGCTTTATTTCAATGATTGTCAGCGACAGTGGAAGTTCCCACCATTCTTGCACGAGCTTTTCCCGTTTTAACAATCCCATCACAAATCCAAATGGAGTGTTCGAGACAAAAACAAGTGGAAGTTTACGCCATTAACCTTTTATCTTTGATATATAAATATAGGCATATCAATACTGGAGTCCTCGAAGACGAGGGTCATATTTACGGATGTGGATAATCATATCAAAGAAATAAAGTTCGATAAAAAAGACAACCTTTATCCAGAATAACATAATTCATATAAAAGTAAATAAAGTTAACTGTCTATTACAAAAAAACAAACGATGTAAATAAATTCCTAAATACTTTTTTGTATTATTTTAGGTCGGATTTATTCCTTTTATTATGTTATGTACTATTTTTATTGGGAATTTACCACAATTTTAGTATCAAATACATTTATTTGGCCTTTATGATTTTTATTTCACGAAAATCGTTTTCAAAATACAAATTAAACAAATTTTGTTTTTTATTTGGGAATACACTAACTTCTTCTAATAATTTGATTTTATGTACCTTCTTTATATTGATAATTCATAAATATAGTAAACATTTTAAAGTAGATGACTTAAAAATGATATTGTCAATATCTTTCAGTTGTGTTCCTGGGACGACTTTGTTGAAAGGTAGTTCATTCCAGTGCCGGTCAGGGTCGACAGAGTCGGCAATGCCGATCCACATTTTTGTAGATACTATAGATTTTTTTAATACTTTATTTAATCAGTCATTCGATAATTATTTATGGCAGGTAATCCGTTGATGTCATTTGTTTCTGTGAAATAAAAAAAATCTGTGAGATATTAAAGAATAAATTTTATTCATCATTTTAAAAGAATTCGACCAATTCGACCAGACTAAATTTTATTCATGGTTTTTAAAAGAATTTGTTCAATCCAAGCATTAAGTGATCCCCGCGTAAGACTTTTTAATTTAACCGACCGAAATCGGAGACATCTATCCGCCTGTGTGAATTCTTAAAAAGACACGTTTCGGGGTTTTGGCAAGCTGATCCCAAGCTTGACGACTTACATGTAAAAATTAACGGAATATTAGTTAATGAGCAACCAAACATACATTTCTTTCCATATGAATTTGGATTGGTGATTGGGCGCGAACTTTACCTTGCGAGCGCGGGATGAAATGTTATTTTGGAATGGATAAGTACTTAATAACTTAAGTAGTGAAGTGATATTGAGGGCACGAACTAACTTTTCTTTCTGGGATTTATTTTTATTTTCAAAATTAATATACGTTACGTATGTCGTAAATAGTTAAAGGTAAAAAGGGTTTTTCGATATATTAGAAGTTTTTATTTAAATTAAAGTGTAAACAAATTCAGGTTAATTAACCTAAAAAATGCAATCTATAGGAGAAATTGTAAATATTGATAAATCTGATATTGTAAATTATATTTTGCAAAATTGGTTGCAGGGGTAAGGGAAGTAATAGATCATTTTCAGATAATTGGAACAGCAAGTACCTACCCATGGTTTACCGGGATAGAAATAAAAAACAAACTTTTCTTCTTGGTCTTGCATTTTATTTTCGACAAATAGGGGCAAACATCAAAATTATTGGTGTGAATCTGGTTACGATAATTTAAAGGAATTATTTAGGGATTTACATAAACATGATATTTGAAAAGACCATACATTCAGCCAGATTAAATTAGATTTATTTGAAAAAACAAAATGTCTATGTTTCATTAGATAATGCCTAACGTGAAGATGCTACTAAACATAACAAAATTGTAAAAAATAATCACGCAGTTTTATGTCGTTTGGAATTTTCTAATTCACTTTTTGATTCGAATACATTTAGCGGTGTATCTAAAATAATCTAAAATGAATTAATAGAATCATTTAGTTACATTTTGAGTAACTTTATTGAATCTGAGATTCAGGAAATTATTTGCTTTTCACTAGAAGTAGATGAAACTACCGACGTATCATGTCATTCACAATTATCAATTATTGTTCGATACGAGTTACGTGGTAATATTTATAAGAGGTTTTTAGGTTTTACAGACATAAGTAAAAGCCATAAGGCAAAATATATTTTTTATGTTTAAAGGACAGATTAAAATTTTTGATATCAAAAATAAATTGGTAGGACACTGCCCTGATGTCTGGTGAATTGAATAGTCTCCAGGCAAAAGTTAAAACTATTGCACCGCAAGCTTTATTGCGCATAGAATAAATTTAGTTTTGCATAATACATGTAAAAAAATTAAAGAATGTCGTCTTTTTTTGCCAGTTTAAGCTCTATGTTCTTCTCTCTTTAGTATATAAGTGCTATTGCAACGATGTAGAGACGTAAATTTCGATATTTATGCATGATTCATTGATACCATAAAGCGTTCCATACAGTCAAGCACAACACGGTGATGGAGATGTTAAGAAATGTTGGAATAAAAACTTGTGAACTAAGAACTATTATTAATCTTTACTCGAATCAAACTTCTTTTCTTAGTACAGGGGCAGGAGAATTCGGTGATATCCAAATCAAACGTGTGGTGCGACAGAGATGTATACTATTACCCCTGCTAGTCAATATATACTCTGAGGAAATCTTTCGAGAAGTAGTAGATGCTGTTGAAGGCGAAATTCGAATTAATTAAGAATGTATCAATAACATCAGATACGCGAACAGAGCCCTCTAGAAGTTATTGAATCAGAGTTAAGTGAGTCAGAGATATGGACTTTCACTGAACATTAAGAAAACAGAATGTATGACGATCTCTAAGAAAAAACAGCAATTTTAAAGATTTATTTTTATATTTGTTTTTACTTGTCAAACGCTACTTATCCCATTTCCTGTTAACTTTTTTTTTTTGTTTTAAGACTAAATAAAATTTAAAAATTCACTTTTGTCAATTTTTGTTGTGATTTTTTTAAGTGTCCCAAGTAGAGATCGTGGCAGGTGCCATGAAAAAAAAAACGGTTAATTATCAAAAACTTATGTTATTGAAGATAGGCATTAATTAACACTTCATCATTCAGCCTCAAGAGTCCACTGCTGAACATAGGCCTCTTCCTCATGTTTCCAATCCCGTCTATCTTGCGCCGCTCTTATTCAGTTTTTATTGAGTCGTCTTAAATCGTCAGTCCATCTTGTATGTGGTCGACCGTTGCTTCTCTTGTCTTCCCTTGGCCTCCATTCCAATAACCTCTTTGTCCATCGCCCATCTGTCATTCTGGCTATGTGTGCTGCGCATCTCCATTTTAGTCTGGCTATCTTCTCGATGATGTCAGTCACTTCGGTTCTTCTCCTGATGTCTTTGTTTGTTATTCTGTCTCGGAGAGTTATTCCTAACATGGACCGCTCCATTCTTCTCTGCGTGACTCTCAGTTTGGTAGCTGCTGCTTTTGTTAAGGTAAGTGTTTCTGCTCCGTACGTCAAGACTGGGAGGACGCACTGATCAAATACCTTTCTCTTTAGGCATGTGGGCAGCTCACTTTTAAAAGTTTCTCTGAGTTTTCCAAATGCTGCCCACCCAAGGCCGACTCTTCTCTTTAGTTCATGAGTCTGGTTATCTCTGCCAATCATAATTTCATGTCCCAGGTATTTATATCTATCTACGAGTTCTATTTCTTTCCCATCAATACTGATGTTCTGGTTGGGCATCAAATTGGTCATGATTTTTGTTTTCGAGATATTTATATTTAAACCTACATTTTCTGTAGCCACAACGAGTTCCTGTACCATCTCTCTTGCCATACCTAGATCTTCAGCTATTATAAGTATATCATCGGCGAAACGTAAGTTGTTTAGATATTCTCCATCTATTTTTATTCCCTTTGTCATCCAATCCAAATTCTTAAAAGCATGTTCTAGCACCGTATTAAAAAGTTTAGGTGACATTGGGTCTCCTTGTCTAACCCCCCGTTCTATTTTTATGCGATTACTGTTAGTATGTACTCTGACAGTGGTTGTTGCCTGCAGATATATTTTGTATATTAATTTAGTATATCTATAATCTAGCCTGCATTCTTTAAGCGCCTGTAATATGTTGCTTAGCTCAACTGTGTCAAAAGCTTTGTGAAAATCGATAAATATTAGAACTAGAGGTTTAATGTATTCCACTGCTTTCTCTATTAGGGTTTTTATACTTTCTAGATGGTCATTTGTTCCGTAACTTTTTCGGAATCCTGCCTGTTCCCTTGGTTGATAAGTCTCTAATTTTCTTTCCATTCTCTTAACTAGTATTCGCGTAAAAAACTTATATATATGGCTGAGGAGGCTAATCAGTCTGTAATTCTCTAAATTTGCTTTGTCTCCTGCTTTGTGTAATAGAATCATAGTACCGTTGTTCCAGTCTGTTGGAATATTGGCGCTGTGAAGGCAGATATTGAAAAGTTGTTTAATTTTTTCAAGTAATACATCCCCTCCAATTTTTAGTGCTTCTGATACTATTCCATCTTCACCCGGGGTTCGATTATTTTTCATTTTCTTCAGGGCGTCTTTGATTTCTGATTTTGTTATATTGGGCATTAAATCTGCTCCTTGGTTTAATACCCCAGTTTTTAGTGTAATTGGAGGTTCCGTATTGTTATCTTTTTTTCTTGATCTATATAACTCTGTGTAGAACTCTTCGACTATTCTTAATATTGTTACGATTTTAAATGTTATGGCATATAGAACTGTAAATATTTTATGACTAATTCTTTTTTATTGATTCTCGTAATTTGTAGGTCAAAATATACCTGAGCTTCGCTACCAGTTGTTTACAGAAATCTCTAGACACTAATTTTAGTGAGTCATCCACGTCTCGAGGTTGAAAAACGAGTCGAGCGCCTTCACCAAAATACGAGATTATTCAAGAAGTCCGCCGAATTCTCTAGATGACACAGTTGTGTATATAAATGAAAGATTTTTATTTGGCAGTCAGTCATAAGAAGATCGGTAAACGCGATATTTAAATGTAACGAAACGTGAAATAAATACATTTGTAAAGTTATTTAATAAATTAGTAATTAGCTATCGTAAGTTTTATTTAATTAGAATATAGACAATAAATTAGAATAAAGACAAATAAATTAGAACTAAAAAGACGTAACAGTGGTGTCAGAAGTGGGATCGTAGATAAATTTAATTTGATTTTTGAAAAAGACTTTTGAACTTTTGAAAGGTATTGTTCGTCGGGAACATCCGCGTAGTTCAGTAGTGATCGTTGTACGAAAGAACATTTAAAAAGTATGTGTGTGCCTGACCAAAGATGCTGCTAGTAGAACCTTCAGTGAAACAGTTGCGTGAGCAACTAGAAGAACGCGATGAAGACTGCAGCGGGTCCAAGAAGATTCTCCAAGAACGACTGAAGACTGTTCTCAACAAGAATGGAGACGACCCAGAGACATTCCAGTTCCAGTCAGCAAAAGAAGCCGTTTTAACTAAAATAATCGATGGAAAATTTGAGAATGTCTCACAAATGATCGAAGAGAGTTCTAGAAAAAATGATGAGAATGTTTCCAAAAGATTCGATGAAACGTCTCAAAAGATCGAAGAGAGTTCTAAAAAAAATGATGAAAGATTCAATGAAACGTCTCAAATTATTAAAGAAGTAGCTAGACAAAACGACGAGAAACTCGAAAATGTGTCAAAAAGATTCGACGAGAAATTTGAAAATGTTTCTCAAATGATGGAAGAAACTTCGAAAAAGAATAATGAGAAATTTGAAGAAGTTTCCAAAACATTCGAAAAGTAGAAGAGAAAATCAAACAGTTAGAGACCATGATAACTAACACGAGAGTGCTACCACCAATTAATACGGTAGCTTTAGATCCGGTAGAGATAAAAGAAGACGAGACAAAATGTAAGTTGGAAACACGGCCGAAATTTGAAGGAAGTGGAAGTTCCGTTCATGTCAAAGTCCCAACTTTCGACGGAAAATCATCATGGAACAACTACATGAAACAGTTCGAATCAGCTGCAAGAGCGAATGGATGGTCTGAAAAAGAAAAGGCTGTAAACCTGACTATCGCTCTTCGAGGAGATGCCTTAGATGTGCTCCAGACCATAGCCGTAGAGGAGACGGATGATTTCGAACAACTGAAGAAGAGGTTAAATATGCGATATGGCCACGAACACTTGGAGCATGTATATCAGTCGCAGCTCAAAAATCGAAGACAAAAGAAAGATGAGGCTCTTCAAGAATATGAAGTAGATATCGCCAGATTAGTGCGATATGCTTATCCAACAGCTCCCGAAGACATGATGGAAAAGTTGGCCGTTCAAACGTTTATTGATGGTCTTCGTGATCATGAGATGCAAAGAACACTACGATTAGCTCGTCACAAGACGCTGATGGATGTCTTATCTGCCGCCCTCGAATACGAGTCAGCTACGCAGGCCTCTGGCGGGTATAGCAAAGTTAGGACTGTAAAAGAGGAAGGAGATGAAGATAAACTTGACCAGCTCTTTAATATGATAAAAAGCATGACACACAAGAAAACGAAGACCATAAGACCGAAGACAAAACCAGAACGCGTCGGCCTTAGGGGAGCAGCTTCGACCCAGAACTTTACCAAAGACCCTCTGATACTAATAGCTTCTTTGAAATGTCGTGAAGATAGTGTATATGTAGATGGAGAAATAAATGGTAAAAAGCATACGTTGTTGGTGGATACTGGAGCGACCAGAACCATTATACGCCCGACACTTATAAACAGCCGAAAGAAACTGTTACCAACGAGGTTGCGACTCCGGACCGCCACAGGTGAAAATGCCAACATTCATGGAGAAATCCAGGTACAATTAGGAATTGGAGCAGAAAAGTTCGTCCATACTGTTATAGTTGCTGACATCAAAGAGGATGTTATATTAGGAATGGACGTAATGAATACGCATGGATTCCAATTGGATTTTAAGAATAAGGTAATCAAAGTTGGTAACGAGGAGGTATTTCTCCATCCACATGATGACAACACTATGCAAGCAGCCGTTAAAGAAGATACAGTCGTGCCTGCGAGAAGTGAAACGATAATAGTAGCGCGGCTACAGGGAATTGTGGACGAAGGAACACCTGTTATGATGGAGCCTTGGAATCATGACGACGAAGTTGGCCGTGGAATCATAATCGGAAAAGAATTAGTGACTTCGGCTAAAGAAATTCCTGTGAGACTTATTAATGTCAATGACTACCCAGTGACCATCAAGAAAGAGACAAAAGTAGGAACTTGTGTACCTGTCACATCCATAATCCGTCAGACGACAACGTCTGATAATTCCAACGATAAATTTGATCAGATGGTTGCGGTTGCTGGACAGTCTCTGAATCAGATTGAGAAAAGGAAATTAAGGGAATTTCTTCGGCAGTATCGTGATATTTTCGTACCGAAAGGAGGAAAGACGGGAAGAACTACCGTTGTTAAGCATAAAATTGATATTGGTAATGCTAAGCCAATTCTGCTCGACGATTACCACAGGCGAAAAGAGAGGAAGCTGAAACGATTGTTCAGGAAATGAAGAAAGACGGGGTGATAGAACCTTCTACGAGCCCATGGGTCTCTCCGGTGGTCCTGGTTAAGAAGAAAGACGGAACAACGAGGTTCTGTGTGGATTACCGTTTGCTGAACAACGTTACCAAGAAAGATAGTTATCCTCTGCCTCGGATCGATGACACATTAGACACATTGGCTGGAAGTAAATTATTTTCTACTTTGGACTTGAAGTCTGGATACTGGCAGGTAGAAATGGACCCGGTAGATAAAGAAAAGACAGCCTTCACCACAGGATCTGGATTATGGCAATTCAAAGTTATGCCATTTGGACTTTGTAACGCTCCTGCGACATTTGAGAGGCTTATGGAAAATGTGTTGAGAGGGTTATCTTGGAAAACATGCCTAGTTTATCTAGACGACATAATTGTCTTTGGGGAGACATTTGAAGACCATCTGAAGAATTTAGAAAACGTTTTTAACCGACTTAAAGCTGCCCAATTGATGTTAAACCCCAAGAAGTGCCAGCTATTTCAAGGTAAAGTCAATTATCTGGGTCATATAGTCAGTAAAGAAGGAGTGGCCGTGGATAAGGGAAAAATCGATTCTATTAAGGAATGGCCAAAACCAACTGACAAACATCAAGTGAGAAGTTTTCTGGGACTGTGTACTTACTACCGGAGGTTTATTAAGAAGTTTGCAGATATCGCTAAACCATTAACGCGACTTACAGAGGAAGCAAGAGAATACCGCTGGGATGTAGACTGCCAGAATGCCTTTGAAACCTTAAAAAAGCATTTAATCACAGCACCAATTTTAGGGTATCCACTGCCAGAAGGAGAGTTCATCTTAGATACAGATGCAAGTAATGTGGGAATTGGAGGAGTGCTGTCTCAGATTCAAGGAGGACAGGAAAGAGTCCTTGGATATTTTAGTAAAGTCCTCTCAAAACCTGAGCGAAATTATTGCGTCACGAGAAGAGAACTTCTGGCAGTAGTGAAATCAGTAGAGCACTTCTATCAATACCTCTATGGAAGGAAGTTTTTAATCCGAACCGACCATGCCGCCCTTAAGTGGTTGATGCAGTTTAAGAATCCAGAGGGTCAGATAGCCAGGTGGATCGAACGACTCCAAGAATATGATTTTAAGATTGAGCACCGGGCCGGAGTTAGCCACCGAAACGCCGATTCTCTTTCCAGAAGGCCATACCCAGCAGAGTGTTCTCACTGCAACAAAACGGAATCCAAGGAAGCAGCAGTGCTAAGAACGACGGTGGTCCACGACGACTGGACGCCTACCAAGATCAGGGAAGAACAAGAGAGAGATCCAGTTATACAGAAAATCCGAAAATGGAAAGAGGAAAACCGTCGACCACCTTGGCAAGAAATATCGAACCTAGGCTCAATAGTTAAGACGTATTGGGCCCAGTGGGACTCATTTATCATGGAAGATGGCTTGCTCAAACGAGTCCTGGAAAATGATGACGGTTCAGAGAAGAGAAGACAGTTGGTGATTCCAAAGAGCAGAATAGCCGAAGTACTTCGTCAGTTACACGACAGTCCATCAGGAGGGCATTTTGGTGTGAAAAAGACCCTTCAGCGAATTCGGGAACGGTTTTATTGGATGAACAGTTCCGACGATGTAAAAGACTGGTGTAAGAAATGTACTATTTGTGCTACGAGTAACGGGCCTTATCGAAAAAGGAGAGCTCCTATGAGACAATATAATGTTGGAAGCCCGTTTGAAAGAATAGCTTTGGATATTGCTGGGCCATTTCCAGAAAGTGATAATGGAGGCAAGTACATGTTGGTAGTAATGGATTACTTCACTAAGTGGGTCGAGATTTACGCACTTCCAGACCAGAAGGCCGCCACCGTTGCAGATAAGTTGATCCAAGAATATATCAGCCGATTTGGAGTGCCTTTGGAGATCCATAGTGACCAAGGCAGGAACTTCGAAAGCGATTTATTCCAAGGAATATGTGATAGACTAGGTATGAAGAAAACAAGAACTACGGCTTATCATCCGCAATCGGATGGTATGGTAGAACGAATGAATAGAACAGTTGGCAAGTATTTGACAAAGATGGTGTCCGATCATCAGCGAGACTGGGACCAATATCTTCCGTTCTTCACAATGGCCTACAGATCTGCTGTTAATGAATCAACAGGCCAGACACCAGCCAGAGTCCTATTCGGACGCGAGATGCGACTACCTTGTGATCTAGAGTTTGGGTGTCGACCTGGAGAAGATGTAGCAGGTGAAGATTATGTGATCGAATTACGAAGAAGAATGGACGATGTACACGAGTTGGTCCGTTCCCATCTCCAAATCGCTAGTGACCGAATGAAGAAACGGTACGATACACAAGCCGAAAAGGGGTGTTTTAAGAAGAACGATAAAGTCTGGCTTTATAACCCCAAAAAGCGAAAATGTTGTTCTCCCAAATTGCAGCAGTTTTGGGAAGGTCCATACCTCATTATGGAGAAGATCAATGATGTTATTTACCGAATAAGCAAGATCCCGAGAGGAAAGCCGATGATAGTACACCATAACCGGTTGGCGTCTTTCGAGGGTGACCACGACGTAGATGAAGAAGTGGAAGTAAACCAAGTCCAAGATGTGTCTGACCTCACGTTTGAGGAATTCATGGGTGCCTATGGAGGTACCGGTAAAGCAAGACATGGTGTTACCACTGAAGAAAGGCAAGATCTACTCGCGCTTCCCGATGACTACTCACTGGCCCTTACCATCCCGGCCAGTATCAAAGATGCACCAGGGTTGGCATCCGTCTTTCAAAGGAAGTTTGGTCGAGTTGCAGAACTTCAATGCCAAGTGCCAGCTCCTGGTAAAACCTTGAAACTTCAAGATGCATCACGTTACCTTTTCTACCTTTTGTCTTACTAATATAGACAATAAATTAGAATAAAGACAAATAAATTAGAACTAAAAAGACGTAACAATATTTCTTCTCTGTTCGTTGTTTCTTCTCCAGTTCTGTTTCTCAGTTTGTTAATTTCTATTTTCCCCTTTTGTACGCTCCTCTTCAAAACTTTCATGTTCTTATTTTTCTCTATTGCCTGTTTTGTTTTTTCTACATTGTAGTTTCTTATGTCTTTCTTATTGCATTTGTGATCGTCTTATTTATGTGATTTATCGCTTCTTTGCTTGCAGTGGTATCATCTTTTTTGCTTGTCGGACAATATTTAGTTTGATCCTGTTGTATTGTGTTGACTATTTGTTTGTTCAATATATTGATGTCAGCTGTTGTTGTATCTTTCAATGAATTCCCAATATATTTTTCGAACTTCTGAATGTCAGTTGGTTTAGTCCATTTCTTTGGTTGTTTCTTATTTATCATTTTGAGTCTTTCTTTTTCAGGTGATAACGTTATTTTAGCTCTTAATAACCTATGATCACTGCTTGTACTTAACTGGTTTAGCACATTTACGTCTTTAAATAATTCTTTTCTGTTTGTTAAGAAATAGTCGATTTCGTTCCTTGTTTTTCCATCAGGACTTTCCCATGTCTATCTTGTGTGTTTTTTCTTTTTAAAGAAGCTGCTCATTTGATAGAGGTTGTTTTCCAAAAGGAAAGTCAGTAGTTGTTTACCTCTATCACTTAACACTTAAATTAACACTTAACTCAATATATTTACGAAATCTATTTTACCATACATTCTATAGTAATCCGACATTACATTTAATGCATTGTTTTCTTACATTAGTCTTACATATTGCATATTTTCTCTGTTTTTCTTCATGCGTCCTTCCCAAAAAATGACCTATATGATCTTTCCTAAGTGACTATGTTTTTGATATAACTTTTATATTGAAGTTCGTTCAAGATTTTTGGAAATTGACTTTACTTGAAGGTAAGCTATAACTATTTGCCATCTAAATTCCAAAAACGGTGTAGTCTTATTACCGTGCCATTGTTAAAATGGGGAAATACCGTTTTCCCCGTATTTGTACCTATTCGATATTTATTGATGTACCAATCCAATTTATCCACGCCACCCATGAATGTATTATAATTACGTATACAGTGAAGTTGTGTAGGTCTGTTTTTTTTTCAGTCCGTGACCGTCGATCGTTGGTCTAGTGGACTCATCTTTTGGTCGTTTGACAACATTCTGACTAATTTATTGTCTTTTCATGTAACACCAATTACTTCATTTTTACTATCAAATGTATAACCTATGGCATCTTGGTGTTGCTTCTTGAAGTTGGTTTTTGACTTAGAGGACAATTGTTCATTCAGTAAGATCTCACTGTACTGGTGGCTCCTACTTTTTTTTTCGTTAAAATCTTCAAGTTAAAAATTGTCAAAATATAATATATATTTGAATATATTTTTTGAAAAGATGGCAAATTTCAAATATCGTTGATTTATTTTAGAAATCAACGGACTAATTTTAAAATCTGGTTTACGTGACTTTTCATTTAGACAAACATTTTCATTGAAATATAAAATTCTTTTTATTTATAAATATCTGTTTCTTGATAAACATTTTCTTACACTGTCTATACATAAATCCTCATCTTTACACCAATGCACTGTTCTTGAGGTTACGAATGATAGCTGTAAGGCATAAAAAATCCCAGAAACATTCTTGTACAATCCACCGAGAACGTAAACTCATCTCTGTTATTATGTTCCGCATATGTGACAGATTGTTTTACTATATCACACATAATGTCATCAAATAGCATCTCGAATATCTTTACAGGAGTTTTTACCTTTAGAGACTGTCGTATTAGTTTTTTTGCTTGTACAATATTTGTATTATCCGCAAAGTTTTTTATAAAGTTTGACTTATATTTTTGCCAATCTGAATTTGGTTTTAGACTCCGAGCTTCAATTTTCTTTTGGCGCTTCTGTGGGATTTCGTTTTGAGTGTTCTCAGGTATCTCGTTTAGAGGTGATAACGATTTAGTATTTATAGCAGCTGAATATATTTCCGATTTGTCGGGAACATCTTTATGGTACGTATCTTCTAGCATGTGGTCATCTGTTTCTTCAACATCAGACACACCATCGACGTTATTTTATACTATACTATAATTCAGCCAATGTATAAAATCACCTGGTACCTATTTTTGAAAACAATAAATAAACTTCTGCAACAACAGTTCATTAAAACCAATTAATATATTATTGATATTCAACATTATTAAAGCATAAAGATACTAAAATCGAACTACTATTACAGAATGTGTTACGATAAACGGTGTTTCTGGTTCCTCATAAAATTTTTAAACTTCTTCATCCGAGTGGGTAATCGTTGGAGCATATGTCTGGATTATCTTAAAATTATATCTTGCATTTACTTTGAAGATAAGATATACAATTCTTGGGCTAATGCTGATCATTTCAACTATATATTGTATGTGTGCTTTCTATGTATAATGAATCGTACTCCTATATTTGAAGTATCTTCGTTACCTCTAAAGTGAAATACGTGTCCTGATTTAAGAGTAATTTGGGCTTCTCCTCTTCGTCTTATTTCATTGAGGCCAATTTTGTCCAATTTTAGGGTTTTCAACTTTTCCTTCAGTTACATTATCTTCTATCTAACAACAAAATATAATTTTAAATATAATTACTTTGATACACTAATTTATACATATACTCAAGTTTTCTTATCAAAATTTTAAAAATATTTGAACTTTGATGGTACACAAGGCAAATATCGAACACAGTATTTAATCAAACCTTGCCCAAGTACTTTCGATCACAAGATCATCTTCAGGGGCATTTCGTCAGTTGTGGCCTATCCAGCAGTAACAGAATGCCATAAAAGTAAATTGGGACATAACAAATACACTAAACAAAGACAAACAAACACTTTAAAATTTAAAATTGGAGAAGCTACATTTTATATAGAAGCCGGAGACAGAATGACAGAATTGGGTTAAAAATATTTGGCAGTTAATTGGTTAATACTTTGCTCAGACCATGTATTATTTAGATAATATGTTTTTAAATAGATATATTTTGTCTTTAAGCTATATTTTTATTATACGTCACAAGCAGATTTGAAATAATACAAATAAGCCCCACCTCACGTAAAACAATGCCATAACATATATAATTTTTAACTAGATGAATAATGTAAACAAAGTTTGAAATAAGTCAAATAACAAACTTTAATGCAGGTACGCTTGGTATTACAGAACGACACGACCCCAGAATACGAAGCTTCGCTTTAATGACGGTTCTATTCATATTCAAAATGTGTCACAAGACGAGCAATACATACTTCCAGAAACAAAGATTGATCTGATAAAAACGAAACCTTCCTAGAAAAAATGGTCTACGCTGTATTAAAGCATTGTACTTTCCTGTAATTTAATGAAGACATTTGGAGCTTGCTTTTACATTATGAAATTTTATAGAGCACGCCTTGAACAGTGGTGGTTCTTCGGGGATTTACAATAACAAAAAAATACTATATGCAAGCTTTGTAATTGTCTTATAGTTCCGATTCTGATTATATTAATAATACATTGAAATGCGGTGTTTTTCTAGTTAGTTTATTAAAAACTATGTAATTTTTTAAAGATATAAGTAATTTGGCGCTAACTTCTTTAAGCTGAAAAACTAATTATTCCATATATTAACAGTATTAAAATAATTAGGCTCGGGGGACTGTTTCCGTATTATCGAGGTACTTGTATGATAGATTCTTCTACATAAATATTCTAACGCATCTAGACTTCGATCTTCGAGTAGTATCTCTTGGTGTATGGTGTCATAAATATAATTACAAGGAGCCAACTGATGTTTCCTAAAAGGATGGTTGAAATGTTAGTTCTGAGGATAATAGGTATTATCAGGGTACTTTCTATTCTTTATGTTCGACGAATTATTTTTCACTAGTTTATCTGTGAGCCTTATATAATTATGCAACGTAACTTGCAATTGCTATTTTCTTGTATTTATTTCTTTTTTTAATCGTCCACACATATCGATATCTACTCTTCCTGCTAGGTATATTTGTAATGCTTTTTCCTCTATTGCACTGCGAAGATTCTATTTCTCTGCCTTTGTGAGAAGTATCTTTTCTTTTCGCTAATTATTTTCTGCATCCGTTTTAGACCACATTTAAAACACGTATACATTTTAAAAAGTACAGCATGTAAAATTTATGCAGACGCTAAAAAATATAGGAAAAGATGATAAATATATTTGTATCATTAAGATTCTGTACTGGAATTAAACTGGAAATCCAAAAAAATTTTTCAGATAGGTACACCGAAGAAATTTTTATACAATGGATGGTCAGAAAAAGTTGTATTTTATCTCCAACATTTTCGAATGTTTACTCAGAGCATTCATTAAAAAAATACTTGGAAGACAGCCAAATGGAATAAAAATCAAAGGGAATATTACTTAATGAAATAAAATCTGTTGACAATACAGTAATTTAGTTTGACAAAATTGAAGGTCTCTATATTTGATTGTATTCTCAAAAAAGAAAGTAAAATAAACATTAAAATAAACTCAAATTTTTATTCTTTAGCCGTAGCCCACATCCAGACCCAGAGCTTCAAATATATCGAGTCTAAGTTGAAAAAGTTCACAAAGTTACATATTTAGGAACTGTCACAAAGGACTAACTAGATCCAAACATAGAAATCAAGTGCAGTATAGCATTGACTAAAACCACTCTCTAAAAATAAAGAAATTGTTTTCCAATAACCATATTAGTTTAGAACTTAGACAAAGAATCATTACGTGCTAGGTTTGGCCTATACTCTTGTATGGAGCAGAAGTGTGGACCCCAAGAGTATTAAGCATGAACCGAAATAAAGCATTATAATTATGGAATATGTCATATCTGCAATACTACAACTAATTCCTGTATGAAAAACATTCGGTTGGGGAGGTTTAGGAGAAAACAGGACTCGTGGTTAAAATATATTCGTTGATTGACAATTATTCCATGGGGCAGAATATTGAGAAGGGTGGACAATTGTTATCGCTAACGTCGGATAATTTTAATATGGTACTTAAAGAAAAAGAAATGTATCAATTTTTTAACTTGTTCGATTTTTTCTGCGAATAGTGAAATATATTCTGTTAATTGTTAAGACCCAACATTTTCTTTGAAAAATAAATTAAGTTTGAAAATATTTAGTTTTATGGTATTAACTTGATTGTTGACGTGATTTAAAATCTTATTAAAACTATTTAAACTTACAGAGACATATAGATTTTCTGTATCTTATCGATCGTATAATAAGTCAAACTAGAGGCTATCAGATTTTTCGATTAAAAAAATAAAACGATTCTATCATCTCGTCAAACTGGATATTTAACTAATGTTTAAAAGCTTCATCAGCAGTGCACTAATTTTTTTTTAATTTCCTTTAAATTTTAATGTACTCCTGTTGTAGAATTACTCAAAATCTTTCCAAGCACCGCTGTGAAGCCTGTTCAGTTAAAGTTTTAGGCGACTTTTATCGACAGCTAAAAAAGTCTTTTGAAATGAATGGTTTAGTAGCAAATAAACCACAAAATATATTTAACTGTAACTAGTCTCGTTTTTAAACAGACGTTGGAATCCCAAAACTTTTATGTGAAAAAGGATTTAAAAATCCACATAAAGTTGTAGGTACCGTAGTAAAATCAACTTACACTATTCTGGTTTGCTGTAGTGCAATAGGAGAGTATTTATCTTTGTTAATGATAAAGGTTTACACTTGTATTCTACCTGGTACGAAAATGGCACTGACGATGTTGTATTTAACTGTTCGCTATTGGGGTGAATGGAATCAGTTCAGTTTGCCAATTGGCTTTGAAACGTTTTCATCAAACATACTGCAAAACTGAAAGGCCTTAAGCTTCTAATATTTGACGGTCACAATTCACACTTGACTGTGCGATTGATCGAAATGGCCTGTGTCAATATCATTGAACTTTTGTGTTTACTGGCCCACATATCTCATGCTTTGCAACCCTTAAATAATGTGGAAGTGTTTAAAAATGTAAAGCAAACACAGAGGTCTTTGAGGCGTTTCTAATTAGTTCTGGATACTTGCAACCTCTTCTGACAATGACTTTCTTTCTGCCGGGATCATCAGTGAGATTAGTTTCACCACAATTCCATATATTTGTTGGAGGAACGCCGTCTAACTTGGCTGCCAGATTTTCGAAAACGCTTCTCAATATGTTTTCGTCAACTTCTGCTCGTACACGTTTAATATTTTCTGCAAAACGTGGGGAAATTTCAAGATGTCTGACAATACATTTTTTGATCCAATCCTCTCCAGGGAAGTTATCCTTGAAAATTTTGACATCTCTTCTACAACGGTTTAAATAATTTTTGATAATGTTTCTCAGTTTCCTTGCGTTAATAGGGAACACATACTCTCCCATATGAATTAGGCAATTGACAAATTGGGTTTTTTTTGCCGAGAGTAAATACGTTTTGCCTCCCTGGCGTTTTGGAATGTTTTCCTTTTAGTTTATTTAAAATGGTCCTTATTGGAATCTTATATTTTTCTTCTACCCTTCTGTGTGAGATTTCACCTCTTCTTATTTCATTTAAACACTATTGTAGGGTGTTGTGTATAGTCAGCATAGCGCCGTGATCCTAGTACTCTTTTAGGTGTTCTAGGAATATCTGTAACAAAGACATATATTAAACATAATAAATATTTCGGAGTAACTTTGCCACTTTTTTGGAGTAAAGTTACCCCGAACCACCTGATAATTTGTAAAATTAGGTTAGAAAAAGAAAAGTTTTTCATTTGTTCATTTATGTCACAATTGAGTAAAAAAGTTGATAAACAGTATACACTTAACGCATACACAAATACTTACTTGTGAGATAATAGCACAACTTTCTACACACACCAAATTTTTTACGTAGTTTTTACCGAAGTTGTTATACCACTACCTTCTTGACTCGCTGTAGACATGTAAATGGAAGAGCAAGTCAATGCTGCACGTGGAGAGATATTGTAAATAGGCAACAAGTAAAACGGCGACGCGCGTTTAGTGAAGACGGTTTTTAATTCATAGGTAAATTAAAATGAAACTTTTTTTAGAAATGAAGCCAAGTTACCCTGGCAGGAGCAAAGTTACCCCGGTTTACATTGACGGTAACATTGACATCGGACACCTTTACAAAAAATAAAAAAAAGTATTACAATTTTAAAACTTACTCGATTTACTCGATTTACATATGCCAGAAAAAAATATTTTGTGAAGATGTTTCAATTTTACTCGGATTTACCTTAGATAAAAAATAAATGATAAAATTACTTTCTTTAATCTTACAAATACAGAAAACTTTGTATGAACTTTCTAGCTCGTCTACTGTACCGCCTACTTTACCACCATTTTTGGATCGTTTTCAACCAAGTCAACTGTTTTAAGAGATTCTACAACTATTTTGTTTAAGACGTTATCAAAAGCTTTTTCACACTCTATGAAAGAGACGAACTCCCAAACCAAATCTCAAACCAAAATTAGCTATTTAAAATTCAAAGGAATGATATATGGAATTGTTTACTAATATTTTATTCCTGTAGGTCAAACTAGTAAACAATGATATCCTTACGTTCTTGTCCAACTTTCTCAAATAACAAGCAAACAATGATTTAAATTGTAAAATTAAAAAGAATACGTTCTCTATCAAGAGAATACTTCTACCTATTTATTCCGTGTTCACCCTCTAAAAGTAAAATCTGTATTAATAATTACAAAATTGAAGTCGGTAAATTAATGACTAAGGAAACAGTGATGCAAATTGTAAAAGGAAAATCCATGCAGTCTCAAGGGGTTTCTAGGAAACTACAAACAGTATCTCAGTCTTAAGCCATCTATCTGTCTGATGTCTGATCTTGATTTCCTAAAATAAAATATACATTTAAGGTCACAATACTTAAGTCTATTAGACCTGTAAAGAAGAGCGTCACGCCTCCTTAAAAAATGACGGAAAAATATTTCCAGTACTGTTTCCAGTTATGAACTAATCCGTGAAATTTTGTACGGCTATACAAAGGATTTATATAAAAGTAAATGTATAAAATCCAAATAAAGTATTTTATAAGGCCAGCCTCGTCCAAAGTTGTTGTTTCTAAATATAAGTTACAGGTTTAGCTAACTAGTAATTATTTATCAAGCTATCTTTCGACACTTGTTCAAACTTTACATACTAAAACAATTACCAAGGCACTTAGTTTGTTGTATAATTTGTTGGTATATAAATATTCTTTAGTTTTTAGAGTCAAACTCAATTTTTAGGTACTTATGTTTAAGTAGAAAAATTATTAATTTTTTGCAAATAGATCAGCTTATCTCAATAATCAAGTCATACGTATTGGTAGATTAAAATTTAATAAGTTTACTTTCTTACTCAATATTTTAATATAAAGTAAATACATATGCTATCAAAATTAAATAAATATATTTCCACATAGACCAAATGTAGGTAATCCTGTGTATAGCTTGAAAAATAATTTTCTCAAATATTTTCTGGAGCTCATTTTTAAATAAACCTTTTTGTAGCACCACTGATTTTAATCATCAGAACGGCACTACAAATGAAACGAGACTGGTTTCGTTGTACTGAATGGGTATGAAGTACCCTTTATGACAATCTTCTGTACAAACGTTCGTTATAGTGAAAACGGTACCAATTTTGTTGTTAATTAAATATACTTTATGACGTTTACGTGCTTCATGCAATAAGCATTAGATGCTTACTTTATTTCACAAGTATCATTAAGAATAAAAAATGGAAATGGAAATGTATATGAATACAACAATAAAAAACCCACATATACTGTTTAATACCACGGCTTTTAAAATTATTAAGTACAATGTCTTCCTTATAGTTTTATATAGAGCAATTATTCTTTACCTAATTTTAAGTTATGCGTTTGTGCTTTTGTGGGATACTACTTTTAGTTTTTACATGTGAATGTTGGAAAGCGTTCAGTGTCATTATTGACCTAAAGTATGACCTCATGTACATAGGACGATACCAGAAAATAAAGTCATGATGTTTTATAGTTAAAAGTATGGTAATATACTGATAAATTTTTAACTTAAATCACTAAAGTTGGTCTAAACTAAGAGGTTTCCTTACAATATTCTATTAATTTATCTCATAAATAAAGCACTTAGAGCTAGTATACTCTACCACAGCACAATACTTTATACCAAACACCCAAAATTTAAACCAACTCGAAAGGATTTGTCCTCTTCCTGAACAACTGTATACGTATATCTCCACTGAGTACAACATAAAAAGTTTTAACAGCCTCATTAGACAAAACCTAACTCAATTAAAAAAAAATTGGAAAGTACCAGCAAGGATTTGGGAAAAGCAGATCCAATGTAGATGCTATCCACATAATTACACAAATAATCAAGAAATACCACGAACACAATATATAGCTCCACACCCTTCATACACTTCAGACAAGGCTTTGACTCTATTAGAAGAAATAAATTGTTTAATAAAATAAAAAATTAAGATACAGGCAAAGATACTCAAATTATTAAAAATGACTATGGCTGAACCTCGAGCTTTAATAAAAATAGAAGAAAGTAGTACAAAGATAATTGTAATAGAAACAAAGGTGCGATAAGAAGATTCCTTGCCAACTACACTATTTAACATATTAGTAAAAGGAACAGTCAAGACCAGTGAAATTAAAGGATCTATAGCCTATTTCTCAACAAAAATCGTAGCAAATGGGGACGACATAGATATTATGGCAAGAGATAAGGAAAAATTAAAAGTAGCATTAAAAGTCATGGCAAATAAAGCACAAAAAAGAGATTTATGAATTGACGAACGGCAAACAAAATATCCAATCTGCTCTAAAAGAGAAGATAGCTAGCCAAGAGAAATCAAGATAGAAAACTTTATTTTTTTTAAGAATTTAATAATTTGAGTACTTGGAAGTAATTATGAATAGCAAAATAAAAGAAGTAGCAAAGGAACGGGGCATATTAATAGGCAATAAAACATAGTGGACGAACCATAGACTGGTGAAGATACCATAGACTTATCCAGAAATACAAAACTGAAAATATACTGAGTTGTAATCAGACTAGTAGTTACATATGTAGCTTGTGACAACGTTCTTCACAGGCAAAGGTAAAAACAGATTAGTAATATTTAAAAGAAACATCCTCAAAGGAATAATGGCCTGATAAGAATAAAAAACGCTAAAATAAAAAGACGAGTAAACCATAAAATAAGAATATTATGAAAGAACTTACTTTTTTTAGTATAAAGTTAGATTTATTAAACTGCAGAGACTAAGATGAATGTAACACATAGGAAAAACGACCTACTAATTAAAAAGATTACTAGACGGAAGCCAGAAATTGCAAGATTAAGAAAAATACCTAACGAGATGGAAGAACCAGTTCATGAGAAATATTAAAATCCTGAAAGTAAGAATCTGTAGTTAAGGATATACAGTATACAGATCTAAATAATTGGAATAAAATTGTAATGCAATATCATTCATACATCAAAATTTGACAGTACACAAGAAAAATACTGACTGATTTACCATAATGAGGAATGAAAGGCCTTGATGCCTATGATAATTTTATCCATAGTATATATTCCGACTCCCTGATAGAGGTCACTATTAAGTATGTTTTATAAAACACCAATTACCAGTTTTGACAAAGCCCTAGAATTTGATAATGAAATAATCAGTCTGTTTAAGGTGTTTAATTATAATGTGTTGATATGTAATGGTTAATACAATCAAAATTAGAAAGACGTCATGTCTAGGACACATAATGCGCCATAAGGAATTTGAGCAGCTCCAGGTAATATTAGAAGGCAAAATCGAGGGTAAAAGGGGTATAGGAAGAAAGAAGAAATCCTGGCTCCGAAACATCAGAGATTGGACTCACACAACAGGAAATGACTTAATTCATCAAGCCCAGAACAGAGAGAAATTTGCCATATTGATCGTTAACCTCAATAGAGAAGGCACTTAGGAGGAGGAGGATATGTAATGCTAAAATATTTTAGAGGTTAAATAAATATGTTCCTAAAACAATATGTGTTCAGAATTGAATGTGTATGATGAATATACCTACAACTTCTGTAGTTTTAAGTAAAATTGATGGTCCAGTCGTAAGAAATTTGTTGAATTTGTTGAACAAGTTGGATTTTGCCGAGAATATGAATTTTTCTACCCCAAAAAAGATGCAAAAAAGCTTACTACGTTTACCCCTGAGCTTCCTCTTAAAACCTTCCTCGCAACGGGATAAGTGCATAAAAATCTATTTACCAAGAATCTTTACGCTGTAGAAAAAATATTTCAAATAAAAAATATAGCTTATATAATTTTAAATAAAAATGTTTATTAGAACTTTTTGTGTAAAATAAACTGAAATAAACTCTCAGAATTAACACTAGAAGCGACCAGAAGTTTTGATTATCAGTTGCGTGTGCGAAATCAATGTTAAATAAAATTTTTTTGAACTCGACAGTAGAAATTGGATATTTTTTTATTTTCGACAAAAATCAAAATGTGTTATAAAAGTGTGGAGTGCAGCTTTCGTATGCATTTTTTATATTTTGCCACAAATGAGGTAGTTTCTATACATAAATCTGTTCAATAAATAAACAGTATTACAGAGGACAATATATTGAACTTATATTTAAGGTATGTGTTTTCTTCTTCACACAGACTGTTGTAGCTTGTATGTGCTCAGTTGCATATTTTTAATTCCTCATGATGCAAGATATTATCTTTAATTATGATAGCGCTTCCCCCTTTAGCTGCATTATCTGGTTGTACAGTAGAATATACTCTATACCCCCTAAATTTTACATATGACTGTTTAGTGAAGTGTGTTTCAGAAACGAGACACATTTCAATTTTCTGAATATCTAGATCTGATGTTATAACAGCCCATTTGCGTTCCACGCCATTATTCGGAGGTCTTTAGCCATTTCTGATTTTCGGAATAGCCTCTTTTGACATCAAATAGCTTTTAAAATAGCACTTTTAATGTAATATCAGTTTCTTTTTCTTATTGCAATGATGTATGTCTCCCTACATTCTTTGTTACATCGCTGTTACTTCTATTTTCACGGACCTCTGCCGTTTTTAGTTTTTTGCTTTCAATAACTCTATGGGGCGCTTTTATAACATTGTCTTTGTTTGTTTTCTCGTTTCTTATTGTTTGTAATTTTTTAGCTACATAACATCAGCGGTAGTTTACAGGATGGTTTTGACAACTTCACTGTTTATGAATTTCATAGTGAAGCCAATACCAGCCTCAGTCAGGAGCTTGCTCAGGTCAACAGCACTTTGAAAAGCTTCTACTACAACCGGAGGTGGTGACTTTGGTTTTTTGATTGATGTTTCAATTTGTGTTTTTGCACTTGATTTTTGCGGAGAGGGAGGAGATAATGAGGTATCCATTTTACGTTTCTTCTTAGTGTTCCTGTTTTCGGTTTTTATGCAGCCCAATTCATACGCTAATCTTCTTCATCGGTGCAGTATTCAAGTTTATCTGTTTTTAATTTCTTTTGTGATTCATCAGCACTTGCGGTTAACCCTATACGTTGTTCGGCTTTTTCCAGTTGTGCTAATCTGTTTTCCATATCGGCGATTATTTGACTCAACCGTTGATTATCCGTATTAGGTCTCTTAACATTTTCTTCTGACTGAAACCATGCATTATAAAGCGACTGCTCATTATGTGAACATTGTGTATTCTCTGCGAATATCGCAATATTTTATTTGACTAGTAGTGCGTCTGTTTCGATATTAATAGGAAACATTATAAATATTTAAATATTTCGCTTACCTAAGTTTACTTGAATTTATCGTGATACCTTACAGCCATGGGCATTGATATCACTCACGACTAATGATATCTTAATTTATGTGCAAAAAAACTACAGAACTTGTTACCTCTCTCAGAATTAACTCTCGTTACCTGTAATGTACATAGTAAGAAAATTGGTAAACATATGTTAAAAGGAAAACCTACCTTAAATATTACTCTGCTTGTTATAATTTTATGTATACCACAAAATAAAGACATAATTGTATATATTTGCCTATACAGCAAAATAAATAATTTCCAAACAGTTGGAGTTCTTATTTCCTGGTCAATTTGTTCCAATTGTGACACCACAATGTTGTTTGACAAACGAAATCTGCAAAAAAGTCTAAATCATCCCAGAAATTGTTATGGTCTCTTCTGTTATAAAACCGAAATACCCTACGCGGTTATCCTTAGTGCACTTTAAAGTTAATTACATCGTTATCATCCAATGAAGATTCCAAACTTAATAATCATGCATTTGCATTAATCATTTTTTGTTTTTATATTGGGTTATGAGATAATTATTCATGTGCACTTAAATTGCACATGCGCAAGCACAATTACTGCAGATTTTATTGACCTGGTTTAAAGCACAGAAAAACGCAAATGGGGTTAAAAAATTAATCAAAAGACTTAAGTTAGCTAACCCAAATTTTAACCTCTTACTGAAAAATTAAGCCTCACTGTGGTAATAAATAGGCCTATATTTTTTTATTGTTGTTTTCGTTATAGTAAATATTTTTTCTTTTGGTAGAATAAAAAACCCCAATTCTACGTTTTCATTACATACTTATGATTTTCATTTCTCCCACAACGTTACGACCAAATTCTGTGCTTATTTGCCAAAATTAAGCTAATCACTGATCCTAATTAGTAAATTTGTCCCAAACAGACTAGATGATTTCAACCGACCAAATTGTCTTTCAAAGGATGTAATTATGAATTAAACACAACGAGGCTTGAGTCTCTGGTTTAATTACATCCACTGGCGTAACAACGAAATTTTACTTAAAGCGATAGGGACAGTTCACTAGTTTTAAAAATGATGCTCTATTTTTTGTACTTACCATGTTATTTCTACACAATTATGGAATTTGTCGTAAAATTAGGTGAAAGTAAGTTCTAAGAAACATCAATTACAATTAATGTCAGACGATACGTTAATATTCAAAGTGTCGGCCAAAGAACTGCACCTTCCGATAGATAAAATTGTAGGTAGTAGCGAAGAGGACAGACTAACTTTAAATCAAAGATAAAATTCATGATCATCGCAAAGAAACAATATCAAGAGAAATAACGGATTAAGGGTGAATACGCTTAAAAGATGGAGATATATATATATATATATATATATATATATATATATATATATATATATATATATATATATATATATATATATACTAGGACCTCTTTTGTTAATTATTTATGTCAACAATTTGCCTAAATTTATATCTCCGTACAAATCCATACAATTCGTAGACTATACGACATATGTTATGTCAGGAAGAATAATAATGATTTAAAAATATCTTAAGAGAAAGTTTCTACTTTCTAGTACATAATTTGCTGGAAACAAAAGTCAGCCACATTTTACTTCAGTTACTAGGTCGACAGCTTTACTATAATCATTGATTGTTTGAGTTATTTAATCAATGCTATAATGTATGAAGCACATATATGTTTTACGTTGTTAAATTCTCTGGATTTTTTATGATCTGTCATTCGTTTAAAATTTGTTCCCTAGTACCACGTCTGGGGACGAAACCCGTTTGTTTCTCCGCAACTTCAGGAGGTAAAAAGGGCTGTATCATCTCTAGAATTAGGTGCAAAAGTATCTTACTGCAGTGCACAATTAGACCAATTTTGCAATAGTTGCTGCATTAGTCTTTCTTTCTCTATTTATGTATGGGGATATATAGTAATTTTGTCAAATCTTTAGGCTATTTTCCTATCTCCCACACTTTTTGACAAATTTGACAAATCTTTAATGTAAAGGGCGTTTTTTTTAGAGGTATAGAAATGTAAGTTGGTAATTTTTGTTACCTATCGGCGACTTTGACAGCTGCTGAGTGATTTATATTATTAAGTTGGATTTGGCATTTTAGTATGAATATAATTAATGCCTAATCAACGCTTCTAAATTGTACAAATTTAGTTTGAAAATTGTGGTTCTGTTCGAAATGCGTGTCGCAGACTACGTCCATTTTATGGTTAACATATTTGTCCACCAGAGTAAGTAATTCGATTAACCTTAAAACGTTTTTGCACCACGTTTCCTCTAACTGATAATATGCATCTACAGACACGTCATATAGAGCGGATAGATGAAGTTGTTGCTGCTGTAGAGCATAGCAAACAGGAAGACCCAAATCAGTTTTCTGCCATCACATCGTGTACATCAGTTAGATATGTGTCCATCCACTTTATAAAAGATTTTGCGAAAAGATCTTATTTTGCGTGCTTAAAACATCCAATTTTTGCAAGAATTGAAGGTAAATCATCACCTAGCAAGGCGTAGATTCGTAGATTTGCTGAGTTGGTCCAAAACGAGATTGCCGTCGATTCTGATTTTCATAAGCGAATTTTGTTTAGCGATCAAGCTTACTTTTGGTTAAATGGCTACGTCAAAAATCAAAACTACCCTATTTGAAGTTAAGATAATCCACAAACGTATGTTGAGAAACCATTACATCCAGAAAAACTGACTGTTTGGCGTGTTTTGTGGTCTGGTGGAATCATTGGACCTTACTTCTGTAAAAACGATGCTGGCCCGAACGTTAATAGAGCTATGCTTACTGCCTTTTTTATTCGACAATTGAACAACCATGATGTGCAGAAGCTGTCGTTTTACCACTGCTAGACTATTTTATGTGGGGATATGTGAAGGTGCTGGACTACGCCGTTAAGCATAAAACCATTGACCACTTGGAGGACAACATTCGCAGCGTTATTGTTGATATATGGCGACAAATATTAAAAACAATAATAATAGTCTCCCGTTTTATACCGCACGCGGCTTTGGGAGTATAGCAGGGTAGTCTGCTATATCTAGGGCCTACGGTATACAAGGAAGGTAACATGGCCAGTGCTACGCTTCAACCGCCTATTATTACCCCTGGTTTTACCCAAGGTACTCATTTTATTCAGGCTGAGTCGACCTGGGGCCTATAGACATTTTAAAAATGTCTAGTTGTTCTTGCCGGCGGTAGGATTCGAACTCACGACCACCGGCATGCGATATTAAAAACAATGATCGAAAATTGAAAATCCAAATTAGACTATGTCAGAGCCAGCCATGACGGTTATATGCTACTAATCATATTTAAATTATAATTCCAAAAGATTATCTTAGAAATAAAGTAAATTTCATATCAGTTTATAAATATTATCTTTGTTTTATTTCATTTCAAAGTTATATACCTCTAAAAATATCCACTCCTACGTCACCTAGAGCCCAAATCAGTTCCATAGATATGATATCTGGACCAGCAGCTTTATGACTTTTTTGATTCATAATTTCTGCTCCAACTTCACTTTTGAGTATTTTAGGTTCCGGCGTAATACTGACATTTTCTTATTGTGACGAGGCGTCACAATATATTCTTCTTCAAGTGAAATCTCTGTGATGGAGGTCGGCAATCATCATAGCTATTCGAACTTTTGAGAGGGCTGCTCTAAAAAGTTCATTTGATGTACATCCGTTCCACTCTCTCAGCCATATATCATCTTGCGCAGCCATGACATTCTACGCCTCCCTATGCTTCTCTTTCCTTGGATCTTCCCTGCATAATCAGTTGGAGCAAGCTGTATTTCTCTCCACGTGTAATATGTCCGAGATATTCCAATTTTCTTGTTTTAATTGTATTTTAAATTTGTATTTCTTTATTCATCCTTCTCAGAACCTTTTTGTTTGTGACGGTTCTGTCTACGATATTTTTAGAATTATTTTATACACCCACAGCTCGAATGATTCCAGTTTTTTCATTGATGTCGCATTCAAGGTCCAAAATTCCATTCCATAAAACAAAGTAGAAAAAACATAGTACTACGCCAACCTAACTCTTAGTTCCAATTTTAAATCACTTGTACATGGCACTCTTCTTATTTTGTTGAAATTTGTTCTATCCTTTTCAATTTTGATTTTGATTTCCTTGATATAATAATTTGTGGGGTTAATCGTTGTTCCCAGATATGCATATCTGTCCACTTGTTCGACCTTGGTTCCGCTTATTAGAAGATTCTCGTTATTTCTTTGAGTTTTCGATATTCTCATAAATTTCGTTTTCTTGGCGTTCATGGTTAGATCGTACTCTTTTCGATACTTCGCTATTCTGGTCACCAGTCTCTGAAGGTCTTCATTATTTTCGGCTTAGATTAGAGTGTCGTCTGCATATCTAATGTTAATGAGAACTTCATTTACCTTTATTCCAGCTGTTTCACCCTCAAGAGCGTTTTCCAGAATCTCTTCGAGGTATGCAATAAAAAGAATTGGCGACAGTACGCATCCCTGTCTCCACGTCTAATTATAATTTCTTCTGACAGCTGCTTGTTAACACGTACTTTTGCACGCAGTTTGTAGTATAAATTTTTATATGATCCTAAGGTCGCTGTAGTCAATCTTCTTTGATTTCAGAACATTCATTAATTTATGGCGTACTTTATAGAAAGCTTTATTATAGTCAATAAAACATGCGTGTATATCTTGATTGGCAATACAAAATAAACCTTACTAAATATTTATTGAAAGTAAAGGACAGACTAACTAAAAAGAAGAAGAACAAGAACTTTTGATAAATAACAAAAAGATTTAAGATTTAGAAAAAAAAACTAGTATTTAAAGTCGTGTATTAACTTGTAGCGTTTTGTAAGGTAAGTAAAAGTTCTACTTATTTTTGAAACCTCAGAGAATATAATATCCCTTAAAAAAATATAAGTTACATCCCTGATAAGTGGTTTAATCACGACTTCAGTCAGCTGACAATCAGAATGTTCTGCATAATTTCATCGTTGACTCTAATAACGCAGCAGTTGGTAATTAATATCAATTAGACGACTATTCTTCGTCTTTAAATTGATGTTAATTGCATAATACTATCATTTATTCATATACTTGCCACGCTTAATTGTGACAATCAAGGGGGAATTCTCAATATTATATCTATGTCTGATATATCGCGTTCTAATCTACTGAATGTCGTCTAATTACACGCAAATTCTCGAATGTACCGTGGGATATTTACATTCTAAAACTATGAAATATTTGTTTGACATTTGAATGCTTATCTTAAAATAAGCAATATTAAAGTGTGGTTGTATAATAAATAAAAACCAATATATTGCTTTTTTGAAATAATTAAACAATCGCAATAAACTATTGATTAAGAAAATAATAATTTCCTTAAGATGTCTTAAGGCCGCTTCCGCGAAGATATGCCCTTCGTGGAGGTATTGGGTAAAGGCACTTCACATCGAGGGCTGTCGATCCCTGTCCTCTTTTGGAGGTAGAACCGTTGTCAGCCTCCGATGTGGGCACCTTTGCCTATATTTTGGGAGGGGCTGGAGAGCGATGAACTGCTCCGGCGGGTGCTTTTTCCATCGCCCCTCTGGCTTTCCTCCTTCTTTTTGACTCAGCGCCACAAATTCTGCGGCGTTTTGGCCGATTGTCCTGATCCTAATATCAACACTCAGAAAAAAACTACACTAACTAACTAGTCCTTGTCCATCCTCCGCTTGGGCCGAAATTTAAGATGAACATTTTGTTCATTCTTAGCTCCGGCTTCAGACTAAGGTGAACGTTTTGGCCCAGCCTCCAGTTGGGTCGAGATTGGAGGTGAATATTGCTGTCCATCTTCAACTGCGGCTTTAGACTGAGGTGAACGTTTTGGTCCAGCCTCGGAATTTGGTTTTGGTTTTTTGTGTACATTCATGTTGTTTCCACGAGTAGTTAGGGAAAGGTTGGTCGCCCCTGGCAGAGCCCCACCTCACCAATGGAAGGCTTTATACAATGGGGTTTTCCTGGTTCTCCAGGGGGATCGCTTACAACCACATAAAACCCTGTGGCCATACAGCCATCGGCGCGATATCTCACAACTTACCTTGATTGGGCTGTTTCTTGGTCGCTGAAGCAGTTTGTCCATTTCTTGTCTCTTGAATGCCTATGAGAAATTCCTAGATATCCCAGAGAACTATGTGGTGACAGGAACTGTTCTAGCGTGGTCGTTTCACATCTTTCTATACTTTCCATTCACTAGGCCTAGTACGCTTATAGGGGGTACCTTCATTCAACTCAGAGCTCCTTATTAGAGAAAGCCTTTTCATTCACACACATACTTGTTCCACTTCCTAGGACAGACTACAATAATAAATATAAAAGGTAAAATAATACCTTTAGAGTTTATATGAACTAGAAAACAATTACATCGTTCAGATCTTACAACAAGAAAAAGTTTTTGGGCACTACTTAGATTCTGTAAAGTATTATTTGTTACATTCGTGTGTTCGTCACGCTATTTTCAAATGGCTATATTAGGCTACTTACAACTTACAACGTACATCTCGCGTCAGTATATGATTTATTTAGACGCAAGTAAGACGCTGCAGTAATAGTAGCATTCTGTGCTGCAGCGCGCCCGACGATGTAAGTTAAATTAGTGTTTAATTCTATCTCTTTTTATTACTCTTCATTTAGTAAAATAGTTTTTTGTGGCAAATGTTTGTTTAAGATTTTAGAGGTAGTATTATTAAAATATTAATTGTAATAAACACTTCGAGGTAGAAGAATTCTAAAAAATATTTGACGTTCACAGAGTTACAAGAGTTGGCTAATAATTTATCTGATGTCGAGAAGATAGTGAACTTTAATGATTAAGAGACAGGTGAGGTTAGAGAAATTATACAACAGTGACTTAGAACTATCCGGAGCCAAAGGTTTTTATAATACGGATTCTGGATTTAATATAGTCCAGGTGTTTGTTTATTTATTTTACATTGCCAAAGATAACGAAAATATATGTTAACATTTTGTATGTAAGCGGCATAGCATTAAGACTACCATATGCCAAAATTGGACACTTGCTCATGTGGAGAAAGAGGAATATTAGAGAATAATAACAGTAGCATTTTAAAGTTTGTAGTTATCATTTAATTAAATATTGTGATATTATTGGTGTCGAATATAGTTATTTTAAAGAAATATAACAATACCTACGCAATTTCACTAGGAAACATGATTTGGGCATGAAACCAACTTGGACATTATGTAATATACTAACGATAGAATCAAGTAAATCGTAATAGAACATTTTGTTATGGAACTCAAAGTACATCAAGACTATGAACCTACATGGTTTATACAACTAATTTACATAAATACGTATCCAAAATAAAGATGCGGATCTTGCACTCAAAAATAAATATCAAGAAAAATATACATACCTATAATACAAACAACTTGTGTGTACCGGGTGGTCCAATAAGCCGATCTCTCGGCTATATATCAGAAACTTTTTATGTTATAACTTTAGAAAATAAAATTCCTTAGTAAAAGTGGCCAAGAGAAATCGCTGGAAATAACTTTCAAGTTTCTGGGTTAACCGCTAGAGGGCGTAACCTGTGAAGAAAACTTTGAAAACCAGTTTTTTGTCCTAAAAAGAAAGAGTCCTAAATTCTACTCAAAGTTGTTCAAGTACTTTTTTTTATTTTTTCAAATAAAAGGTGGGGGAGAGTGGGCAAGTATTTGTAGATAAATACCTATAACTTTGGTTTGGATCAACCGATTTTAACAAAATTAGTGTCATTAGAAAGAGTGTGGATGAATTAATTTACATCTACTATAAAATTATTTCAGTTAGTTTTAATTGTCGTAGGTAGAAGGTACTTTCGAATAGAAACAATTAAAATTTGTTTTTCTTTAAATTGTTTAATAGAAATACCTATTTATTGTAAACTATAATGGAACTGGATTAAATTTGTAACAAAATGGCGCAAACCGCATGTTAAGAGCTTTTGTAGAACTCGAGATATGAATAAAAACGCATAAACATAAACATAAATATAGTAAATATAGTATTGACACACCCTGTATTATAAATTTAATTAAGAAATAAGTCAGTAGGTACTTTCAAATTTTTTTATAGCAGAAGAATCTTAATTTTGATACCTATTTTGACCATTGTTATTTCATATGATTAAAAATAGTTTTTTCGAAACTAAATGGCTACGACAATGTATTTGACGGGGAGTTCATAATGTTTATTTATTGACAGCAGTCAAAACATTGTTAAGAAGTGTTATATGTATTATAATTCGAATTGAAGATTGCACTGTTTTCAATAGATATTAATATTGGTAATATTAGTAATTAATTATCATTATTAATAATTCGTGATGAATATATCAAATTGTATGATATGATTGGAGTTTATTTCTATTTCGAATGTCACCAAAATGCCGATATGGCCTCACGTATATATTTTGTAGGATATCTTGATAGCAGACATTATGACAAAGAAGTATTTGAAAGAATGGCCAGAAGATTAAGAGAAACTGGTAGTTTTCATCGTCCTTGTTTTAAACGACGTAGTAGAGGTATGACCGAAGATAATTCAATCAATGTTCTTGCTTTAATTCAACATAATCCACAGATAAGTAGTCGGCAAATCTCTATTTCTGTGTCATAATGTCTCTTGTCAGGATATCTTACAGAATATATACGTGAGGCAATTGCGGCATTTTGGTGATATTCGAAATAAACTCCAATCATATACAATTTGATATACTCATCACGAACAATTAGTACTGATAATTAATTACTAATATTACCAATATTAATATATATATTGAAAAAAGTGCAATGTTCAATTCAAATTATAATACATATAACACTTCTTAATAATGTTTTGACTGCTGTCAATAAATAAACAATATGAACTCTCCGTCAAATTCATTGTCGTAGCCTACTTAGTTTCGAAAATATTATTTTTAATCATATGGAATAACAATGGTCAAAATATGTATCAACATTAAGATTTTTCTGCTATAAAAAAAATTGAAAGTACCTACTGACTTATTTTTTAATTTATTTTATAATACAGGGTGTGTCAATACTATACTTACTTATGTATACGCATTTTTATTCATATCTCGAGTTCGACAAAAGATATTAACATGTGGTTTACGCTATTTTGTTACGAATTTAATTCAGTTTCATTATAATTTACAGTAAATAGGTGTTTCCATTAAACATTAAAAAAAAAACAAATTTTAATTAGTTCTATTCGAATGTACCCTCTACCTACGACAATTAAAACTAAATGCAATTATTTTATAATAGATATAAATTCATTTATTCACACTCTTTGTAATGACACCAATTTTGTTAAAATCGGTTAATCCGAACCAAAGTTATAGGTAATTATCCACAAATACTTTCCCACTCTCCCCCACCCTTTATTTGATAAAAAATTAAAAAAAGTACTTGAACAACTTTGTGCAGAATGTATGCCCCTTTCTAGTTTACTTATTTAACACTTGGTATAATTGGACATATTTCCCAAAAAACTGGTTTTCAAAGTTTTCTTCACACGTTACGCCCCCTAGCGGTTAACCCAGAAACTTGAAAGTTATTTCCAGCGATCTCTCTTGGCCACTTTTAATAAGAATTTTTATTTTCCTAAAGTTATAACATGAATAGTTTCAGATATATAGCCGAGAGATCGACTTATTGGACCACCCGCTACATAAGAATTAGTTAATTTAATAACTTAAAAATTATAATAAGTAGTTAAATAAGTAATGAAAGTAACTACATGTATGTTACCAATTACCACATAAGCAAAAACAAAACAAAAATTATGTATTACCTTTCAAGTTAAATTCACTTAAACATTTCTAATAAACAAATCAAAGTTTCTGAATTAAATTAATCCGGTCTATATCAACACAGACGCTAACTCATTTTAATTCTATACAACCCCGAACATATTTTTAATTTTAATGATAAAGACGTATAAATTACAAGATGACTAACAAGTTAACATTAAAAATAAAAATAATCACCCGTTTTGGTTTCCATTCATTCTGATTACATATTCCACAGGAGTGTTCATGAGCTACGAGGCAAGCCTGAAGTGCTGCCAGTTGGAAGCTTAAACCCAGGTGAATGTCATGTCAAAGGACCGCGTTTACCCAAGCCATGTTAATAAATTACCTTTAAAGGTCCTAACCATGATCTTGATGGACTACGGGCACTCGCTTATCATATTTATGCAATTAAAGCCAAAGTTTTATAAATAAAAAATTATCTGTATTCATCTAGTGTTTTTGAATGAGTAATAGGATACATTAACAGATTTCTGATGAGTGTAATTATAAAGGATAAATTTTAAAATATAAATCAGATTGCTTTTAAAATTATAATCATTAATCTTTACAATTGTTATTTTTTTTCTGGTGTGTACCACCTTATTTTTTCCGTGAAAAAGTAATAAAACAACTATTTACAAACATATTCGTCTAAAGTGATATACCGATTTTAACGTAAATCCGTGCCTTTTTTTATAGAACTACTTTTCGTTGACCTTAAAATATGTTTCTATTTCTGCAAAAATCTCTGTATTTCATTCAAATTTTTTTTCCCTAAGTATTCCTTAAGGTGTTCATTCAGTGAATCCATATTAAGCAAACGAAGCAAGACAAGGCAAACGGATCTCATAAGCTACCTGTAGAGGTCCTTAAAGTCATTGGAGAATAGATGGAGTGGAGTGGCTGGAGAATGGATGAGCAGGGTAAAGATGGATCAGTGTTCTTTAGTAGACAGGTAAGTAATTACAGGAATGGCTCTATAGCTGTGCAAATGGAGTTGACTTGGATTAATCTTTGTTATAGGTATGTAGGGAAGAACTATTTACTAGTACACGGCATAAGGATGTAGAAGGCAAGGAGAAACCACTTCATTAAAGATCAATCATGGATATTTCTAGTACGATCATCATGACTGTACAACAAAAAGCCACGTCAACCACTGATCATGCGAATCAGAGACCAGGATCCGGCATGGGAGGTATATCACAAGGAAACCTCAGGGCCTCCCGGGTCGTCAACCAGCAAAATCCCTGTGAAGTACTAAATACCACTCTTAAAAAAAATTAAAAAAAAAACACCTAAAAGAGTATTAAAAATTGGTACGTGGAATGTTAGGAGTATGTATGATCCAGGAAAAATGCATATTACAAGAAATGCAAAGATTAAATGTCGACATTCTAGGCATTAGTGAGGCAAGATGGCCAAATTCTGGCAGTTTTTCGACAACAACTGGCATGGTATATTACTCCGGAAACAGTAGTACTCAACACAGACATGGTGTAGCAGTTTTCGTTTCTAAGTCTATGATGCAGTCGGTCATTAATTTTACTCCAGTATCAGATCGGCTCTTATTTCTCCAACTACAAACAAACACAAGTAAACTAAATATCATACAAATCTATGCACCTACTGTAGATAAATCCGAGGACGAAATTGAACAATTCTACGAAGAAATCAATCAAGTATTAAAACCGACAAAACCACGAGACATCACCATAATTCTAGGTGATTTAAACTCAAAAATTGGTAAAAAAAAGTGGCAATCATGTAGGAGAATACGGACTCGGTAAAAAAATGAACGAGGTGACAGACTACTTCAATTCTGCCAGGAAAATAACATGATTATATCTAATACATTCTTCAACTTACCAAAGAGAAGACTTTACACGTGGAAATCACCCCAGGACAATTACGAAAAAATAATTCGAAACCAGATTGATTTTTTACTGATAAACGAACGATACAGAAACTCCTTAAAATCCGTTAAAGCTTACCCAGGCGCAGATGTCTTTTCAGACCATAACACTCTAATAGCGCAAATGAGTATTAAACTAAAAAGATCGGAGCAGAAAAGAAGAGCAAATCAGATAGACGTCAGTCGTTTATGTAACCTGGAGGTAAAGGAGAAACTGCAAAAATGTATTAATATTAATTTGAAAATACTTCATGAAAAAGAGAAACATCTCAGCCAATGAATAACATAGATAAAAAATGGCAAAACGTAAAAATAGCGATAACAGGTCCTGCGAAGAAAATTCTGACTAAAGAAAAACCAAAAATTAAGAAAAGGTGGATGACTGAAAAGATCCTTTTGCTCATGGACAATCGGAGAATAATAAAAGGAAAAAACGAACAAAGGTATAAACAAATCCAGAAAGAAATCAAAATAGAAATCAGAATAGCAAAAGAAGATTTTTATAAAAGAAAATGTGAAGAAATAAGAAATTGCAGGCAAAACATGATATTTTTAATGTACATAAAAAGTTAAAGAACTTGCAGGTACACAAAAACGTAAGCAGCCAAATACCCTGTATAATGTCAACGGAAACATAATAACAAAACTAGAAGAACAGTTGAAGACATGGAAAAACTATATTGAAGAACTCTTTGCAGATGATAGATAATAATCTGAGCTACCTTGAAGTAACATACAAGGAGACGAAGGTCCAGAAATAACGAAAGAGGAAGTAATGTACGCACTAAAAAGAATAAAAAATGGTAAATCTCCAGGTCTAGATGAAATACCAAAGGAAATTCTTAAACTAATAGAAGACTCGATTCACATTTTAGTTGAACTTTTCAATAGCATTTATACATCAGGAAAAATACCACAAGAATGGCTTTTATCCACCTTCGTTATTATACCAAAAAAGATAAATGCCAAACAATGTAGTGATTACCGTACAATCAGTCTGATGAACCATGTACTGAAAATTATACACTCTAGAGTACACAGAAAACTGGAAATGGAAGTAAATAATACACAGTTTGGATTCCGAAATGGAGTCGGAACAAGAGAGGCGTTGTTTGCACTGAAAGTTATGTCTCAAAGATGTCTTGACATAAATTAAGATGTATTCATGTGTTTAATAGATTACAACAAGGCCTTTAATAAAGTGCGGCATGATCACCTAATCAGACTCCTGACAGAAAAGAATTTAGATAAACGAGACATTAGACTAAAAGCAAATATGTACTACAATCAGAAAGCAGTAGTGAGAGTAGAGAATAATACCACTGAAGAAATTGAAATAAAGCGAGGTATGAGACAAGGGGGTATACTGTCACCAACCCTGTTTAATCTCTATTCAGAATAGAACACTCTCTGAGCAATCCGCAGTTATTAAAATAAATTGTGTTAGATTAAACAATCTGAGATTTGCCGACGACACCATTCTGATCGCAAAAACACTTGAAGAGCTACAGACATTGGTGAACAAGATAGCAGACTGCAGCGAAGAATATGGACTATCTTTGAACATAAAGAAAGCTAAACTTATGGTAATATCGAAATCAACACAAAATGTCCAAAATTTATATTTACACAATGAAATTATCGATCGAGTTAGCAAATACAAATATTTAGGCACTTTTATAAATGAAGACAACGATAGCTCAGCAGAAATCAAAATAAGAATAGAAACAGCCAGATCTACATTCACTAAAATGAAGAGAGTGTTCTGCGGAAGAGATATGAGCCTTGAAATAAAACTTCGCCTGATGAGATGTTACGTATTTTCTGTGCTGTTCTACGGAAAGGAGTCATGGACGTTGAAAAAGATTGATATCAAAAAATTAGAAGCATTTAAACTGGGGATGTATTGCAGAATCCTGAGAATATCATGGACCGAGAGAGTCACAAATCTCGAGGTCTTGAGAAGAATGAATAAAAAAAGAAAGTCATATTTACGATCAAAAAACGAAAACTGCAATACTTGGGACACATTACAAGAGGCGAAAGATATGAACTGCTTCGAATAATTATGCAAGGGAAAATAGCAGGAAAAAGGTCCATAGGAAGAAGACGAAACTCCTGGCTAAAGAATCTACGGGAATAGTATAGCTGTAGCAACAACGAATTGTTTCGGTCAGCAGTTTCGAAAATACGTATAGCCCTGATGATCGCCAACCTTCGGAACGAAGATGGCACTTGAAGAAGAAGATAGGTTAAAACACTAGAGCTTCCACTCAAATATAGAAGAGAATATCTTAGTCCAAAATTTCTGATTAATATTTGTCACAGAAACCTCTCTACTGCAGAATTAGCAAACTTAGTAATGCAGATTTAACAAATAAATATTAGATCCACAAAAATTTTTCGTTTTCCCACTCCATTGTCTCAGATTCTTCAACCAGGACGTAAGTCTCTTGGTCCTCTTGTGCCTTCCACCTTCCCTTCTCGGTGTTTTGGCAGTTCTTTTTAACTTTTTTACCTTGAGTTTTATATTTGCTACATCTAGATTGTGGTCACTTGTTATATCTGCTTCTGGGTACGCTTTAGCCGATATTATGGCATTTAGGAATCTTTTTTCAGGAAAAAAATGGCTTTTTTTAATATTTATTATTATATAATCTATTTGGTTTCTTAATATAATTTTACCATCATCTCGAGGTGCTTTCCATGTATATATTCTTCGATTTGGGAGTTTATACCACGTGTTTTTGATAATGAGTTCGTTATCGTTGCAAAACTGAACTAGTCTTTCACCTCTTTCATTACGTGTTTTCAGTACGTGTTTTCATACTTCTTCTCCATCTCTTCTTTTTCCTATCTTTGAGTTAAAGTCACCTTAAATCAAATTTACTTCTTCTTTTTTAGTTTCATTGAATGTTTTGTTTAAATCATTGTAGAAGCTGTTTACTTCTTCTTCTGTGCTATCAGATGTTGGTGCATACACTACAATAATGTTTATGTTGCACGGTATAGCGTTTAATTTCAATAGTGCCATTCTATCCGATATCGGTATGAACCCTTTGACTGATTTTTCAATTTCTTTGCTGATAACTATTGATATTAGTAAAATACTTAGTTGTCTATGGCACTTCTGCCGCTGTTAGGCCATCGGACTTCACTACATCCAAGGATATCTATCTTTAAGTGTCTCATTTCTTTTGTTAGATTATGGGCTTTTCCTTGTTGGTACAAACTCCGCACGTTCCAAGTGTCTATTTTTTCAGTTTATTCAGTTAGATGGCTGGTTTTGTAAATGTTTTTCTTAATATATTACTGAGTACCCATTATAGTAACTAAACAATTTTTCAAACAATAAAGAGAAAGACATACACTCATCAACAGAAGAATAAATATAAATAAATATTCCATCTAAACAATCACTTATAATCATGGGTAGATTTAACTTTAAGGTATAGGATACACGTAACGATAACATCGAAAATGTAGGAAAATAAAAGTTGGCAATTAGAAACAACCAAGTAACACGTTTAATAGATTTTGAAATCGAAAGCAATATAGCCGATGCAAAATCTAGATATAAAAACGCTATAAAGTCTGTGAGAACATACCCCGGAGCTGACATAAATTTAGACCATAATCCATTAGTAGGCGTAATGCAGACAAAATTGAAGAAGATTCAAAAACAAAGAAATATACAAGAAATAAATGATAACTTAAAGAAAATCAAACAAGACGTAATAAAAACAACAGATGTTAATGACAAATGGAACATGATACAGGAAACTTTAATTAAGGCAGGAAAAAAGCTACTGCAGAAAAAATAAAAAAAAAACAGAGATGGATGACTTCAGAAATCTTAGATCCAATGGAGGAAAGAAGGAAAAATAAAGGCAGGAGTAAGACAAAATACAAGGAACTACAGAGATTGTAGGAAAGAAAATAAAAGAGGCCAAATCCTCCTGGCTTTCTAATTAATGCAGTGAAATAGAGGCATATGCTAAACAGTATGATAGCTTTAACATGCATTAGAAAATAAAGGAAATGACAAATACACTGAGAAAAAAGAAAGATGCCCTTCTGAAAGACGTAAATGGAAAAATCATTATAGAAATTAAAGAAAAATTACAAAAATGGAAGACATACGTAACAGATCTGTTTGAGGATAATCGGCAAGACACGGAAGAAATCAACAGCGAAACGGGACCAGAGGTCATAACAGAGGAACTCGAACAAGCAATACGAAACGCAAAAAACGAAAAAACTCTAGGTCCAGACGAAATACCTGCGGAACTACTGAAATGTCTAGACGATGAAACTCTACCTGTACTTATGGACCTATTTAATGAAGTATATAAAACTGGAAAAATCCCACAGGAATGGGTGGTGTCCACCTTTGTAGCAATACCAAAAACAGTATATGCCAAAGATTGTTCAGACTATAGGACAATATCACTAATAAGCCATACCCTCAAAATATTTCTAAAGGTGATTCATGGATGATTATATAGAAAAATAGAAGAGGATACGGATAATCCTACTCAGTTTGGGTTCCGCAAGGGACTGGGAACGAGAGAGGCATTGTTTGCTTTTAATGTACTTTCTCAAAGATGCTTAGATATAAACCTAGATATTTATTCCTGTTTCATCGACTTCTAGAAGGTATTCGACAAGGTCTGACATGAAAAACTAATAGAAAGACTGAGAAACAAAGATATAGACAGACGAGACTTACGAATCTGTATTGGAATCAAAAGGCCAATATAAAGATAGAAGAACAAAAGTCCGAAAATATAGATGTAAAGGGAGGAGTAAGACACGGCTGTGTTTTGTCACCATTACTGTTTAACGTGTACAGTGAAGCCATATTCTAGGAAGCGATAGCGGATCTGGGTGATGGAATCTCTGTAAACGGAAGAATAGTAAAAAACATAAGATTTGCTGATGACACCGTTATAATGGCAGACACTCTGGAATTGCTACAAGAATTGGTAAATAGAATTAACGATTATGGCATTAGATACGGACTAAAAATGAATAAGAGAAAAACTAAATTTATGATTGTCTCAAAAACGCAACATGAAAATGAAAGAATAATGATAGAGCAATCCCAAATAGAAAAAGTGAAGACATACAAATATCTGGGAACCTGGGTTGATGGCAAAAATGACCAAAGCAGAGAAATCAAAGTCCAAATTAAAACTGCAAGGCAAGCATTTGGGAAAATGAAGACAATGCTTACCAACAGAGACCTTCAGTTGCATCTCAGATTGAGTTCTTTAAGATGTTACATATTTTCTATCTTACTATATGGAATGGAAGCTTGGACATTGAAAAAACAACACATAAGAAAAATAGAAGCGTTCGAAATGTGGTGTATGACCAATGCTGAGGTACTATTTGCTGTTTGTTTTTTCAAAAAGTGCATTTTTAAAAATTTTTTCGGGGCAAACGTTGAAAAACGGGGGCGACAAGAGGCATATTTACCGTACTCCTCTTTTAATATTAAAGTCCCGTGATTTCAAACTGTAACGTAAGCCTAATGTTGTTTGATTCCAATTTAAACTTATAATTATGCGAACGTTATCCAAGTCAATGCCTCTTCGATCAATATAGTGTCCAACACACTCAAATGTCTTTTATTAGTCGATAAAATAACCGTTTATGTCTATAAATGTATCACGACATCTTGTAGTTCATCCCAAATAATGCCCCTTTTGTTCCAAACTCGTTACTGAAAGCAAACTGTGTGTTACTAGGGCATTGTGCAATATCATTCTAACATAATTCAAGATTTTACTTCTGACTTACTGCAATTAGTCCATATGCTACTTATAGTTTATCCACAATTAAAAGAGAGATTAACCAAACGAAATTAACCCTTAGATGACAATATCTCTGGAAGCGAGGGCGAGTCATCTTAGAGGAGTAGGCGCTGTATTCGCTACGCCAAGCTATACATACCAATTTTGTCTCCCAACTTACTTTACGATTTTCTCCGCTGAGCTCTATGCAGGGCTCAAAGCTACCATGTATAAAAATTCTAATGAAATTCCTAACTCATTTATCTTCTTACCTATCTTGACTTCTTAAGCGCCCTTCTAACCCTTAATATATATATCCCAAAGGTCCTTTTGAAAAAATGATAAAACTTGAACTCATGCAGTTTCAAGAAAATTCTAGAAGTATCGGCTGTATATGGACACCTTTCCACATTGGCTTTGCTGGCAATGACAGATCAGATCAGTAAGCGAGTAAAATTGCTGAATGTGCCGATATAGAAAAAGCGGAGTATCAAAATGCTGCGAGTAATATAAAAGCTTTTATTAAGAATCAAGTTTTGTACAAACGAAAAAACGAATGGCAATCTTCTCAGATATTACTGAAGTAAATTAAACGAACGTTACATTGGAAACTCCCAACTAAGAACAGAATAAGTTCACATTCATTCATACTTATTGTCTAAAAATGATTCACCGATATGTAAAAGATGTAATGTACAAGTTACCGTTAATAACAGTAATGGTGGAAGCGACTGTAATTTCTAAATAAAAAAAAATAATTTCTTAAAAGAGAAATCTAAATATAGCAATTTTTGTTAAAATGAGCTACTATCGTAAATTCAAATGAATTGGACATGTTCTACACCCAAATGATAATTACTCGATAACTCAACAATTCGACTCTAAGTTGCAGAGATTCTTGCCTTAAAAGGTAGAAAAGGAAACCCAAGGAACACATTGTAGGGAGCCCTTATGCCAAAATATAGGAAATAAAAAAAAAACCAAATCGGTGGATACGATTCCGCATATAAATGAAATTAAAGAGAGGAGGTGTTTATGATTAAAAATCTATGTATCTTTATCAAATTAGTCAGATGTTTTCTTTTTGATAACATAATCATTTTTAAAATTTTACTGAGTTGAAACATCCTGTATCTAAGGCCTTAGATTCAACAGTTTTGAACTACGATATCGATCTTTAAAGTCGTGAGTCAACATAAACACAAACGAATAAAAATTCTTCTAAATAAGTAGGTACCGAGTAAGGCAAACTAATTCATTCATATATGTAAATTTTATTAGTTCTACATCTGTGTTATACACTACAAGTTCTTCCTTAAAGGCCCACACAAAAAAGCATCAATAAAAATTTACATCTGTGTTTGACTGTTCGAAATATTACCTTATTTAATCCATTTTTTATGAAAATTAAAAATTAAGAGACATTAAAATTTATAATTTTATTTACTGTATATAAACAATAATTCCGTATTTAATAATTACAAAAAAGGGTAAAAATACTAAGATTTAAATCATAGGCAATATACAGGGTGTATAATTTTATTGTATTGGGCATAGAATTAGGATTTCTATTAATACAGGAATAAATTGAAATTCTAGAATAAAGTAAAACTACCGAACCCAATTGACCATTTTATTTCCCTCATTTGTTACGTACTTTTTATAAATTAACTATTAAAAAAACTATTCCTAATACAAGTGATGTAGTGTTACTAAATACCTCCTTTTTATACCAAAATACCATTAATTTCTTTTCTACCCAAACGCCCAAATACAGACCAAAATTGGTTCATCATTAATTTGGTTACAATTTGGAGTTATTGCACATCCAGGCTTACATCAAAAATAGAACATCTATCTTTTTGTATATTTTCACAATGCTGTCTGTTTTTAGTAAATAATTTCAATAATACCACACATTTCCAAAATATACTTCTTAAATAAATATAAATAAGTTATTACACACATTATATATAAATAATATAACACATTACATTTAATTTCAACAAACAATTTACACAATACCTACATTCCTAATTAGTTGTAATATATGTTCCCCTGAAGAACTTTCTGTTTAGATTCGTGGTCTAACAATATTGAGCTCCAGTTTTCCACCACAAAAACTAAAGCTATCTTCTTCTTCTTAAAGTGCCCTCTCCTCAATGGAGGTTGGCTACTACAATTTTAAACTCTTCTCTATCTTCAGCTGTTCTTATTAGCTGTTCAAAATTTAGCCCTGTCCATTGTCGGATGTTTCTGAGCCATGATAGTCTTTTCCTTCCTAGGCCTCTCTTTCCCTCGATTTTTCCTTTCACTATAAGTTGGGCATATTGGTACTTATTATTTCTCATTATGTGGCCTAGGCATGATGTTTTTCTTACTTTAACTGTGGTAAAAAGTTCTCTTTCCTTGCCTATTCTATGCAGCACTTCTTCGTTTGAGGTATGCGATGTCCATGAAATTTTGAGTATTCTCCGGTAGATCCACATTTCAAAGGTCTCCAATCTATTTACGGTTGATGTTTTAAGGGTCCACGTTTCAACTGCATATAGAAGAGTCGACCAGACGTAGCATTTTGATAAACGTAGTCGGATTTCGAGTTTTATTCGAGAATCACAAAGCAGTTTTTTTATTTTTTCGAAAGATTTTCTAGCTTGTTCTATTCTCGATCTTATTTCTTGATCAGGATTTAGGCTGCTATCGATCCAACATCCCAGGTACTTAAATCTATTGACCTGTTCTAAAATGTGCCCATTTATTGTGCAAGGTTGTGTATTGTGCACTGTTTGTTATTTCTAGGTGTTACTTTTAGATGTTTTTCCGTTACATTGTTCATTTGTTCTTTAATAGTTTTCCACAGAACGTTTATGTCATCGTACTCGCTAATTCTATTGTGGTCGATATTTCCTAAATTTTTGTTTAATTCTTTATTTACTATCTGATGTATGGTGTCGTTTTTCAATAATTGGATGTCTAATAGTTGGTGTTGAGGTTTTTGTTTCTTTATTAGTTTCCATCTTGCGCGAACTTTTGCAACAACAGGATTATGATCGGAATTGATGTCAGTTCCAGAATATGTTTTTGCACTGATGATTGCATTGTGATATCTTTTGTTGACCAATATGTAATCTATTTGGTTACGGATTACTTTGTTTTCATTGTGTTGTGGTGAAGTCCAAGTGTACAATCTGCGAGGGTGTAATTTAAACCATGTATTTGTCACTACCATGTTGTGTTGTTGGCAGAATTCGGTCATTCTCTCTCCCCTGTCGTTCCTTGCTCCACGTCCGAAGTTTTTGATCAATCCAGAAACTTTTCCTCTACCAAACTTAGCATTAAAGTCACCTAAGATAAATGTTAGTTCTCGTTTTTTGGTCATCTTGATTAGTTTTTCTACGTCAGCATACCACGCTTCTAGCTCTTCTATGGGTTTATCGGCCGTAGGGGCATAAGTTTGAATGATGTTAATATTTACTGGCTTTCCGGATAGTTGAATAAGAAGACATCGGTCCGAAAATGGCACAAAGTTTGTGACGGCATGGTTATATTTGTCTTCTAAAATTACTCCAACCCCGTTACGATGAACAGGATTCGTTATTACCCGAGTAATAGAAAGTTTTGTTCATGGTTTTAACTTTACCTGTACCTGGTCATTTAACTTCACTCAAACCCAATATCTGCAACCCTAAACGTTTCATTTCGTGGCATGCATTTGCTAGTTTTCCTGTTTCGAACAGACTTCTAACGTTCCATGTTGCAATCTTAAAGTTTGTATTTAAAATATTTAGGCTATTCCTCCCGGGGATTCTTCGCACCCCTTGATCATCTAAGATCTGCCGGGGACTAGGGGCCAATTCTGTTTGTGCTTTCATTGTAGTTTTCTTGGGAAATATATACCAGAGTGGTTTCCCGTTGCCTTCTGGTTTGTATTTTAGCCGATCCTCTGGACACAGACGCTATTTGCAGCCGCCCACTCTGGGTCAGACGCTGCGTGCTAGTTTGATCCCTACCACTTACCAGCTCATCCGCCCGAAGCCGTTGGACAGCAAGTGGGAGATCGCTTATACCGGCAATTGCTCGGTAAAAATTTTTTTTCGCCATATCTGGCTACCCTCACTTAGTTTAGCCTGCAGACCAATGCAGTTGCCCGGGGTGTGGCACGTGGAGCCATAAGTGAGAGTTAGTTGTCTTATGACCAGTTAGCAAGGACCATCTCCCGTCTATGACGCTCGATGTGGTCGTTCCGATAAAAGGTGCTACCTCTGTAACACAACTCTACACCCCCACTAAAGCTATACATTCACAAAAATTGAATCCACAAAAGTTCCCAAATCTATTTTTATACAATTTTCCTATAGAATATACAAAAGAAATAAAAATTCTAGGGATGCAACTGGACTCGAGATTAAGCTGGACAAGTCATACATTCGCTAAGACTATCGGGTTAAGCTGAACAAAACATTCTGAAATCTGTATCACATAAAAATTTGGATATATAAAAGATATAAAATTCCTAGGGATGCAACTAGATTTAACATTAAGCTGAACAAGTCATACACTCGGTAAGACTATTGTGTCAAGCTGGACTAAAGATTCTGAAATCTTTATCACATAAAAAGTGGGGAGCAGAATTTACAACTCTAATAAATTTATATGGAGCTTTAATTAGATCAAAACTGGACTACGGACGTGTTGTGTATAACTCCGCAAACCAAGCATTGCTTAAAACTTTGGATACTCTTTAGAGTTCAGCCGTTAGACTTGCTCTTAAAGCATATTGCACCAGTCCTGTGAGTGGACAGTCTACTCTGTGAAGCTAAAGAGTCACCCTTAAACCAGAGAAGAAAATACTTAACTCTATCGTATGTCTCGAATATAAAATCTAACCCACAATCCAGCTCTGTATCATGCTGACAGGTTCCAGGAAATTAAATTAAAAACGAAATAGGAGTCCTGTACCTTTCTATTAATGGGCTAATAGATAGTTATTATATTTTATTATTGAACTACCTCCCATTTATTTTACCTGTAAAATAAATTTAAGTGTTCGTTGGGTTGTTCCCTCTCCGTTTTGAGAAGCGCATCTCTAACTAAAAATGCAACTCAAAAACGGCGAAAAAAACTGCAAAAATTCAGTTCTTTTCGATTTTTAACTCCCTTGTACCACTTAACAAATTTTGAAAAATTCTGGAACATAGCTTTAGTGATCGTACACCATATAAGTTCCTTTTCGAACTGTTTATGGCCAAAAAACGATTTCTCACGTATTATAGAATTTTGAGGTTATGTGTTAATATTTTGGGATAAAATTAAGTCAATCTTAGGTGAATCATCTTTTGTAACAACCCCCTCTGTGGCTCAGTGGTAAGAGCGCCTACCTTTAAACCTAAAGGTCGTGAGTTCGAATCTCACCTGAGTGGAAAAATTTTCGTTAATTAAAAAAATTAAGGAATGAAAATAATTTCTATCCTTGTGCGATCGGTACTCACCGGAGGGACCACAGACGTTCGGATACAATTAGCGTATCTTAGCAAAGACAATGACGTCGACGTTGCTAAGTATCAAGACAATTACTCTACACACACACACACACACACTACATTAATAAACTTATTTTGATTGAGACTGGCTGAATGACAATTGTCCAAGACAAAACACACACAAAAAATCTTTTGTAATGCTGAACAATACCCCAAAATTTGGGGTAAAGTTTTCCTTGGGACAATTTTGACATTCTTATCCGCCTATTTCCTTTCAATGAAATGTTATTAAGTTCATCGTTTTTTTTTTTATAAGTAAGTAAGTAAGTAAAATATTACCTTTTACAGCTGCTCGTATTGAAGAAATTTGCTCATGTTGTACAGATTTCAGTGTAAACATGGAACGAAGACGTGTTGGGCTGCAAAAGCCCAACACGTCTTCATCATATAGTTATTGTACTAGTAAATCTACAGTTTTTGTGGTTTGCTGGTAGGGTCCTTGTGATTGCTGACCAACATGAATTTCTAAATTCGAGGTAAAAGATAATTTAGCATCAGCAGTGCATATATTTTTATAGCGTAACTCGTTGGATTTTTTTAGCACATAATTTTTAAACCCACAGTCCTCTAAAGGCTTCTATTTTTTTAACAGCTGTACAATAATATGACAGGGTGTAGTGTTTTGGCAAATTGGTGTTAATGTCTTCAAAAAAAATTTGGATAGTAGCCGATTTATCTGTTTTGTCTCTTTGCATGAGTTTGTTAATTATCAAAGCGAATAAATGCCAATACACTTTTGAATCGCTCGTATGACATTATAGGGCGTAATATTTCTAAGAAAGTATCATTTTCTTAAACAAGTTGCGAGCATTAAAATGAACTTGAATTTTCCTGATATGTACAACATACCTATAAGTGCTTTTATTTCTAGAATATCCGCCTTTCCATAGTTTCTACTCAGACAATCAGCATACAGGTCAATATTTATGTTTGTATTTATTACAATAAGTTTTATCGTGTAGTCTGTTATAGGACAGCCTCAAATATCACCAAATACTAATTTCAACCTGGCATCCCCCTTTACACCTGGTAAATGCCTACTCTACGCACTCGCTTATTACAAATATGCTTTCGCCATTTAGTTTTTTGATATAAGATTGACCTAAAGTTGACCTATAACACCAAAGATGGGATGAACACACTTGACAAAAGTGGTATTTATAAATTAAGGTCTGATGATTGTAATGCCTCTTATGTAGATAGAACCATTAGAAAGAACATTTGAAAAGATCAAACTCTGCAAGTTTTGGTCAACACTTATCTAGTAAACACAATTTTAACATCAATACTGGTTCGTCTATTTTACATGACATCAGTCGAAAGAAAAACTATTTGGAGTTGGATTTATTGGAAGATTTGGAGATCACAAAAGAAACAAATGAAAACTATCATTGTCTTAATATTTTAATTAATTTAAATTGTACCAAGTTTAAACCTATTTTTAAAAACTTTATTGTAGCTTCACCTCGTAGTGGACCCAACTTGGCTGCTTAGACTTCCTGCACTGAATATACCCATTAAGAATTTATTAATTTCATACTTTGATCAACATTACTATTGTATTCTTCAACAATTTACAAAACTAGCTTGCTCAGGTTCATTTGATCTATAGTTGGCGTTAATTACACTCTCCATACCTCTGTGTAATTTAGATATACCAATTCCACAGTTGTATATTTCAACATCTTCCACTATTGGTCATTTGGCCTTTAGTAACGCTTTTACATATGAGTTTTATAGTTCTTCCATTGACTGGGGGGTTTAACTGAACTACTTTAATTATATCCCATTTATACACTTCTTTCAATTTTGTTTTTAATTTTTAGTATTTTAATTTCATAGTCAGATTTCTTCTACAGTATTGATAGTACCTGGTAGACCATTTAATTATAGTCAACTACCCACTGTCTAATAGACTGCTTAGTCTACTTCTTTCATTCACACTTTATATCCACTTCATTTGCTGTCAAACTAACAACCTTATTATTATAGACAGGTGTAAGTGTAAGATCTGGATTATGCAATCTAGTTAAATTAAGATATTCTATATGACATATTTCATAAGGTAATTTCTTATAGTTGTGTCAGTTGGACCCCTGGTTAATACCAGCTTACTTACATAGAATTTTAATATGTGTAGATCTCATTTCCATGATTGTGACTGCCCATAAAAGCTGTGAAATGTCACATATCACCTTAACATTTCCGTTAAATACCATTCTCTCTCCTGTTGCCGACAAGAATGTAGCGTCGAATAATTTTTAAATAATTTTAAACTGTTTGTCCCTGTTTAGTGTAGTGTCATTTACAATATATGTTTAACTTCATGTTTATTACATTCTGCGCTTGCTGGATGGCCTAAATTTGATGAAGTAAGTCTAAAACGTTAATCACAAAAAAACCTTTATCATCCAATAACTTCGAATTTTTTATCGGAGTTAAACAATTTTCTTCATTAAAAAAACGTTTCTTGGTTTATTTCAGATGCCCCTGATGATGCTTTAGAAAGCCAAAGTACTTGGGAAAGATTTGATTTAAAAAATTATGCTCTATATCTGCTATTAATTTTTCAAAGTTCATTTATTTTTTTCCTTAAAAAATTCGCCGGCGAATAGAATAGAATCTGTTTTGAGATTTTTTATTTTATCTTTATCTTTTATTTCTATCACTTGTTCAATACTGAACAAGTAATGGAAATTACTGAGTAATAAATAACTCAGTATTAAACAGGTAATGAAAATAAAATACCGGAATTACATTGTCTAGCCATTGAGACTTGGACAAAGAAGTAAGAGATCAAGTATAAAAAGCAAATAGACTGGCAGGATGCCTTAATCCACTATATGGTGAAACAGACACATTAGCACTAAGAGAAAGTCAAGAATTTATAAAGTCAGTATAAGACCAATAATAACGTGCCTCAGAAACAAGACCCGACAGCCACAACGCAAAGGCTACTGGAGATGGCAGACATGAGATTACTAAGAAGAATTACAGGAAATACTCTGAGAGATCGATAGAGAAGTAAAGACAATAAAAAAAAATGAAACGTACATTGTATAAATGAATGAACACAAAATAGAAAAAGGATGGAATAACTACATGAGCAGATTGGAGGAGACCCGTATCGTCAAAATAGCAAAAAATAAATCACCAATCGGCAGAAGAAGTATCGGACGACTGCGAAAAAGATGGGGGAACAACCTTCCATAAAGGTATTAATCTGCCAATGAGCAAGCAGAATTGCTTATAAAGAGAAAAAAGAAAAATTAGAAGAACTTCATCTTCTTCAGGACTATCCACAGAATCGTTGCGTTCAAATTCATCATTACTATTAACTTCTTTTAGAAGTCTCTGCAAATATTTTTGCTCCTCATTGTAGTTTATTTCTATTTCTAAAAAGTAATAAAATAATATTTTATTTACTAAAAATACAATGCTAAAAGTTACAATCCTCAGCTTTAGTACAGCCGCAAAAGCTAACATCCGTCTCTGAGACCGAAATATTATATAACGAACGAACTATGTATTTACGTTTAACAATATTTTAGTACTAACAACGGTTAGGTAAAATATGAATCTATTGAATGACCTAGCCCGAATTTCGGTACAGATCGTTAATTATTAATATGAATAGGTTTGGTCCATCTGTGAGACCATGCATTAGCACTGAAAGCTTAATTGGAACATGCAATTTTAAAAAAAAACTGATCATTACTTAGTACGGTGGATATTGATCACAAACAGTATAATGCCTAATATAAAATCAACTTAGCACGCACTTCTAAACATTACGTAAGACTGACCAGATGCATCAAGTTTGCGTATGTCGACTTTAAGTCGGTGATAAAGCTATAATAAAGTTTAAAAATGTTCGGTACCTCACAAAGGCATTTGGTGTGTATCATTCAACAATTTCGGACTTTCACAGTAATATACATAATACACAGTATGATTTGTATGAATAATTCTAGAACATACATAATAATAAATTTAATTTTGAAGATACAGATTTCTATTACAATGAATTCAATCAAAAATGCTTTCAGAAAAGTTTCTGTTGATTTAAATTATATTTTTATATTTAAGCAGATTTATTTACAAACAAAAATATTAAAATATCCTTAATTGCGTTAAGTTCACTGTATATACATATCCTCTCATTAAATTCAGAAATGCCCCAGTTTCATCGACTGCGGTAGGCCTTTGTAAACTTCCAAGCCCACTGATCAGAAAAAAAAGTTCGATAATATTGCATACTTTTTTTGTAATTGTCCAACAGTGGTAGAAGACAAAATACAATGGTGTCTGCGAGAAATCGCCGACTAGCACTAAATTAATATCAAACCCACCAGAGGCCGATACTATCTAGAGCTAATGTCCTCACACAATGAGGATCACAAACAAATAAAAAATATCCGATTTAAATCTGACCAAGACTATTTAGTACACCTACAGCTCTGATGCTTGAAGAACGCACCTGTATGCGTTTGCAGAGCCGTAGTTCTTGATTTTAATTATTTAAGTGCAACAAAGAAGACCAATAAAAGATAGCTTACGTAATAGACTTTTTAAGTAGTATTCTTCTTTATATATATTTTTAGCCTTTTTTCTATGAAAGTTGTCACTTATACAGGGTGTTTCAGGAAAAGGTAACCCCGTCTCTAGGGTAGGTAAAAAACTGAAAAATAATTGGAGCTTGTTTAGTAAAAAATTTTTGTAACGCCATCCGCTTTCAAGATCTTCAAGTTGAAGAAAAAAAATTTTACTTAAATTTAACTTTTTTTTTAAGATAAACAATATAACTTTTTTAAGAGTATAATTATTAATCAAAATTTCAAGTAAACTTAAACAACATTCAATTTTACATGAAAAGGGTACTCTTTGTAAAATTCGATACTGTGTAACGTTTTCGGAATATTTTGATTTGAAAATTCTGAAGTAATAATTGATGCTGGTAGTAATGATAAAGTTCTAATAGGTATACCTCTATTTTTTCCAAGTGTGCTATGGAAATCTGACATTTATTTTATGACGATAAATCAACAATAATTAGAATTTTGAAACCTTGTTATTTGTAAAATCAAATCAAAATGTACTCAAATGTTGAATACACTGACATGTTATTAACCTTAGGCGAATCTTTAGAATGTTCTAGTGCAGCTGTGACACGTTCTGCAGAAAAGTTTCCTAGAAAAAACTTACCAAGTAAAAAAACATTTAGAGCCGTTGAACGACGTTGTCGAGAAACTGGGAATGTGAGACCAAATAAAATAAATTCTGGTAGACCAAGAACAACAAGAACAATTAATAAATAAAATAATATTTTAAATTTACTTGATCAAGATCCAACAGTTAGCGTAAGGAATATAAAAAGACAAACAAATACTTCTCCTTCTTCAAGTCTTGGTGGATACTGAAAAAACAGCAATTACATCCTTATCATTACAGACAAGTCCAAGAGCTTTTGCCAGATGATCTACCAGTTAGAGTGGATTTTTGTGAAACATTGCAACAAAGGACAGACCACAATCCAAATTTTTTAAAATGCATTCTTTTTACAGGCGAGGCCACCTTTACGCGACAAGGTATGTTTAACTCCTATAATGCACACTACTGGTGTGATGAGAATCCACGAGTCAAAAGGGTATCACATTACCGACACTCATTTAAAGTTAATGTTTGGGCAGCAACTTTAGGTAACAAATTAATAGCTTATCATATTCCACATGGAAATTTAGATGGTGATATGTACCTTGATTTTTTAAACAATTCTTTATTCGAGATATTAAAAGATTTAACGCTAAACGAGCAAAGATCTTTATTTTTTATGCACGATGGAGCTCCACCACACTTTGATAGAAGGTATCGTAATTGGTTGAGTAATCATTTTCCCAATCGATGAATTGGTAGAGGTGCAGAAGCTCCGATTCATTGGCCTCCTCGTGTAACGTTTACGCTACTGATTAACCCCTCACGAAAATTTTTGCCAGCGATCGATTTTTAAATGGACATTTTTCCCCACACGCGTAGTAGTCGCTTAAAAATTAAGATTGGTCGCGTTTGTACGAGAACGATCAGTTTTGGTCAGAACTCGTTAACGCAGACACGCCAACCGGTGAAATTTTTTCACCTTCAAAGTGACGGAATTGGAACAAGGAAAATAATTTGGGGAAGAATAAATTAATTCATAAATAAAATAGAAATATTAATAAAATAATTAATTTTTAAAATCAATATTTATAAGAGTTCCACATAAAAGGAAGATTTTTTTGGCGTGCTGCGGCTCCATGTAAGTAAATAATTTCATACGTATTATCTCTTTATCATACAATCAAATTTATCATTGCAGTTAAGTATTTCTTTAGAGATTTATTTTTGAGTTCCGAAATAATTTAAATATAAAATTTCCTTGATTTACTTGTAAAGAACAGAAGGTCATTTTTTTTATATAGTTAAACTTAAATTCTGTTTTAGTCCATGTCGTTATCAGTAAGTTTTTTGGTTTTTTTTTCTCTCACTTTTTTTTTTTTGGTGGAATATACAAGGTTTCTACAGCCTTCTGTGTTCTGCGCGTGTTCATTACATTGCGCAAACCTGTCATGTCTACGAAATGAACTTCGAAAATTTTGACATTTTAGACCTCTAATGTTTTGATGTTTTGTTTTGGTGCAGTCAATCGATGCTGCTACACCTATTAAATTACATTTATTAAATTACATAACCATTTTAGATTCCGTCACGTGAAAATATTAATTTAAGTTCATTGAAATAACTTTGCATCCTTAAACTAATTAGCAACTTGTCTCTGGAGTTACCGATTTCTCGGACCGGATAGACCAGCGCCTGGTGTTTACTACCGTATACTCCCATGGATTTGTCATCATAACCCAGAACTAATTTTGCCGTGCCGAGAGGAGTTTTCCTATGGACTTGTAGTGATTTTAAGATAAGTTGTTTAATTGTTTAACTTTTGTTACTACCTATTTAGTAGTATACCCTCTTCATGTGCATATGACAAGGTGAATACTTCTTTTTTGATAATTTAATTATAAAATATTCGGGGAGGGAAAAAGGACACTTCATGTGTTATTAGGTTTTAACTAGGATTTAGAGAGTCTGACCATAACTCATTTACTTTGATATAATTTTTATACTAGCATACTTTTGAGATAATGTAATTGAGATTGGGGGGGAATTAAATTTTATGTGGTTTTTTTTTAAATATATATATATATATATATATATATATATAATATATATATATATATTATATATATATATATATATATATATAATGAGTATTGAGAACTCACTTTTGAGATAATATAATTGTAACAGAGTTATCATTGTTGATATCTGTACAATACGGTAATTATTTCTCATTTTAGTAGAACTATTTAAATTTAAATTACTAACCTTAGTGTTAAGACTTAGGCTACCCTACGGACTATTCTTGGTTTATACTAATATTTCATATTTTATTTGGCCAGTGGTAGTGACTATTCGTTTGTTGAGGGGCTATTAGGTCCCATTGTATCTTTACACCATCCACTACCACTGTTATTTGGCTTTGCATTATATGTAAATTGTTTATACACATATACCTATATACATTTTTTTATAAATATATTTATTGTTGCTATTTTGAGTTTTATTTCAGTTCTACTAACCAGTATATAACATAGCAAAACAAGATTATTATTTAGTATTTTTGTATTTCAGAGTATTATCTCCAGATTCATTTGTTACTTCAAAATCTCAACTATCGTTGAGTTGGCGCCCTTCTTTTCTCTTCTTATTGTTCTCTTTCTATGAATTTATTCCCAGTGACCTTCTTCAGTTGTATCACGTTTGATATTACCAGGTCTCATTTCTTTCTTGTCTCATTAGCTCATTATCTCTTGTTATTGTTGTTTATATCTTTAAAGCCACAATCCAGTGCATTGAAGCTAGCACGAACACTTACTTGAGATTTAGTGTCTCTTTGGCCATTTAAATTTGTTCCTCTGAGCTTAGCCCTATTTTTAGTATTTTCATCACCTCTCTTCCAGTTCTTCTGGAATTTGGAAGTCCTACACTTCCAAAAACCCAATACTCCCGGAGTATTGAGGTTTCACTCGGTCATGCGATTTTAACCTCCGCAGTTTGGTCGTATATTAAGTACGCAATTTAATGACATCATAGCTCATCCCCTACCATTTAGAAGGTTAATGGAATCTTTAGAAAAATAATAGACTTGTGTATTCGCGAAAACGGAGGGCATTTTAAAAACTTACTGTAATTGAATTTTATTTTATGTTCTTAGTCATTAATTTAATTTTCTTCTTATGAGTTTTGTTTAATCACTATTTTATACCAGCATCAATTATTACTTCATAATTTTCAAATCAAAATATTCCGAAAACAGTACACAGTATCGAGTTTTACCAAGAGTACCTTTGTTGTGTAAAATTGAATGATGTTTAAATTTACTTGAAATTTTGATTAATAATAATTATACTCTTAAAAAAGTTATACTGACTAATATTTAGTACGATCCGTGTAACTAGCGCCCTCTATGAGAATCAGATATAAAAACAAATTCATGGGATGTATCAACTTCCAAAACATATTCGTATAAAATTTTATTACAATGTTACCAGTAGTTTCGGCAAAATCGTAAAAAAGCGTAAATTTGTTTTTCTTCAACGCCCTGTATCTTGAAAACGGATGGCGTTACAAAAATTTTTTACTATGCAAACCCCAATTATTTTTTTAGTATTTTACCTACCCTAGAGACAAGGTTACCTTTTCTGAAACACCCTGTATATTTGCGAAATGGAGGTAAAAGTTTATGTGTATGACAAACAAACAAAGTATATATACAAATATCTGAAATCAATACAGCAGCCATATGCTTTGCTTACAGGCTATTTTATCAATTTTTGACTACTTTGCGGAATGCTAGAATTTCAATAGAGAAAATTTAAAATAATTTTAAATTGAATTTAAACAAAATTTGTCCTTTTAATTGGTTTTTACAATAGTCAGAACAAAATAGTTATATTACTTCATTTAGAACGTCTTTCGACGTTGCCCGATACCTAATTTTCATTTATGTTGGTTGTTCCATTGTCTTTCTATGTTCTTTAAGCCCGTTGAGAGTACTAATTATTTCTGGAGTGTATTATTTTCCATGCGCCGTGCCATATGAGAAGCTATTGTTGTATGATTTCTTTATTTTTTATCCTCTTTTTTTTTAAATATTAAGCGTATACCTCACTACATCCATTTTCGTAACTTCTTTCTTTAGTCGGGTTTTCTGTGTTAACCGCCATGTTTCACATTCATATATTAGCATACTTTTTACAAAAGTTTAATACATATTAAAATTTAAAAAAAAAAAAAAAAAAAAAGAGGTTAATCTTTGTAAATGGGTATATTTATTTAAAAAACCCTTAAAAGGGCCACATCAATAAAACAAACGTTTTAGGACCACACAGTCCATCATCAGGTTTTTAAAATCGAAAAATGCCTAAAAATAAGTATAAACCATTTAGTTAAAACAAACGAGATTGTGAAATTTTGACTATGGTTCAAAAACAAAAGATGGTTATACTTACTAGGTCACAATGCCTGAGCCACCAAAATACTAGGGTAAAAACCCTTTAAATTACATTTAGTTATGAAAGATTGTACATTGTGTTGTAAAATAACTGTGATGTTTAGTATTAAATTAAATTTGACTAGAGGTAACACATGGCTAAATCGGGTTATAGAGCCGGTGAGAGAGAACCTCTGCACTCGGAGAACAGCTGGGAACTGATTGACAAGATACTTCTGAAGGATGAAGATAACAGAATGTCAATGCAACAAAAACTATAATAGTTGTACATAGTATTACTACAGCCAAAAGATTCAACAAGTTTTGATGATTTTAAAAAAATAACAACAATCTAGGTGTTGGGATTTAAAAACTTTTTTATTTATTAATTTAGGGTATAAAAGATGTGAAATCAATGACGGTTTTATAGTCATGATTATTAGAATGACCTGTGCCTTAGGCAACTTATGTTGCTTTTCGTCGTATGGAATGTGGTCTAAAGTGTATTTAATGTTGGGTTAGCTTATATATATATATATATATATATATATATATATATATATATATATATATATATATATATATATGAAATTTATCCTTTTATGTTTAACACATCTAGGACAAGGTAAAAATTAAATAACAAATATTTGAAGCTAATATCAGACCTCATATTTAAATGACTTTATTTAAGACTGCTCCTATGGTGAAAAATTAATAAAATTAAGTTTAGTAAGATGGAAATCTACAGGCTGAAGAAATTAAAGTAGTAACCTATGTGATTGAATTTAAAATTGAAGAGGCTGGGTTCCTCAGAGACTAATGAGAATAAAAGTAAAGGAAATGACTGAAGAAAAGGAGGGGGGGGGGGGCGGTTGAAGGAGAAAAGGAGTTAATCAACAATTAGAGATAATAGGGGTCCTTTATACTTAAAGTATCTAGCACCCTGAACAAAATCTATTTTGGTGGTATTAAATTCAGTTTGTATAAACCTGAAATTTGTTGTATAAGTGTGCTACTAAGTTGTTGACCGAGAGAAGGTGGACAATGGTAGATAAGGATTCTTTGTAATATGGTAGATTATGAATTTTAATAAATTGTTAGATAATGTTTGAGTGATTACTAAATTAAAACTATTGGATACATGTTTAATATATGAATTGACCAAGAAATAATGAAAGAGAACAGAATTGACAGGAATGTGATGTAGAAGTGAAGAGTGGATAAGATAGTGATATGTTGGTATGATGAATGTGGATGGTTCTGAAGTTAACATTGGGGTCGGAAATTTGTGAGAGGAAGGTGTGGCGATATTGTAGAGAATGGGTGTTTGAAGAAACACAAGATTGTGTAGGATTAAGGTGTTGACGTTTGTATAGGAAAATAAGGCAGAGAAAGTAGGGCAGTATTGTGAAGTGTGAACTATGAAAAAAGTTGACGATGTAAAGGTTGAAAGTCACGGTTGAAAGATACATGGCGATTAACGCAATTGGGGCTATTTTGTTTTTCTTTGACTATTTCCAAGTCTTCATATAGATCTAATTTTAGAAAATTTTTTGGAGAATATTATGTAACAAAGAGACATCTTCTGGGATGTTGAGGGTATGTTTATGTTGTGCAAGATGTTGAGAGAAGGTGGAAGTGTTCTCTTTTTTAGTGTATTCTAAGGAACGAGAAGTTAGTGATCTACAGGTTCTACCTATATATGTAGCATCACAATCAGAGCACTGTAATTTATAAACACCACTACGATCCATGTAGTTGATGGGATCTTTTGTATTGGTTAAACATTGTCCTAGATTGTTCGGGACTTTGAAAGAAATGTGGGTATTCTCAACAGATCTTTTTAGGATGTATCTAAGATCTCCAGAAAGACGTTCTTGAAGGTATGGCAAAGAAACATAATGAGATTTGATGGTCAAGTCTCTGGGAAACGCAGTCTCTCTCAATAGTTTGAGTTGTCTCTTATTTATAAGTTTGTTAATGATATTGGGGTCATATCCATTGTTGAATGCTATTTGCTTAAGGGTGTTAACTTCTGTATGGTAGTTGGATTGTGATAGTGGAATTGTTAATAATCGGTGAATGTAACTATGGAAGGCTGCATATTTATGTGACGTTGGGTGGTTGGAAAACAAAGGTATGATATGGTCGGTTTGTGTTGGTTTTCTATAGATACTGAAATCGAAGTGGTCGTTTAATCTGGTGATAGTAAGGTCAAGAAAATTAATAGATTGAGATGATTCTAGTTCCACAGTGAACTTAATGTTTGGGTGGATTTGATTTAATTTGGAGAGTAATAGATCAGCTGAATTTGAGTTACCTGATATGAAGACTAAGCAGTCATCAACATATCGAAACCAATGGAGAATTTCAGGATTTTTCATAATGTGTGTGGATTCTAAGTGATAAATAAATATATCAGCTAAGAAAGGGGAAAGACAACTACCCATGGCTAAGCCATCAGGTTGTCTGTAAAATTTACTATTGAAAACAAAAAAGTCTTGAGCTAGACAAGTTTGTAATAATTGAATAATTGAGTTAGTGGTAGACAAAGTGATAGAATTTGCTCGAAGAAGAGACTGGACCAGATTAATAGTTTCTTGTTTGGGGACTGAAGTAAATAGGTTGCTGACGTCGAATGAAAGCATTGGCTGTAGTAATACTATGTACAACTATTATAGTTTTTGTTGCATTGACATTCTGTTATCTTCATCGTTCAAAAGTATCTTGTCAATCAGTTCCCAGCTGTTCTCCGAGTGCAGAGGTTCTCTCTCACCGGCTCTATAACCCGATTGAGCCATGTGTTACCTCTAGTCAAATTTAATTTAATACTGAACATCACAGTTATTTTACAACACAATGTACAATCTTTCATAACTAAATGTAATTTAAAGGGTTTTTACCCTAGTATTTTGGTGGCTCAGGCATTGTGACCTAGTAAGTATAACCATCTTTTGCTTTTCAACCATAGTCAAAATTTCACAATCTCGTTTGTTTTAACTAAATGGTTTATACTTATTTTTAGGCATTTTTCGATTTTAAAAACCTGATGATGGACTGTGTGGTCCGAAAACGTTTGTTTTATTGATGTGGCCCTTTTAAGGGTTTTTTAAATAAATATACCCATTAACAAAGATTAACCTCTTTTTGTTATAGGTGGTATACAGCCAGCTACAGGAATTTTTCCTTGTGGATTTTATATTAAAATTTCTTTTCTTTGTTATGTTCTTGTTTCAAAGAACTGCACTTAAGTATTTTTTTCTCGTTTTTTGTATTACTCTGGTGCTAATTTCTTATCATCTATTCCTTCTCGATTTATAATTATTCCTGATATTTGTGTTCATCAACAATTCTTATCTCCTTGGTGTTACTTATTTGCCGTGTCTCTTTCAATGTTAAGATATTTGATTTTTTAATATTAAGTATTAGTCCATTGTTGATCACCATTAAGAGAAGAAAGGTATAATATCTTGGTCATGATATCAAGGAAAAGATTCAGGGCAAACGAAGCGTGGAAAAACGACGTATATCTTGGCTGCGCAATTTAAGAGACTGGTTCCAGTGCATTTTTAACCAATTATTTAAAGCAACAGCTTCAAAGATATGAATAGCACTGATGATTGCCAAACTGCGTAGCGGAGAGGGCACTTGAAGAAAAAGAAGATTAGTGCATATTTTTAACTTTCTTTAGCCAACTTTCTTATCATGTATTGCATATCTTTTTTATCGTTTGCTATGATGGCCTGATCATCTGCAAATTATAGTGTATTTAAGATGGTATTATTTAGTTCTATTTTCATACCATAGCACTTTATTCTCCAAGTATATCATGCTTTTTTGCTATATATTTTTAAAATATTGTTGGAGAATTGCAACAACCTTAACGTAGCCCTTTACGAATGTTGACGATCATCATGGCAATCTTTATCTTATCTGCAGCAGCACGAAAAAGCTGCACAGATGTTGTAATGAACCAGATTCTGAGGTTCTTAAACCAAGATGTTCTTCCTCTTCCTTGACCTCGTTTTCCAAATATTTTTACTGGTAGGATGGCTTAAAGGAGAGCATATCTAGATTCATTTCGCATAATATGTCCAACGAATTGTAACTTTTGAGATTTGATGGTGGTCAGTACCTCTCGGTTCTTGTTCATTCTTCTGAGTACCTCCTCATTTGTGAATCGGTCAGTCCACGGGATCTTAAGTATTCTTCGATATAGCCACATCTCAAACGTTTTCAGTTTTCTGCACATATCTTCGTTCAAGGTCCACGATTTAACAGCATAAAAAAGGTCAGCAGTGGATCAAGCGTTTTCGATGCGTGCTCTAATCTCCTAGTTGTTGGTCTATTCTTCATTTATTATTGCCGAAGTAGTTGTAGTGCATCACTCTTTCTACAGGGGATTGTTTGACGTAGAGTTTATCTTCTGTTATCCTTTTCTTGTTAATAATCATAAGCTTTGTCTTCTTAACGTTTATATTGAGTCCATATTGTTGACTGTAATACGTGTTTTTGTAACAAGAACTTGTAGGTCTTCTAAGTTATCCGCAAAGACTATGATGCCGTCTGTATATCTGATGTTGTTTAGTCGGTAAACATTTTTCTACCAATTCGAGAGAGAAACAAACCTCCTTTAGTTTTCATTCAACCAACTTTAATCACTCGTTTGTATGCTGATTTGGTTCTTGAACCTGTAGTTAGACTATGAACAAGTTCACTGGAAAAAAATTTAATTTATATGCACCTGCAGCAGAGTCACTACAGACATACTTGAAGCAGAAGATATCACTATTCTATAGTTTGCTGCTTGCTCACCCGACCTTGACTCTATAAAGCATTTATGGGATATGCCTAAAAAAGAATTAGATCTCGCCAGCATAATTCACAAAACACCGTACAGCTAATACAAGCTACTCTTGAAGAAAGTAAACAACCTACCACAATAAAATCTTTAGATAAATCTTTAAAAACAATTTGTTTAGGAGCATGCCCACGCGAATTGGAACTTGCATAAGGCTTACGATTAGTTACACCGATTATTAAAAAAACATAGGTATTTAAAAAATAAATAATTTAAACATCGATCGGTTTCATTAAATATAATTGGACATTTTGTTTTAAATGATTCTCTTTCATTCGTTAACACTAGAGTCCCTTCTGTCATCCAGTCTTTATGTTTTTTTTCTTTGGTTTTCAGTTTTAATTTGCTGTTTTATTTATTGCTTGTTTTATATTATCTCATTTTTGATCAAGAATATAGCTACTTTTATTTAGTTCTTGGACATTATGTAAATTTTTAGTAGGAGCTTTTACAGTTGGTTCCCTTAATCTCTTAATATCAATTTTTCTTTGTTTCGAGTTTTTTAATCAGCTTTAATTTCATTTGTAATGTAACTACTATGGGGTTATGGCCTGAACCCATATTTGCTCCAGAGTTTGTTCAATCAGAAAGTATAAAATTACTAAATCTTTTTCTAATAAGGATAAAGTCAATTTGATCTCGGATTATTCTCTTCGTGGTATCTCTAGAAGATTTTCATGTATACAGGAGGTTTTTTATTTTTCTCCTACGCAATGTTAAACCTTGTAGGACCTTTTCCTATTCTAAATGTTACAGGCTCCTCCAAGAGGGGAGCAACTGATTGATGGAAGTTTAAATATTTGGGCATCACACTGCCTGGCTACGCAAAACTTGAAACAAAAGTGAAAAATCAAATTAACAAAGCAGATGGAGCCACAGGATGTCTGAAAAAACAATATGGCGCAAAAAAGAACAAAAATTGTGCCAGGAATAGGAAAGATGAAAAACCTTAGAAACCTTGCTGATAAGGCTCTATAGGACAAAACTAGAAGTAGATATATACCACGAAGATCCAATATGGAGAACATCATGGACTGGAGAAGCAAGAGAAGAGTATAAGGGAACTATCATATAAGCCAAATGACAACAAATAGTGTAGTAAAGACAGCGAGAGACGGTCCTTCATTAAGAAGGCAGTCAGCGGAAGGACCACGAAAACTTACTAGAGACACATTAAAAAACAGACAAAGTCATGTCTACATAAAAAATAGAAGAAAAAAATACACTATTTAATAAAACAGTTACAAGATAATTTAATAAAACATATTGTAAATGTGAATAAATAGTAATTAATAATAAGGAATAATTAATAATAATAGTAAGTATTAATTATTAGAAAGAAATACTTTTTGTGTAATATCTGAAAATAACAAAAACCGAAACAGATATTGTAGTTAATTAAGTACTTTGACAATTTTCATGGTATTAAATATGTTGATCCACCCTCCTTATTAGTTTTAACGTCGGGAAAGTTTTTGCCGTTTTTCCTGAACATTAATATTTTCTTCTAATGAGATAACTTTGTTTGGGATACTTTATGTCGTTAGCCAACTGTTTCTGGTTAAAAGTTTCTATTAGAGAAGTAATTATTAAAAAAGATTTTATTATTTTGTTAGAAAACCGGACATAAATAATTAATTTAATTATAAATATGATTGCTTTTTTATTATAGTTACTTCTTTACCGAAAAAAGGACAGACGAGCAAGAAATAAGGAAATGCATATTTGATAAAATTATATTATATAAACGAACGATAATTAAGTAATAGATATTAAGTAATGATAGTTCAGCCAATAAAATAATCGTTTTTGTTGTCTCTATTATAGTTGTTCATGTTTATCCACTTGTCATTTTTGATGAGTCCGTAGCTTCTTAAAATCAGACCAATTTTATTTCTTTGGTATAAACTGCGCGGAACCTTGTGCTAATAATATTATGCTTGTAAAATGCAAAATAATAAATCTTTATTTCGACTTATTAACAAGCTATTACACAGTAAAGAGCTTCTACAATGACAGACAAAACATTAATAATGAAACTAAAAAAGAAGAAGTAAATTTAATTTTAGGTATTCAACTCGAATGTAAGGAAATGAAGAGATGGAGAAGTAGTAGGAAAAGACGCACTGAGAACACGGAATGAAAGAGGTGAAAGACTAGTTCAGTTTTGCAAAGATAAAGAACTCATTATCAAAGACACATGGTACAAACTCCCAAATAGAAGAATATATACATAGAAAGCACTTAGAGATGATGATGAAATTATAATGAGAAACAAACTAGATTACATAATAATAAATCAAAGATTCCGAAATGGCATAATGTCGGCTAAAGCGTACCCAGGAGCAGATATAACAAGTGACCATAATCTAGTTCTAGCACACATAAAGCTCAAGTTAAAAAGTTAAAATCAACTACCAAAACACCATAAATCAATCTGAGGAAACTAAAAGAAACCGATATATACCAACAAATCAAAAAACAAGTGCATAAAGAAGTTCAGAAAGTAGAAAGGCAAAAGTAATTGACAGCAACAGATAAATGAAGGAAAGTATAGATCTTGAGAAAAATCGCAAAACAAAAACTTCAAGAAGACACATCATCTAAAAATAAATAATAGATCACACAAGAGATAAAAGAACAGATGATGGAAAGAAAGGCACACAAGAATAAAAATGAACAACAGTACAAAAAAATTAATAAAATATTCAAACAGAAAATCAAAGAAGCTAAGGAACTGTGGCTATCAGAAAAGTGTGAAGAAATAGAAAGGTTAGATAAAAAACATGAAAGTTTTAAAATACACCGGAAAATCAAAGAGACAGCTGGCATATACAAGAAGAAGGGTATCGGAAATATCATGAATAAATAAAGATAATAACAGAATGTACAGATAAAATAAAAAGATGGCAAAATACATAAAAGAGCTATTCGAATGCGACTAGAAAATTGAGGTCATTGAACCAAAAGGAAGAAATGGGCCATCAATTACCAAAGACGAGATTAAGAAAGCGCTAAAACGTATAAAAAATGAGAAGGCCATGAAAGCAGATGGAATACCTGCAGAAATCTTAGGAATATTTTGCAGTATAAACAAACAATCATATGGATACACTAACAGAATTATTTAATGACATTTATTATACGGGAGAGATTTGAAAAGAATGGTTAATATCAATATTCATTTCAATACCCAAAAAATCAAACGCCATGAAGTGCGAAGAGCACAGGATAATTAGCTTGATGAACCATATTCTAAAAGTGTTCTTACGAGTGATACATGAACGTATCTATGAAAAGCTAGATGATAGAATAGCTGAAAACCAATTGGGATTCAGAAAAGGCTTTTGCATAAGAGAAGCATTATTTACTATACAAACACTAATCGAGCGATGTCGAGATGTCATTTGCGACGTAGTCATATGTCTAGTTTACTTCGAAAAAGCTTTTGACCAACTACTCTAAAAAATGACAAAAATACTGTAAATGTAGAAAAACACAGAATTAGATGACAAAGACGTGAAGATCAATGCCAATCTATACCGATATCAGAAAGTAATAATACGGATAGACCAAAAAAATCGAAAGAAATACTTATAACTCGTGGAGTAAGAGAAGAATGTGTGCTTTTCCCTTCACTTTTTAATATGTATTTAGAAGAAGTGTTTAAAGAGGCATTAGAAGATCAGAAGATGTTAATAAAGGCATATATGTCGACGTAGCACTTCGGAATAAACTTAGATAAGCAGATGACACAATACTCCTTGCGGACAGCAGAGAAAAACTACTGATCTTGATTGATCGCATTACGCAATACTGCGAAAGGTATGGAATGGTACTGAAAACAAATAAAACAAAAATCATGGTAGTAAGCAAGAGCAAGATTGAGAAAGACAGTGTTTATGCTAAAGGAAAATTTTTAGGCAGGGTGCATAGATATCAGTACTTAGGTTGCACTCTAAATAAAGAATAGGATAGAAGTACGGACATAAAACGGCGTACTGAGATAGCTAGAATTGCGTTTAATAAGATGAAAGCAATATTATGCAATGGAAAACTCAACATTGTAATTATATCTCGAGTGTTGAGAAGCTTCATGTTCTCTGTCCTGTTGTATAGAGTTGGGGCCTGGACAATTACAGAGGTGGCAGAGAAAAGACTGATTAACTTTGAAATGTGATTCTATTAAAAAATGTGGAAAATATCATGGACACAACACACAACAAATGCGAAACGCTACGAAGAACAAAAAAAGATAAAAAAATACTCAACACTATAAACAAAAGAAAAATTAGCTACTTTGGTCACATACTAAGAAACGAGAAATACGAATTGATGCAGCTGGTCATACAAGCGTGTAACCTCGGAAAACTTTTTTTATGGTGCTAGAAAGGTCACCAATGGAGACACTGCGGACGACAGCCAGATGGTTGGTGGAGAGCGAGTCGTGGGTTCGAAACTAGCTTTTGGAACCGAGAATGGGTCCAACGTATGAAATAAGTAAAGATATGACAAGAGATATTAGAAAAGATATAGAAATAAACAAAAAGATAGATGGGTAAAATTACCAAAGATACGATAAGATAGAAACAGGGCGCCGCTCAATTTTTTGAGGTTAAGGAAAAAATTAAGAAACCTTAAAAAAGAAAAGAGATAAGGAAATATATTTAGGTTCAGAGATCAAACTCAAGTAAAGATACCAACAGTTAATTATCAAATAAATTTGGTCAACCCACTATATAAAAAAATAATATATATATATATATATATATATATATATATATATATATATATATATATATTACTTACCTACGAAACTTAATCAGCCTGATCTTTCTACTGGTCAAAGGTATAGTAATATTTAAAGGTAAAAAGCAAAAACCCAGAGTTACTATTTTATCAGGGAACTTGTTAGGAGCCGACAAATAAAATACATACATCAACCAACAAAATCATCATAGCCAGAATGGTCGCCAACGTTCGGAATGGACGCGCACCTTAAGACGAAGAAGAACCTATGGAGTCTGACATTCTTTTGATATCCTAAAGTCTTTAATCTTAAATTAATGTGATAAAGACCATTATTTATAGTGGCTGTTATTTCTGGTATCTTATGTAAATGTTTTTTTTAATATTTTTCTCCTTATCAAAAATTAACTTTGATTATTTGTAGTTGCATTTTTCTTCTTTGTAAACTTATACTGGCCAATTACATATCTTATTTATAGGATATAACTGAAAATTATATTTCACCCGCCTAGGTAAAGCTACTGTTCCAGTTTCATAATTTTGCCACTGTGAGCACTATTTCAGCACTCTTTTCCAGATCGAATACTGAATCATAGCAACCTCGAGTATATTTTTCAGTGTCTTTGGTAGACATTAATAGTGCATCTAAGATTCTGTCATTGCGTAAAGTGCCTGTTGCACGATACTTTTTTTTTTTAAATATGGCAATAATTTTATAGACGTAAAGAAATTGTCAAAACTTATTTGATTGGAGCTTGAATTGGTGATAATGGACAGCATATTGTTGACCACACAAGTTCCAAGCGGTTCAAGTAGAACAATTGTTCTACTGCCTTTTTTCATAGTATACGGCAAATTTATAGCAATACCCATCATCTCCACATATAGCCCATAATTTATACCCAAATGAATTAATTTTCTTTTTCTTCTTTTTATATAGACATGACGCTGGCGCTGTCTGTTCTTTAATGTGCCTTCAGTAAGTTGTCATTCCATCGTTTTCGTGGTCTTTCTACTGATTATCTTCCTATTGAAGAACCTTCTCTTGCCGTCTTTACTACTCTATTTGTTGTCATTCCACTTATATGATCGTTCCATTCTACTCTTATTTATTATTTTGATGTTCCTAACTTGCATGTGTGTCGTATATCTGTACTTCTAGCTCTGTCTCATAGTTACCATTAATTTTTCTAAATGTTTTCATCTCTGCTGTTTCTAACATTCTTTTTGTCCTCTTTGTGTCATGTCTTGTTTCTGCCGCGTCTTTATATATGTAGTTTAATTTAGGCAGCCTGCGGCTCTTTTTGCTCTATTCACTTGATCTTCCACTTTGGTTTCGAGCTTTCTGTAGCTAGATATTGTGATGCCTAAATATTTAAACTCCATCTCTTGTTCTATTATCTGACCTTCCAGCTCCAATTTACATCTTAGTAAATTTGCTATTGTAACCATGCATTTTGTCTTTGTTGGGGAAATTAACATGTTAAATTTTCTGGCGGTTATATTAAATTGGTGCAGCATACGTTGTAAATCATCTTTACTTTGAGATAGTAGTATTGCGTCGTCTGCATAGCAGATTATTTTAAGTTGTTTTTCTCCCATTTTATATCCTTTTTTTTGTTTGAACAATAGAGGACTCAGGGAATCTCCCTGTCTTATTCCATTGCCAGCTTCAATAGGGTCGATTAGTTCTGTAACTATAAACTTAAAAACAATGTACAGCCTCGGAACCGAATGAATTAATTTTGAACGGGCAAATTGTTTTAGCAAGTGATGTCCTTAATAACGTACTCTCGTTTCATAGGCAGAGAAATGTTTATAAAAAATACTTCATTTTAAAAGTTTGAATTAACAATGGTCAATAATAAACGAATTTTAAAAAAATTGTCAGATTTAAGATATTGTACTTCTGAATTATCCTATACGAAGAGAAACTTAAATTCTAGATAGGTATTCTGACAAATAGCATTTTTACAAGAGTAATTACTAAGTCTTCTTGTTCGCTTCTATAATCTCATTCGCTGGGTAAAGTATGGTATCTAGTCAGAATTAAAAACCCAATAAAAATCCTTATTTTTACCCTTTGATGTGGGAAATTTCTATTTATTCTTTACCTCTTTAACAGAGCAAATTGTTTCAGTTAACAATAACATCGTATACTTTATCATTAAAAAATTGTTGAAAGTATTCTGCAGAAGTTTTTCTTTTTATGTTACTGACAACACGTCTTAATTTTTTTATACTGAAACGATAAGACTACCAAAGAGAATTGAAGTACTATTATAAAAATAATACCTTAATCAATCATGAGAGCTTATCGTCTATGCCTTGTCTAGCGCAGTATCTTAAGTGTGAGTTTGTCTTGTCTTAAACTAGGGATTGAACCGGAACTCTTAGTTGATAGGAAATAAAACAAATCTTAACGAAACATATTTATTAAAAAGAATAAAAAAAGTAATAATTAAGCCTGCCAAAGTGTAGCAATAAACTAGTGAGGACGATACGTATGGCTTTGATGGGATTCTTGTGTGACCTCCCAATTAAATACTGTGTCCTCTGGAGAACTGCAGTAATATGTGTATATACGTCTTGATTAAGTGGTTAAATCCCCAAATGGTTATTAATTTTTCAAAATGTTTATCGATATGGTCAATAAATTTTCATTATTTTGGATGTGGTCAATAAATCCAATAAACCCAGTAACCCCAATAAACTATAGTACCAGAAACAGCTTGCATTAAAGACATATCAAAAAGGGTTTAATTTCCTTGCCATTATACAAAATTACAATTAAACGAATAGCGTATGGCAAGGATTAAATGAAATATAATTATTATTACTTAAATAAACTCTATTAAGATTCCTATGTGCATATATAATCTCGATGATATATTTAAAAAACGTGCTTTCGAAAGAAGTGAGGTTACAAATATTGGAAATGCTGTCAGAATTGTAGAATAAAGATTACAATAAAAATACTTAACCCAAGAGACCTTTGTAGAACATAAAATGAGTCTTATAATAATTTTTGCCTTTTTTTATAAATTTTAATCGCAGGGAAACAATTATATTCCCACTACTTTAGAAAAGTTGACTTGACAGAAAGTAGGGGAACTGAATGAAGTTAGCACAGATATCATAGGATGTTGCTATTTCATGAAATTAGCTTGTCTGTTAACACAAAACAGAATATTTAGGCTGCCGGACAGAAAGAGAGAGGGCGAATATTTATTCTACGGGACAGAAAGGGAGAGAAAATAAAGACAGAGGAAGAAAAGAAAAATAGAGGACTCCAACTACTTATTGAAGAAAAAATATTAAAAACGAAGCTGAAGATAAAGAAATTATTAAATAAATAAAGAAATTAAAATAAAATAATTATTTAAATATAAATTAATAAGAATGTGACGTTTATAACGTTACAATACATCAACATTTTGGGACAAAGTTTATTGAGGACAAATTCTTTTGAAATTGGTAGTACTTTCTGCGTTTTTTTATTTTTTTAACAACCAAAGGTGTCGCTCTTCATCGCTTTCTTCTTTATTTTCTGAATCTTCTGGAAAAGTCATTATTACTTCCACAGCACTAGGAATATCAGTTACATCTGGCCGACCAATGTCGTCATCGCCAATGCCGTCCTTATCCGATTGGTCATCAATTTCAGTAACTGCAAACAGTACTACAAGGCGTCTTCCATTATTTTCAACGGTTTGTTGCTCCTTTCGATTTCTGGAACGAAATGATCAACATTTACAGAAAATTCGTATAAGCGCCCAGTGACCTATGTATAGATCGCTGGATTTCTGTTGACTATTACTCTTACGCCACACAAAATTGAATAATTATTTTTATTACATTTGATAAAAGTGTTATCTAAAAATATTATAAATAAATAATGGTAGCGCTTACCCATGTACTAACGAATCTATAATAAAAACAGGAGTAACTGTAGCTAGAAATAATTTTACTAAAATTTAATAACTATCTCTGTCTCCATATTCACGTCCTAAAAAAATGTATGGTAGCGAGACCTGGTCACGTAAAGTAAGATCTCTAGACCGCATTGAACCTTTCGTAATCTGATGTTTAAGAAGGTTGCTTAAAATTCATTGCGTAGACTATATTACAAATGAAGATGTCTTAAGAATAGCTACTATGCAAAAAGAGCTTCTTAACATCGTTAAACAGCGAAAGGTCTCATATCTACGCCGTAGTAAGAGACGAAAAATATAAAATTTTAAAAATCATTAAAGTGGACAAAATGAAAGGTCGGAGAAGACCAGATCGCAAACGACACTCATAGTTTAGAAAAAAAAACAGATTATTCGTTATGGCAGGTAATAAAACGAATGAAGAGACCATCCTATAAAGTTGGAAAACGGCAACTGGGCTAAAACTATCGAACAGAAAGCAGAGTGATTTGCAGATCATTTAGAAAGCACGTTTAAACCCAACGACATTGGTGGTGAATAACTGAGATTAGAAGAACCATTTTAAACCGAAGAAAGAATAACGTTGACATCATTTAGAGAAGTATCAACAGAGATAAAAAAATATAAATTATGAGAAAGCTCCAGAACATGGTTTCCTACCAAAAGAACTATTAAAAAATCTACCAAGAAAAGTCATACTTAAGCTAACATACCTAATAAATGCTGGTTTTAGATTGAGAAATATTTCGAGACTCTGCAAGGTAGCCCAAACCAGGTAAACCTTTTAATGAAGTGACATCATATGGACCAATAGCAGTCCTTTTGGTGATGTCAAAACTATTTTAAAAACTTCTATTGAGAAGACAAAAACCAATAATAGAAAGAAAGAATCAAGTTCACAGAGTAACTGTATAATAGAAAAAATTAGAAGAAAAGAAAGCCTGCTCTACAATTTCCTTAGACGTAGCACAGGTGTTTGATAAAGTCTGGCATAAGGGGTTTAAACTATAAACCAATACCGTTCATGCCTAAATAGTATTCAGAAATCTTAAAATCGTACATTGCGACAAATGTTTCAGATTAAAACAAGAAGAAATTTACACCGATTTAAGGGAATTCAAAGCTGGCGTGCCACAAAGGAGTGTATTAATTCCGATCCTGTACCTATTGTATACATGTGACATTTGAGAGCTAGAACAAACACTATTGCCACCTTCGCGGATGATATAGCCATACTATCAATAGAAGACACTAGTGAAGAAGCGACTGATAAGTTGCAACTATCGGTAAATAAAATACATACCTGGGATAGAAAATGGCAAATAAAATTAAATGTGACTTGATCTGCACACATTAACTTTACAATAAAAAATAGACATTTTCCCAGTTAAAAAAATTGATACCCCAGTGCCTTATGCAACATCAGCAAAATACTTGGACATCACCCTAGACGCGAGGCTGCACTGGAAAGTTCATGTCAAAAAGAAAAGAGGGGAGTTTAATATTAGATATAAAAAATTGTATTGGCTAATTGGAAAAAATTCAACATTATCCATATGAAATAAGCTATCTATTTACAAGCAAATACAGAGAAAAGTATTGGTATATGGGAGCCAACTGTGGGGCGGTACCAAAGGTAGTAATTTACATATTATCCAGAGATTTCAAAGCAAAGTACCGAGGGACATTGTTGATGCTCCTTGGTATATCCGTAACAACCAACTCCACTAGCACCTGGGTATGGAAACTGTGACCGAAGTAATTAAGAGAACAGCAGCAAGTCACGAGCAGAGACTGCACAGCTTCTTCATAATACTTAACTAAAGAGAAGACTCTTAAGGACAAAACCATTTGAGTTAGTGTAAATGTATTACAGTTAACTGCAAGAAACAGAGTATAGTGCTGTGATGTAATTGCATGTTATTTGTAGTGCATTAGTTTTATATATATATATATATATATATATATATATATATATATATATATATATATATATATATATATATATATATATAAGCGAGGTTCCTAGAGCCTCTGCCGCTTCTCGCATTTCGACCACCATCGTTCTCTGTCCATTCATTCGTCTTCTTTGATGGCTCTATCTCTCATTAGGTGTCGTACATTTTCGTCCCAGGCAACTGATGGTCTTCTTCTTTTTCTTTGTTGTGGCATGTAATTTATAGCTTTCTTTGGTCATCTATCTTCATTCATTCGCTTCACATGACCATACCACACTAGTTGTCTCGTTTCAATTCTGTCTACACTGGAATAGACAGTATTTGTGCTCCTTCTAATATTTTCATTCCTGATATGATCTTTTTTGGATACACTACACGCTCTCCTTAGAAAATATATTTCAATCGTCAGGGATATTTTGTCCTTTTAAGCATTTGTTAAATAGTTCAACCAACATCTCATGTAATATTTTTGGTCCATATTTTACCAACTCAATTGGAATGTCTCCAGGTCCTGCTGCTTTACCATTTTTCGATCTTTTTAGGGTATCGTTTAACTCTCCGGTTGTTATTTCAATTATTTGTGTATATTCGGATATTTCTTTAATTTCGATCTCTTGGAATTTACATCTATCCTCTGTCAGTAAGACCTCATATCGGTGTTTCAGATCTATTAACTGTAAGTTAGATTTTTCCTTTCCTTCTCTCCGGAGAGACTTTATCACCTTCCAAGCTTGCCCAACTCTTGTTCCACCCATGTACCTATCCACCTCTTCGATCTCACATCTCCTTTTTACTTTTTACTACTTATCTTTTTACATCTCCATTAAATTTTTGATATATCTTGTAATCTTTCTTATTTCTCGTTGACATCCATTTCTGATAAGCAGTTTTCTTCTCGTTGACTAACGTTTGCATATTCTCCGACCACCATTCTTGATTTTTTGTTTTATGTTTGTCTTTATAACCCAAAGCTTCACTTGCAGCCTCATGAATGCATTTTTTAAGTTGTTGGTATATTTCTTCCGATAATACATTTTCTCGATCCACATTTTGTAGTTTTGTGGCCAGTCGTAATTTGTAAAGAAATTTCGTTGAATCTTCTTTTAAGCTTTCTAGGTTATATTTAGGGGATGTTTCTTCTTGTCTGTTTTCTATATTCTGTACCTGAGTGTTATTGTTTTTGCGATAGTTAAATATTACGTTGGCTATAACTAAACGATGATCGGATCCACATTCTGATCCACGGTATACCCTTACATCAGTTGTTTTCAGCTGGGAAGTTTGACGTTAGATTACATAGTCGATTATCGAGCCCGGATTTCTAGTAGGTTGTATCCATGTAAATTTGTGAATGTCTCTATGTTGAAAAAATCCATTCATAATTTCGAGAGACATTGTTTCACAAAAATCTCTAAGACGCATTCCGTTGTCATTGGTTATTTGTTCTCCATATCTTCCTACGACTCTGCTATTTTGCTATTTTCTACTTTCCCTACTCTGCCGTTTAAATCTCCTAGTATAAAGATTTCACAGTTTTCTTTAATTTTAGAGAGTATTTCATTCATCTTGTTGTAGAAATCGTCTTTACTTTCTGGATCTGCATCTACATTTGGGGCATACACTCTGACAATTACGATGGTGTGCCCATTCTTTTTTATTTCCAGTATTAGCAGTTGTTCATTTACTTCAGTCCACGATTTAATATTGTTTTTAAGATTTTTACGAATGGCAATAGAGACTCTTCTCTTAGCTCTGTTATCTTTACTTACTCCATTGTAGATATGTATATATTCTCCTATCTTTTTATTTCTTGCATTAGTCCATTGATTGATAGATAAAATCTGATAGATAAAATGCAAAAACTAGAGTATAGTGCTGTGATGTTATTGCATTTTAGTTGTAGTGCATTAGTTGATAGATAAGATAGAAGTAAGCCATAGGGTAGGCCCTTAACTATTAATTGGTCATTTGTGACCAAATAGCAGTATACAAAAAAAAAAATACTTCTAAGACATAAGAAACTTGTGCCACATACCTGATATTACCACAATAATAAGAAGATCAAAAGAAGGATCCTTACGTATAATCCAATCAGCATGGACGCCAACACGCTGCATAGCATACGGCACCATAAGAAGAAGAAGAAGAAAAAGAAGAAGCAATATACTTCAATTAGGAGGGCAGCTAAATAGATATTTTCACAGAGATAATTTCCTAATCAATACTCATGATTGGTAAAATTATTCTTTATACAGTATATGAAATATCAAACTTAACCAATGATTTGTTGTATCTAAACGGCAATACAGAGCAACAGATGGCTTCTGTTAAGTTTTAATAATTTATGCTCCTATTATCAAATAAAAAATTAGTAACTGTCCCGTACAAAGCTGAATATAAAACATAAACTTATTACCAGTTTAGTGCTTAACCACTGGCAACAATACGTTTTTAATCCAGTATTATATACGAATTAGACCGACAGTCTTTTGTCACGTATTGTTTTATGTCAATCAACTGTGAAACGGTACGAATCTTTCACCAAGACATCATTTTAAGTTTATTAACCTCATATATAAACGACATGATTATAGTTCCGTATAATTGCTGTGTAATTTGATGAAAATTATCTTGGTAACAGAATATTCTTATGTTATTTTAAACAATTACTGCTGCTCTGAAGTGGAAAGAATGGATATACCGTTTAGGTTCCGTGCTTGATGATAATGAAAACATATCGTTTGCTTTTAATTATTTGGGAAATGCTTCAAATAGAACAAAATTATACTTTTAATACAAAGACTTTTAATATGTTCGAGAATTGACAATATAAACAAATAGAAGATCATATACACATAAAAAATAATACGAGGAGTACTGTGTATATTATGACTCTAATAATTAAGAAGTACTTTGTTTTCTTTTTCAATACATTAATACAGTTTTAATTAAGCAATAAACCTAAACAGAACCTGGATTATGACACTCTAAAAGACCCCATAGTTCGTCAGAACGTGAGAGATACAATGAGACAAAAACTAGAAACGGTTCAACAACAAGAACATAGTGTAGAGCAAAAATGGAGTTATATCAAAGACGTTATGCTGAATGCGGGAAAAGAACATCTAGGAAAGAAAAAAAAGTAAAAAATAAAGAATGGATGACTGATGACATTCTGCAGATGATGGAAAAAAAGAAGAATAATGAAAAACAGAGACGCGAAGAAATACCAAGAAACCAACCAGACAATTAAAAAAGAAATACGAAGAGCCAAGAAGACATGGATGCAAGAAAAATGTAAACTAATCGAGGAGCTCCAAGAGAAACACGATCATATAAATATCCACCGAAAGATTCGTGAAGCCACTGGTCAATACAAGAGGAGAAACACACACCTCCTCATAAATAAAGACGGTAATCTGGCGACGACAGTGAATGAGAAGTTGGTTACCTGGAAAATATATATCGAAGAACTTTTCTGGGACGACCGAGCCAACATTCCGGAAATAAATTGCATAAATTGCAGGCCCTTGCAATAAATTGCAAGGGCCTTCAATTCTAGAAAGCGAGGTAAAGAGGAATGGCTATTGTCAACATTTGTAACACTACCAAAAAAAAACGATCTGCGAAAACGTGCAAAGATTTCCGAACTATCAGTCTTATGAGTCATGCACTTAAATTTTTTCTTAAAATCATACATGCCAGAATTTACACGAAATGCGAAGAAAATGTCGGTGAAATGTAATTCGGATTCCGCAATTCCATGGGTGCTTTTCACCTTACAAGTCCTACTTTAGAGATGCCGAGATGTCAGTTGTGATGTCTATATTTGTTTTATTGACTACGCCAAGGAATTTGACCGTTATCAGCACCAGAAGATGGTCACCGCCCTACAAAGAGTAGGATTGGATGAAAAGGACATTCGGATCATCATCAATTTATACTGGAACCAGCATGCTCAAGTAAAGGTCGAAGACCAGCTGACCGACCAAGTGAAGATCATGCGAGGAGTAAGGCAAGGATGTGTGCTATTGCCGACTCTTTTCAATATATACTCTAAGGAGATTTTTACTGAAGCCCTCCCTCTTTACTGAAACTCTCACTAATGTAGCATGCAAAGTTCTAGAAAAAAATATAAACAAAAGACTGTTGTGGTACTTAGAACAAGAAAAACTTTTAATTCCTCAGCAAAGCGGCTTCCGTCAAAATAGATCATGCGTAGACAACTTAGTAGATTTAGAGTCAGAGATACACGAAGGTTTTGCAAATAATCAAGAGACCATCGCAGTATTCTTCGATATCACCAAGGCATATGACACGGTTTATAGATTTAATATTATATCAAAATTACACAAATGGGGAATCAGGGGTAATATGCTAAAATTCATAGAAAACTTTCTTCAGTCAAGAGCTTTCTCTGTTCGCGCCGATAATTCCACTTCATCAAAAAAAATTCAGAAAAACGGAACACCTTAGAGGTCAGTTATGAGCCCAACTCTTTTTCTCGTGGCTATCAACGATATACTGGATCACTGCTCCCCGCTAGTTAAGGAAAGACTATATGCCGACGATCTGGTTCTATTTGCAAAGGGCAAGAATATGAGAATGATTCAAAAACACATACAAGAATCTATTTATAAATTAGAGATATGGTCAATGTCAGTAGGCGTGCAATTCTCCCCACTAAAGACAAAATGCATGCTTTTCTCAAGAAGGCACCGGCCACAGAGAACATCTTTAAAACTGTATGGCGAGCCGCTCAAATTCTCAGAAAAAATTAATTGTCTCGGAATGTTATTTGACCAAAAACTAACATGAAAACAACATATTTTAGAAATAAAAAAGTCTTGCCAAAATGGATTAAATGTAATGAAAACATTATCAAATAAAAAATGGGGATCCGACGAAACCACGTTATTGACCTCTTTCTGCTTCAAACTCCAAATTTCTGATCTCTTTCCTTCAAATGTAAAAACTCCACCTCCCTGGTTAATCATGATTCCCGAAATGAATACGACGCTCCACCAATATAACAAATCAGATACATCACCCACTGTAATCCGACATTCATGTTTAAAGGAACTCGAGACTTACGGGAAAAGCTTTTGCATTTATACAGATGCCTCCAAATCTGCAAATGACGTAGGAGCAGCATTTGTCACTCCATATTCCTCTTCCCAATTTAAATTAATGCCAGCCACTTCTATATACACAGCAGAATTATATGCAATATTACAAGCCCTCATTCATATCAAAAGTACAAACCATTCTTCTTCCGTCATTATCACAGATTCTCTAAACTCATTAACAACAATCGGTCAACTATATACTGAGAACCCTATAGCCTTATTTGTCAAGAAAGAACTTGCTGCCTTACAAGAATCTGGTTCAGAAGTCAAATTTATGTGGGTTCCATCTCACACGGGAATATAAGGTATTGAAAACGCAGACCTCCAAGCAAGAGAAGCTACCAAAAATGATTAAGCTATAATAGTGTCAAAGACTATCTGCAGTGATATAAAACAGTTCGTTAAAGAAAAAGTGATTAGTGCGTGGCAAAATAAGTAGAACTTATCGAAATCTAAATTAAAAGAAATTAAATCGACAGTGAAACCGTGGCGCCTAGTAAACTTAAAAAGAGCTGACCAAGTCAAAATTTTTCGACTTCGATTAGGGCATACCAATATTACTCATAAGCACCTAATAAGTAAAGAAGACATTCCAGTGTGTGATTACTGTCAAGTCAATATTACTATTAAACATCTCCTAAAAGAATGTGGAAAATATACAGTTAACAGACAAAATAACAATATTTCCAGTGACTTAAAAACAGTATTAGGTGAACATTTAAATACTAAAAACTTAATTAGATTTCTAAAAGAAACATCTTTATATAATTTAATATAGTGTAACTAATGTAAACTAATGACCCAGGTGGTTGAAGCGACTATTATTAGTAAATAAAAAAAAATTCCTGGTATTCTGTAAATATTATTCCTCCAGTGAACCCAGAAGTCGAAGTAACATTTAAAGATTTAAAATAATTATTTAACTAAACGTTCAATGAGAATCTTATACCTAATTTTTTGTGCTATTTGTCAGTTTGAATGTTCGAACGGTTGCGTATGTATCTCGTGCAATATGTTTGTTCATACAGACTGTTGTGTTGAAATAACCGAAAATAATGAAAATGATTTGAGGTGCCTAATATGTTGCTGAAAGAAATCTATTATCGAAAATATATTTCAAGTAAAAGATGGCTTGCTTCAACAAGCAAAAAAAATTAAACTAAATTCCAATAAGTTATTACCGGCTGCAAAAATTGGTAATACTGATAGATTACCTGTCCCCGATGTTGATAGAGGACAAGCTGATGCAAGAAATATATAAGGCGTTGTTATGACAGTTAAAGATAACATGTATCACAAAATCGGGACAGAAAAGGGCACATTACCTAAGTTATTTACAAGAAATCAGTTCAATGTGTGTCCGGCTCACCTTATTGCTACCCGAAAAGTTTCAGTTGGTAAAAAATCTCTTCGTGAGATTGCCTCTATGTAATAGTCAAGGATACAAAAGATGCTCTGGCAAAACCAACTGTGGATCAAAAAAGTGCTACTGTAAGGCAGCTAATATTTTATGCAACTCTAATGTCCAGTTGCACCAACAAATAAAAGATTGATTTTTTGATTTGGATTCCCCGTTTATTTTGGAATATGTTGCACCAACCATTACTTGATTGGAACCGACTGTTTTTGATCTGTCAAAAGTAACCAACCGAATTTCTACGGTTATTTAAAAAATCGACTGTTTTTAACCTCACTTTTATACTGTTTATAATATTAAAGTATATTTAGCAAAGATTTTTTATTTAAAGTATTATAGATTATAATTTAAAAAAATGGATTTATCATCATCGTCGTCATCGAGTTCATCTTCTGACAATTTGGGAGATATAATGCATATTTTACCAAATATAAGATATGTAAGAGATCGCAATGATTGGTATAATTAATATTATGAAGTTGAATTTAAAGCAAAGTACATATATCATTATTTATCTGAATGACTAGAAATGCATTTTAATTATTTTTAGATATTGAGTAAGCAAGAAAACAGTGTTAGTCCTTTTAGAACGTTTTCATAAACATTTAAGATATAGGACAGAATGGAATAATCCGGTGTAAAATAAGAAATAAAATGAATAGAGAAGTGGCTTCCTTTATTTTTCATCTTAAATACACAATACACACACAAAATTGCAAAAAAAACAATGTTATTATAATAGTTCAATGTTCAATTGGATTGGCATAACCTTACAAAACTTTCTTTGTTGACAATCTTTTTGACAGATCACACTCTGATTCGAATGAAATAATTGAAATAATCTGTACTCGTGCAATGTTGCCACGTATAAAATTGTCGGTTTGTAAACCAATAGTTTTTTAGAATGGTGCAACTCGTTTGAAAAATAACCATTGATCGTTGATTTAAATCGTCCAATTGACGGTTAGCAAATCAGTTGATTTACAGACTGTTGGTGCAACTGGGCATAAGTGTCACGAAACTTGTGAATAAATAGCAGGTATTTATTATACAATTAGTAATGTTGTATTATTTTCAAACACATTATTTAACATTAACCAAGGAGAATAGTTAAACTTGATATTAACCTGTTAATGTCAATCTATCTGAATTTCTTATGACATTAACATTAGATTTTGGTTAAAGTCAAGATTAACCGGTTAATGTCGAAATTAACTTTTTCGAAGTTTAATCGTAACATATACACCATTTATAGTGTTAATGCAATTAAGAAATTTAAAAAATTCCAAATTTTAAATATTAAAAAGAATCATAACAGAAAATCTAGAAGAGATAGAAAAATCGGTTAACGAAGATACATTTAGAGTATTAATATCTTCATATTCATGATAAAATTTGTGAAAGTAGGATTTGGTTACATGCGAGTGATATCGGGGACTACAGTTTGTTATAAGATATGATGATTATACAGCCATTAAAGTAATGAAATTATATGTGATTAGCTCTAAAGCTATATGGTAATGCTTAAAGAAATTACTTAAATAATTTAACAAGGAAAGTGCAGTTACTCTACTATGGATTGCGATACATACCGGACACCAGCCAAACAAAATTGTCGATAAGTTAGCCAAAAGAGCTTTAAAAATACCTTTTATAAAACCAGAACTTATTTGAAGGATAAGTAATAATTTATTGTGGAAAGAAATGAAAAGGAAAGAACAGAAGATTTAAAAATTGTATTATTATCAAAAAATACTAACTAATAGGCTGTTTTGATCTCTGTGGATTTTTATCTGTCGGTATCATCGAGTTAGAATCTATGGAGAAGCTATGAGCATATAACGTATGTATTAAAAACGGCATAGGTAGGAGTGGCTAACGATAATACCAATATGGCGGTGACATTAGGGCCAGACTCAATAATAATAAAACTACTATACAAATATGACTAGTTATTGAGAAGATTTAATCATAATCTAAAAAAGTGCAATACATTTTTAATAAACTATGATTTATTTATCCCGCGGTAAACACTAAAAACACGATATATAAAGATAAATTAATACAGTCAAATAGTATTAATTTATTCTCTGAAGTACGGGCCATTACTTTGTTTACATATTTGTATACTAACCTGTGGAACGATATTCCTGAAGATTTTTTATTAACATTACTTCTGCTACTGCAACTACGTTAAGAACAAGAAACCATTATTATGCACTATCACAATATATTACAGTTTCTATAATAGTATTATGAAACTGAAAATATTCGAAAAAGAACAAATATAATCACACATATACGATCTGTCAAAAGTTTCAAAACAATAATACCAATATGGCCGAAGTTAGGTCATTTTTAGTCACGTGATGCCCTCTCCATAGATTCTAACTCGATGGTCGGTATAGTTAACTAACCTACGCAATCCTCGTTATTAAGACAGTTCTTCCTTGATGTTCGCGAACAAAAAGATATCATTTGTGGTAAAATGTAAGGCTACGAAGTATTATTGCACAAATTGATTTTTAAGAATTTGCACAGTTAAATATTAATGTATACTGTGACAACTAATATTGTCTTGATAGAAAAATCGTGTTTTCCTAAATTATACCAAAGTCCTCTGGAAAACTAATAATTGTATGCAATTTAGGATTTACCGCTCTTAGTTGGTTTAAAAACCATATCGAAATATGTCGAATTTTCTCAAGAAAGCAGACTATTCAATTCATTACCAGCTTTCCCAGTAGTAAAAAATGTGACTGCATCGGTAAAAGGAAACAATTTTTAAAACGATTTAAAGCAATTAACTTTCAATTTCATTTTTATTATAAAATTTATTATAGTTTATTTTATTATTTAAGTAATAAAATATATGTCTTGATAAGCTTACTTTTATATAGCATCCGAAATCATTTAGAAATTTATTAATTTTGTGTATCATAAATATATGCCCTATCTTCTATACACTTCTTATTTTCGATTCTCCTCTTCAGCTCTTTCATTTCGCTCGAGAATACATTTTCTTGCTTTTGCTACTAGGAAGTATGTTATCAATATGCATTCGACAAATATTACAATTATTAATATTATTGAAAATATATGCAGTACTTTCATTTTGACACGAGTGAAAATTAGACAGCAGTTTTTGTTGACAGCCATTTACAGGGTGCAAACTGCAAACCGTCTTCTTTTTTATTTTTATATTATCCCTAATTTCCTTAATGTTGGTATGATAAGTCATCCATACTTTGTAAAAAAAACTAAGTAAAAAAAAACATAAGCTTGTTTTACTTAGTTTCTATTCTTACTTCTTTGCTTTTTTGGCTCTTAACGTTTTCTGTATCATTGTAATCTTGCGTAGATTCAGTACTTTAACTATCAATAGCTGGTATGATATATTCGCTACTTTCGGAACTTTTAAGAGTACACCCACGCAAAGCAAATACATTTTTAAAACTAACAAAGTGAAATATTAAATACTTTTTCTGGTTCCTGAACCATCATTCTGCCAATTCCTTTTCATTTATATTAAAAATAGTATATTTCTTTTATTACAATTGCAGTACCTAATAAAGTAATCAAATAGTGTAATATCAAAGAAACTCGGCACGCCTCTTTGGTGTTTACATTTCACGGAAACCCAACCCAAATGTCTTATGAACACATTTTGGCTTTATAGACGTCATTGTATTTATTTGTAGGACCGTTTGCGTAAAATTTTTTGTTATTTTCGGATTAAATTTCACAATAAATTTTGCGTCTATCTGAACATCTATGAACTGAAATAATTTTAGTTTAAGTGTCAAACTAACAGTAGATCCATTTTATCGGAATACTGTTTAGACCAATTTATTTTCAAACTTCTACTTGCACAGTAAAATATTCGTTGTCGCAATAATCCAAAATTCGTAGAATAACCAGTCGTATATTCGTGGAATAACCTATAATAGACTAGCTGAGACTGGAAAAGAAATTAAATCACTCTTGGTTTTTTGAAACAGAAGTAGTAAGGGACGTAAGAGCAGAATAAAAAGTATAATCTACAAGCCTGTGTTATGTAGTTTTGAGTCGAGAAGCAAACCGATTATTTCCCATGAGAAATTATATTTTAATAGCTAAATCATTCATAGAACAAAGAGATATATTTAAATTACACGATAACCGCATTGAAAACTAAAACGTCAAAAGAAAATAAAAATTAAATTGGCGTTACAATTAATTGTTAAGTACCGTCTAAAAATATTAATATTAAATAAAGATGCCAGATTAAAAGTAAATAAAACCTAACCTTTTTTAGTATGGGTCTGGCATAAAGGACAGATGTTTTTTTTTAAATAGCTTGTACTTTTTACCTTTATGGCAGTAGTGGTGGGAAGAGTGCAGTTCCAATTGTGCGTTTTTCGCATTTTTCAACAGTCGATATTGTGAAGCCATTGACTATTGAGCACCACGTTGTTGCTTACGACAATTTTGTTCGAAGTAATGAGTCTACCACCATTATACAGCGTTAATTTTGCGTAAGCTTTAATATTCATCAGAATCAAGCTGTTTCTTTTCAGATAAACGTAATTCGCCGTTTCTTCCGTTGTTTCCTTATTTACTGATTGGATGATGTTCATTGGTCTCCGCAGTCCCCAGATTTATAAATCTGCGATTATTTCCTATGTAGATCCATCAAGGAAAGCTTGTGTATACAAGCATAGGCCCTGAACTCTAGACTATTTAAAGGAGAAAATTCGCGTGGATGTCAATCAAGTTGGGAGAACAATGTTGGAAAGAGTTTACGCGAACTTTCAAGTCATCCTTTAGAAACAATAACCACATGACTGTGATTTTTCATACCTAACTGTGATAAATGATATTGTTACGATTTTAAATGTTATGGCGTATAGAACTGTAAATATTTTATGACTAATTCTTTTGTATTGATTCTCGTAATTTCTAGGTCAAAAATATACGTGACATCATTTGGGTCCCCTTCGCTAAACAAACAACAATCGAATGTTCTGGGGACGACAAGCCGATAAAAAACATACCAGTTTTGAGACCAGGCGCCGCTGTGTCTACATCGAGAACAGCATGGTATTTTCTACACCTTTCTGTTTACAGGCTTGGAATTATATAAATAACGGAAGACTTTCATTAAGGGTCAGTCCTAAGAAGATCGGGAAACCGCGATATTTAAATGTAACGAAACGTAACAAATAAATTTGTATTTAATAAGCTATTTAATAAATTAGTAATTAGTTATCGTGAGTTTTAATAAATTAGAATATAGACAATAAATTAGAATAAAGACAAATAAACTAGAACAATATAAATATACATCACAGTGGTGTCGGTGTGGGATTTGAATATAAATCAAACAGTGATTTTTGAAAAAGACTTTTGAATTCTTGAAAAGACTTTTGAACTTTTGAAAATTATTGTTCATCGGGAACATCCGCGTATTTCGGTAGTAATCGTTGTACGAAAGAACATTTAAAAAAGTACGTGTGTGCTTGACCAAAGATGCTGCTAGTAGAACTTTCAGTGAAACAGTTGCGTGAGCAACTAGAAGAACGCGATGAAGACTGCAGCGGGTCCAAGAAGATCCTCCAAGAACGACTGAAGACTGTTATCAACAAGAATGGAGACGACCCAGAGACATTCCAGTTCCAGTCAGCAGAAGAAGCCGTTTTAACGAAAATAATTGATGGAAAATTCGAGACTGTTTCCAAAAGATTCGATGAAACGTCTCAAATGATCGAAGAAACTTCTCAAATTATTAAAGAAACAGCTAGACAAAACGACGAGAAATTTGAAAATATGTCTAGAAGATTCGACGAAGTATGTATTCAGAATAGTGAGAAGTTTGAAGAAGTCTCTAAAACATTTGATAAAGTTGAAGAGAAAATCAAACAGTTAGAGACCATGATAACTAACACGAGAGGGCTACCACCAATTAATACGGTAGTTTTAGATCCGGTAGAGATAAAAGAAGACGAGACGAAATGTAAGTTGGAAACACGGCCAAAATTTGAAGGAAGCGGAGGTTATGTTCATGTCAAAGTTCCAACTTTCGACGGAAAATCGTCATGGAACAACTACATGAAACAGTTCGAATCAGCTGCAAGAGCGAATGGATGGTCAGAAAAAGAAAAGGCTGTAAACCTGACTATAGCTCTTCGAGGAGATGCCTTAGATGTGCTCCAGACCATAGCCGTAGAGGAGACGGATGATTTCGAACAACTGAAAAAGAGGTTAAATATGCGATATGGCCACGAACACTTGGAACATGTATATCAGTCGCAGCTCAAAAATCGAAGACAAAAGAAAGATGAGGCTCTTCAAGAATATGAAGTAGATATCGCCAGATTAGCGCGATATGCTTATCCAACAGCTCCCGAAGACATGATGGAAAAGTTGGCCATTCAAACGTTTATTGATGGTCTTCGTGATCATGAAATGCAGAGAACACTACGATTAGCTCGTCACAAGACGCTGATGGATGTCTTATCTGCCGCCCTCGAATACGAGTCAGCTACGCAGGCCTCTGGCGGGTATAGCAAAGTTAGGACTGTAAAAGAGGAAGGAGATGAAGATAAACTTGACCAGCTCGTTAATATGATGAAAAGCATGACATACAAGAAAACGAAGACCATAAGATGCTGGAATTGTGGCGAAATAGGACACGTACGAAGTTCATGTAAGCATCCTAGGTACGACACAAATCAAGAAACTCACCATCAGGAAAACTAGAACGGGTCGGCCTTAGGGGGGCAGCTTCGACCCAGAACTTTTCCAAAGACCCTCTGATACTAATAGCTTCTTTGAAATGTCGTGAAGATAGTGTATATGTAGATGGAGAAATAAATGGTAAAAAGCATACGTTGTTGGTGGATACGGGAGCGACCAGAAGCATTATTCGCCCGACAGTTATAAACAGCAATAAGAAACTGTTACCAACGAGGTTGCGACTGCGGACCGCTACAGGTGAAAATGCCAACATTCATGGAGAAATCCAGGTACAATTAGGAATTGGAACAGAAAAGTTCGTCCATACTGTTATAGTTGCTGACATCGAAGAGGATGTTATATTAGGAATGGACGTAATGAATACGCATGGATTCCAATTGGATTTAAGGAATAAGGTAATCAAAGTTGGTAACGAGGAGGTATTTCTCCATCCACATGATGACAACACTATGCAAGCAGCCGTTAAAGAAGATACAGTCGTGCCTGCGAGAAGTGAAACGATAATAGTAGCGCGGCTACAGGGAATTTCGGACGAAGGAACACCTGTTATGATGGAGCCTTGGAATCATGACGACGAAGTTGGCCGTGGAATCATAATTGGAAAAGAATTAGTGACTTCGGCTAAAGAAATTCCTGTGAGACTTATTAATGTCAATGACTACCCAGTGACCATCAAGAAAGAGACAAAAGTAGGAACTTGTGTACCTGTCACATCCATAATCCGTCAGACGACAACGTCTGATAATTCCAACGATAAATTTGATCAAATGGTTGCGGTTGCTGGACAGTCTCTGAATCAGATTGAGAAAAGGAAATTAAGGGAATTTCTTCGGCAGTATCGTGATATTTTCGTACCGAAAGGAGGAAAGACGGGAAGAACTACCGTTGTTAAGCATAAAATTGATACTGGTAATGCTAAGCCAATTCGTCAAACAGCTCGACGATTACCACAGGCGAAAAGAGAGGAAGCTGAAACGATTGTTCAGGAAATGAAGAAAGACGGGGTGATAGAACCTTCTACGAGCCCATGGTTCTCTCCGGTGGTCCTGGTTAAGAAGAAAGACGGAACAACGAGGTTCTGTGTGGATTACCGTTTGCTGAACAACGTTACCAAGAAAGATAGTTATCCTCTGCCTCGGATCGATGACACATTAGACACATTGGCTGGAAGTAAATTATTTTCTACTTTGGACTTGAAGTCTGGATACTGGCAGGTAGAAATGGACCCGGTAGATAAAGAAAAGACAGCCTTCACCACAGGATCTGGATTATGGCAATTCAACGTTATGCCATTTGGACTTTGTAACGCTCCTGCGACATTTGAGAGGCTTATGGAAAATGTGTTGAGAGGCTTATCTTGGAAAACATGCCTAGTTTATCTAGACGACATAATCGTCTTGGGGAAGACATTTGAAGACCATCTGAAGAATTTAGAAAACGTTTTTAATCGACTTAAAGCTGCCCAATTGATGTTAAACCCCAAGAAGTGCCAGCTATTTCAAGGTAAAGTTAATTATCTGGGTCATATAGTCAGTAAAGAAGGAGTGGCCGTGGATAAGGGAAAAATCGATTCTATTAAGGAATGGCCAAAACCAACTGACAAACATCAAGTGAGAAGTTTTCTGGGACTGTGTACTTACTACCGGAGGTTTATTAAGAAGTTTGCAGATATCGCTAAACCATTAACGCGACTTACAGAGGAAGCAAGAGAATACCGCTGGGATGTAGACTGCCAGAATGCCTTTGAAACCTTAAAAAAGCATTTAATCACAGCACCAATTTTAGGGTATCCACTGCCAGAAGGAGAGTTCATCTTAGATACAGATGCAAGTAATGTGGGAATTGGAGGAGTGCTGTCTCAGATTCAAGGAGGACAGGAAAGAGTCCTTGGATATTTTAGTAAAGTTCTCTCAAAACCTGAGCGAAATTATTGCGTCACGAGAAGAGAACTTCTGGCAGTAGTGAAATCAGTAGAGCACTTCTATCAATACCTCTATGGAAGAAAGTTTTTAATCCGAACCGACCATGCCGCCCTTAAGTGGTTGATGCAGTTTAAGAATCCAGAGGGTCAGATAGCCAGGTGGATCGAACGACTCCAAGAATATGATTTTAAGATTGAGCACCGGGCCGGAGTTAGCCACCGAAACGCTGATTCTCTTTCCAGAAGGCCATGCCCAGCAGAGTGTTCCCACTGCAACAAAACGGAATCCAAGGAAGCAGCAGTGCTAAGAACGACGGTGATCAACGACGACTGGACGCCTACCAAGATCAGGGAAGAACAAGAGAGAGATCCAGTTATACAGAAAATCCGAAAATGGAAAGAGGAAAACCGTCGACCACCTTGGCAAGAAATATCGAACCTAGGCTCAGTAGTTAAGACATATTGGGCCCAGTGGGACTCATTTATCATGGAAGATGGCTTGCTCAAACGAGTCCTGGAAAATGATGACGGTTCAGAGAAGAGAAGACAGTTGGTGATTCCAAAGAGCAGAATAGCCGAAGTGCTTCGTCAGTTACACGACAGTCCATCAGGAGGGCATTTTGGTGTGAAGAAGACCCTTCAGCGAATTCGGGAACGGTTTTATTGGATGAACAGTTCCGACGATGTAAAAGACTGGTGTAAGAAATGTACTATTTGTGCTACGAGTAACGGGCCTTATCGAAAAAGGAGAGCTCCTATGAGACAATATAATGTTGGAAGCCCGTTTGAAAGAATAGCTTTGGATATTGCTGGGCCGTTTCCAGAGAGTGATAATGGAGGCAAGTACATGTTGGTAGTAATGGATTACTTCACTAAGTGGGTCGAGATTTACGCACTTCCAGACCAGAAGGCGGCCACCGTTGCAGATAAGTTGATCCAAGAATATATCAGCCGATTTGGAGTGCCTTTGGAGATCCATAGTGACCAAGGCAGGAACTTCGAAAGCGATTTATTCCAAGGAATATGTGATAGACTAGGTATGAAGAAAACAAGAACTACGGCTTATCATCCGCAATCGGATAGTATGGTAGAACGAATGAATAGAACAGTTGGCAAATATTTGACAAAGATGGTGTCCGATCATCAGCGAGACTGGGACCAATATCTCCCGTTCTTCACAATGGCCTACAGATCTGCTGTTAATGAATCAACAGGCCAGACACCAGCCAGAGTCCTATTCGGACGCGAGATGCGACTACCTTGTGATCTAGAGTTTGGGTGTCGACCTGGAGAAGATGTAGCAGGTGAAGATTATGTGATCGAATTGCGAAGAAGAATGGACGATGTACACGAGTTGGTCCGTTCCCATCTCCAGATCGCTAGTGACCGAATGAAGAAACGGTACGATACGCAAGCCGAAAAGGGGTGTTTTAAGAAGAACGACAAAGTCTGGCTTTATAATCCCAAAAAGCGAAAAGGTTGTTCCCCCAAGTTGCAGCAGTTTTGGGAGGGTCCATACCTCATTATGGAAAAGATCAATGATGTCATTTATCGAATAAGCAAGATTCCGAGGGGAAAGCCGATGATAGTACACCATAATCGGCTGGCGTCTTTCGAAGGCGACCACGACGTAGATGAAGAAGTGGAAATAAACCAAGTCCAAGATGTGTCTGACCTCACGTTTGAGGAATTCATGGGTGCCTATGGAGGTACCGGTAAAGCAAGACATGGTGTTACCACTGAAGAAAGGCAAGATCTACTCGCGCTTCCCGATGACTACTCACTGGCCCTTACCATCCCGGCCAGTATCAAAGATGCACCAGGGTTGGCATCCGTCTTTCGAAGGAAGTTTGGTCGAGTTGCAGAACTTCAATGCCAAGTGCCAGCTCCTGGTAAAACCTTGAAACTTCAAGATGCATCACGTTACCTTTTCTACCTGGTAACAAAAGACACTGCCCGTGACCAACCTACCTACCGAGATGTATGGGAAGCCTTACTTCAGTTGAGAGAGCACGTACTAGAGTCCGACGTGCAAAAGTTAGCCATGCCAAAGTTGGAGTGCCGCCAATTAGATTGGAGGGTTATCCGAAATATGGTGGAGGAGATGTTTAAAGACACCGAAGTCCAGGTGTTAGTCTGTTGCAATCCGCATAGTTACTGGTGCGGAGAGAAAACCGTCCCTTGTCATTTCTATACAACTGGAAGTTGTAAAAGAGGGTCCAGTTGCCGATATCAGCATGTCGTTCCAGTTCCAGTCCCGACAAGGTTCCAGGAGGAACCATCTTTTAAGAGGGGGGCAATGTTACGATTTTAAATGTTATGGCGTATAGAACTGTAAATATTTTATGACTAATTCTTTTGTATTGATTCTCGTAATTTCTAGGTCAAAAATATACCTGACATCATTTGGGTCCCCTTCGCTAAACAAACAACAATCGAATGTTCTGGGGACGACAAGCCGATAAAAAACATACCAGTTTTGAGACCAGGCGCCGCTGTGTCTACATCGAGAACAGCATGGTATTTTCTACACCTTTCTGTTTACAGGCTTGGAATTATATAAATAACGGAAGACTTTCATTAAGGGTCAGTCATAAGAAGATCGGGAAACCGCGATATTTAAATGTAACGAAACGTAACAAATAAATTTGTATTTAATAAGCTATTTAATAAATTAGTAATTAGTTATCGTGAGTTTTAATAAATTAGAATATAGACAATAAATTAGAATAAAGACAAATAAACTAGAACAATATAAATATACATCACACTATTTTGTTATGAACCCGAAGTAAATAAGTTTATTATTGAGTAAAAATTACAGGTTTTGTAACTTTTTAAAAATCGTCTACCTCAATACCAGCCCTAACCATAACCGAGCCTCCTCTGTAGGTTATTCTGCCGGAAATATTACGTTGGGCAAATCGTTCTCCTTTTCTTCTCCAAGTTTTTTTAAGTCTTTATACCACTGCTTCCCCATTTTTTGAATTCGTCTATTAGTATTCAAAAAATGGGGATTCGAGGTTAATACCGAAAAGACACAATACATGAATATAGGAGGCATCGGTCAAGACATGGAAACAGAAAGCGGATTAATTAAAAACGTTGATCAGTACGAATATCGCGGAGTTACACTAAGCGAAGACGGGAGAGACGACAAAGATATAACAAGAAAAATAGGAAAAGGAAAAAACATGATAAAAACACTACATCCGATCCTGTGGAATAAAACTTTAACTAAGAAAACAAAGAAAAATATATATCAGGCTATGATTCAGCCGGTGCTGACGTATGGGTCAGAAGTGTGGGTCTTTAACAAGAATATGTCACAAAAACTCCTCTCAACGGAAATGATGTACTGGAGAAGATGTTCCGGGTTAACTTTGTTTGACCACATAAGAAATGAAAACATAAGAGAGAGAATGAAAGTAAAGAACACAATAATGGATACGATAGCCGAAAAACAATTAAAATGGTATGGACACCTGAGACGGATGAACGAAGAAAGGATACCACGAAAGGTTTGGAACTGGAGACCTACACAGAGAAATAAAAGGGGAAGGCCAAGAAAGAAATGGATATCCAATATTCATATAGAAATGGAAAATAGAGGTCTTCAAGAAGGAGACTGGGCCGATAAGAAATTATGGCGATTGGTATGCGAGAAGCGACAAAATTAAAGTTGCAAACACTCGCTATATATATATATATATATATATATATATATATATATATATATATATATATATATATATATATATATATACATATATATATATATATATATATATATATATATATATATATATATATATATATATATATATATATATATATATATACCACTCTGCTTCATTGGAAACAAATAGGATTCTCTAGGAATCATGATTTTAATTCTGTATATCATACTTTAAAATGGCTTCAGTTTTTTGGATGGTCTGCAAAAATACATATTTTGAGCTTCATCAAGAAGCACTGGGTGAGGCACAAAGGACAGGCAGACGATTTTTAAAAAATCACAAAACCGGTAATTTTTACTCAATAACAAACTTATTTACTTTGGGTTCATAACAAAATAGCATTTATCACAGCTAGGTAAGGAAAATCACAGTCATGCGGTTATTATTTCTGACGATTCATAGCTGAAGGATGACTTGAAAGTTCGCGTAAACTCTTTCCAAGATTGTTCTCCCAACTTGATCGACATCCACGCGAATTTTCTCCTTCAAATAGTCTAGAGTTCATGGCCTGTGCTTGTATACAAAAGATTTCCTTGATGGATCTACATAGGAAATAATTGCAGATTTATAAATCTGGGGACTTCGGAGACCAATGAACATCATCCAATCAGTAAATAAGGAAACAACGGAAGAAACGGCGAATTACGTTTTTTCTGAAAAGAAACAGCTTGATTCTGATGAATATTAAAGTTTACGCAAAATTAACACTGTACAATCGTGGTAGACTCATTATTACGAACAAAATTGTCGTAAGCAACAACATGGTGCTCTATAGTCAATGGCTCCACAATATCGACTGTTGAAAAATGCGAAAAATGCACAATTCGAACAGCACTTTTCCCACCACTACTGGCCTAAAGGTCAAAAAATTCAAGCTATTTAAAAAAAACATCTGTCCTTTGTGCCAGACCCATACTAAAAAACTTATGTTTTATTTATTTTTAATCTGGCATCTTTATTTAATATTAATATTTTTAGACGGTACTTAACAATTAATTGTAACGCCAATTTAATTTTTATTTTCTTTTGACGTTTTAGTTTTCAATGCGGTAATCGTGTAATTTAAATATATCTCTCTGTTCTATGAATGGTTTAGCTATTAAAATATAATTTCTTGTAGAAAATAATTGGTTTGCTTTTAGACTCAAAACTACATAAAACAGACTTGTAGATTATACTTTTTATTCTGCTCTTGCGTCCCATACTACTTCTGTTTCAAAAACCAACAGTGTTTTAATTTCTCTTCTAGTCTTAGCTCCTCTATTATAGGTTATTCCACGAATATACGACTGGTTATTCTACGAATTTTGGATTATTGCGACAACGAATATTTTACTCTGCAAGTAAAAGTTTGAAAGTAAATTGGTCTAAACAGTATTCTAATAAAATGGATCTATTGTTAATTTGACACTTAAACTAAAATTAACTCAGTTAATAGATGTTCAGATAGACACAAAATTTATTGTGAAATTTAATCCGAAAATAAAAAAAAAATACGCAAACGGTCCTACAAAGAAATATAATGACGTCTATAAAGCCAAAATGTTTTCATAAGACATTTGGGTTGGGTTTCCGTGAAATGTGAACACCAAAGAGGCGTGCCGAGTTTCTTTGATATTACACTATTTTATTACTTTATTAGGTACTGCAATTGTAATAAAAGAAATATACTATTTTTAATATAAATGAAAAGAAATTGGCAGAACGATGGGTCAGGAACCAGAAAAATTATCTAATATTTCACTTTGTTAGTTTTAAAAATGTGTTTGCTTTGCGTGGATGTACTCTTAAAAGTTCCGAAAGTAACGGGTATAACATACCAGCTATTGATAGTTAAAGTACTGAATCGTTACAGATTAAAAAGTAACGAAAATTTACATACAGTTTCATATTATATCGTCGACTGATTTTAGTTTTAAAAACCATCCGTATAGAGGTGTCCGGTGAAGAGAGGTGCCGTTAAGAGAGAGTTTAGTGTAGTGTATTTGTTTATTGAAGCCAAAAATGCCAGGACGTTTTTGGATATATAGACAACTTTATATTTAATGTACTTTCTAATTGTAAAGTTCTGTGAATCTGATGGTTGATGATAGTTTTAGGAGATTAGAAGAATTAGAAAATAAGTTTTTTTTTTGTTTTTTTAATACTAATTGAATAGTCGACCAAATAAATTACACTATTTAATCACCTAAGTATTGTTACACTTCATTTAAATCACTTAATTCAAAAACCAACTTGTTTACAATACTAAACTCAATGATAGTAATTATATACTTCAAAATCCGAATTACAACTGTTCTATAAACTGTCAAGTCTATATTTATATTATAACTTCATATTTAAATCTAAGGTTTATATCTGGCATAACAGTATTTTAAAAATGGGAAGAATTTACCATTGTACAAATCAGCTCATTGGACCATTTAAATCGACACCTTAAAGAAAATTTATAAAACAGTCGTATGTGGAATGGAGTATATACATTGAATTTCTTAGCATTTACCCAAAATGTTATTTTAAAGCTTGATATCGATTAATTGAAAATTAAACACCTTTTTAAACTTATGTAGTATACTTATCAGCGCCTTATTTAACAGTTAGTAAAATTAAGCACCTACATCACTGTTCACAAATGACTAAGCAAAGAGAAGATGGTATCACTGACCCCCCAACTCGCTATGGATTCTGTCATTCACATGGGCACCTCCTGTCAAATTATAGTACAATTATAATTTGGTTTTTAACTTCATACCTGCTGAGTATCTTCTTAATCTTTTCCTTATAAAGATCAACGTAATAACTTTTCAAAATTAAAAAGATGTTTATTTAGTATTAACCATTAGCATTGGCAGAACGTGTAATATGTCTTCGCAGGTAGTAATAATTCTCATCCAATATTTTTTTAACATTTTTAATTTTTTTTAGAATTTTTTCATATCAAAAAATATATTAAAAATTCTATTGTAAAGTAAAGATACAAAACCTTAGAGACAGTTCCAATAATAACTATTATTATTTTTATTTATTAATACCTCAACTTCAAAAGGGCATTGGCCAAAAGTTTTATCATTTATGTAATTTATTTACGAAACACAAGTTTAATTATCAATTCCTTTTATTATTTACGTCAGTTAACATTGCTTGTGAGGTATCTTGCAATTTTTATTGGTCTTTTTATGATGTAAATAAGATATTCCAGCAAATAGTTGACAAAACTAAGCATAATAGCAGTAATAATAGGTGAGAGGGGTATGACCTATTCTCATCACCATCATCATCAGTGGTGCTACAGTCCTAGTTGACTCTCGACCTTTCTCAGTCTATTTTGCCAGTCGTTTCTCTTTATCGCCAACTGTTGACAGTTTGCTACGCCAGCTTTCTCGCATCCTCGTGAACATTATTCCTCCATCTTAGTCTTTGTCTACCTTTACTCCTATTTTCTACTAAATCCGCTAATAGGGTTTGTCTGGGTGAGTAATTTTTATTTGTTCTTGATACAAGTCTAGCCCATCTAAGCCTACCTATTTTTATGAAAGATATTACATCTCTACCATTAAATATTTCTTTAGACTTCTCGTACAATTTGAAATTATATCTCCTTCTCCAAATACCATTCTCATATATATATATATATATATATATATATATATATATATATATATATATATATATATATATATATATATATATATATATATATATATAATTTCTGTGTAGTATTTTCCTTTCGAAGACGAGCATACCATTTGCGTCTGTTTTGACGATGGTTCATGTTTCTGACCCATATGTCAGCAGAGGTAGGATGAGTGTTCTATATATTGATAGTTTGGTTTGTTGGATGGAATTTTTATTTTTTAGCTGCTTATTTAGTTTAAAATAACATTTTTTGTTAAATAAAAGGCAGATATCGAGCACAGTTTTTATTAAATCTTGCCCAAGTACTTTCGCTCCTAGAGCATCTTCAGGGGCATTTCGTCAAAATTATAGGCTATCCAACAATGTTGTGAAAGTCATAAACAATAAATTGAATGTCATTAAATGGAAATGAAAATTACGGCCTGATTTCTCATTCAATCTATTTCCGGATCGTTCAAATGGACCGGTTTTTTATTTATTACTTGGAATTTCTGCCAGCTAGTCGAAGGGTCGTAAAATATAGAACTTATTAGTCAATAAACAACATATTTACAGGTTTTTAATATGACTCATGTTTTTTACGTAACAGTATACTAATGAGTGATGGACTATTAAGCAAAAGATAAAAGACTCATAGATGTCTTAGAAATGCTCTATTGAAGACAAATGCTCACAATCCGCTTGGCAGCTCGAAGCATAAAGTAGTCAATGCTAGCCAAGAAAACTAAACATCACAAAAAAATATTTAGTACGCAAGTAACAAAAAAAAAAAAAAAAAGAAATAGTAGGCTATTCCAGTTAAGTTTGAGAGGAGTTGAACTCAAAAAGTTTACCACACATGGAAAGATTGAAGATGAAAAAGGAAGAGAAAGTTCCCGTACCTGGAACCGATTGTGGTAACCATTGGCGTTCTGCTGTAACAATGTACGAGAATTTCATATAATGGAAAAAATTGGAGCAATACCTATCGGAGAGATCATTTCATGAAGCTATGATCACGGTACACGTCATTTAGTTTTTTCTGTATCGGCTAAATATCTATGTCATGTGCAGTAAAATTAATTCATTGATTCCAAGCACAGCTTTTGGCATTGGAGTATAAATGAACCTCAGAGAAAATTAGTCTGGATTGTATGTGACTTTATATGCCGTTATTTGTAATATGGACGGCGTTATGCATCACTAGACCAACCGACATGAAGGTCGTTTGGTCTAGTAATGCGTAACTGAAATATCACTTTTAGGGAGTGAATAATAGCCCACAAGATAGTTTTTGTTTTTGGATATGGCAATAAAAGTCGTTGTTTTGAACATTTTATATTACTTAAGAAATTAATCAAAAATATAAAAAAACTTAAATATAAAAAAATTCCGAATATTGTAATATTATTAAGTAAACATTAATCATCTTGCACCTCAAAGTCTAACTCTCCATCAAATCCGTGAATGTCATCTTCAACTGTATTATTACTGAACAGGGAGCGGTACAGAGGTTTTGCATCATTTGGTATTAGATGCATTAAAGGTTTTAAGTCGTTAAGCTTAGGGACAAAACGTGGCTTGCCTGTGGGCCAAAGTGGAATCAAGTGGTTACTTAGGAATTGCATTGCAACGGGCCGTCCTCTTTGAAGTTTCTTGTGCAGATCTACTTCAACTTCACTAATATTAAAATCCCTTTTTATAAAAATACTCAGTGGTTTATCCTTTCTTATTTCAATTTGCCTCGTTTTAAGCCAGCTTACCTTACTGTTTTCTGTGTCTGATTTACGGTTTGTAATCATATTTTCCATCTTCTTCGTTCCAACGAAATCTTCTTTTTTCATTCTGTGAACTACTAATGGGGTCTTTTTACGAGACTTCTTCATAACGTTTAGGTAATCATCAACGGTATATAAACGTTGTTGAAATTTTAGGGCACTTTCAATATCTCCAAAATCACTATCATTGGGTAAAAAGCTATGACCAGAAAAGAGATAGCGTATTGTAATTTTTTCAATGGTGGAATGGGTTTCTAAAATCGTTTTTAGAATCAAAACTATTTTGATGTTGCGGTTTTGGTCGCCACAATGTTTCTTAATACAACTGCCTACTTCCTGGGCTCCCCGGCCAGCTTCCCCTTCTAGCCAAACATAACAATGACCTTTGTTATCCTTGCCGCTATGGATACCAAGGTTGTAAACACATAATTGACGCATATAATATACCATATTTGTTGGGGTTCTCGGAAGGGGAAGAGTTTTTTCTAAATCAAAACAAAAGGTCTCCACTTCTGGTTTATCGTTACTCATCTTCATGTCTAGCTTTCTTCTAGATTGTGCATTTTCCGCTTCTTCTAAATGTACATTTTTTTCTGCCTCTAACTTGCTTAATAATATTTGTTCGTTATCTGAGCAATTTTTAATTTCTAATTCTAAACAATCACATCTATTACAGGTATCTTTTTTTAACTTTTTTCTTTGAAGATTAAATCGTGTTAAAAATATGTTTTTGTAAAATGTAAATTTAACGTGATCATTGTGTTCTTCTTCAAGATAAAACTCATACATTTTATTTAAAGTTGTGTCTTCTGTTAGGTATTCCCTTTTTGTGTTAGCCCTTCTGTAGTGTGACTTGTACTTGGGGAATTTCATTATGTGCTCAATTACTTTTTGCACACTTTGAATTGACTTTGCAACTTGATATTCGCAAGGTCTGTAAAAAGAAAGGTTTACAAACTGTCACAGTAGATATTGTGTATATCCTGGTAGTATTTCTCGTGTTACTTGTTTTTGCTCTTTTACGCTTTATTGGAACTTCGGAAATATTTGAACAAATTATAGCCCTCTGGCTATCATGAGATTCAACATTGTAAAACTTATCAAATTCTTTTTTGGCATTATCCACACCAATCTTTTCCAAACATTTACACTTAACAAAGATACATACGGAACTGTTTTGATTCTTTACATGCATTTCTCTGCGTTACGTAACTCCTGTTTTGAATACAGCTTTTTTTTCTTGATTCACGACTTTGATTAACATACTTACGTTTTCTCCCTTTTCTTGGTCTTCCCTTGGGCGAATTCGCTTTTGTAATAATACTGTTTAATGCAATTTTCTCTTCTGGATTTTGCTCCTGCTGAGGAATAATATTACTTGTGTCTCCTGAACTTGAAGGCATCTGAAGTGATTGATTGTCGAAATCGGCTTCTGGTTCTGGTAGTTCAACCCCCGGAACTTGAATGGTATTTTCAATACAAATTTCATTGTCAGGACTATTCTCATTATTTAATGGAACATTATCTAATTATCAAGTAACTGGCACAAGTTCTATAAGGTCAACGCTATCATCCAGTGCTAATGGATGTGTTTGAGTCTGCAAAAAATAGAAACATTACAATAAAACTAAATCAAAATATTTACCAAAGTGTAATGCCTTACTTCCTTATAACTCCCTTTTCTTGGTCTTCCCTTGGGCGAATTCGCTTTTGTAATAATACTGTTTAATGCGATTTCCTCTTTTGGATTTTGCTCCTGCTGAGGAATAATATTACTTGTGTCTCCTGAAGTTAAAGGCGTCTGAAGTGATTGATTGTCGAAATCGGCTAGGTTCTGGTAGTTCAACCTCCAGAACTTGAATGGTATTTTCAATACAAATTTCATTGTCAGAATGTTTCTCATTATTTAAAGGCTCATTATCTAATTCCCAAGTAACTGGCACAAGTTCTATAAGGTTAACGCTATCATCTGGTGCTAATGGATGTGTTTCAGTTTGCAAAAAAATGCAAACATTACAATAGAACTAGATCAAAATATTTACCAAATTATAATCAAGAAATATTCATCAAATTAGGGGCCGTTTGCTTATTTGCAGTTATTTCGGCAACACTGTATTACAAACTAAGCAAAAGTACTACAAAATAAATCCACATTAAGTAGCTGACATAAATTTAATTTAACAACACATACTTAGATATTTACATATATGAAAATTCCAACTTTGTCACAAAAAACTGATAAAATGTTGGAACAGATATACGATCAGTATACCATAATATTTATAAATATTTATTTTATTTGCTTTCCTGCACATCTTCTAGTTTATGTGATACCATCGCACTGGCAATCATTTGTCCATATTTAATTGTACTTCTAACGATAATTATATTAAAAAAATTCAAGTAAAAACTGCCCCTACTTAACCTAAACGCCTCAACAAGTTGTTGTCAGCAACGCAGATGTACGTATATTGCCAAAATATTCGATTTACGATTATTGAAACTCATGGCCTTGGCGCTTGGTCTACTAATGCAAAACTAATACACAAAATTTGTCGCTTGGTCTAGTCATGCAAAATTTGAAATCCACAATAAGTAGAAAGAGAAAGGCGCTTGGTCTTTTTAAATATTACTCGTTAACCGTTACTATTAGACTAATGGCATTTATTTTATATATAGTTTATGCTATTTCCCACCAGAAAGCGCCATAATCCACAATTTGAGAAAATGGCGCTTGGTCTAGTGATGCATAACTCCGTCCATATAATGTAAATTTTACAAAGGAAATCACAATTAGACTACATTATTGACATCTTTTTTACTAACTCAAATTAAAAAGCAAGTAGGTAATAAATATTAAGACTGAAACACAGGAATTTATTCTTTAACGTCTGAAGCATTTAATAATAAGACGTAAGAAGCATGTATCAGAAAATATATATTTATATCGCTTACAGGCACGTTTAATCGATACTTCTTAATTTTTTATAATTTGTTATGTTCGTCAATTATTATGATGTAACTAGACATTAGAAAATTACAGGTGATCCCTGTAAGAGCGCTGCTATGCCACCCTCTTATTATTATCATAATTTCGACCCACGCCGCATTCCTTAAGTTCCAATGAAATAGCGGCTACAACGTTGGACAAATATAAATCTAATAGGCCAGTCGAAAGTTGCAGGAGGTAATTAAAACAAATCTTTGTTAACAGTCATCAAATTTTAAATTTATGTAATTAAATACTTTCTGATAGAATCAATATTAGATATTTATGCACAGCGGGGACACTTCTCAATGATAGATCCACATCTGACGGCTAACCGTAAACTTATTTAAGCTAAATTTATTTCTTCTTCTTCAACTGCCGTCTTCGTTCCTAAGTTTGGCTATCATCAAAGCTATGCGTATTTTTGATGCTGCAGATCTAAACAGTTGGTAATTGGTGCAATTGTACCATTCTCTCAAGTTTTTCAACCATGAATGCCTTCTTCTTCCTATAGATCTCTTTCCCATTATCTTTCCCTGTATAATCAATTGCAGCAACTGGTATTTATCTCCCTCATAACATGTACCAAATATTGTAGTTTGCGCTTTTTAACAGTAAGTATCAGCTCTTTCTCTTTCCGCACTCTCAGCAAAACCTCCACATTTGTTACTTTCTCTGTCCAGGGTATACTTAATATTCTACGATACATCCACAACTCAAATGCTTCTATCTTTTTGGTATCGACCTTTTTCAATGTCCATGTTTCCATCCCGTAGAGGAGAACTGACATAACGTAACATCTCAAAAGGCGAATTTTAAGTTTTAGACTTAGATCTCTTCCGCAGAACACCTTTTTCAATTTAGTAAATGTTGCTCTAGCTTTCTCTAAATTGTGGCTCTAAATTTATTTAGATATTCTAATTTATATAAACATATATAGAAATACATAAAAACGTATATACAGGGAACCACAAACAAAGGAACAAACTGTAAAAACTCTTACTGAAAATCTACGAATAAGAAGAACTGAACTGAATAAAAGAAGCTATAACATTGATCAGAAATGGGAAAATATAAAAGTAGCACTAATTAAAACAGCAAATGAAAACTTACAAACAAAGAAAAGAAAACATAAAGACTGGATGACTGAAGAAATACTACTATTAATACAATTATTAATGAACGAAAGAAAATCATTCAAAACAAAAAATCAAATTAAATATAATGAAACTGATCGATTAATTAAAAAGGGAATAAAATAAGCTAATGAGATAATGTTACATAAGCAGTGCCAAGAACTAATAGAAATTGAGAAAAATATGACTTTTTAACATGTATAAAAGAATTAGAGAATTATCAGGAATGAGAAAAACATTTCAAACTAGGCAATTAAGAGATGAAAGTGGTGATGGATGATGAAAAAATGCAGAAATGGACACAATATATAGCACAACTTTTTGAAGACAAAGAGAGAACAGAAGCACCAAAACAATTTAAGGATGATACTGGGCCTGACATTATACGTGAAGAAATTGAATATGCAATGAAACAAGCGAAAGCTGGTAAATCTCCCGGGCCTGATGAAGTTCCTACTAAATTACTCAAAATTGTAAATACTGAATCTATTGATCTTCTTTTGGATCTATTTAATACCAATAGAACAGGTATAATACCTAAAGAATGGCTCCAATCAACATTCATACTGCAACCCAAAAAAGCCATTGCAAAGGGGTGCAATGAACATCGCACCATAGCCTTAATGAGCCATGCGTGAAATTGTTTTTAAAAGTAATTCACAACAGAATACATAAAAAATTAGATGAAGCATAAGTCATACACAAATTGAATTTAGAAAAGGACTGGGAACACGAGATGCACTGTTTGCAGTAGGTGTTTTTTTGCAGAGATGCTTAGATATAAATCAGGAAACATATGCATGTTTCATTGTTTTTTAGAAGGCATTTGACCGAGTGCAGCATATTCGGATTAAAGACATTTTATTAAATAAAAACATAGACAGTAGAGACATTAGAATCATATGTATCCTCTAAACAGCAAAAGTGAAAGTCCATATCCATATTCGCTGTGGGGTCCGCTAAGAGTGTATTTTATCACCCTTGTTATTCAATTTATACAGTGAAGCTATCTCAGAATTAGCGATTGCCAAGGTCAGTGAGAGCCTTATAATATACGGTGAGCCACTTAATAACATAAGATATGCTGACGACACCGTCCTTCTGGCAGGAACACTAGAAGAATTGCAACACCTTGCTGAACAACTAAATAGATATTGCAACGATTATGGACTAAAAATAAATTTAAAGAAAACCAAGTTTATAGTATTTACAAAAGCACAAAACATCAAAGTTAAGCTTATTCTAGGTAATACAGAAATTGAACAAATATCTTCGTACAAATACCTTGGAGCATGGATCACAGAAGATACTGATCAGACAAAAGAAATAAGATGCCGCATTGAAATTGCACGGTCAAATTTTAATAGAATGAGAAAACTTTTTTGTAATCACGATATCAATATATCACTCCGGATAAGAATGCTTCAGTGTTGTATTTTGTCTACCCTTTTGTATGGAGTTGAAGCTTGGACACATTAAAAAACCAACATTAAAAACCTAGAAGCAGTTTTAAATTCCATAAACATCAGAAAATTGGAATATTTGGGGCACATTATGAAAAGTGAAAAATACGAATTACTAAGGAATATAATGCAGGGTAAAATCAAAGGCAGAAGAAGCGTAGGAGGACGTAAAATCTCGTGGCTACGAGTTACACAATTTAATGTAGCATATAAAATCGTCGCTTGGAGTATCATGTACTCAATCCTGTTACATCCTGTTATATCTATGTTACATCCTGTTTATAGATTTTCATAAGGTATTTAATTGTCTTATTAGAAGTTAATGGCAGTACCGATGAAACTTATAAAACTTGTGATGATTACTTTGGCAGGCCCTCACGGAAAGGCATGCGTAGGAGGAAAGACACATAGACCTTTTCTACAATAGAGTGCGACAGTGGGAGTGTTTATCTGTTAATATTTGAATTAAACTCCTCTCAAGATAGTAGTACAAAAATTAAGGTTAAGTGAAACCATTGTGCATAAGTCAAACACTGAATCTTGTTAAGGATCTGTATCGATAATTGAAATTCGGTAGATTTCTGAGATTGAAAAAAAAAAAGATTTAATCGTTAGGGATGAAAAAAAAAAATTAAGAGAAAATTAAATACTCGAGAATGTCTGCTGATCAAACTAGACTAAACTCTCATAACGCTTTTAGTGAGTATTTTAACTTTCAAGGTGTTACTAATTTCATGTATCTAGAATCGCAGATTTCTTGCAGTGGTCATCTTCATAGTTTTAATCATGTTCCGAGGCTGTACATTTTTTCTTTGAGAAATATTCGTTTTTACGATTGGTAGGTTGCTAACCTTGCCAATCAGCTTGCCACGCCTTTTATCCTGGTTTGGGACCAGCTGTAGTAACCGCACAGCTACTCAATCCACCTAAACGGAAGTAAAAGATCAAGTAAATAGAGCAAACAGAGCAGCAGGTTCCCGAATGAAACAATATGGAGAAATAACAATATTATAAAATAAATGAAAGGCATAATTTACAATTACATTAGACCAATAATGACATACGTGGCATAGGTATGACCTGACACAGAAAGGACAAAAAGGATATCAGAAACAGCAGAGATGAAAACACTAACAAATTAATAGTAAAACAGAGCTATAAAACATAGTCAGAAGCACAGATATACGACATAAATACAAGGTGGAGAACATCAATGACTGGGTAAAAAATAGAAGAGTAAAATGGAACGATTTCATGTCTATATATAAAGAAGAAAAAGAGAATCGCAGATTGAATAGTACAATAAAGTAAGAAGATAATCTTAATTATAACGAACAACACTATTTAATTTGTTAATTTAAACCTACTTACTCCACATTGCTGTCCGCAGAAACTAAAATTAATTTTAATTACAGATCTTTGATGGGATCAAGTGACACCTTTGCTGTTGAAATCTTGCATGGCAAAGGCAAATAAGTTATCTCTTGAAATTAAAAAAAAAAACTTGGAAAGCTCTACGAACTGCATGATTTGATAGAAGGAAAGGACATACATTTGTAAATAGGAGAAAACTGGCCTGACTTAAATACGTGGAAAGAATGCTTCTGAACAGACTCAGAAAAAAAACTTTATACAAAAGAATGGAAGTGACTTCTTCTTTTTATTGTTGTCAAAGTTGTTCAAGAAGTGGTCGTCAAAGGTTGGCGACCACTTCTTTAAACGCTTCGCTATCTTTAGCAACGTGGAAGAGACTAAGGAGAAAAATAGACCAAAAAAGCGATGACTGAAGGATGTGGAAAATAATTTAAGAGAAGAGTATTAATATTTTAATAAACATATTATAAACATTATGTTTGTTTGATTTTGATTTTGTTGGTTTGTTTATACTGTTTGACAATAAGGCTCAGCCCTTACTGTCAAACAGTTTGTAACGATTTTAATTATATATTATTATATTATATAGTTCATAATCTATTATCAACTATATCAAACAGTATATAATTCTACAACTTTTTAGAAATGTCCCTCTAATAATGAAAAAATATTTCTGACAACTGAAAAAATAAAATCAAAGGAAAAGATGATTTTTCTATCGTTACTTGTCATCAGTACTATCAAATTTAATAACAACTCAAAATAGTGATAAATTAAGGACTACACTATTAATATCATTATCACAAGATAATTAACAGTATTACTTATTTGTATTTAATAAACTATACATTCCACCAGTAAATAAAATTTATTGTTTATTGAAACGAGTAGTAACAGTACTATAGAGACGGAAAAAAGTTTCTTTCCATTACTTTTTGTCTGTTTTGTTTATTGTTTGTCCTTTTTATATTTGAACATACTCCTACAGTTATTTGTCTCTATGATGTGTTCATTCAATTTTAACTGACTTTCTTTCCTGATCCTACTATCATTCATGGTAGTTAGTCATCCACGTTTTTCTTTCTTTCCCATAATATCGTCGTTGATTGTTTTTTTGGCCTATCTAGTATTATTTATTCTGGATACATGATGAAAGAGACATGGGACACAGGATATGCTCAAAGGAGCATGTCTAGACAAATACAATGCTAGACCATGTGCAGACAAATACAATGCTTCAGATAAGTATACCAAAGATATATAGGCATGCTATCCTTAGTGTATCAGATAGATATATCATTTAAATTTTACAATTAAATTTAAAATACACTTGTTCTTATGCTAAATAAAAATTATACCAACAGTAATTTGTAGCATTTTTGGAGTCACTGGTGTTCAGGAGCACATCCTTCTTACATGACCAAATTTATGATGTCTCTTGTAGCAAATTCTTCTTCTTCTACTTTTATGACTGTCATAAATCGTTGCGAATCATGTTATCCACCATATTCGCTATCGATATTTTATTGACAGAAGCTCTAAATATTGTAGTCGATGTTCCATACTACTGCCACAAAATAATAAACAATCAGAATGCCCACTCTACATGGAAAATTAGGTACGCGCATCTCGTTCGCGCATACGTTTCGCCATTTTTTAAAGGGAACCAGTGTTCATTGAAAATTTATGTGGTGTGCATAGAAAAATTAACCTGATTTAATTGACTTACGGCTTACCCGATTTAATTAAATTTAAATATAAACAATTACATACCCTCACAAATTATATGTCCATAAAGACCCATTACACCAAATGTGATTCTCAATCCGAGTCTGTGTTCTGTGTTTCCTTCTAAAACATGGCGATCACCTGCTGAAAAACTTCAAAGGCGGCATCTGAGAGTGGGCATTCTGATTGTTTATTATTCTGTGCTACTGTTTAAAAATTTTAGACAGTAGCAACTTAGTTCTTAACTTTAGCCAAAATTTTAAACCACGTTTGCTTTAATTAAATGGTTTATTCTTATTTTAGGCATTTTTAAACTGATGATGGAATTATTATTCCGAAAACGTTTATGTTATTTGATGTAGCCCTTTAAGAGTTTTTTAAATATACCCATTTACAAAGATTTAACCTCTTTTTGTGATACGTGGTAAACAGCCAGCTGCAGGAATTATTTTCTTTGTGGATTTTTTTTTAATTTTTTAGCCATGACTTTTTTTTGCCAAGACCACGTTTTCTACCTTGGATAGTTCACTAAATGATCAGTCACAAAAGTTCACATTTTTCAGTGTTTCTCATAATGTGACCGAAGTATTCCGTTAATCGCCATGTATCTTTCAACCGTGACTTTCAACCCTTACACCGACAACTCTTCTCATAGCCCACACTTCCCAAATTTGCCTCACCTTCTTTGCCTGACCTTCCTATATAAACGTCAATACCTTTAATCCTATTCAATAACGGTGTTTCTTTAAACAACAATTCTCTTTACACTATTGTCACAACCCCCCCTCCCAATTTTTCCGACCCTATTGTTAACTTCATAACCATCCACATCCATCATACCTCACCATTTTATCATTTTTCCCCTCTTCACGTCTACATGATATTCCTGTCCATTCTTCTTTTTTTGTTATTTCTCTGTCATTTCATATATCAACCATCTACTCATTAGTTTTAAACTCAGTAATCATTTAAACATAATCCAAAAATTTATCAGAATTCACTATTTCTGCCTTTACCAAAATCCTTAATCAACCATTGCTTCAATCTCTTAACCCACAACTTAGTACAGCGCACTCACACTTCAAATTTCAGGCTTTTTATAAACCGAATTTAATACAACCAAAATAGATTTTGTTCAGGGTGCTAGATGCTTTAAGCATGAAGGACCTTTATTATCTCTAATTTGTTGATTAATTCATTTATTTTCCTTTAACCCTTTTCCCCTTTTTCTTTAGTCATCTCTTTTACTTTTATTCTCATCGAGTCTCTGAGGAGCTCAGCATTTTCAATTTTAAATTTAATTCTATAGGTTATAACTTTAATTTCTTCAGCCGGAAGATTTCTAACCCTTATTCAATTTATTAGACTCACTTATATTAACCTATTTTACCATACAAGCAGTCTTAAATAATTTCATTTAAACACGAGGTCTTATATTTGCTACAAATATATACTATTCAATTTTACCTTGTCCTAGATATGAGCAACATAAAAGGACAATTTCATATATCTAAGCTAATCTGTCATAAATTACACTTTTTAGACTACACTCCCTACGACAAAGTGTAACATAGGCTGCCTAATGCATGCGTCATTCTCTTAAACATGACCTTTAACAACATCTGTAATTTTACATCTTTTATATCCAAAATTAATAATTAAAAAATTTTTTTAAATCCCAACACCTGGATTGCTGTATTCATTTTTAACATCATCAAAGTTTTTGAATCTTTTGGCAGTAGTAACACTATGTAAAACTAATATTGTTTCATGGTGCATTGATATTTTGTTTTCGACACCGTTCATAGGTATCTTGTCAATCAGTTACCAGCTGAAATCCGTTTGAAGAGGTTTACTCTCCGGATGCTGCTGGATCTCACTTAAGGCATGGGTGTATGTTACCTAAGGTAAAATTTAATTAAATATTAAACATCAAATATTAATAACAACATTATGTACAATTTTTGTTAACCTTATGTATTTTAAAGGGTTTTTACGCTAATATTTTGGTGGCTCAGGCATGTTAACCTGTAAGTATAACCATTTTGCTTTTTTAACCTTAGTCAAAATTTTAAACCACGTTTGCTTTAATTAAATGGTTTATATTTATTTTCGACATTGTTAACCTGATGATGGAATTATTATTCCGAAAACGTTCGTGTTATTTGATGTAGCCCTTTTAAGTGTTTTTTAGATACCATTTAAAAAGATTTAACCTCTTTTTGTGATACGTGGTATACAGCCAGCTGCAGGAACTATTTTCCTTGTGGATTTTTTTAAAGTTTTTAGCTATGATGTTTTTTTCTGCCAGGACCACGTTTTTTACTTTGGAGGACAGTTCCCTAAATGATCCGACATAAAAGTTCACATTTTTCAGTGTTTCTCATAATGTGACCGAAGTATTCCGTGTATCTTTAGTATATTTGCCAGTTATGTTGTTTTCATCTTATTTTCCGTTGAATATTTTTTTCTTTATAAGAAACTAGACATCGGACCCAAAACGGTATGAATGATTTAAATAAAGTTTTATGTTATGTAACGAGAAACAGTTGCATATTAATACACATATACATTGCATACATTCATGAAACAGTAAATTCTACAAAATACTAATAAAAAACAACTCATATTGAATTGTATAATCCAATGGCCCAATAGCTTAATAGCCCAATGACCAACTGTTAAAGTTAAAAAAAAACAAGAATAAACAGTTGTTGCATTACGTTTAATAAATTGTCTATGTTTTAGCATGTAGTTCACAAATTTTAAGTTTTAAAAATAATAAAAGATATTAAAATAATGTCAGGGTATTTTATACTAATTCTTATTTTCTACACTGGCCTATAAGAGATAGATTTGAACAGTAAAGGTACCTATAAGATTTTAAATAATATGAGCATCGCCTTTGAATGAAAGGAAAACACACCCTTGTTTATCAGAGGATGCTCTTCTAAGACTACTTTTGTAATTAATTAACAGCTGAGTCATTGATTATCACACCTAGATGAATAAGTAAATTTGAAAAAATCAGACAATATTAAATTCATTATTCGTATTTGTTTACAAAAAAAAATCAAAAAATTACCTTGCACAATATAATTTTATGGCATTTACTATCTGATACGAGATACAATATTTCAATACAAGAAGTCCTAATTTTGCGAATAAAATAGTTCTCAAAATACAAACATAACTATATTTATTAATGTTTGTACGTAATGTAATTATGTAATGTTTGAATACGATTTATAAAGTGGAAATTAAATCGTCAATAAACTTATTTTAAACTTCAATTGTGGCTTATTCCTATTGAATTAGTAAATAGTCAAGTATAAATCTAATTCGTAATTACTGGTACATTGATTTCTGTTTGCAAATAAAATTTTACGCCATATTTATGTTTTTTATTTTTTATTTATTGAAAGAAACAGAAGCCGACCTCGCCATAACATAGATTCGTCAATACACAGATTTTTTATAGGGCTATAAATGTCTGACATTTTGTTTTTAAAAAAGTGCAGTAATGATCAAACATTGTACAATCTATCGATAGGGGCAGCCTTGCCTACTTGAGGATTTTGTGCAAAATAGAGACACCGTAAAATGATCATAACTCTATTCTTATCCATAAACATTTTTGTCGGTAGACTATATAACTGGTTAGTCCTCCAATAGTTCCGAATTCTTGGTGATAAATGTATCCCCATAAAAAACGTAATGCTCAAAAACACTATTTCTCGTCTATAGCTAAACAGGTCTCCTGCGATTTATCCTTAAATGAGATCTTGGATTTATATCTTCCTTCTTCTTCTTATAATGCGTGCACCTATAGTGCATTGGCGAATTATCTTAAGGCCAGACGTCTGTCTTTTGCGGCATGCAAAAGATCGCCAGTGTTATTTATGCCTGTCCAGTTTTTTATGTTCCATAGCCACGACATTTGTTTGCAATCTACTCCTTTCTTGCCTTCAATCTTTCCCTGGATGATTAGTTAAGGGATTGCGTATTTTTTTTCCTCTCAGAATATGACCGAGGTATCTAATTTTTTGCACCTTCATCAAATTGAGTACTTCTCTTACAGTATTTGCCTTTCTTAAGACTTCCCGTTACTCACCCTCGTTTGTTCCTCTCTCCCTCGTTCCATGGTAAACGGAAAATTTTTGCAACGTCCTCCTTTCGAAGGCCTCCAACTTATTAATGGATGGTACCTTTAATGTCCCTGTTTCCATGCCGTATAACAATATGGATCATACATAGCATTTAACCATCGTGTAGAGGAGGTTGAAGAAAAGATTGCATTTATATAGTAGCGATTTAAATTTGATAAAAGCTTGTCTTGCTTGTTCGGTATGGCATTTTATTTCTTGTTGAGGATCCCCTTGGTCATTTATCATCATTTCCAAGTATTTAAATGTTTTTACTTGATCGATTAGAGCACTATCTACTTGCAGTTGTATTCTTAAAAGTGCGTTTTTTCTTATTGCCATGCATTTAGTTTTTCCAGCATTTATCTTCAAAATATCGCCAATGAATACCTAATCCTAGCATAATAGTTTATTTTCCTAAGCAAATACTGGAAGCTAAGGGATAAAAGTGGTCTATCGGATTACTTTCACGGGGTACGGTCACATTCAATTTTGGTTGCCCAGTGAACTGGATCCTTGTAAGATTAGGTGGATTCTCCACCCATTGCAAAGTTGTCTGCAGTATTTGTGGTTTTTCAGAAGCCATAGTTTTGATTTCTGGTTCAGGGATATCTTCTGCAAATTCTTTGGCCAAATTTTCAGCACCACTCCCTTCAGTACCAGAATTTTTAAATTGTTCCTCATCTGACTTTAAACAGAATACCAATGCAAGGATTTCCTCCTCCGTTGGGTTTTTAAAATTTTGAATTCTTGGCCTCTTTAGAGTAAGAGTTTAGAATGAGATGGTCCCAGTCTAAAATTATTTGCCATTTTCATACTACTACAGCTTTTTAACCGAAACCGCGGACTATATTATGGTTAGCACTCGGATTAATGTTATAGTTAGCACTCTTACATACAAGACTTAAAAAGGGTGTATTTTTCTTCTTTACAAAATATAATCTGTCATAGGTTTTTGTCCTCCTGTACTTTCAAAAGAATATGTATATTGTTCTTTGTGGTGAAAAATTCTTATTATTAATACGAATTTCGTTTGTACTACACAAGTTTACCGTCATTTCTGACATTTTCATTATATCTTTGTTTTTTGTTTTATTCATCTCATATAAAATTGACATAAAATTACTCATAATAATTATGTAGGGTACGTACAGGAGACATGGCTCACATTTATTTGACTATATGAATCTTGGCACAAAAAACTTTACACTTTGCAACATTTATATAGTTGTGTTAAAATACAATTAAGAAAAAAGTGTATAGAAATTAAACCAAATACTAATAGATAAAAATAGTAAAAATCAAAATACAAAATACTGTAAAAGGCCAACTTACCCGATTTCTCACGGTGAGATGACTCGAAAAATAAGGGTGATATGGCTCGATCAAAACTTTATTTGGCACTTTTATTTGTCAACACTTTTCCGCATTTATCACATAAATTAATCTGTTTTGAGCAATTTTCATGACACTAAGATGCACGCACTGTACCCAGTCTTCTTGTTTTGATATGTTTGAATATATTTCCGCACAGCCGGCACGTTAACAATTTGCTTTATATTGTAGATCATCACTAGAGTCCTTAGTAATTTCCATATGATCGTAAGAGTCTTTGGAAAAAGATAACTTACAAAACATCTTCTTGGGGTTTTTGAATGTTTTATCGAGATGACCTTTATTCTTTTTAGTATCCTTTTTCTTTTTTTAACGTCTTAATATTTGCGTATCGTCAAATTTACGGGGTTATTAAGTACTACAACCAATTGTCTACTGCTTTTCCTTACTTGTGACATACCTGATACAGAAGGTACTGAAGATATATTATCTTAATTTTTTCTTTAGACGTCGGTTTCTTACCAGGTACTGATGGTAGTTTCAATGGTGACGTGTAAGATGGCGTCGAACTGCTTGTAGATGGTAGATTTGGACATGGGAGGGTAGTTTGTGTTTTTAAACTCTTAAGAAAGGCGTACTCTGGTATTGCATTCTGGTCGACTAAATAAATACTACATCCGCGAAAACCAGGTACGGCATTTTGTGCTGAGCTTCTGTCCAAGCCTCATTTAATCTGCCGAACTGCAAGCGGTTAATATTCTCTTTAGAATTCATTTTACCAAATGAGTTACAAGGATTGTAATAATGTAACTTCAGCAACTTAAAATAGAAACGATGTTACGAAAAACACAGTAGAATGATTTTATTTTCGATTGTATACTCTAACCTTTGAAAGGAGTTGCAATAACATGCATGACCATCCAAAACCAATAGGACTTTTCCTGGGGACTTTCTAGGAACAAAGTGATGTGTTAACTAATAAATAAATATATCTGTGTTCATGTAAGCTGACTTTTCATTTATGTAAACCTCTGACCATATTGCTATATTTGTTATATTTTAAGATTGCTTTTGGGCTACAACAAATATAGATTTATTAATCGGTTGGAGTCCTTTTTCGTCCATGGTAAATAAACTCTCCGGCTTCTCTATCAACTCATTTTCTAGAATAACTTTCTTTAACAAATTAAAGTAACCGCTTACATCTTTTTTTTCTAAAGTGAAAATTGAAACGTCAATAAACGTATTTTAACCTTTAATCGTAGCTTATATACCATTTAAATAGTAATTACATCATTTTTGTTCATTGCTTGACTTTTTGCTAAGGATACGTCTTCCGATTTTCTCATACTTAAATCAGGGTTTCTTCTTAAGAATGATTACAACCAGTCAAAACCCGCTAGTATTTTTTTCTTATTGAAATCAGTTTTAATATTAATATTTATTTCTTCCGCTAATCTGAAAGCCACTTTCTAACTCCAACTCTTATAGGGGCAAAACCAGTTTTTAAATTGTTACTTTTTGTTCTTCTAGGTGCTGACACCTCAAAATTTCTGGCGACAGAATTGACCCCAGTTCTTATGACATGTACTTATGACATGTACATGACATGACTGATTCGAGTTGATTTTTGGTTTATAAACTACGTTGGCAATTTTCTTTTCTTTTATACTTCGTTGGCATGGCTAAAAAAAATTATCTATTAAAAATATCTTTATATAAGTAACTAAAGAGCTAGGCCATTTCCCCCTAATATCTGCGAGATAACTACACCGTCAGGCTGAGATGACCCACTTACTTTTTGTGTGTTGCGAACGCTTGAAAGAAATAGCAACTATGCATACATAACCTCAATGATACAATCAACATGCCATCAAAACGCGACTTCAATAAAATATTGACAAAAATAAGTGCGCACTAGTGTTGACGATTACCGCAAAAGTTTTCTTCTTCTTCTTTAAGAGCCATCTTCGTTCCGAAGGTTGACGATCATCGGGGCTATACGTATTTTCGAAACTGCTGACCAAAACCATTCGTTGTTGCTTCAGCTATACCATTCCCGTAGATTCTTTAGCCAGAAGTTTCGTCTTCTTCCTATGGACCTTTTTCCTACTATTTTCCCTTGCATAATTATTTCAAGCAGTTCATATCTTTCGCCTCTTGTAATGTGTACCAAGTATTGCAGTTTTCGTTTTTTGATCGTAAATATGACTTCCTTTTCTTTATTCATTCTTCTGAAGACCTCGACATTTGTGACTCTCTCGGTCCATGATATTCTCAGGATTCTGCGATACATCCACAGTTCAAATGCCTCTAAAAATTTATGGTATCAATATTTTTAAACGTACATTACTCCATTTCGTAGAACAGCACAGAAAGTACGTAGCATCTCATCAGGCGAAGTTTCATTTCAAGGCTCAAATCTCTTCCGCAGAACACTCACTTCATTTTAGTGAATATGGATATGGCTTTTTCTATTATTATTTTGATTTCTGCTGAGCTATCGTTGTCTTTATTTATAAAAGTGCCTAAATATTTGTATTTGCTAACTCGATCGGTAATTTTATTGTGTAAATATAAATTTTGGACATTTTGTGTTGATTTTAAATTTAGTTTTCTTTATGTTCAAAGATAGTCCATATTCTTCGCTGCAGTCTGCTATCTTATTCACCAATGGCTGTAGCTCTTTAAGTGTTTCTGCGATCAGAACGGTGTCGTCGGCAAATCTCAGATTGTTTAATCTAAAACCATTTATTTTAATACCTACGGATTGCTCAGAGAGTGTCCCATTCATTACGTCTTCGGAATAGAGATTAAACAGGGTTGGTGACAGTATACACCCTTGTCTCACACCTCGCTTTATTTCAATTTCTTCAGTGGTATTATTCTCAAGTCTCACTACTGCTTTCTGATTGAAGTACATATTTGCTATTAGTTGGATGTCTCGTTTATCTAAATTCTTTTCTGTCAGGAGTCTGATTAGGTGATAATGCCGCACTTTATCAAAGGCCTTGTTTTAATCTATGAAACACATGAATACATCTTGATTTATGTCAAGACATCTTTGAGACATAACGTTTAGTGCAAACATTGCCTTTCTTGTTCCGAGTCCATTTCGGAATCCAAACTAGGTATTATTGATGTCCATTTCCAGTTTTCTGTGTACTCTAGAGTGTATAATTTTCAGGGATATTTTCAGTACATGGCTCATCAGACTGATTGTACGGTAATCCGGTAATCACTACATTGTTTGGCATTTATCTTTTTTGGTATAATAACAAAGGTGGATAAAAGCCATTCTTGTGGTATTTTTCCTGATGTATAAATGCTACTGAAAAGTTCAACTAAAATGTGAATCGAGTCTTTTTCTATTAGTTTAAGGATTTCCGTTGGTATTTCACCTGGACCTGGGACTTACCATTTTTCATTCTTTTTAGTGCGTACATTACTTCCTCTTCCGTTATTTCTGGACCTTCGTCTCCTTATATGTTACTTAGCTCAGATTGTTGTCTATCATCTGCAAAGAGTTCTTCAATAAAGTTTTTCCATGTCTTCAACTGTTCTTCTAGTTCTGTTATTATGTTCCGTTGACATAATACAAGATATTTGGCTGCTTACGTTTTTGTGTACCTGCAAGTTCTTTCACTATTTTATGTACATTAAAAATATCATGTTTTGCCTGCGTATGCTCTATTTCTTCACATTTTCTTTTATAAAAAGTTTTAAGAAGATGTAAATAAAAATTTCCACATAACTTACATTTCAACCTTAAGAAATTCACGGAAACAACAGTCTTGTTAATACATTATGCGCAAATCAAATAAATGTATAAATAGCATAAAACTGTGACATATTTGACTACATCATCTCACTCTACGAGCAATCTCTCCCGGACTTACCCTATTCATTTTGTAGGATCTCTCATGTTGTACCTTGTTGGTGTTCGTAGAAACTTTCTCTTATATTTACATATCAGCATTCAAAAGTTTGACGTTTAGTTTAATTTCTTCTAGTCTGGTAGTTTATCGTTACTTTAAGAGTCGTTATTATCATTGGATTAGATTCTCTGTTATCATTATCTTGTTCCTGCAGACGTAATCAAGAAAGCGAAATGGGAAATATAGCCTCAAATGAATAAATCTTCTACGACGTAATGATATCTGTAAATTCATGACCACTGAAGGTGATATTATAATATATAAATATACTTAAGACTTTATAGATACATACTATTAAAAAGCATATAAGCTTAAGCAGTATTGTTGGATAGGGAAGAATACGACTTTGTTTTCTACAAAAAAAAAATAATAATATTAATTAGCAGCAACATACCTATGTATATACCCACGTAGTAAGTAGACATGCTTCAAGTTTGCATAGATCATATTCTAATTATTTTAAAACCGAAACATATAAAAAAATAAAAACAAAGTATGTTTAATATGTAAACGGATTTCAGTACTTCTTGATATGTAACAAATTAATCTTCTGACAGCATTAAGTAAAAGCTCATCTGAAAATATTCAGCGTGCAATTTCTTAATGCTCGACACTTATTATTTGAGGTGATAAAACTTCAACATCCTATGATTTATGCCCAAAAGGAAAACATTCCCGGTCAGTGCGAGCAGTGTCATGGTGGCCGTTGACAGACAACTTGTTAGCCGGTGCGAAGATTAGCTTTCTAGATCAGAACACAGCGCTTGAGGGCAAATCGCACCTCTCGAGCTTATCGCGCACTTTCGTGGAGGCCACCTGGTTGTAGGTATTGCTGGCTCTGTGGTTGAGTGCTAAATGATGAGAGTTACGCAGTGGTGGCGCTTTAATCACTAATTTATTTATTACGGCAAAGAAAATCCTTTTTTAACGGTGTAAGCTTATGATGATAAAATATGTTAACACGAGTCGATTTTCTAAATACAGCGGATGTTATTCTATCCATAAGATGTTAAATATTTATTAAAATAGACAATAATAAAAATTTGTACTAAACCACATGTTTGCAATTTTATTATTGATAAAGATACAGTTTGTCAAATCGGACACTGTTCCAAAATAAAATTGGTTATATTTCGTAAAACAAATTGTATAAGGTAGCATCAATATTTTATATTTAGAAAATGTAAAAAAAACTGTCTTCGTATTGGATAGCTGTCCCTTGCCGTCTTTACTATTTTATTTGTTGTTATTTGGCTTATATGATCATTACATTCTACTCTTCTATTTCTTACCCAGTCCTTGACTTTCTCCACATTGTGGAGATTCAATTTTTTCTGCTCATGGTGTTCTCATCTCTGCTGTTTCTTCATTCATAGAAACCCTCTATACACATCATTCTCCATGATACGGAATACATATGCAACACACAACACACGTTTAATAAACAGGAGCACTCTACATAGGTAAACATTTAAAACACTTATTAACAATATTGAACATTTAGAATTATTAGAGTTTCACTTTTCCATGTGTGGAATATTGGTTGTTTCTTCCGACTGTAAACTGGTAAAGTTGATTGTTGTGAAGACCGCGAAGAATGTATAATTAGTTCTTTTTCTTCCTATGCCGTCCTCATTAACGGAGGTTGGCGACCACATTTTTAAAAGTTTCTCTGTCTTTTGCAACGTGGAATAATACGTCTATAGTCATGTTTCTCCAGTCATAAATATTTCGCAGCCATGACTTTCTCTTTCTTTCTATTACCTTTTTGCCATCGACTCTACCCTGCATGATGACCTGCAGAAGAATATATTTATCATTACTCAGTATGTGTCCAAAGTATGTAGTATTGCGTACTCTTATTGTTCTCAACAATTTTTATATCGACTCATCCTTCTCAGCACTTCCTCATTGGTGACCCTGACAGTCCATGGACTTCTCAACATTTTTCGGTATATACAAAGTTCAAAGGCTTCAAGCTTCTTAAATATTTGCGCTTTTAACGTCCATATTTCTACCCCGTGCAATAGTTGGGATTAGACGTAACATTCATCAAACCTTTCTCAGCGCAGTATTCAGATTTTTGTCACAGAACAATTTCTTGAGTTTTAAGAACGCTGCCCTTACCATTTTTATTCGTACCCTGATCTCTTGGTCTGGATTTAATCCTGTGTTGATGTAAGCTCCCAGATATTTATATTTTGTCATTCTCTCCATTTACTACCCACCAAGGCTTAGTTGTTCATTATTTATTGGACTCCTTCATAATATCATAAATTTGGTTTTATCTGTGTTGATGTCAAATCCTGTTTGTATGCATTTACTATTTATTCCATCTAGTAAAGTTTGCAGTTCTTCTATACTCTCAGCCCTAATTACCGTGTCATCTGCAAATCTCATGGCGTTTACGATTTTTCCACTAATTCTTATTCCCGCTTTTCTTTTCCAAAAGATTTTTCTGAATATGACCTGTGAGTACACGTTGAAAAGCGTCGGAGACAAGACGCATCCTTGCCTGACCCCTCTCGTAATAGGTATGTTATTTGTTTCTAGATCGTTTATCTTTACTACTGCATCCTGGTTCCAGTATATGGCCTTAATAAACTTATTGTCTCTTTTGTCTAAATTGATGTGTTTTAGTTCATCTATTAATTTCACATGCTGCACTCGGTGAAAGGCCTTCCTTAGGTCTACAAAGCATACATATGCACTCTTGTTGTATTCCCGACATTTCTGCCAGAGTACTGTCAACGCAAATAATGCCTCTCTTGTACCATGCCTTCTCTGAAGTCCAACTGCGTTTAATTTATTTACTCCTCACATTTTTTATAAATTCATATCAATCTATAGTCATTACATAATTTGGGATTGTTTTTTTTTGGTAGAGGTAAAAATATCGATTTAAGTCATTCCTCCGGCCATGACCATGTGATGACATTGTTAATAATATATCGTCTAGGGATACATTATTAATTTTTTTAAACATACAACAATATTTTATAAAAGTTTGATAAATTTACGGAAAAATAAATATTAATGAAGTTATTGTATGCATTACCAAATTATCTAATTATCTATTTAATTGACTTCATTGACATTTGACTCCACAGCCTAGGTTGGACATTGGATTGTTCAATTAATTCTCTTTGAGTTTCTAGCTTTCTATATACAGTTTCAAGTTCTCTTAGATATTCCTGAACTCCGTCCATGTATCATATTCTTGTTCGCTCTTAGATCGCTTTTTAATCACGTGGTTTTTGGATATGCTGTTTTTTGGTTCAGATAATTACATGCGCTCTTTATGACCTGTCGATCTAATTGTACACTTAATTAGCTTAACTACGTTAGGTTCTCCTTAAGCTTGATACAATTATAAATTCTATCGTCTCTATCAAATACAATTTCCGTATATACCACCATATATGTAAAGGGGCCTTATTTTTAAATATCACTAGTTGACAGTAGTCATATTTTGACAGTAAAGAAGATGGGGACCATAGGGGAGCAATGATCTGATCAAGATATTATAGACGCGACAGATATTTTTCTGGTGCATGTGGTACTGATTTTGGAAGTCCAAAACGCCATGGCCGATTTGTGTGATAGAGTCTGCTCTGAATTTCCGTGTTTGTGTCGTCTTCTTCATATATTAGGCCTTAAAGCCCATTGTTTTCGGTCTGATTTAGCAGTATTTGCGATGTTGACTACCAGCTATCTCTTTATGTCTTAGAAGGTCTACCTTGTTGTTTTTACCTTCTGGTTTGCCATGTCTAAATATTTGGACAAGTCTCTCTTTTGCCATTCAGTTAATGTGTTGGTTCCATTCTCATCTTCTTTGGCGTGTTCATCTAATGGTATTATGTACTTTACACGTCTCTATTTTGTGTATTAAGGATTTAGTCTCTTAAACCTGCTATTGCCCTTAGTGTTATTATCTGTGTTGTTCTTAAGATTTTTTTAATTCTTGTTTTTGTGCTTGTTTTTATAGCATAGGTTAATAACGGTCGTACACAAGTCTTATATATGCGTGGTTTTATTCTGACGTACGCTGCTTTATTAGCTTGTATGCGGGTTCCTTCGGAGATGTTTCCATAATACGATATTAGCGTTCCCAGTGGAATTTTGATACTTGTTCTATTATCTCTTTGTTTATAATAATTTTGGATCTCACTGGCCCCCTGGCAATAACAAAGAACTTTGTTCTTAGGGCTGATATTTTCAGGTTAAATTTTTTCTGCGATAACTTCCAAAGCGTGGACCATTCGTTGTAGGTCATCTTCATTATTTGATAGTATTACTGCGTCATCTCTGTAGCATAGAATCGTTATTGCTCTATTGCCCATTTTGAACCCTGTTCCTGACTTTTTACTTCTTTTATTAGTTTGTCCATTATCGAGTTAAAGAGGCTACAGCTATTACACTGTTTTATACATAATTGAATGTTGACTTCCTCCGTTAGTTCGGTTCCTATTATTATCGTAGAATACCAGATACCGTCGGATTTAGAGATTATCCTAATTTTGTTAGTGGTGCAAAGTATACCCTAGAGGAGTCATACTTTGCACCACTTGATATTTTAATAATATTTGGCTACAAAATGCTTGCTGGTGCATAGTTATCGTATCTGATTTTAAATTTTGCACCATTTAAATGCAAAAAAATTGGTCGCCCCAGTTTTTTGAATGTAAACCTACTTACCTACATTTATGAAAGGAAAAAAAGGAAAAGAACATTGCTACATTTTAAATGAACAAACTTTAATATAAGTACAATAGTTAAAATACAAAGTTTGAATCTAATCCCACTACAATTTGTCTTAAAATTTTCTTGGGAAGATTTATGGCGCCATTTACATTGTTCCACGAATACCATATTTCGTCGCATCTTTCTGGCCGTTTCCAAAACTTTAACGATTTTGATATGGCGTTGATCATCGCTCCGTCATTTTCTATTGCTGTTATGACTCCAGAGTAAACATGATCTTCATAGACAAATAAAACGTACACACCAATATATTTTTTAACATAATCTAATGCAGAGTTTTTAACTTTTTCGATCTTTTTTTCGATTTGTTCCAAAAGAACCTGAGGCAAGTTTTTCATTAAATTCAATTTCTTCTTTCATCTCTTGCAGCTCATTTATTTCATCATCTGATGAATCCCTGCCTAGTGGAAAGTGGTCGTCCAAAGCAATATCGTTCTCTGAGTCATCTACGACTTCTGACTCAACAGCTTGATGAAGTGTGGAAGTAGATGCTTTAGTTAGATCTTTTAAACTATTTTCAGAATGGGCAATACTTTGTCCTGCTAGAACATTTATTTTCTTTTTCTTCCCACGTGTCTTAAACTGGGTGGCTTCCTTTCTTTTATCTTCTAAATATTGAATGAAAGTGTTTTCGATATCTGACGAACTTAATTTATTATTATTTGTTGTATGACTATCAGTTATCACACTAGAGTCCTGAGTTGTTTTAACCGCTCCAAAAGCGATGTTATATCACAAGGAACGATACCACATTTCCTAAATCCCAACTTTAATATCTCATCGCTATTTTTTTGTATTTTTCGATTAATGATCGTAAAAGCGTTGAAAAATATTCAGATAAAATTTTTCTCCAAGCCTTTTTAATTGGGGCAAATAATGCGACATCTAGCGGTTGTGGAACGTGGGTACTATTGGGAGGCAAACATATAAAATGAATATCATGTTTTCGACACAAATCCAGAACTTCAACATTAATATGAAAAGACAAATTGTCTCCTAAAACGACCTTCGTTTACTAAATTTTTTAAGCCTGGGTAATAAAATAGTGTTTAACCAATTTGCAAATGTCTGTGATTCGAACTAACCAAATGCACTGTTTGCATAACGCGTACCAGAGGAGCCATTTTCAGTCCAGGTATCCCACAAATGCTTGGTTTTGTACACCACAATAAGGAGGTAGTATCTTATCAGCTGCATTTCCACACATCATAAGAGAAATGCTACTTTTTGAAGAGTTACAAATTCGTTCAATATATTTAACCCCACGTTTAGTTAAAACCTATTTTGTCCGGGATCATCTGTTAAGTTCGTCTCGTCATAATAACAAATAGCATGTGGCTCCACACCAGTTAATATTTGTTTTAAATTTTGTATGTATTCAGCCATTTGGTCTGCATTGAGTGCTGCTCTACTTCTTTATATGTTTGAGGCTATCCTTGCAGTAAGGTCCTTATGACGACTTGAAGTCTTGATTATTTGTCGTAATTTTATTTAAGTAACACGAAATCCAGCGTCACTAAGGCTATGAATGCATTGTACGAAGCACCCTTCCTCTTTATAAAAGAATATTGATATGTATCCAGATTTTCCAGCGCGTACTCCTTTTAATTTGAAAAAAAAAATATATTTCTCCTTGGAATGTTAAAGCATTCAGCGGCAACTCTTGTACTCATGCCATCTTTTATTGCTGACAGACATGTTTTCAAATCTTATGAGTAGTCTGCATATTTGCGAGATCCCAGTTTCCTTTTGTAATGTCTGGGCATTTTCTAAAAACCATTTTCCTATTAACCTTTTACTCTTGAGGATTGTACAAAAAGGGAGTACATATGTGGAAAACTATTAGTATAATTTCCGTGTATAAGGACTGTATTATATAGGGCTGGTTCAATAAAATTAGTATATGTAGTAAAACGTATACAGACAATAGCAAATTAAGTTTATAGAAAGTCTTACCAATATTTTTTCTGCTCCACACTCTCACGGTTATTTCCAGTCTTCACTCGTGGTTATTCTTCACCCACGAAATCTGTCCGATGCACCGGTTTCTGAACACGTGTTTCGCAAATATATCACGATACAAAGCACACTTTGTCTGCACACGATTTAATACAGCATTTTCGATATTTCTCGCGTAACTAAAGCGGGAAAGAGGTAATTACGATAGAAAAACAGCCAAGGTACGACTTTCTCTAGCGGTGGCCAGATCAAGAGAGAGAACGTCTGGCTCTAGCGATGGCCAAACTAAGAGAGTAAGAATGGTCTGTCCTTAGCGACCGTCGACCATCAAGAAAGTTTCTTCTTTGCTATCTTAGAACTGTCTGTATTTCGTAAGGGAGGGGGTTGAACTATAAGTATGAAGGGTTATTAAGGGTTGGACTAAGATAAATATTAAAAAATTGTGATATAAGGATAGTTAATAATACAGCGAAAAAATAACATGATTAAACAAGGATTTACTCTTTGTAATTGATATTCTGGTTTTAAACCGTTATTTTCATCATCATATAACGGGGGTCCTACGGCGATTGCCGCTTCCCGCATTTCAGCCTCCATCTTTTCCTATCTCTCCAATCTCCCTCTTCTAAGCCTCTAGATCGCATTGTTTTTGTAATTTCTCTTCTCCAGGAAATTGGTGGTCTTCCCCTTTTCCTTCTTTCTGGCGGAACATACATTAAGGCTTTCTTTGGCCACCGCTCCTCCTCCATTCTCATCACGTGACCATACCATTGTAATTGCCTTCCTTGTATTCTATTTTAACAAGTAAAAATCGCAATTGATTGTGGTATATGCTCTTAGACGTGTACTTACTAATTTATGTCCTCTGAGACTGTCTGCACAGTATGATTTTGCAAAGCTAGAAAATAATAGATTTTCGAGGTTAATATTCTAACCGTTGCTGATATATAACTGGCGACTGCAGAGAAAATCGCGCGTGTCTTACTCACGTATTGCGATGTTACCTATATGCTCTAGAGGTGGTACAAATATATAAACAAAATTGAGCGTAGCTTTACAGAAAATATACTTTTACACGTTTGGTGCAAAGTTACCCTGCTCAGTGCAAAGTAACGCCGTTTTACGGTACGTCTTTTGTATTTTTCTCCCTCCATATGTTAAATTGGGTTTTTTTCCGCCAACTGTTTATTAAAGACACTAGAATACGTAAATTGAGGTATATCTCAGATATGCAGACTCATTGCGAAGTCAGTAAGGACAAAATTTAGGATGTAAGAATATACGTTTAGGAAAAAACTTTAAAGAAAGTACCCAGATATAATATTACCTGGGATATGAGCAAAAACGACCGTGATACCGTGACCTTACTATAACACTTTCATTATTAAATTTACAATTCTCTTCTAAGTTTTGCCTAATATAAACATTTTATTTATTGTAGACTTTTGCCCGCAGAATTGACACTGATATTTTTCATTAACTTCTGTGCGTACGGTTAGAATTTTTAGTATATCAAATCTGTCAAGATCTTATATGCTAAATTAAGTAGAATGCCTGGTCAGTTATAGCATTACATTGGTTCTACTTTTTTGAATATAATAAGATGTTATTCATTGGTAGTTTTTGTCTAGCTACAAACTTCAGTAAAGATTTTGTGATCTGATCGGCTTTCATAACTTTGTGTAATTATTTTTGATATAATGTTATTTTACTCTCGTTATTCTTCATTTTGAGTTTGTTGATTACGTACTTAATCTTCAATATTGTAGCGGCTCTTCTTTTTGTTGTTATTTATATCTTGAATAGGAATACTTGTGTTAATGATAATGCAAATTAAAAAGGCAGTGCGATACCAGCCTTAGGACCAAATGAGCAGAAGTAGTAATTTTAGGTCATTAAATTGAAACCTTCGTCAAGTACTTAAAAAATATAGCCCAAGAAGCTTGTTTTTGCGTCTACTGTACGCAGGGTACTGAGACGTTGCGTGTTCGATTCCAACAAACTACACTTGACACAGGAAGTAAATAAAGATGATCTAGATAATAATATAATGGGCACTTGGAACGCTAAAGTGGGCCAAGGAGAAGTGGAGAATTGCGTGGGGGTATATGGACTCGGGGAAAGGAATGAACGTGGCGATAGGCTTGTCGATTTCTGTGTCAATGAGGAACTCATAATTCCAAATACCTTGTTCAAACTTCCTAAACGTAGACTGTATACATGGAGCTGACAATAACAACAAAATAGTCAGAAACAAAAAAGATTATACTATCGTCAACAGAAGATATAGAAATTCTATAATATCATCTAAAACTTATCCAGGAGCGGACATATCCTCCGACCACAACCCGGTTGTTTTGTCGATGAGAGTGAAACTAAAGAAGGTCAACAGCCTTAGCACTAAGAAAATCATGGATACAAGACCTCTCAAACAAGACAACACATATGCGGAAACGACAGATTATGTCACTGAACCAATTACATTCAACAACTATTTAACGATAAAAGAGAAGAACTTTAATTAGAAATCTTTGAGGATACCGGACCACCAATATTAAGAGAAGAAGTCATCTATGCCATCAAAAACACAAAAGAGAGTAAAGCTACTGGATCATATGATGTGCACATCGAATTATTAAAACTCATCGATGAAGATGTTATTGATGTAATGGTTGAACTCTTTAATCTAATATATCAGACTGCCACAATCCCCAGATAATGGCAGCAATCGACCTTTGTAGCAATTTCCAAAAAGCCAAGTGCAACAACTTGCTTAGATCATAGTACAATAGCTTTAATGAGTCACACATTTAAAACATTTTTGAAAATAATTCACAGCAGAATTGTTAAATTTCTTGAATATGAAATAAGTGATACACAATTTGGCTTTAGAAATGGTATGAATACAAGAGATGCTCTGCTTGGCTTGAATGTGCTGGCTCAGAGATAGATGAACATGAATCAGGACATGTACTTATGTTTTGTAGACTTTAAAAAGGCATTTGATAAGGTTCAACATAAAAAGCTTGTAGATATATTAAAAAGCAAAAATATTGATAGTCGTGATATAAAAATTATATCTAATTTATATTGGAATCAAACTGCCAAGGTAAGAGTTGACAGCCAGTATACCCAAAATATCAAAATATAGAGAGGAGTCCGCCAGGGTTGCGTGCTGTCTTCACTACTTTTCAATGTCTACAGTGAAGCGGTATTTCAAGAAGCGCTCTCAGACTCAATAGCAGGTATATCTATTAATGGAGAAGTTTTGAATAACTCACGTTTTGTAGACGATACAGTAATCATGACGGATAACAACAATGATTTACAGAACGTAATGCAATGCCTTAATAAACGCTGTCATGAGTACGGACTGAAGATAAATTTAAAGAAAACTAAATGCATGATCAGGACTAAATCTGCTCATACAAATACCCAATTGACTATTGAAGAGATTGCAATTGAAGGTCTTAATAACTATAAATACTTAGGAACATGGATAACATTAGATAGACCAAACCAAAGAAATAAATACACGTATTGAAATAGCACGTGCATCATTCATTAAACTTAAAAAGTTTCTTTGTTGTCGGGATATAAGGTTAGAAATACACCTGAGAATGCTTCGATGTTACGTGTTCTCTACTCTTCTTTATGGCTTGAAAGCGTGGACACTAAAACAAGTTCATTTGAATAAGTTGGCTGCCTTTGAGTTTTCGTGTTACAGAAGAATCCTACGAATATCATGGATTCAAAGAATGTCAAACGTGGAAGTAACTAGAAGAATAGGAAATGAGGCGGAAATAACATTAACTATCAAAAGACGAAAACTTCAGTTCTTAGGACATGTGATGAGAGAACAAAAATACGCATTATTACAACTTATTATGCAAGGCAAATCCGAGGAAAGCGAAATGTGGGAAGGCGTAGAATATCTCGGCTTAAGAACTTAAGGAAATGGTTTGAATGCAGTAGTGCAGAACTTTTTAGAGCGGGAGTTAACAGAGTTCGCATAGTTATGATGATTTCCAACCTTCGATAGAAGATGGAACTTAAAGAAGAAGAAGATAAGCGACTACAGTTTTGTAAAATTATGACTGAGAAAATTAATAGTAATCCATTAGGTATTCGGCTAATAAAAATCCTGGAGTTTTCCAAAAAACTTATGCCAAACAGCCATTTAAATTAAATTAAATTCTTGCCCATCTGCATAAGCATTTACAGAAATACATAAATACTTATCGCTAACAAAAATGCATTTAAATCTAAATTTATTTTATTTTTAGCACAGTACAGGATGTACATGAGTTTAACGATTCTTGCTAAGTGGTGCTTTACTTGAGATCGCAAGTCTTAATAACGCTGCACCCACCACTTAATTAAAGATCGTTTTGACGAATCTGAAACCCACAACAATGTGTGTATTATTCTATCAGACCGTGGAACAAACCTTAATTGTTTATCAAGCGCATTTGCATTGCTAAGGGCCTGACTGATAGGTGTCAGTTCATGACTGCACTTTACCTCACGCCCGGTAATGAGTTCTTTCTCGCTAGTCTGATCAAGAAGTGGATCAGTCGTAACATTACGAGGGTTTGTATAAAAATTTAATATAAAAGAAAATAATTCATATTTTTGTAACATTAAGTAAATGATATTTTGTTTGTGTATTAAAATTATTAAACTTATTCACAATCTCTGATTACTATAACTAAATTAAAGAGGCAATTGCTTAATAATCATATATAATGAACATTTTACTATCAGTAGTAATATCCCTAGGACATTGATAACAGACGAGATATTTTCATGACAATCGAAAGCTCGTTCCTTGGTAACAGCACGAAGCCGAAGTCTGAGTGCTGTTACCAAGCAACGAGCTTGAGAAATTTGTCATGGAATTATGAGGCATTCATTATGAATTATGATATTCGGCGGATAATTTTTCGAAAAAAAAAAATCATAACTCAACCTAACGAAACATTTATTTATTACAAGTACAGTTAGTGAAAGTACAATTATTAAAATTTAAGTTAACATAAAATTCGTTGCTGTTCTCTACTATAGTAGATCTATTACCACGCATAATATTTATAACATACAGCAAAATTCCATGAATATTTCCCAAATATATTTGTGACTGTAGGTTGTATTTCTGGAAATGTTTTCTTTGATTAGCGCATTTATACTTTGAACATTCTCATTGCCGAAACGTGACATTTTGAAATTTATTTGGATGGATTTGTCAACCTCGATCGTGTTGTCATAGGGATTGAAAATTGCACTGAATGCAATTATCAGTCTAATGTTGACATGATTGGGTGAAATTGTTCCACATGACACAAAATGACGAAATTTGAATGGTTGTTAGAACAGTCGAAAAATTATCAAAGTGATAAACCATTTTCTTAAAAAATATTAAATATATCGTTAATATTAATATAAATACCGTATCTAAATAAGTGAATCCCAATTAAGCATTCCAAAAATTTAAAATAAATACTAAAATATCTTACCAAATTGTTAATTGAAATACTTACTCCTTACTCCGTATTGTCACAACCTTACGTGGGTTTAAGCCGACTGGACATCATACAGAGTTAATAAAAGAACAAAAAGGAAAACGCAGAAATAAGAATGAGGAAAGGTACAAAGAAATTAACAAAATCATTAAGAAAAAGATTAAAGAAGCAAAAGAATCATGGCTACAAGATCAATGCATAGAAATAGAATCCCTAGAACAAAAGCATAACAATTTAATCTACATAAAAAGATGGAATATATGGAAGGAATATTCCAGGAAGAGCAACAGACAGAAGTCAGTATTTCTGGTTGTTCAGGACCAGAAATAACGCTCAGCAAAGTAACATAATATATGCAATAAAAAGACTAAAAACCAACAAAGCACCTGAACCTCATAACATACAAGCTGAAATGTTGAAACTATTTGAAAACAACCAACTCAAATTTTTAACGAATCTATTGAACAAAATCTATGAAACTGCAGAATTTTCTACAGATTAGCTAGTTTCCACCTTCATCCCTCTCCCCAAAAAAGCAAATGCCACCAACCAGATGCTCTGCTTACACAATTAAAAGCTTAATGAGCTCAAAATTGTTCTTTCTAATATTCACTTTCGCATATATAGAAAAGTAGAAGAAAACATTAGCAGTGTTCAGTTTGGGTTTAGCGGACTGGAAACGCGAGAGGTCCTATTTTCCATACAAGTATTGACACAAAGAGCTCGAGACGTAAATTACGAAGTCTACGCATCCTTTATAGACTTTGAAAAAGCATTTGACAAGGTGCAACATCAAAAATTATTTCAGATACTGAAAGAATCTAGTATCGATGACAAAGATTTACGCCTAATTAAAAATTTATACTTACAGCAAAAAGCAAGTGTACGAGTAGACAACGAAACCTCACAAGAATTCACGATATCACGTTGATTAATACTTAATGGGAAATGCTATTTGGGGAAGCTATTAATGGTATAAGAGGAGGTATAAAAATCAATGGTGAAATCATAAACACAAGATATGCGGACGATACGGTTTTAATTGCTAATAACGCAAAGGATCTGTAAACATTAATAGACCGTGTAGTGTAGTGGAAGCCTGTGACAGATACGGCATGAAATTAAACTGTAAGAAGACCAAAATTCTTGTAGTAAGTAAAAACGACGTAATACAGAACCAATTCACAGCTAATAATGAACCCTTGAAAATGTTCGACAAAATTACATATCTTGGATGCAGCCTAAATAAGGAATGGGACCACTCACTAGAAATAAAATGTCGTACAGAAAAGGCGGGAGCTATCTTCAATCGCCTTAGGAAGATTTTATGTAATATGCACCAAAACATTGATATAAGAACACGAGTCTTGAGATGCTATATATTTTCTACCTTTTTATATCGAGTCGAAGCCTAGATTTTGACGAAGGCAACATATAAACGATTAGAAGCCTTCAAAATGTATGCTACCGCTATATGCTCAGAATTTCCTTTATCCATTATGTTACAAACAACACCGTGATCCAACGTATTAGGTAATAAAGATCTGAAAATTATGCGTATCGCAAAAATCAGAAAGCTGACATACTTGGGACATGTGATGCACAATGAGAAGTATCAACTAATTCAACTGATTTTAGAAGGCAAGTTAGAAGGCAAAATATCTCAAGGGTGCAGAAGGACATCGTGGTTAAAGAACATCAGACAGTGAGCATGAATAACTCCATACATCTATTTAGAGCAGCTGTCAACAAAGTTGTATGACCCAACGTGATTATCAACATCTACAGAGGATAGGCACCAAAAGAAGAAAAAACAACATACCCCCATTCCCTTCTCTCGTGTGAATCACCCTCCAATTATCCATGCCCATAGCTTTAAGATCTCTTGATGTATTACCTTACTACACGAGTCGAGGTCTTCCACGTGGACTTCTTCTAGTTAACACTTCTTTAGAATACTAGTCTTACTTTTTTTTCGTCAAAATACAGTTTAAAGTGATTTGCTCACTGGAGTCTATTGAACCAAATTTCTTTTATTATGTTGGCATCTGGATATAGTTATTCCAGCTCTTTGTTGGTTCGTATCGTACATTCTCCTGTTCCCATATCAAGCGCAGGCTCAAATACATATCTTGATTTTTATTTCTCACGTATAGTGATTCTTCATTTGTCTTGTTTATCTTCTACCAGTTTCTCTACCGTACACCACTACTGGTCTTATGACTATTTATTTAGATTTATCTTTGTTTTGTTAGTTGTGAATTTTATATGGTTTTATAGTGCGTATAAGCATCTGTCCCAAGCTTGTATACCATTGTTTATTTCTTGTGATCCGTTATTGTTTTCAGTTATTGTTGTTCCAAGAGACGTATATTCTCCGACACGCTCAAAATTTAAGGTTTCAGTGGTGATGTTCTGTCCAATCCTATCTCTCTTCTTGTTATTGCGGATATATACGTATATTTAATTTTTTTTGCTTCATTAATTATGACTTCCATATTCTCTGCTTTCTTCTTGAACTTAATAAAAGTTTCCTCCATCATTAACCTGGTATTTCTAAACAGATTAATATAGTATGCAAATGCCAACAGTAAGTTTGGTTCTTGTCGAAAATACTGAAGTCAGTTTTTCGATCCCTGTACTTATAATTATGTAATCCAGAGCCATGTTGAAGAGGTGTGCTTAAAGTGGACCTTCTTGTTTTAGTCCAATATTTAATTTCATCTGTCTCCGGGCATAACTGTCCAACTCTCAGCTTACATCCTAGCTCTTCTATACACATCTGTATCAAATTGACAAGTTTGTTGGGAAAGCCCAGTCCTTACATCAGTGAAAAAACATTTTCAACGTCTTTTCATTATCTTTTTTATAGTTAATATCTGCTCAATAGTAGAGCGACTTGGTTTAAATCCGCAATGATAATCCCCAATGACTTTTTCCGCATATATGTTGGATCTGTTTAGCAGAATGTTTGCGAAGACTTTGTTGGTAGTATATAGGGGCATTATTCCCGGATAGATAATACATTGATTTTTGTGTTCTTTTTTCCGGACTGATAAAATAATCCTTGCTTTTCATTTATTTGGCATTGTTTCTTCTTTCTTCATTGTTATACCGCTGCTGCCAGGTTCATTATCATTAAATGAGTTTTTTAATTGCCTGAGTTACTTCTTCATATGACACGTATTCGTATTCTATTTCAGCTGTATATACCCTTATGTTCTATAAATTTTCGCTAGATTTGTCATTTAACATTTGACAGTAGTAAGCTTTTACAGGTTTCTTTTTCTTGCTTGATACCCGGCTTTGATACTTGAGTCTCCTTTAAAAAATTGACTTACTTTTAATTTCGATACCCCGGCGGAGTATCCGGGCCAAATAATCAAAGATTCTATATCTTTGATTATTTGGACCGGATACTCCGTCGTTATACTTTTCAATAGTGTTCTTGTTTATTTATACTTCTCTGTGTTGCTATCCGACAGATTTTGCATACCCCTTTTAGCCATTTTATGTTTTTCTATGAATATCAGGCAATCGTCATTACACCATTTTTTTGCTATTCTATTTTCATGGACTACCTACTTCACATTATAAACTTGTCAAAAGTTACTATAACTAAGTTATACCTCTTTTGACATCTATCACAATATGATCAATCTGGTTTCTTGCGACACCGTCGTTGGAACCCATGTTTCTTTGTGAATGTCCTGTTTGGTAAGATTATTTGTTAGTTTCTTTACTTTTTAAAGAAGTTTTCTTTTATTTGTTGGTGTAATTGATAATAGATCGTTAGATTTCTGACAAATTTCCATCACGATTATGTCCCTTATGTCTTTGAGAATACTAAAATATAAAATAATGGAGAGTAAAATATGTAAAAACTGTAAAGTTTCCTGAAGTAATTTGCGTAAAATTTGAATTTTATTTTGCGAAGAAAAACATTGTTGTTAAAAATTTTTCCCCTATGCCATTTTACAAGTCGATAAAGAAGTATTAAATATATTTTTAAAAAATTTGGCATAAGTGCTACTGGTTCTCGAAGGGGACTGAATTAAGACCTAAACATGTAATGATAATAGGTGATTTTCTCCTTCATGCCACTTGAAAGTTTATTAGTTTTCATAATAACTGACATCAATTGGGGTTTAACGCCACGATCTAACTTGACTGTATTTTAAAGAACATTGTGTGTCTAGAAAGGTATTGATTAGATGGAACCGCACCATATATAAAATGGAAATCTTAAAAAGGATTGGTTTATGACAAAAAATCCCCATACATGTATCAAGGGCACAGATCCTTTAGGTGATAAGATAACAAACTGTAATTTACTTATTAAAGCAAAATTAATGTTGTGAACAATCTAAGCTATACTTTTATATCAAACACTAACTTGAAAATATAAAGAATTCGTAAAAATGCAATGATAATCAAAAGAAGTTATTTTAAATTAAGTAGATACCTACTTAATAAATACACTAATTTAGCACAATAAAGTAGTAGGTACATAATATATGTAAATGGTAATAAGGTAATAACTATATTTTTATACAGTCTACTTTTTCCAGAGGTTATTAAAAAGCTTGTGATATCTCCACCGAACTTTGGTTTTACAGGAAGAAATATTTGTAATTTCTTTTTGTGAAAAGATATTAGATGCTTTCTGAAATTTGACGTGTTTCTGTTTTTTATTTTTATTTCAACTTTTCTATGTAGGCACTATCTACATAAAACAATTTGGGTTGCATAAATTGTTTTGAAAAACTCATCAAATTAGCTTTTAGGTCTCTTAGACTTAAACTCCAACTCTTATTACTCCAACTAAAACTCTTTAAATCTTCGTCCCTCATATCAACTTGTAAACTTGTCACTCCGGTAACAAAAACAACAAAGATTAGATGAAACACAATTATTACATTAGACTTGAAGAAAAGCTTAATCCTCATTTAAGTGATGTCGAAAAAGAAACTACTATTAGTTACTTTGTGTTCGTTACTATCCAATACCCTAAGTACCGAATATCAAACCGAGAATTATATATATTATTATAAATATTTCGGTATTTTGTTTACAATATTACCCGAGTTTTTTTAGAAAATTTTGTTCAACAAAATGATCTCATCGCATACTCAGCAGAAACGACGCTGGCTTCACACATGGAGGTCAACGTTGGTCCCAAATGCGTTTGTCCAATGTGTCTACTGACAACACGGTGTTGGAGTCAATACTGGCGCGTAGGATTCAGATCCTCGACAGATTTACACTCATATATTCAGTCTACAAGTGCCAAATACGGCGTCTCTAGATGCTACTAAATCTAAAAATATAGTAGCTTTAAACAACGCTGTAAAAAAATGACGTAAAATTCGCCTTTTTTGTAGCAAAATATAATCATATGCACTCATTATGGCGACAGCTGCAGCCGCTGCAATTTCCATGTCGGATATGTTGACGTTGGCTTTAGAGGGAACATACTGAGATCACCCCAATACTCAACCCAATGTGTGCATACCTCACTGAACGTTAGAACTAAGTTGAACCAACATTGGCACCAACGTTGAATCCATGTCTCGAGCCCTTAGGCCAATAAAATTTGTTTATTTAGATTCCTCCTAACTATATAAATTATAATGGAAAAAAATTGAAATAATAAGTGGGTGTCCTTAAGCGTAAGTAGGATTATATTTTTTATTAGCTAAGGTGACATATTTTTAAAAATTTTCGATATGATCATACTTTTTCGATATGATAATTTTTTTATATTGTAATTATGACTTCTGAGCTCGTGTCAAATGTGTCATTTAATGAATAGTTTGATTTGGTATGTATGTTTCTGGTATGTTTCCTAATGCGAATAAGTCCAGTTTTTAAACATTTTTGCGTTTTATAGAGTCTTTAAGCCTGTACTTGAACTACTATACTATACTCGCTAAAACGAAACTTAGTCCTAACTGCAAGACGCAAGAATCTCACAGGCTTAGTCTTGTGCTTGCTTAAATCGTGCATGGTCAGTTTTGGTCTTGGTCTTGCTTAAATTAGACAGTCTTGCGAAAACGCAAAAACAAAACCAAGACTGCAAGACCAAGATTGATTTTGGGCAACACTAATGATAGGGGGCCTGTATCAAAAAGGCATAATGACAGGTTATGAAAACGAAAAATTTTACCTTAGAAAAATTGCGGAAAATTGAAAAAATTCGATTTTCAGAAAACTGCACCCAGGTTTAACTTTAAGCATTTTGGTCAGAGAGAACGAGCTCACGTAAAAACAAGAGTTCTTCGATTTTACACTACAAAATACTATTAAGGTTTCCGTCAATATTCACGTAGCTAAGGCACATATTGTTTTTCCTACTCATATTACTTAAATTTTATACTTTGGTGTAATAGTATATATACAAAACCCTGGTATTATACTCGTCACTAAAGTAATTTACAGACCAGTTTTTTTCAAAAAGAAGTGTTGTTTATAAAAAACTCGTGAGATGAATTTATGGTGATAAAATATTCTTTAATGCCTTACAAAATTTTAATGACCGTTATTTTTCCAACGATTATGAACTTTAAAATAATTTTGATTTTACTTCGCAAAAGAGATACCAAGCCAAATTTTAAAGTTTAACTTCACACAGATATCTTTACTAATTTTTTCCATATATCGTTGGTATACTGCGAGAAGTACACGTGAAGTTTTTAATAATTTGTAGATAATTAATCCAAGTCAGTCGTAAGGGGTTGCTAATTATTAGGTGGAACTGACTAAATGGAAATTCTGAAACTACATAGATGTCGCCACACGCATAATAATAAAAAATGTACAATAAAAAGTTATGATTACTAAAATGTTTTTTTACAAAACCTGATCAAGTTGTTTTAAGTTGACTTACTCGATACCTAAATGTTAAAGGCCACATAAACAATTGAATATTATAACTTAGCCTTTTTTTTATTTTTCATACGTTGTATGTTTATATTCGTTAGTCATCAAAATAGGTCAATTAAGTGCAGAACGTTGTCCATTAAAAATAAGCAAAGAATTTTTTTAAATTTTTAAATGCATAATTATTAACAATCTACTCATAAATTGTACATTGACTAATTAGTAAATGTAATAACAATATGGACTTAATTTGAGTACCATCTAGTGACAGTTTTCCATTTTCACCTATGTAACCAGGTCTTCTGGCCAAGTCCTCTTCAGTGGTAATTCCTCTACTGGTGGCTGATTTAATTAATTGATAATATGGCTATGGTGCGTTGAATTGGGAATTTTGGCCTTGTTGGCATAAAGTGATATGACATATTTTGCGGTTGGTGCTCCCTGGTCATTGTGGATGGTTGAATTGCTCACATACCAAGGGGCCTTAGCTATCATACGCAGTGCTATTGATTGGAAGGTCTGCAAAATTTTTGTATTTGAAGGGTTATACAGCCCCAGAGTTCTACGCTGTAAGTCCATATTGGTTTTAGTATAACTTTATAAAGCAGTATTTTCTTGTTCAATGACAGTTGTGACTTTCTGCCAAGAAACCAATTTATTTGCTTTGTTTTAATATTGAGCTGAGTTTTTTGGCGTTAATGTTATGCTTTCAGGTGAGCTGTCGAGCCAAATGCATCCCAAGATATTTCACAACATCTCTAACAGAAATGGGGGCATTCCATTTTGTCAACCAAATCTCTAATGTAAGCAAGTAAATTTGTAGCTTTTCAGATGCTATGTCTGGGTCTTTGTTTGAAATTAAAACAGCTGTGTCATAGGTAAAAAACCCCCACTGTGACTTCATCTATAATAGGTGTCAGCAGCAAAGATTAGGTACAGGAAGGGACCAACTTTTTTAAGAAACTCCGGATTGGATTGAGTAATATGTTAAGAAATCATTATGTTATTTACTTGTAATAAACGTTGTTTAATATAGGACTTCAGGATAAGATACATATCGCTAAGCAGTAAAGATTGCTGAATATCGAAAAATACTGAGGCACACATAGTCTTTTCTTAAAACAGTTTTCTTGATTTTATTTACAATTCTATGACACTATTGTCTTGTTAAATATTTTTAACTGAAACCAAACTGTTGTTTGAGTATTATGTTCGCGAATGGTATATATTCGCTTATTCTATTTAGAAGAAATCTTTCAAATATCTTGGACATTAATGTAACAAGCTTATCGGACGATATGTATCATTTTAAATTTTTATTATATATGTATTCCAACTAACCTTACGACTTAAGTAGACTGTTGTGATTATTTTAAGCTCCTTAATATCGAAACAAACAATCTTCTACAGAATTTCCATTAATCTTTAACAGTTACATAACCATTATGGTTTGCTAAAGTTAATATTAAACCATACACAATTTAATGAGTACCTATCCCTAAAGCCAAAGACACTAGCTATAACTAGCCAATTAAGAAAGAGCTTATTAGATAATTCGCATAAATACGGTACTGTTTATCGCTCAGACTGTAATATACCCAGAATAGTCGTCATCTACATGGCTTACGGGTCATCACGACCAGTAAACTAGAGGATTACATTCGAAATACAAGCATCGGCAATTAGCCGTTGTGTCAGCCAGGTTCTTTAATTAGATAGCATATCGTCTAAATTACCAGAACTCGTACATCAGCGTTTGGTATGAGATGTTGCATTTAAATTTACCACCAACACACACCATTGGCGGCGATAATATCGACAAAAGCAATTAAATTATCATCTTTATCGAGTGGGTTTGTTTTAAATTGTGCTCAACATCAAAATGCCTTTTTCTTACAATGTTGGTCCTCGTTCTTTAATTAGTCCAGTGTTTTAGCGAGCGGTCGTATAAATTTGCCTCGAGGGCTATCGTTATACTGGTTGTTGTTTTTATTTCGTACATAGCTTTTTAAATTTTGTTAAATTTATTTATGGTCGTATATAAACACGATACATAAATTAAATCGTATATGTACGATTTAATAGTATTTTAACAAAAAAGAAATTAAGATTTTCCTTTCAGACGTAACGTTTTATTAATAGACCAAAGAAGTAAGCAAATAAAAAGCTTTCTTTCGTGACGCTCTTATACGCAGATATCTAACAAGTGCTTTTGATAAATTTGTTAATAACAATACGCAATAAACAAAATTATCACAAGAATAAACGTCATTTTTTACTTATAAACAATATATGTATCAATACTATAAGGTCGCTAGTTGATTTTAAATATTAAAGATCAAGACCAGAAATTATATAGAAAAAATGACATAATTTTACTGTAAAAGCGTAGAAAATCATTTAAAATAAGAGTTTGTACAGTTATTTTGGGTGGTAAATGGGTAGAAAGCAAAAACATGGAGTTGCTTCCAGTTTACTCCACTTAGCCTCTTCTACTCAAATCTGACTTTCACCTTCACAATGGTGCTCCCTGTTTAACTGAGCAACCCAATTAAAGATCCGGTATCCAACTCAGGTGAAAAGTTGCACAGGAACGTGAAATGTTTGCACAGACAACTGTAAAAATATAACATAAATATAACAGCAATACAGGTAGTAAGATGGACAGCAATGGGAACTCTGGAAATGGAAAATAGACTTTTGGTCGGGTAGTAAGAATAGACATGAATACGGATGTGGCTTTGTCATTGCAAAAAGACTAAAATCAGCAGTGAAAGATTTCAAGCCAATAAATGCACGAATCTACTATATAAGACTCAATGGTAAGTGGTTCAATCTCACAATATTCTCAATATATGACCCAACAGAAGATGCCGAAGAAGATAGGAAGGATGAATTTTATAAATTATTAGATCAACAGTATAAAGCTACTCCAAAACACGACATTAAAATAGAAATAGGAGATTGCAACGCTAAACTAGGTAAGGAAGATTATTTAAGAGAAGTGATTGGTAAGCATAGCTTGCACGACACAACAAATGATAATAAACACAATTCGCAATATCTAATAACATAATCGTTAAATCCACCCAATTCGAGACAAAAAAACATTTACAAAGTCACATGGGTTTCAAATGATGGAAGAACACGAAATCAAATAGATCATGTCCTCATTGACGCAAGACACTCTAGTAGCAATATTAATTCGCTAAGTATAAGAGCAAAAACAACAAGAAAAATAGAAATATGGAACATTAAAGCACTACAAACACCAAATAAAGAACTGAATTATCAAGTGGTAATAAGCAACTTATTCCAATTGATGAAAGAGGAAGAGCATATTGTAGAGTTAGAACAAGCGTGGCAGCAAGTGGCATCAGTTATAGAACAAGCAGCCAAGGAAACCAGCATGCGAGGAAATTCTGTAAATAAAAACAAGTAGATTTTAACAAAACAAGAGCACAAACAAGGCGACTATTCAGAACTAAAAAGAGGAGCTACCTAGAACAGCAAATCCGGGAAATGGACAGAAGTGGCGAGAGGAATCAAATACGGAAATTCTTTAGTGAAGCAAAGTCAGTCAGAAAAGGTACAAGTATTGGAATAACACAGCCTATGAGAAATGAAGCAGGTGAACTTATAATGATAGAAACGGAAATCTTTGAGCAATGGAAGGAATACTTTTGAGATTTAATAAATATTAAAAGTAAGATGGAAACAGCAGACAAGTTTTATTCTGTAGATATCGAAATACCAGTTCTAACACTTAAGGAAGTAAATAATGCGATCGCGTTTTTAAAAGACCATAAAGCACCATGAAATGATGGTATAATTGGAGAGCTGTTAAAAAAAGAAGGAAACCTTTCACACTAAAAATTGTATGACATCATTCCGAGAGTATGGCAACAACAAAAAATGCCTAAAGAATGGAATGAAAGCATTATAATTACCATATATAAGAAAGGAAACAAAGGACAAATCCGAAACTATAGAGGCATATCGCTTATCCTGCTAAAGAGACTCATACCATATTCTGAAGATATTCTAGGCGACTACTAATGCGGCTTTCGCGCTGAAAGGTCAACTATAGATCAGATATTTACCATCTAACAAATATTAGAAAAAAATTGGGAATTCAACCGCGATGTGCACCAAATTTTCATAGATTTCCAGCAAGCATATGATTCCATAAAAAGAAACAAATTGTGGATAGCAATGTTAGAAATGGGAATACAAAGAAAATTAGTTGAATTAACGCAAACGTGCGTGACACGTTTATATGCTCAAGTAAAGATAGGAAGCAGAACATCGATGACATTTGGTAAAAATTCAGGACTTATGCAGAGGACCCCTTTTCACCGTTGCTGTTTAATTTTGCTTTAAAATATGCAATAAGTAAAATATCGTCTGAGCTGACAGGATGACTTGCTGATTAAGGATTAAAACTATTGCTGGCCTTAGCTGATGATATAGATGCAGTCACGCATTTTACAAGAGACGTGTTTTCACAACTCGCGGAGGAAACAGGTAGTCTGGGTCTCCGAATAAATGAAGAAAAGACAAACTACATGGTAGTAACCAAAAATCCAAGACCAAGAGTTAGGCAGAACATCAGAAATAATGATCACAACTTCAAAGTAGTAAAGAAGTTTAAATACCTGGGGCCGATAATCACAGCTGACAACCACATAAAAAAAGGTCTCAGTAAGGATAGCTGTGGGAAATAAAGCATTATACTACCTTTCAACATTATTAAGATCAAGGCTGCTAAAAAGAAAATCTACATTAACACTGTACAAGTCGATTATTTGTCCAATTATTATATATTATGACAGTGAAACATAGACTCTCAAATAGCGGAAAATCAATAAGCTTCTAGTATTTGAAAAAAAAGGCTCTCAGAATCATATTTGGCCCTCAAAGAGACGAATTCACAGGGGATTGGAAAAGACGCCACAATGCTGAATTGGTGACTCTATATGGAACTAAAAACATAGTAAAACTTATCAAGGCAAACCGAATAAGATGGGCAGGTCACATGGTACGATCAGAGGATGACAAAGTGTTAGAGGCAGTGTTTTTTGAAAGATCAGATGGTAGAAGATCAGTAGGCCGACCGAGAAAAAGATGAAGGAAGATACTACTTTAGGTCAGATCTTCCATCATTCTCTATCGCGGTTGGTGTCCATCAATGATCGGCTGTATCCCCACTCCACTTTGTCTTATTTATGGACATACTTACTGAGGACCTTTAAAAACAACATCCAGGGTCTTTCTCGCCAGCATCATCAGGCACGACTTACAGCAGTGAACTCAACAATGGAAGTCACGGCTCGACAACTATTGGTGGCGACTCATCAGGTACATAAGATAATAGATCAAATACAAGATTATTAAAAAGTCGAAAAATTTAAGTAACTGGGTTCTGATATCAGTAGCAATGAAAGCACAACCGCCAACATACGATCTTGAGTTAACCCAACATGGTTAAAATAAGTAGTACAGTTTTACAATGGTAAAAAATTTTTTATTAAAAAACCTTTATAAAAGGTATATATTTAAAAAGCCTAACGGGCTAATTAAACAAAACGTTTTTGGAATCCATATTCGATCATCAGTGTCCTAGAAAATATAACCACTTAATTAAAAAGAACATGAGGTTGAAATTTTGACTAAGGTTAATGCAAAGTGTGGTTAATACTTACTAGGAGTACATGAATGTGGCCACTAAATATATGGGTAAAAACCCGTTAACAAATGCGTACCTCGGAGGTAAAGGACACTATGTCCATTTTTATCGAAATTTAGATTATTGCACTTTTGAATATAACTTTTCTGGCTCTACACATAGGTAAACCATACTAGGTGCAGAGACAATTTTACGACAAGTTACCGACTTTTTAATAAACACCAAGTCCACTTCCAGTCAGAGGTAAACAACACCATGTGGACTTGGTGTTGTTTACCTCTAGTAAATGTGTGCATTGTCATTTACCATCCGGACATAGTGTTATGTACCCTTGTACCTGAGGGAATTGTCATGAACCAAAATCATTGCAACCTTTTTATTTAGATCGCAATTGTATTAGGTTGATAAAAGTTGTACAATAAGTTCGTTGTTTAATAACTGTAAAATGGATCCGAACTCTCGTGGAAAAATAATATTACAATTACTGTCATGTAATATTCCAAATAAAACAACACTTACAGGTAAGCTATTGTTTTTTAAAACTGATTTTGTATTTTTCTAACCTCAAATATTTAGTATTGTATATTATTTTGTATAGGGCTCAGAATTTCAAACAATACGTACATTTTTTCTACCTACCGTTAAAATAGAAGTATCAGCTAGTATGTTCTTGTTACTTGTAAAGAATTTCGTCTGTTTTTTTAAATGACCATAATATGGTATGATTGTTGTCAGTTATTTATGTAACATGCATTGCCATTTATGTTACTGTGTTGTAGGCATAGACAGGAATTTACTAAGCAATTATCAATATATACTCGTATGAACAAAATACTACAAGAGATTGGGTAACATTTATTTACTGTTAGGCGTAACCGGTACCCCAAAAATTATTGTTGTTGTTGATACCAACAGATTAGGGTAAACAGATGTTGCCAGATATATATTTTTTTAATGGAAGTAACGGAAATTGCTCAGTAAATTCCGGTCTTTGGTTATAAGGATTATTTTTATGTTGGCCAATTATAGGCCTATAAAATAAGTCTATATTTATTATTACAAAACTGGATTTGTTTCAGAACCACCTGGTCACTACAGTAACTTCCAAGGTAATGGTAAGAAAGTGGACGAAGATGATTATTTGTTTGGAGATAATTCGGATATTGATATAACCTACGAGCCTCTAAGCTCAGAATCAGACGACAATGATATGAGACGTATAAGTAAACCAGCGAACACAACGGTAAAAGAGAAAGCTATTATTACTCCTACGACTAGTGTGGAAATAACAAAAAATCTTCTTAAAGACGATTTATTCCTAAACAGTGATGCAGGCAATTCCAATGAACATAATGAAGTTATTTTAGAAGAAGAGAAAAGTGTTAAAAGAAAAGTACAAAATGTAACTAAGTTGAAACAAAAAGGCAAAAAACGTGTAGTAAATAAACAAAATTGGGTCTGTAATGTTCGCAAATCAAAAATAGCTGGTGGGAAAGAGTATCTCAGTAAAAAAGGCAAAAACATGCCTGCAAAAATGTTAAAACTTCCTTGCATGTGTCGCATGAAATGCTCTAAAAAATTGCCAGAATACGAAAGACAAAAAATTTTCAACTCATACTGGACTGAGACAAAGGTTTCAGATGTTAAAAAGCAATTTATCTTCTCAGGTTTCGACATCCAACCTACTCTTTGATTAACAAAAAAAGACCTAAATTTTACCAAATCTAAAAATAATACACTACACTACCATTTTACAGTGAACAATCAGCGATTGAGGGTGTGCAAGGTTATTTTTTCAAATCACACTTTGTATATCTAATTTAGTAGTAGTAAATATGTTGAAACAAATTGAGCCAGGAGGTTTAATAAAAGCTGATCAAAGAGGTAGACACACGCTAATCAATAAAACTCCTACCGAAACCATAAATAGTATACATCAACATATTAAATCATTCCCGAGAAAAGTGCGAGATTCATTATTCCAGAGAAAGGAGTAAGAAAGATTATCTTGGCACAGAACTTACGATAGAAAAGTTGTATCAACTGTACTTTGATGAATACAATGAAGGACATGTAGATCCAAAGCTCGGGAGTAAAAAAGTAATGCGACGCAGATATTTTTAATAAAGATTTCTAAGTTTTCGTTTGAAAACTTGTAAACCCGAAATAGACACTTGCGATACATGCAGTACATTCACAGCTCAATTGTAAAATAATCTTACTGCAGATGAGCTAACCAGTGTACAGGCTAATCATGATACTCACCCAATTGAATTTAAAACTCGGTATAACTTACAACAATTGTACTTTTTAATGGCTAAAGAGTCACCAAAACACAAAGTACTATCTTGTGATTTGTAAAAATGTTTGCTTTGACCACTAACAAATAATTGTATTAGTTTCTACAAAAGGAAGCTTTTGTAGAAGCAGTTATTCTTCTGTACAATGTATGATGTGGGACGAATCGATAGGGTTCCGAGGTGCAAATGAAATTGCCTCGTAAATTTTGAAATGGACTGACAATACAATTTGAGGTAGTCAAGTAAAGGACATCACTTTTTGGACCAATAACTGCTATGGACAAAATAAAAATATAAGTGTTATAATGTGCTATTTTTGGATACTGCGTACATACCCTCAAATAAAGACGATCACTCAAAAGTTTTAACTGAAAGGACACACACATATGAAAGCAGACAGAGTTTGTGCTTTAATCAAGAGAAACAAAAAGAAACTCTCCAATTTGGCCATTTTAACACCATGGAACTGGCAACAGCTAGTTAGGCAAACATCAGGTAAATACACAGTGCACAATATGGAACTTGCAGATTTTAAAAACTTTAAAACGCTGTTCTATAAGAAATTGTCACTTAATCATCCTTTTGTAAGTAGAAAAAAGAATGTTAATGAAGATCCTGTTTTACTGTCAACATGTGTTGACTCCTACAAGTCCAACAAGAACACAGTGGGAAGCTCTTTTATAAGACCGATTTTAATAATCAAAATATGTATGAAGTGGACTTCATGAGGTATCGAAGATAGCAAGTAACGTTTCCAGCTCAATTAAATCAAGTCTCAGTAAACCCATTACCAATCAGAAAAAAAGGTTTAATGACTTCATTACCTTACTGCCTTTTTCCGTCAGTTTGTCATGCACTTTATTAAAATTTAACACATAGCGATGTAGCCACAAACGATTACCTACAAGAAGATGAAGATGATATGGAGCCTCTTTAACAATTTTGAAACTTGTCGTCTATAATTTTACTTTATTTACCTTTTCTTAATTTAATTATTATAACATTATAATATTTACCTCTAATAAAATAATAGTATAGGCTGTTTAGTGTATTTGTATTGTTTATTTCGCAGAGACCTTAACATGCAATGTCACATTATTTAAAAAAGTTATTAGAGGTAAACAACACTATGTCCAACTACACATTTAAAAAAAAAATATAAAATGAACGATAAACTTTAGGTACATAACACTTCATGGAAGGAAAAACAATTATACACACCACAATAATATTATATTAATCTTGGGTAAATATAAGAAACATTTGAGTATTTACTGATTAAAAATTTAAAAAATGTTAAAACTGCTCTCCTGAAAAAGTAAGAAAATGGACATAGTGTCCTTTACCTCCGAGGTACGGAAATAATTAGTTACATTTGGCATATGATATTTCTTATAATATTTTACATTTTTTAATATGATACACAACCTAATCCCATTTCTTGTAATAAAAAGACCAATGTGTAGTAGTTAACTCAATCGAATGCTTTTTCAATAAGGTATATACTTTTTTTATGTTCCCAAATTTCTGAACTGGAATTGACTTATTAAGCTTATCAGTCTGTATTTACTGAATGGTACTGGGGTTTTGGTAACTTTTTTTTATTAAATTTTATGGTTTTTATCCTAAAAATGCAAGATTAATATCATCAGGCTACTGAGAAAATGTATCCCATAAAAATGAATGGGCATTGTGAAGCACGGCAAGCATCCAACAGCCTAAAATACACCAAGGTTATGGGATGTAACAGTGCTTCCCGTGACATCATTAAGTTCTATGCATGAGATTCACGCTTGCGTCCCGTGGCGTTTAACGTGTTAAATATCTATTTTGTTTGATCAAAATACTGGATTAATTATTTTATTTGTGATATTAATTTGCTTTTATGAATTTTGACGTACTCACATACTCCTATACATTCTATTTAATTATATTTTTGTTATTAACTCAGTCTATTGAATAATGAGATATACCTAAATTTTTGAGTAATTATGACTGAGTTTTAGCTTCTTCGTGCCTGTTGTTATTTCTTAAGTGGTGTATTGTTGATGTCTATTGCTTATTTAAATAGCTATACCGATTACTCTGGAGATTACTTCTAAATTATTTTATTATATATAGTTTTTGTAAGCATTTACAACTTTTATATAAAAAAAATAGTGATCAAACCATTAGAAAGCAACTATCTTTATTTCATTTGATTATGAACAGTTTATTCTTTAACTTTATGATACCGTGAAAGTCACTACTAAGCCTACCAGGTTAGATCTGCGTGAGTCGCCATTTTTTAACTTTCTTTGTAAATTTTAAACAAAAATTTGGGTAAATGTAATTATGTGAATAATTTATAGCCAATTTTTTTAATCAATATTAATTTTGTAGTACATTCAGTATATACTATATAGTTGTCGGTCAGATAGCCAAACGGGCCAGGTGGACGAATCGCATTCACTTTAGTGTGAATGATCTAGTGGTCGACAGTAAATGTCAGATGTCAGATTTTGACAGGAAAACAAAAATACTAAGAAATAAATTCAACATTTCAACAACATTCAAAACAACAAACACGTTGAGATCTATTTTGTCCAAAACCAAACCTAACAATGAACAAGAAAGGACAAAGAATTGCATTTATAAAATACCTTGTGAATGCCATCAGTTTTATTTAGGTGAATCATCAAGGCCATTAAATGTTAGAATAAGTAAACATCAATCTTATATTAAAAATAGAGAATTTGATAGATCTCAAATATGTAAACACGCATGGGATAATGAACATAGGGTTCAATGGAATAATCCAAATGTAGTCCTAAAAGAAACGGATGGTAAAAAAAGAAAAATCAAAGAAGCGGCTCTAATTATGCTAAATGAGGCCAATTGTGTCGCAAATTCCTCGGCAGAATGTAGTAGGATCTGGTTACCAATATTGAAAGAGGAAGTTATTAATAAGAAAATACCAGTATTAGTAAGTCAGTAACATATAGAGGATACATTATTTATGTTTTTTAAATAACGTATCATGTTAAATCAGAATTTTGATGTTTGTTGAAGGTAAACTAAATTCACGAACAAATACTTACAATGTCGGGATAGTATTATGAGGTTTTTTTCCTGGTTTTTTCCTCATAATTTACTATGGAATCACTAACAGGAAAATTTTACTGTCATCATGTCATGTGTTTGTCTTTTTAAAGACGAATTACATGCTATGATTTTTTTCTGACGGATATTCTCAAGTTAAAGTTGATTTCATGTAATCGAATGAACTATCTTATAAGTAAAGTCGTCCCAGGAGCGCAACTCAACAATATTGGCAATATCATTTTAAAGTCGTCTACTTTAAAATGCATAATGTATGTCTAAATTGTCAATATAAATGAGTCAGATAAAATTAAATTATTAGAAGAATTTTTCACTATGCAACAAAAAAACAAAATTTGTTTAATTTACTGTTTGTATTTTGAGAACGATTTCCGAAGTGGAAATTGAAACGTCAATAAACGTATTTTTATCTTTAATTGCGGCTTATTCCCAGTTAAATAGTAATTAATTTACAATGCTACAAGAAAATAGTTTCATAACAATATATGTAAATAAAATTGAAAACAAAGTGGTCTGTTTAAAACTGTGTTAAAATTAAAATATTAAGAACAAGAAAAACTGCAAATTGTTTTATAAAAAATGGCAACTAAGCATAAATATTTATATTCTATTCATCAGTAGCTATAATTGTATATGCTGAGCTAATTTACATTTCCATTCCGAAGAGCACGTGTCAAAATCTCGTATGATACGTATGGGCACCTAGACTGTTCCTTCCGAAACGCATGTACAAAAGGGGTTCAAAGTGGGTATTTCGTCGAATGGGTTGTGTTAATTATGAATTGAAATGCAAATGCGCTCATCCAGTCGGTAAAGTAGTAATCTGTACGCATTATTTCACAGCTTTTAACCCCTACAGAGAAGAGTTAAGCACGGATCTGCCGCATCTGCTTCACCAAAAACAATGTTTCGAGATTTAAATAACCAGTGGCTCTGCAAAGGGGTTAGATAAACATACAAGCTTATAAAATGATTACTACATATTTTAAGAATAAATTTAAAAATAATTTTGACAGCGTAGCGTAGGTAATATGCCACTAATTGGATTTCGCATAACGTGCTTAAAGTTTATTTAAAAATAAACTTTTACTGGTTTTACTAGTTTTTATTGTCTTGATTTATTTGATTTGTTGTTGTTTAGATTAAAGAAGCATTTACACTTAAGAGTATCTCAAAATAAAATTTAATCTTAGGCATTAAGTTAATTAGATATTTTAAGGTCATGTAATATCGACGATAAAGACTTAAGGATCATTTCAAACCTCTACCAAGAACAAAAGGCTAAAATCAGAATAAAAAGCGAAACATCTGGAAAAATCAATATCGAGAAGGGAGTAAGACAGGGATGTGTCCTATCACCTTTGCTGTTCAATGTTTACTCTGAGAAGATATTTCAGAAAGCTTTGGAAGGTACCTCGGATGGTATAGTTATAAACGGGCAATGTATAAATAACCTGCGATATGCTGATGACACTGTCATACTGGCAGATAATGCTGAAGCTCTGCAACGCTTAATGGACCGAGTAACGACAGCCTGTAGAGAATTTGAAATTTAATTGAATACAAAGAAGACAAAAACGATGGTCATCAGCAAGCACCAAAACAGAAGGGTGAAGGTCAATGTCGACGGAACAGATCTAGAAAAAGTAACAAGAACAACGTGCCTTGTAAGTTTTACTAATAAAACTTGGGACCACTCACTAGAGATAAGAATACGCCTGGAAAAGGCACGTACAATGTTTTACAAAATGCAAAAAGTTCTATGCAATCGCCAGCTGGGCATCTCATTGAGAACTAGAATACTTAAGTGCTATGTTTTGTCTACCTTGCTCTATGGTGTTGAAGCCTGGACAATGACAGAAGCAACACAAAAAATAATCCAAGCATTCGAACTCTGGTGTTACCGTAAAGTGCTCAGAATATCCGACGTGAGCCATACGACAAATGCGGAAGTCTTGCGGAGGATAAATAAGGAAAGAGAGCTTATGCTTATAATAAAAGAAGGGAAAACACAATATTTTTTTCACATCATAAGAAATCAAAAGTATGAACTGCTCTAACTTATAATCGAAGGCAAAGTCAATAGCAAAAGAGGACCAGAAAGAAGACGCAACTCCTGGCTTAAAAACCTACGGCAATGGACGAACATAACCTCCATAAAACTATTCAGTGCTGCTACAAATAAGATTAAATGGGCAAATGTAATGGCCAACGTCCTTAAGGATAACGTACAGTAAGAAGAAGATTAAGTTAATAAGAGTTAATAGGTGGTGTTTAAAGTATGTATATTAGTTTCAGTTTAGTCGGTCAGATAGCTCAGCGGGCTGTACGGCTGCCTCTCATTCGCTTCACTGTCGAATGGTTCAGTGGATGTGGGTTCGAGCCCCAGCTCGGTGTACTGAAAACAAAAAGTCTAACGCAGCAGTTTAAAATTCTAGATGAATCTGCGGCTTAGACTAGGATATGCTGGGATCTGATCGGCCTATGGTGGAGCAGTACGGCAAGAGATAAGGGCTTGCGGCTTGGTGATACTCCTCCATAGATCCCTATATATAGACCCATATATATATATATATATATATATATATATATATTAGTTTCAATATTGCTGTTAGATTGTTCCAGCTAGTTAATAATTTATTCTCTTGGTAATTTTTGTTCATCTGGTACAAATCTTAAAAAACAAAGAAAAAAAAATAATTAATTAATAGCACTAATCAATAATATTGTTTACTCATAAATAGAGTATGTAATAGAGATTACTGTTACTTTATCCTTTATATCAGAATAACTTCTGCGATCACTAGCCAACCATTGTATGCCATATGAAAAATAGTTCTACATTTTGCATCCTGGTCCAATCGGGAATGTTTTTTACACAACTCAAATTTGATTTCTGTCTGCACTTGCTTAATATTCTTTTGTTCCTTTGAGAATAAGTTGCTGTATTTTTTACTGATATCACATCACTCTATGAATCAAATAATTTTTATCTCCTTTTAATACTTTTTAAGAAATTTCTAATCTTGTTGCACTTCTTGGCAACTGATAGTTAACTATACTATCCGTTGTCTATTACCAAGTCTATTACACTCTAATCATTCCTCTACCTACATATTCTCTAATTCCTCGTCAAATATTCTTCAATTCTTCAATTCCATTCATTTTTAATGTTTTTGGCGTGCGTCTGTAAACTTCAACCAAACATAACAGCTCATTATTTATCTTACTTCCACATTAATGTAGGTATTAAAAAAAAGTTGCTCTATTAGATGCCAGAATCAGTAAAACGCCAGTTAGCTTAAATACAAATATATTCAAATTAATAACAAAGAATATAAAATTTAATTCTATACAGTCCCTAAAATAAAAAGACAAGTAAAACATCGACGGTGATACTGGTGAACAGAAATAAATGTTGGCGGCGTTCGGATGGGTAGGATGAAGGAAGATCTCTAGTAAATAGTCAAAGACTGGGGAGCGGCCAATCAATACTGGGTTGAGGTGCGGCACGGAAGCTATCGTTCAACACTCGATTGCAGGAACGAGAAAGGACGGTGGCCTCCGATAATTACTCAGAGATCGGGGTATATCTCGTCAGATCAATACTCCGAATCAAACATAGTTCTTATTGCTCAGTATTAAGGTATCTGCATCGATGGTAGTGCTGTTGGCAAGCAATGACGTCGTTACCGTTACAAGTTTTAGTTATTACATTCCTTGGTTTTATTTCTATGTCTGATTTATTTGGTATATTAAGACAGTTCCCATATACGCGTATTTTTATAACCGTTTTTCTCGGATTCCATTTAATTCCAATTTCATCACGTTGAAGATTACTGCTTCAAACTAAATTTTCATTATTCAGTTCGCTATTTATGTTTATTTTTTTGTAGAATTAATCTCAATATAAATTTAATAACACTGGGGGCTGAAAACAATGATGTGATGTTTACAGACTTTTGTATACCTATATATTTTGTGGGTAAAATTAATTCCATTTTTTAGGTTGTTACTTTAATAAATGTTTCATTTACCTGCTTTAATCAACATATCCATATCCGTCGAAATTGATACTTAGAATATGTCAAAACAAAATTGGACGAAATAAAAAACTCTCCAATATCATTTTTGACTGCAGTGTTTGGCAAGTTAGTTTAATCAAAATGCCAAAAGTAATTCTTAATTTCTCTGAATTGATCAAGGAATCTATTACAATATTGACTACCTTTTGTGATCTCGTAAAACTAATACAGGCACCTGCAATGAACGTATTGTTTTAATATAATGGGTACTCTAATCTCTGTGCAAGCTCCACTGTAATGAAGGACAATTAACTACCTTCGTCTATAAGCGGTCTTACATAAATTTAAGGACATATTTTTTATGTACATATATATGCTAATGGTAGCCAACAAAATTTGGTTTTTATTAACCGATGTTGTCGATAAGGCAATAAAAGTATTATTTGAAATATATTGGAACGGTTTTTCTTAAAGACACACCACGAAAATATAGAAAAACTATTATTTTAAACACTTTGAATACAAGTTGCCGGCGCTTACTGCCTTCAAGGTGAATGTAAGAAGATGTAATGCTTTTTTTGACACTTTTCCCCGCTTTAATTATACAGTGACAAAGTGTTATACAGTTACATAATTTAAACCTGTTAGATACTTACACATTATTAAACATTTTGCTTTCATATAGTAACTGATTTTGCAATGAAGATAATTTGAACAATATTTTTCCATCGTCTGTGGCAGTTACTACGACTCTATTATTTATTTTCTTATTTGAAAGGAGAAATCAAATTCAAAGGTTTCTTGCTTAATATTTACGCATCAAAATGCTTAATTGGTGATACATTTTTAAAACTTGCTGAATCTTTCCAGAATTTAATCAAAAAAATTGTTCAACTGTAACTTCTATGTTTTGATGAGATGAAACTTACAATAACAGCTATCAAGTTGTATTTGCACCAACGATTCAAGTATTAATCTATACCTGCCTAAATGGATACTAAAATGTCTGACAGAGTTATTTTTTAAAATTGATATCTGAAAAAAAAATGAAAAAACGAGTCTCATTTAATCAGTTCAATCGAAAATTTCAGACATCTAAGAGCCACTTGTTAGATACTTTTTGTTGCTATTGCGTTTATTGACTATGAATTAGAACTAAGTTTAGACAATAAATATATTTGTGAACTTAAAATATCATAACACTTCATATAATGAGTGCTCGTCTCTTCTGCGCTTCTCATATCCATGTTTTCGTCGATCAAGACACGTTCTACATAATTATAACCTTAATTAAAATCACAATAAGATTATTGTAGGCCAACCTTAATATTTATTTGACCCAAATAAACTCTAATCCAGGCTTGTAAGTAATATTGAACTTACCAACCAACATTTTCCTTTAAACAAGACATTATTTCATACGATAGACCTATCAAAATATTTTAAAATAAAAATATATTGACATTTTTAAAACCAGTATCCTAAAACTCTTTACATCCAGACTCGAAGAACCACGGAGAAGTCAGGGTCCATCTGCCTAATTTAGCTAAAAAAAAATGTTGCGTTCTGCACATAAGATGACCTCAATATAACAATTTGGGTCATTCTGAAGGGGGAGAGAATCTATTATGTTCAATCTAGAACTCGCTGGTTTCCCTCTTTTGGTTTAGGTATGTATATTAAAATAAAAAAAAATGAAAGTCAGAGGACTGTATCAAACTCTATTTAAAAAAAAGGTGAAATGAAACATAAATATACATAACCACATACACAATAATAACTATAAAACAACAGCAAAAGATAACCATTTAAGGAATAGAACACTGACAAAACAAAAGACAAACCTACCATAGCCGCAAACATACTATACATAAAAAGATAAAAGACAAATTAATAATCTTCAAAAAAAACATCCTTATTACGGATACATATGTCAACGTTATAAAAACAAATTAAGAATGCGATGCATACAAATAATTAACAGAATTATTAATACAAAACATACAAGAAATAAAATCGGTGTTAAGAAAATACAAAACCTATACAGTACAGTAAATGAACCGAAACAAATGCAAAATGTTCAATTGATAATGTTCAATAGCGATCGCGGCATAAATGGGATAAAGTTCCAAACAAATATCAAATAAATATACCAAGTGCACGTACTTGATATATGCAGCAACATAGATAAATGTTGTATTCTTCCTTACCCAATGAAATGATAGCACTACCGCTATCGCAAATTACGGTAGTACGGTAGTTCCAGTACCGCTATCGCCTTCAGCGACGTACTGGAACCACAAAATTCATAATTGCACATTCCAACCCAACTGCATTTGAGAGTATCAGGTACCTTTAACCCACAAACGTACACATCTGTATGGGTTGAGAGATAAAACTCGACTCTGACTTTACTTCAAAAAACACATCTCTCTCATATGGCATATGGAATCGTCAATTGTTATCTCGCAGATGGCCAACCTTGCAATATTTAGCCCTTAAATTGGCTGTGCCACTTACACCGCAAATCTCAGTTTAAATATACGGAGAGAATCGAATTAAAGTCTGTTAATACATTACAAATTTTTAGACACAGTTGCGAAACTGCACCATAAAGAGACCTCTGACCTTTGAAAATTTTATTTAATTACCAACGCTTTCGTTCACAATAACACCCTATAGAGAGGTGTTAAAAAGTTTCTCTTTAGGGTACGAATATAATCAAAAATAAGAATTCATCTTATAATTGTCAAAATAACATATAAAAAGAAAATAATAATCTACACATTTTGTAAAGTTCCACATCAACTGTATCCATAGCTAAAATAAGCTATCTTACGAAATAAATTTAATCAAATTATATTTAAACCCATAAAAATGTTACCCGCCGTGGTACGCGGTATATAGCATGGTGACAAGGAAGTACCAGTTACTCAACCCAACCATCACACGTTGCCCGTATGACGGGATCGTCTTCAACGTCTCGTCTGTTTAACGATGAGATTATGAGAACATTAGCAGTATTGAGCATTCTACGTTGACCAATAACAAATGTTAGCTGACCCTAGACAATTATACGTAGTTTTTTGTGCTTAGTGATACTAGGTTTGGAGGTTTTTTAAAATTGAAAAGTATGCTCCCAAAATTAAAGAGTTCCAGAGAAAGGAAGTCTTTGGGAATTTTAGTGGCTACCTTAGTATCTCAATAAATTAGCAGGGTACGAAGAATATAACATAAGGAAGATAATACGTGTAAATACGTGTAAAAGAGAAAGGTAGTTATATAATAACCCAAGATATGAGTCTGCTATGAATAGAAGAACAGGGCAAGGTAAAATAATGATAGAATATAAAATAGACTTAAGTCCAAGAATAACAGTTTAGTAGCTGCTTAATTCTAAAAAAAAAACAACAAAAATGCAACAGAGCTGTAAGTAGTTCGTACGAGTTGTTACTGACTGCCAGATATTGTCACTAATTTAGGTTTAAACCTATTTTAGTTGGATCTTGTTGATATATCATAATGTTCAGTATATTTTATATATACATATTTTCATACCCGTTTTATACTATAAGTAATAATTTCTAGAATTCAGTAAAACTTTTCAAAAAAAAATAAAAAGCAAAATTAAAGTTAACATAGTATATCCGTGTTCTGTTATAATAAAAAGTAATAAAAGTATAATAAAAAGAATATCTTTGATATTCGTTGCTTTGGTAACTTTGTTTACATATTGACACAGCAATCAATGTATGTCGATGGAACAAAAGTTTGAATCGCTTGTTAATATGTTATTTTAATAAATACTAATAATAAAATCAATGCTTAATTTTAATGTTCAATCATTCTTGGTTGTTTTTATAGTTCTATATTAGATTTATCAGTTGTTTTGTATTTTACTATATATTATAATTTAGGATTTATATCGTATTACCAAATACTATCGTATTATATCACCAAAATATAAATATTCACTTAACTGATAGCTCGAACGTACAAAGAGTCTGTTTCTGCGGGTCCAAGACTTGATCATTTCCCCGCCACTGCACAGATGAGGGTGTTTAAGCAGGTTTTCATGCAGCTAATCACAGATTTAAGGAACATAATTACTACGTGTAGTGAGGGTAAAAAAAATTGGGATTTATTATTTTATTTGGTTGTCGTCTCCTTTTTACCCATAGTTATATAGGGCATAGTTAGAGTTGTTTGAAGAATCTAATAACCCACATCCCTATTATTGGGTAATTTTTTCTCTCATAATCAGAAATCTTTGAAGCGTAAAGACTAATTAAAGTAATAAACGAGATTAGTGGTAGAGAATTGGAAGCTTATATTTCGAAGAATTATTTACTGAGATTTGTTCAGACGACACTTTAAATTATGTTCCATACTATCATGGTAAAAGCAATTACCACCAATATAAAGCTGTTTGGTAATAAACAATTTAATTATTTTGTCTTAAAGGTTTTATAAAAGATTCAGATTTAAACAAACAATAAATTATAATTGAAGCTAGTGCTCTATAAGGTTACCGAAATATTATTTGAGGAGCTGTAACATAAAAAAATGTTTAGTAGTAATTTTAAGTGTTTGGTGGAAAAATGTTTTAACTCGCCGTTGGTGATCCCTAATTACCAACTAAATAACCTTAGTGTCTTAAATGTCTCAGATAAACTATCAATTATGCTTTGAGTCAAATCAAAATAAAGCAATTAAATGTCAGAAATAATTGCAAAACTTTAAAAAATAGTAAATAATTTTAATTTTTAAATATTATTTAATTAAGAGTCAAGCACGGAAAGTTATCCCTTTCGAGACTCTAAGTACATACGTGTGCCACTCTGTTTGCATACGAGCCTAGAATTATTTTTTGCAGTTAAGTAATATTAAAATTTAAAATATACCATTCAGTTCTCTATTGCATCGTCTATGCCACGTATACGTGTAGCCTCGTAAAAAAATTTAGTTTACCTTAAATTTTCGAGTTTTCGATGTTTTGGTTGGTATAGTCAGCATAAAGACATTGTTTTTCGATAAAAATAATAGTTAAATTTTATTGTATCATTTGTTTTTGTGTATTTTTATAGTAAGTATATTTAGATTGATATTTTTTAATTATAGTAAAATAAACATTTGACTCTTTTTTAGGCTATGGTACTAATAAGTACCATTAGTAATATACTCCGGTATGCGAGTGTACCAGTAGTCTTATTCGTGTTATTTTTAGATATGGATAGGAAAAAGCCACTTACAGAGAAAGAACTTAAATAATATGCAGAATTGTCATTTTTCGAGTCCGTAAGTAATATAAACCTTCTCATGATAAATCAAAATCGAAGACTACCAAGATAACTTTCTCGAAAATTCTGATGAAGAATCATTATCAGAAAGCCAGTTAGAAGTTCGAAATACACAGAAAAATTTAGACATTTTTTTTGTATTATGGTCAATATCAAATAAAGGTTTTGTTTCCAAAAAAATTTCAAATCAACCGAGTTGTACATTGGATTCTGGCATACAATTTAACTTACCAATATTGCAAAAAGTTGTTTATACGTTTTTTGTATACTTAGCTTAATGTCCTAGGGAGATAATTAAAATATGTTTTATAGAAATAAAACGCTCAATTAAGAAGAAAGGCTCGTTTGACAGAAACTGACTTCTGGTGAAATTCAAATAGTTCTTGGTTGCATGGTAGTTATGTGCTACAACCGTGTACCAAAAATCAGTAATTATTGGTTAACACATCCTTCAATTGCAAACATTTCTCTCCAAAATTGCAAGATCCCATGACAGATTCAAAGTTACATCTTCATATATTTTGCATCACCAAGAAAACCAACAGAAGCTTTAAAGACTTATTACATCGATGACCGTGTACAATATTTAAAAGACATCTTTCAAAAATACCGACAAGCTAGCAGTTTTCAAAGTATTGACGAGTTCATGACGAAATTCAAAGGTCGATAGTCACTCAAACAGTATATGCCCCTAAACCAATAAAAAGTGGAATTAAAATGTAGCTTAGGTCAGATTCATTTACCGAATATACCTACCAGTTCAATTTATAAACATGTCGTGACACTGAGTATGTAGAAGGAACTCTTGGGAAACGTGTAGTAAATAAACTTATTTTCACAGCAAAAGAAAGAGATTTAACCTTTTGTTTTGATCGTTTTTTTCACTTCGGTTTGCCTGTTAAAAAATATGCAATACTCAGTAATAGGGACCTGTAACCAGAATAGAAAAAACTTAAAAATTAAAGAAAATTGCAAATTGCAACTTTTTTAAATTTCAATGAAGATGGACTAATGTTTGTGAAATGGCAGGATACTAATAGTCAGAAAAGAAGGACTAATGCTGAATAATAGTCATAATAACAATGTTTCATCTATAAATAAAACCATGAGAGATGGCACAAAAGCAAATGTGTCCTTCCCAGAAATGATAGCGTGCTAAAGGAAAATTATGGGTGGGGTTAATCTAGTGGATTAAATGGTAGGATTGTACGAATTAGATCGTTAATCAACTAAATAATAAAAAGAAGTATTCAATTGCTTATTTGTGATATAAGTTATGGAATATTTATAATAAAAAAAATTAGAAAGAAACTTCTCTCATGCAATTTTTGGTACCAATGTCAGAAGAAGCGATTGCTGAAGGACAAAAAATAGGTGCCTTACGAAGTTTATCTGAAAAGGAACATATCTATGTATAGAAAACGTTTTTGGACTGTATCATTACATCTTCCAATTGAAGAAAACACAAGAAGACGATGTAAAAGGTGCACTGATAGTAAAACACAAACACGTACAAAAACCGTTTGCGAAGAGTGCGACATTCCTTTATGTAAAAAGTGTTTCGTACTATATCCCCGTAAATATTATTTTATATTTTTCAGTAATATTTTTTTGTATTTTTGAATTATTTTTTGTCTTTTTTAGTAATAAATTAATACATATATGCTTACAGTTATATTCATAAGCCTCTTTCCATAAGTCTTATAAATACCAGAATAATAAGATGTACAAAAAAGTGGATAAATAAATAAAATACAGAATTAAGAAAGTGAAAGAACAGTGGTTTAAAGAAAAATGCGTAGAAATAAAAGAAAACAAGAAAAGACATGATAGTTTTAACACACATAAAAAATTAAAGAATTAACTCACAACAATAGAACAAGAAAACCGGGAATACTGAAAGATGCAAATGGGCAACTTGTGTTGAATACTAACGACAAATTAAAGAGATGGGCAAAATACATCAATGAACTATTCAAAGACAATAGAACAGAACTGATGGTGATAGAAGTATAAGAGAATATGGTTTTAAAGGTATTAAAAGAGGAAATTAAATTGGCAGTAAAAAACAACACAAATGGTAAAGCACTAGGTCCAGACCAAATCCATATAGAAATCTTAAAATGCATAAATGATGAAACCTAATACATTATAGTAGACTCATTTAACTCAGAATGCAAAAAAGAATGAGAAAGAATAAACATAATAAACAGGAGTAAAGAGGAGGAAGGAGTATAGGAAGAAGGAGAGTGTCATGGTTGAAGAATTTAACGGACTGATTTAAATGCAGTTTTATAGAACTCTTTAGAAGTTAAAGAAGAAGAAAACTTATGAAGTGTATATCTATTACCATTCTCACCAACACCTCAACATTTTTTGATAAAGCAGGTTATGTAAAAATAAAAAACCACAAAAATATGTTTTGAAACCCGTTAAAACAGTCTCTAAAGGTTTAAGCAAGGTAACACTCGATACTCAATGTCACTAGACACTGAGGAGTAGGCAAACCGAGATCTCAGCCGTTTGACGGTTCTTGTATTTCTACAGAACACGATACTGGTCACGAGTGAGAGGCCAAGAGCGGTAAATAGTCCGTAGCTGCCTGGTCAAACATAGTAACCGTATTTTCAATAATGTATGCACATTATGTAATAATGTAAATTACTGGAAATATTCCTCAAGTTCGGCTTAAATCAATATTTATAGCTTTGGCTATAAGAGAACAGCGGAAAAATTAGTCTCATGATCTTTTCAAGGCCTTCATAAAAATTGTACACACGACTATAAAACCTAGTAAAAACACAACTAAGTCGATCGTAGTTTGGTTTTAGGAAAGTACTGTGTACAAGTAATGCTTACTATGCAACTCTGCATTGTTTTAACTCTGCAAACATGTTAATACACGTATGTTTTATAGATTACGAAAATGCATTAGACTACATTAGACATAAAAATTAACAGAACATATGAAATGAGTAGACCCAGCGCTTTAAATTATTATAAATTTGTATTGAAATCAATCAGTGGACATAAATATAGATGAGGAATTATCAGAAACAATAAAGGTTTAACGCGGAGTACGTCAAAGGTGTATTTTGTCACCATCTGTTAATAATTATACTCTAGAAAAATTTTCGCAGAGGTATACGTATGAGAAACTCCGCCGTTGCCTGGTCCCAAGTCCAGGATGAGAAAGGAGGAGGGTTAAGCAAGGGACTAACTATTCCTTCTTGTAAAAAAAAAAACATAGTTATGAAAACGAAGCACATGCCTCGGATAAGGACGGATCTTTTAAGACGACAAAAGCGACGACAAAGGACAATGAATATAGGAACATGGAACGTACTAAGCCTATATTTATCGGCCTGGAGCTCTAACTCAGGTGGTCAAAGAACTTGAATCCAGAAACATGGACATAACTGCTTTACAAGAGATTAGATGGACTGGAGAAGGTACACTAAAAACTAATAAATCAGTAGTATTTTTCAGCGGAAGCGAACGAGAACATCAATTCGGAACTGGTTTTATAGTCAGGGAAAGTCTTGTGGGGTCAATTTTAACTTTCAAACCCGTTAATGAAAGACTTTGTTATATCAGAATCAAAGGACAACTACATAACTATTCCCTAGTTGCTGCCCATGCACCGACAGAGAAAAAGGAAGAGCATGTAATAGATAACTTCTACGAGAAACTAGAGGAACTGATAAATAATTTACCTAAACAGGACATGCATATTATCTTAGGAGATTTCAATGCAAAGATTGGGAAGAAAGCAGCGTATAAAACAACAATAGGTTACCATAGTATTCACGATGTTAGCAACGATAATGGAACAAGGCTAATAGACTGTGCAGCATCCCACAATCTACTAATAAAATCGACAATGTTTGAACACAAGAATATACACAAACAAACACGGGTCTTCTACGACGGCGTCACAAGAAATCAGATTGATCATGTTCTAGTAGATGCCAGGAGGAGTAGTAACTGTCTAGACGTAAGAAGCCTAAGAGTAGCTGATGGAGACACGGATCATTTTCTTGTAAAAGCGAAGATAAGGACATAGCGTTATATAAGAATTTTTACGTTTAAGAAGTTCTACGTAATAAGGAGACAGAACAGAAATTTCAAAAGGCTATAAAAATCGCTCTAGCACAAACAGAAGACTATAACAACATAGACTCAGCTTGAAAAAATATCAAAGTAGCTCTGACAAGCGTATCAGATGAAATACTAGGACACAAAAAGAAAACAACAAAAAAATGGTTCGATGATGATTGCCTGAACTCCATATTAGCAAGAAATATGGCTAGAAGGAACATGCTACAAAACCCCTCGCACAACAACAATGAAATGTATAGACAAAGAAGAACAGAGACAAGAAAACTAATGAAAAGGAAGAAGAGAGAGTATCAGGAACAAATAATCAGAGATATAGAAGAAAAAAAAAGAACAAACAAGCGAGGCAGTTCTTTAAAGGAGTTTCAGATATCAAGACCGGATACCAAGCAAGAACAGGAAACTTTCTTTAAAACGATAGTGGACAGCTTATCACTGATGACAAGGAAATCTTAAAAACCTGGAAGGAATGCTTCTATCAACTATTGAATGACCAATCTAGCAAAAGTACATTAAACATAGAGGTACATACAGCTGAAATAGAAGACCAATATCCGACAAACGAAGAAGTAATACAGGCAATTAAAAAACTCAAAAATAATAAGACACCAGGTAGCGATGGTATACCCGCAGAGTGCTTAAAACATGGAGGAGAAGCGTTGTACAGTTCGATATACAAGCTAATTCAAGACATTTGGCAAGAAGAAACAATGCCAGATGAATGGAAAGAAGGGGTTATTGTACCAATACACAAAAAAGGAAACAAAAAGCATTGTACTAACTACAGGGGAATAACACTCCTAAACACCACCTACAAAATCCTTGCAAACATCCTGCTAGAAAGAACCAAAACATACAAAGAAGAAATCGTTGGAGATTATCAATGCGGATTTAGACCGGGCCGCTGTACAATTGACCAGATATTCACAATAAAACAGATAATGAAAAAATGCTGGGAGTTTGATCGTGAGCTTCATCAGATGTTCATAGATTTGAAACAAACGTTTGATAGAATATGTAGGGACAGACTGTGGACAGCGATGCAGGAACTTAGCTTTCCAAAAAAACTAGTCCGGTTGATACGGATGTGTATGGAACGGTTACGATGTAAGGTGAGAGTGGGACAACAATACTCGGAGACATTTAAAGTAAACAATGGACTAAAACAGGGAGATGCACTTTCACCACAACTCTTCAACTTAGCTCTGGAGCACATAATAAGAAGTGCAAGAATCGAAAAACCGAATACAGTATTTCATCGAAAAGGACCAAAATTACTACTGGCATTTGCAGACGATATAGATTTAATAGGAAACACGCGATTAAGGATAAAGGAGACTTTCGTGAGGTTTGAGAAGGAAGCAGAGAAGATAGGGCTCCAAATCAACCAAAACAAGACGAAATATATGTATATGAGCCGCAATAACCAAAGCAGAGACAGAATCGTTTAGAACATTACCATCGATGACTTTAACTTTGAGCGCGTTAGAGAATTTAAGTATCTTGGAACAACAATAACTGAAGACAATAACGGATCACAAGAAATAAACAACAGGATTCAGACCGGCAACAGATGTATTTTTGCCCTCCAAAACCTTATAAAATCAAAACAACTAACACGACGTACGAAGATACAGGTCTATAAAACAATTATACGACCCTTTGTGATTTATGAAAGCGAAACGTGGACGATAACAAAGGCAAATGAAGAGAGACTACGTGTTTGGGAAAGAAAAATAAGGAAGATCTTTGGTCCGGTGCTTGATGAAGCATCAGGACAATATAGGATAAGAACTAATATAGAGCTTGAAGAACTTTACCCAGACGCCAACATCATAAAAGAAATAAGTCCAGAAGTAAGAAAAAAAAAGTCCAGAAGACTCCAATGGGCAGGACACCTTAGAAGACATTTTGACGCTGAACAGTAAGACTGGTGTGGGAGGAAGTCCCAACTGGAAGGAAACCACGCGGACGCCCTCGTCTCCGGTGGCGAGATAATATAGCAGGAGACCTAAGCACTATGGGCGTGGAGAATTGGATGAAGGTTGCTCAAGACAGAAAACAGTAGAGGCATGTTGTCGAGTCGGCTAAAACCCACGAAGGGTTGTAACGCCACGGAGTGAGTGAGTGTGAGTGAGTATACGTATGAGAGGTGAATGAGGAGAATAGAAGTATTTTAGTAAACGGGGAATGACTAAATATCCTGAACACTCACATGCAACAGGTGAGAAGCTTCAGGCATCTGAAGTGTGTTTGTAAACCTATTTTGAAAACATCTTGGCTGGACCATATTTCTTGGATAAGTACTTCATAGAATGAATACGCAAACTGAAGTAATAAATACTATTAAGACACGGAAATTGGAGTACTAAGAATAAAAAATGGGAATCAACGAACACTATGGACTGTTACAGTTGATCGTGTAAGGAAAACTAATGCGAAACACAAGTCTTGGACGCAGACGAATGTACATATTATATGTATATTATATACCTCGAAGGCATCGAGACCCTAAAATCTGGTCACTTGTGTTACTATCACGGAGAACAACATAAGTTTTAAACTTCCTACTAGAAAAAAACCTATTCCTAATGAACAGTTACTACTATAAGAAACCTCACCGCAGATGGACGTGGAAAAGCCCAGATGGGAAGACGACAAACGAGATGGATTACTTTATCACTGATAAAAGATACATATTTACAGATGTGATAGTCCTAAATAAATTTGCGAAATAGCGACCATCGTATGTTGAGAGCCACTATTGTGTTAAATACCAACTATGAACGACACAATATGATAAAAAAGAAGCAAATAAACATATGGACACATCCAAACAACGAACAAAATTTTGAGGATCATATCAGTAAATTCCTTCAAGAAAAATCATTAACAAATGATATTAACATCCTAAATGACATAATAGTAAAAGCAATAACAAAAGCTCACAAGAAATGCTGTTCAAAAAGCGTAAAGGAAGAAAAAATTAGTCTGGAAACAGAGAAAAAATGGAACAAAGAAGAATACTGAGAAGCGACGAAAACTCTAGTAACGACGATATAAATAAAATAAACAAGGAAGTATCAAGAGAAATCAGAAAAGACCTAAGAAAATACAAAGATGAGAAAATCATCAAAACCATTGAGGAAAATAAGAGTATGGAAATAATGAGACGCAAACTCACAAATGGAAATAAACAAATAGTCAAACTCAAGGATAGAAATGGCAACATCACATCAAACAGAGAACATTTGTTACAAATTGTGGAAACATTCTATGAGACATTATATAGCAACCAATCGATTCTTGATATAGTTGAATATCAACAGAGGAAGGTTCAAAATCACGGTTCCGAAGATATCCCAGAAATATCCTTGGACGAAATTTACAAGGCTCTAAAAAAGATGAAGAATAACAAAGCTCCGGGGGAGGACGGTGTTGTCACGGAAGCAATAAAGATGGGAGGCTCAGTACTCATAGCCAAAATTCAAAAGCTCTTTAATCTATGACTATGGAATCAAAATATCCCAACAAAGTGGAATAATTCAATAACTGTACTCTTACACAAGAAGAGAGATATAGCAGACCTGAAAAGATACAGACCAATCAGTCTCCTTAACCATCTTTATAAATTATACACCCGACTAATAACGAACAGATTAGAGACAAAGCTGGATTTTTACCAACCTCTGGAACAAGCCGGTTTCCGCTCTGATTACGGCACAAAAGATCACCTGCAGTGCCTAAAAACCATGGTAGAAAAAACTAACGAATATCACCGTCCCTTGGCATTAATATTTGTAGACTTTAAAAAGGCATTTAATACAGTGGAACTACCGTCCATCCTAAGAGCACTACAATATTGCAGGGTCGACCACAGCTATTGTAATATAGTTAAAAATATATATTAAAATGCCACAACAACCGTAAGTCTACATTCTGCAACTAATAAAATGATGATAAAAAGAGGAGTCAGGCAAGGTGATACCATGTCACCAAAGCTGTTCATTACCGTTCTTGAGTATGTATTTAAAAGACTAACATGGCAACAAAAAGGAATATCCATCGATGGAGAAAGATTAAACCATCTACGTTTTGCGGACGTGTGTATCGTGTTTCTGTCAGATAATTTGGGAGAGATCAAAGGCATGATCCAAGAACTGAATAACATACTACAAGAAACTGGGCTGAAGATTTTGAGAAAACCAAAATGATGACTAATATGGTTCCCAGCGAAAAGATACAGATCAATAATAACAAAATAGAATTAATCGATAAATACACATGCTTGGGTCATTAAATTAGAATAACTAGAGACAATCAAACCTGCGAGCTAAATAGACGAATCACGTTGGGATGGGCGGCATATGGAAGGATGAGAGATATTTTTAAAACAATTATACCTGAAAAGGAAGGCCTTTAACTAATACATCTTACCAGTCTTGACCTACGGAGCAGAGACCCTAACTTTAACGAAAGCTACTGCCGAAAAACTGAGGGTAACACAAAGGCGAATGGAGAGATCAATGCTGGGCCTGACCTTGAAAGATCGCGTGAGAAATGAGGAGATACGCCGACGAACTGGCGTAGACGATATTATACTGCGAATCAATAAACAAAAGTGGAGGTGGGCTGGACATGTTGCTAGAATGGAAGACGGAAGATGGACGAAGAGATTATTGGAGTGGAAACAAGGAAAGTCGAGACAGACCACCCACCCGATGGACCGACGACCTAAGGAGAATAGAAACAAACTAGATTGCAGCAGCTAGAGATAGAGAGAACTGGAGACGTTTGGAGGAGGCCTATATCCAACAATGGATGTGAAAATGGGGCTGGATGATGATGATGATATTATATACTGATATCAGCATTTCAGACCAGGAATCCCATATGAGGAGCTCGACGTTCTTTTCTGTTTCTTTACGTTTCTTTCTATTCCTTGTTTGGGTTTACCAGTCCAGTAATCCTTAGATTCAAATTTCCTTCAAATTTTACATAAAATACATTTTATTCGATATATATATATATATATATATATATATATATATATATATATATATATATATATATATATATAATAGCACTACGAGCCTAGTAGGCCCATGGCTTGAGCTGTTATTGTTTTCCATTTCTTCCTATTATTAGCCATGTCCTTCCATCTTTCTATTCCCAGTGTTTCTAGGTCTTTCTCTACTTCTTGCTTCCATCTACTTCTCGGCCTTCCTCTTCTTTTTTTGTACCCATTGTATGCATCAGAATAATTTTTGGTACTCGAGAATTTGTCATTCTTTCTATGTGCCCTAGCTACCTGAGTCTCGGAGCCTTTACTACTCCCACTATACTAGGATTCTTGTACATATCTTCTAATTCTTTATTTGTTCTTCTTGTCCATGTATTGTCTACTATCTTGCCTCCAAATATCTTTCTCAAAACCTTTCTTTCCCATATTTCGAGCATACCTGTTTCGCCTTTGTTCAGTGTCCACACTTCACTGGCGTAGGTTACCACTGGTTGTATAACTGTTTTGTAAATCCTTATTTTGGCATTCCTAGATATCTGTTTACTTTTTAATAGCCTGTTTAAGGAGTACACGCATCGGTTTCCTGCCATTATTCTTGATTGGAGCTCCTCTCTAATATTTGGTTTGCATGTGAACATCGACCCCAGGTATGTAAATCTTTCCACTGCTTCAAATATATATGCTTTTTCACCCTCTACTTCTATTTTTAGATTTCCTCCTTTTTGTTCACTGTCATCTAGCCATTCCATGTATTTTGTCTTACTTTCGTTGATGGCTAAGCCTATTTTCTTTGCCTCTCTATCTAGCCTCTTTACTACTTCTTGTAGCTCCCATTTGCTTCGAGCCAGTATTACTACATCGTCTGCAAAGGCTAGACATTGGTGCTTTCTTTGGTATAATAATCCCTCTCTGTTGACATTTGCATCTCGTATGACCTTCTCCAAACACAAGCTGAATAGTATCGATGATAGGGGATCTCCTTGCCTTACTCCTTCACTGACTTCAAATTTTTCAGTCTTGAACAACGTTATTTGTATCATTCTTATAAGTTTTCTACTGATACCCAATTCTTCTAGTGCTTTGCTCATTTGGTTCCGTTTTATTCTATCGTACGCTTGTTTGAAATCAATGAAGAGGACCCTTGTCGGCAGATTGTGTTGATAACTTTCCGCTTGCAATTCTCTGAGCGTAAATATCTGATCTGTTGTACTTCTACCAGGTCTGAAGCCACATTGCCAGGTCTGAAGCCACAATTTGTCCTTTATACACGCTGAAAGAATTTTGTATGCAGTATTCAATAGTGATATCCCTCTGTAATTTTGACAATCTGTCCTATCGCCTTTCTTATAAAGTGGGCATATAATTGCATCTTTCCATTCTTGTGGTAGTTGTTCTTTAATCCAAATCTCCTTTATTAATTTGAACATTTGCTCCTCTAGCGTTTTCGCTCCATATTTGAACATCTCTGCAGTTATATTATCACTTCCTGGACTCTTGTTATTTTTTAATTTCTTTATTATTTCCTTTATCTCGTTTCTGGTAGGGGGTGTTTCTTCTGTCTCATTTTCTCCACTAATGGCGTTTCCCTCTTTATCTTTGTAAAATATTGTTTTTTGTTGGTATCTTCTTTTTTCATTTTTTACTCCCTGGTATAAATTTCTAATTTCTCGATTTTTGTAATTTTCTTCTATTTCTTTTAGCTGATTTTCCATGTACTTTCTCTTTTTCATTCTCAAAACTTTTTTTACGATTTTTCTTTGTTTTTCATATCTGTTTCTTGTTTCTTTCGTATCACTTTTAATCATATCCATCCTTAGTTTACTTCTTTCTTCAATTTCCTTCTGGCATTTTTCGTCAAACCAATCCTTTTTCTTTTTAGTTATATTTTTATTGCATTCTTTAGCTGTGTTACTGATAATCTGCTGAATTTTGTCCCAGTCCTTGTCTATGTGCACTTCTAGGTGTATTTCATTTAATTTTCTATCGATACCTTTTCGGTGAAAAAGTATCCTTTTTATTTATTTGTTGTATGTGTTCTTTTAAAATTATATTGTCCTGGATAACACTCCATTTGTTTACAATTAATGTGTTATGAACTTTTAAATGTAAGTATAAAGGATACATTATATTAATTAAAACACTACCTAAACTAATATTTACTTACGTCGTTTATCTAAACCTCCACTTCAGGATCAATAATAGGTAATTAAGATTTTCCAAATCGATAATGACAATATTTTGAGTGACAGTTTAAAGACCGTCCCACCTTTCGATATTGCACCGTTTAGAGAGGCGTCATTTCGTCTGACAATTTGTAATAAAATAAAAGTATTATTGAGAGCATCAACAATTGTGAAAGCAGATATCCTATCAGATATCTAATAGGCCATTGTTAGACATTTAACTTTGATTACGAATGTGGGCGAGTTCATTTAAAAAAATCATTTCCTGTGCATCACAATACTAACATAATTACCCGGAGAGGTATGTAATTGTTGAAATTGTTATAATGACATCCATTAATGTCGCTTAGTTTTGGTGAATATGATCCAAAAGCGGCGATGGTATGCGTGAAAAGGTTTCCATTAATGCAACAATCACCGATAATTGTCGGGTGCTGGACAATTGGGTATTTAAAATTCGGATCAAGGTTTTGTGGAACGAGGATGCAGCTTTGAATGAAAAATTCTATTTACTTTATTAATTATGAACAAACTACGTTGCTGTGATAACTACAAAATAGTCTTTGTTTCTCAATCAATTTTTGTAACTGGAAATTGATGTTTCTCAAGATACTTGACTACAAAAAATCACAAGAATAATACTAATTCACTAGTATTAATATGGTAGCGATATTTCAAGAATCAAGACTAACTATTATGGAAATATGTATATTCTTTCCTTTCGTGATCAAAAAAGTTTTTTTTATTAAAAAAATCTAATAAATTTATTTTATCTGCGACTTCAGGAATATCTTCTTAACGTTATATTACAATATTTAATTGTAAAAAAGAAGTAAATTTTTCTGGCAATATTCAAACTTAAATCTTTCCTGTGTTTAACTTACAATTCGTTTAAAACATTTTTAATAAAAATGCAACATATTTAAAGAATTGCTTGTAAGAGATTTCTGACCTAGAAGTTAACCAGCTCAACAGGAAAATATCGGCTATTAAATTAAGTTCATATCGAGTTATTTATTCCCTTTAAAAAATTATAAGTAAGTCAGATTATATTGCTTTAATTATTCATCAGTACTAAACAAAAATGACAATTTGAAAACAATTTGACAATCGAATATAAATGAGAATTAGTTAAGACAAATTTATCAATATTTATCTAGGAAAAATTAGTAGTAACAATCAAATAATGCAACTAACAAGATTAGTTACTCCTGTTCTACAGCTAATATAATATTCAGTGTATGCCCAACATTTCCACATAATATTCCAGAAACAGAACTACAAAAACTAGGAGTCAGTAAGTTTCCGCAGATAAGTATATGTTTCCTCAACCTAATACTTCCTGAATCATTGTTAATTTATCATGAAGAATTTTATATCTTTAGACCAATATTGCTGTTATATTTGTAAAAATAATGACCACACAGCCTAAAACAATCGATTTATTTAAAAAAACACAAGTCCTACAGCAGACATAATAACTGACGTAACACTAAATACAGCGCAGATCCAGTCAGAACCAAATTATTTTGTAGCAGACACCTAATCTAAATAACAGAAAACTAGTAGTCAGACATAAATGTAAATAAAGAAAGACATAAAAACAGAACTGATCGATTAAGTTTAGTTCATACACGAATAATACATGCATATTTATTTAGCGGAATGAATTAACCGATATCTGATAGGTTTAAGACAACTCTAAACGTCTTCTTCTTTTTTATATAGATATTACTTTGTCTGTTTTTCAATGTGCCTCCAGTAAGTTGTCATTCCATCGTTTTCGTTGTCTTCCTACTGATCATCTTCCTATTAGGGAACCGTTTGTTGCCATCTTTATTACTCTATTTGTTGGGATTCGGCTTAAATGATCGTTCCATTCTACTCTTCTATTTCTTACCCAGTTCTTGATGTTGTCCACCTTGCATCTACGTCGTATATCTGTACTTCTAGCTCTATCCCATAGTGCCTTACCATTAATTTTTCTAAGTGATTTCATCTCTGCTCTGTATCAGGTCTTGTTTCTGCCGCATATGTCAATATTGGACTGATGACTGTTTTGTAAATTCTGCCTTTCGTTTCTTTCCCGATATTTTTATGTCTCTGTATTGTTTCATTTGGGCAGCCTGCTGCTTTGTATTGTAACAATACAACAACAATGAATTTTGTCTTTTTAGGGGAAATTAACATGTTTAATTTTCTGGCGGTTATATTAAATTGGTGCAGCATACGTTGTAAATCATCTTCACTTTGAGAGAGTAGGATTGCGTCGTCTGCATAGCAGATTATTTTAAGTTGTTTTTCTCCAATTTTGTATCCTTTTTTAGTTCTTACATTTTTTATTATTTCATCCATAATCAGGTTGAACAATAAAGAACTCAATGAATCTCCCTGTCTTACCCCATTGTTAGCTTCAATATGGTCGATTAGTTCTTCTACTTTTACTTTTATTGTGTTGTTTTGGTAGATATTTTTGATCGTTTTGAATATTCCTAGAGATACCTCTCTTGCGTACAATAAGTGGATGAATCATTTTAATTTGACCTGGTCAAATGCCTTTGTAAGATCCACGAAACATAGATATGCCGATTTGTTGTATTCTTATGATATCTCTTGCACTTGCCTTATTATAAATATATCGTCAGTGCATGATCTTCTTGACCTAAAACATTGTTGTTTTTCTGCTAGTGATATCATTTCATTCAATTTATTTGTCATTACTTTGGTTGTTAATTTTAGTGTTGTGTTTAATATATTAATTCCTCTGTAATTTTCCAGGTTCGATTTGTCTCCATTTTTGAAGAGAGGTATTAGGATGATTGATCTCCATTCTTGAGTAATTTTATTATGTTCTATTATTTTTTGGATTAGTTTTAATAGTTGTTTGGTTAGATCTGGTCCTCTGTACCTTAGGAGTCCGTTTGGTCTTCTGTCCTCTCCTGGCGATTTTCTATTTTTTACTCTAAACGTAAAACATGATATTAAACTGCAAAATTTATGCAAGAAAAATCCTACAATAATCTTTCCGACGATCTAAAAAAATTATTAAACGAAAACGTTAACATGAACAACATTGTAAATTAGTTAAAAAAAAACTTACATGTTTAATTAAGTAACTGTATCTTAATGTAAGATATCGCCAATAACCATTAACAGTTGTTGATGCGACTGATATTTAATAAAACACAAAAGAAGACCAAAAACCGATAACCTGCTCACAAATTAAGATATAAACATGAATGAACCAGGACCAGGAACCAATAAATCATTGTATACTTGCAAATACAGAGCTTTCTCCTAAATAGACTTACCATCTAAATCTCCTGAATGCTTCCTATAGCCTGCTAAATTTACACGTTAAAAAAAAATTATCCCAAAAATAGATTCGAATGATATACAGAAATTCCTGCTGCCAACCAAAGCATTTTTTAAAAACGATGCAAACAAAAGTGTTCTTATGTTTCAAGAAAAGAATCACCTTTTTTTTAAACACACGTATGGTTCACCTGACCAATTAAGTGTTGCTCAAACTTCTACAAAAGATATTAAAGGGGTTAGAAGAAATAGAAGAAGAAGGAGCACGAAACTTACGTCCAAAATTTGAAGGTTGATTTTTAAATATGGCTCGTGACAAGAACATGCATGGCTCGTGTTAATATTTTGACCTTTTGTGGATGTCGAACTACTTTGTTGATATTGCTCCATATAACAGATAAGTTAATTTTATTTGCATACATGTTAAATTAAAATACTTTCGTCTTCTGTATCTCCTACATATGTTACCAATTTTTAAAAGCTAAATAAGCTTTAGATTAACCTGGGAACAACATATAGTTAATCTATCGAAAAAGCTTTCCCGACAACTTTTTCTCTTAAGCAACCTTGTAAAAGTGACTTCCAGGGAAACTATTTTAACAGCTTAGTAATTTTCATTCTCATCTGACATATGCTATTCCCTCCTGGGGTCACTCTTGACATATCGATAAAGTGTTTGCACAACAAAGAAAGTGTGTTCGTATTATCTCTGTGCTCTCTTATAGAGCAGACTTTAGAAACCCTTTAGAATTTTAAAAATTTTAACTTTACCTTGTGTATACATTATGCAGTGTCTGTTGCACATTAAACAAAATCTTATCCAATACAATGCGCATGTAGATTTTCACAATTATCCCACCAGATTTAACAATAATCTTATACCAGAATTTAGCCGTCTTGAGAGATCCAGAAATGGTTCAAGGTATTTAGCCATAAAATTCTACAACTTAGTGCCAGCTAGAATAAAGGCTCTTAATTTTCATCAGTTTAAGGCAAAAATTAAGAGATACCTTAAAGTGAATGCTTTTTTTTACATATGAGGAGTATTTTACTTCCAATTTTAATTTGTTGTAATTGTTAACAGTATAATTTAAAACAATGTATCTACGTTTTGTGTTTATATTTATGTGTGCATATTAACTATATTGACATTTACTTTATTTTATTTGACTTGTAAAAAATACTTATGTATTAATTTATTACCAATAAACCATCTATCTATCTATAAGCTTTACGTAATTATGTTTCACATACATACAAAAACATAAATTTGACATAAACAGCTTTTTTAGTAAAAATATATTTTTAATATTTACTAAACAACGTAAACTATACACTACTGTCTATGAAGTGAACATCCAAGTGATATTGTAGCATTTTCGTTTCAACCGTCTATCGCAAATTCCGAGAAATATTCTTAATTTTTTGCCTTTTCGAGATTGATAATCTAAACATTTTGGAGTATGTTTATCATAAACAAATTGCTCTTTCATATGAACTTGGTTTCGCCTGGATATTAATACATGAATTAAATAAGAATATTTTAACTTATGTTGGGGGAAAATGTATACTTTCGAGACAATGAATTTTGTCGTTAAGAACTTCGATGTTGGTCAAGGTACGGTGGAATACGTGGAGCCACGCTCAGGCTTGGCCTGTGTTTAGTTTTTACCATAATTTGACACTAGACCGTAAGACAGATGTGAAAATCAATAATGTAGTTCAGTACTACAAATATAAAAGTACAACAGTTAAACAAAGATGAAATAAAGTGATAAATTTTAATTTTGTTGAAAATTTGTCAGTGAAGTCTATCGCAATATTATGTAAGTGAAAATTAATTTTAACTTGTTCGAATAATGGAGATAAGATGAATTCTTTTTCTTCTTCTCTTTCCATTACCCACTTCTTATCCAGAAAAGTTACGTTATAATATATCTCCTTCTATTGCGAGTTTGATCATTATTTACTGTATATTTCTACTGATCAACGTTATCATGTTGTATGAGACACTTTAAAAAGTTCGTTTTCATATGACTATTTGACTGTATGTGAATTATTACCATAGAAGTTAATGAATTATCTATAATCACAACCTGGCAACAGTGTTATTAATAAAACTCAATTTTGGTATTTTACTATAAGTTGTTTTGTGGTGTTGTAGCTTGGACATTATTCTATATCTCTCTTGTTTTGTAAACAGGCACTAATATACTTTGTCTTTATCTGCCTGATATTTGCCATAGATATTTCTTTTGACGTTTAAATGCCAAGATGTTCATTGACTCCATATTTGCCAATGAGTAAACTCATTCAGAATAATCTTACTAACGAATATCCTTAATTCCATTATTACATCACATAATTAAGCATATACCAGATTACTCAGCCATACATATAAGTAATTAAGACAATCATGTGGTATGAAGTTTCAAGTTCTATATTTAGCATTTTATTATACAATTATGTCTATTATGGCTAGACTACTTTTAAAATTAAATCTCTTGTTATTACTGCAAAATATTCAAATAAACTCTAAAAGTCATTACTTGGTTTTCTAAAAATACTTTTTTATTTTGATTTAGATTTTCGGATATAATTATTCCTCAAAATAAACTTCTCTGTGACTAATTAAATGCGAATCCTTTAGTTTTGATATTTTTATGTGTTTGGGTTTTATGCAAAAAGGCTTAAAAATATTTATCTTTGCCGTGGTTTTACCTTTCCTTCCACTACCAATAGTTTCATGCTCCCCGTTCTTCTAGCTAAGTGGCTGAAGTAAATTAGGTATGCTCGGTTTTCTTTTTTTTTAGCTTGGCTTTTATATGAATCTCTACCAGAATTGACAGGTTGGATCTACGTTCTGTACAGGACACGCGTATAATTCTTCTATATACTCACTTTTCGAAGGCTTAAATCTTGCTCCTATCGATTTTTTTTTGAGAGTACATGTTTTAGCTGCGTTTATAGCAATTGGAAAAATAAGGGCATTGGCCAACCTCAGCTTAGTATTCCTTATTATTGTTCGGTCTTTCCATATTTTAATCCATTAAACTGTTGTGGTTCTGGTCATTGCTAGTCCAAGCTGGATTTTTTAGGAGAAATCGTTATTGTTGGTTATCAGAGAGTCCAAGAATACAAATCTGTCTACCACCTCGAAATTCGCCAGCGGGTGTGTGTGAGGTAGATTATTATTTCCTCTATCTACGATCATTATTTTTCCTTGTCCGGTGTTATTCTGAAGTCTGGATTCTTTGCTTATCTGGTTAGCCGTTCAGGAATGATAATCATTTCGACTTCATTCGCTGCTAGTATAAACGCTGCTATAGTGATTACTCCATCCAGGTCGTCTACGACTGGATATGCAGCCTTGTCTAGTTTCTTTCTTTATGTTAAGCGCGTCTGAATGCTGCGTGTATTTTAACTACGGCTGTGTTTTTATCATACAGATTTTTTATTTGGTTAACTAAGTGGTTAGGTACTCACATATTTTTCATTATACTCCATTCCATTTTACCGAATGGAAAAATATCGAACTTTGTATTGAAGTTCGGTTCGGTTCGTAATGCCCCTTTGTCCGCTTCTCGTCGATCGATGTTGATAGGGTTAATAAATGTTGAAGTTGTGGGGTAACAGTGATGATTAATTGACAGCAACTCGTAATTACACAATATGGTGTTCGTTCGGTAACTACTCAATATTGACTGTGTTCATTTGAACTCAAATCCCCAATTTATAATCTCACACATAATAGATACATAAGCACCTTAGGTCATTGCTTCGTTCATATTGCACCACCTAATTTTTGCTTATAATTCAATTTAATCTACGCCTTAATTGCGACACTTAGGAAGTTCAATTAGAAAATATTGTTATTCGGCAATTTATTTAGTTGTAGGCAAATGAACTAATTATTAAATTATCATACGATATGGTTTTGCAATATGTATAATGCAAACGTATACACGGAGAAACTATAAAAGATTAAGAAGTTAAGAATAATGTGAGATTACAAATTAAGGGGTTAATTTGTGATTGAACACCGAATTTAAGGCTCTTGTGCAATTTAAGAAACAGCGCAGCTTTGGTATGTTCTCTTATCTCACTTTTTTAATATTTTTGTTTTTTGGTTTTTCAGTTGGTTGAAAGCCTTCTCTTATTGCATTCTTTTGTGTTTTAAGACTGATGCATCTTCTAAAGGAGTTGAATAATTCTCAGCAGTTATGTTTTCACGTCTCAACAATGCTTTCTTAATTTGTCGATTTTTCTTCTCCAATACTGTCTTAAATCGCTTAAAGTTATGGCTTAAATTCTCGGGTCAAATATTTAACTTTTTTTAAATAGATGCTGACTTTCATGGCGATTGGCATGCTGCTTTAGTTCTTGGATCATAATAAAAAAAATTAAACTAGACCATACAGAGAAGCTAAAAGAAAAGCAGACCGAGATGGGAGAGAAGTCGACAAGGATATAAAAGTGAGAGGAATAGAAGAGTACCATTTAAAGACCGAGACCTATGGAAACTGGGAAACGTAGAAGAAACGTTACCTAGTTTTTTGTTTAACAGTTGTTTCCAAGATCTTTTCATTATGTCCTTGTCGTCGGTTAGTATTATTCAATTTTATTTATATTTATTACACCATTATTCACCATTTAAATTTTTTTCATTCTTCTTTAACTATTTTTTTTTGTTTTTTTTTTTTCTCTAGCTCTTGTATTTGATTTTCTCAATTTCTTCCCTTAGTTTATGTATTTTAAATATTTCCTTGTATTTTTTATTCTTGCTCCCTGTACTTAGTTATAATCCAGCACCTTTATGTTTTTGCACTATACTATAGTCAATAATTGATTGTTAATCTCTTCTAGTATTACTTCTTGTGTCCTTAGTATCTTTTTTTGTTGAAAATGTATATTCATTATAAAAAAAACACAGAAGTTAAAACACTTCACACTTGTATTGTGGTATAAAAAACAAATAGTTAAAACTTTATAAAAAGTATCGGTTTTATAAAGTATAAAACACACACACACACACACAATCACGCGAGGCGGTCAACCCTACCCCTAGGGACATGTGTATACCACTGTAAGAGTGGGATCCACATGTCCGAAAATCAAACCGGTTACACCTCACTAGTTGAGGTGGTACCTATATGACCCCAGGCCTTTTCTCCACCCCTCCTCAGCGTGTGACTTACGTGAGGAGGCTTATGATCTGAATGTTACGTAAGGTGTCTTGGGTAATGAGACACCTTCTGTTTTTAATGACTGTGGTTAGGCCACCTAACTGTAGGGGTAGCACACATGTCGGCTTTTCTCCCTATTTAACTTTACTGACTCTATAGAAGTTACTCTAGCTTTACTTCGGGACTCATGTCCCTAAAAAAGAGCGTGTGTTCCAGACAGAGAGCCATCGGTCTAGACCGACAGCTCTGTCTGGAAAAGAATGTGTGTGCTCGTTCACTCAGTCGCTGATTTGACAAAATAAAAATTTTGTTCTCCTCGCCGGCTGGGTGTTCGAGAAGTGAGTCCTGGCCACCGAGCCCATGCTTGCCGCACATGACCTCGATGCTCAGAGTCCGCGTTTGATCAATATTTGATCTGCCTGAAGGGCCTATGCCTGCTGGCTGGTATAGAGTGCCTGACGGGCCTTTTATACATTCTTATTTGTGTTATGTAAATTTTTGTGGTGTAACGGGTGTTCTTGAAGATGACATGACATTAATTAGACAGTGAGCGATTTTTGTTTTTTAAAAACTAAGTCTAATAGATCATCCTCAGTTCCTTGTGTAATTGTAGCTAACAATAAAGTTATCTGTGAGACCTCCATATGTGGATTAACATCATTCCAAATGTTACATTTTGATTATGTTGTGACTCTAGGTCGATGACAGTGGATACATTTTTAATTACTTTAGGGACTACATGTCTCCCCGCTCGATTTTTAACACGTGGTACTTGTCAGTTAAAACGACACAGACCACTGGCTGAGGTGACAGGAATATAATTTAAGAAGACAGCTAAACGTGACTAGGTATAGGTGTGTTCCAAAGCTAATGTAATTTTTAATTGTGAAAATATAAAATTTATTTTGTTGTAATAATAACTAATATCTTATTAGTGATCTTGTAGTTAAAATTAGATTTGTTTAAATGATAAAATTTATTGTCTTAAATCAGCAAATCTTTATCATTGAAAAAGAAATGAACTATTAAATTATTGGGATTATGTTTAAGGTTGAATTTATGACATCAGAAGTGGTGAGAAAGTGATAAAGGTAGAAAATGAAAAGAAGTGATGTGGTATTATCCACATAAAAGTGTAGAAAGTGTTTAAAAATTAGTATATACTAAACGATTCAGTTAAAATCCAATGAAATGGAAGTAAAATTTGTTTTTCATTGGGTAATGGTGGTTGCGTAGCAATGGTAAAAGACCTGTGTAAATCTTTGGGAGTTAAAAATTTTTTAATTAGTAAAATCAATAGTCTGTTAAAAGTTTTATGAGATATTATAACAGAATATGATATTCCTACTATTATTATATTGTAGTTTTTATAGTGTTAATATGGAATTGCCCTATTGAGAAGTATGTTGAATGAATATAAATGAAGCTGAGAATGAGTGAATGAAAATATTAATATATCTGAGTTGGTCAAGTTAAATATGTATTATAAGTGGTAGTGGGGTCTACAGACTGAAAGTGTCAAAGGGATGTGTGGTGATAAAAGATGGAGTTTGATTGTAGTGATGGAGTTTAAGTTTAAAGTTAATGATTGAAGTTAATAATGAAGAATAATATTGAAAAAAGTAAAAAGACAAGTAAGGAGACCCCAAGAAGTAGAGACATGAGGAGAGAATATGTGAAGAAGTCAGAAGAAGAGTCATAAAGAACTGACAGAAGGATGACAAAAAGAAAGAAACTGTCATGGGATAAGGTGGTATAAGAGGAAGTAGTATGTTGAATAAAAAGAGAAAATGAGGGGATGGAAAATTGTTAGGTATAATATGTGTCATGGAATGGGTAAGAAACTGTCATGGAATAAGATGGTATAAGAGAAAGTAGTATGATGAATGGAAAGACATAATGAGTGGTTGGGAAAAGAGAAAACAGAAGCAAAATAAGTAAAAGATGAAATTTGGATGCAATTATTGGAATGTTGATTAAAATTAAGGAAATAATTGTCGGTGTATGGGAGTAAAAGGTCTGTTAAGGGTAGTTTGGCGGTTAACACAATTGGGGCTAGTCCTCATGTCTCTGGATATCTCAAGGTCCTCATACAAGTCCAAACATAAAGTATTTCTATCTTGAATGTTATAAATTAATTTGACACCATCAGTGATGTTAAAATGATGATTGTTGACTTTAAGGTGATGTGATAAAGCTAATGTATTATCTCTTTTATAGTGTTCTGCAGATCTGGTTGAAAGTGACTTAAAAGTTCTGCCAATGTAGGAGGCATCGCAATCAGAACAACTCAGTCTATAAAGGTTGTTTGTATGGTTTTTCCCAATAATTTTATATACTTATTATGATCATGTTATTGTCTAAAGAGGATTCTAGTAGTAGTTTTTCATGATTGTGAATTGTATCTTCTCGGTATGGTTCTACCGAGACCCTTGCATTGTTCTAGTTCTTTATTTATTTTAGCATACATATTTCCTGTGATTATAATTTTCAGTGTACAATCATTTATTTCTTTAAGAATACGCTTAGTATACGCTCATTGAAATATATTTAATTCCTTACTTTATATATGATATATTTTTTTACCATGCATGCTACCACTCTCTGAGCTCTCTTTTCTCTTCTATTCTAGTATATATTATACTAGTAAGTTTCCGTTTTTAATGTCGCGATTCCTATTTTTTTTCTTTTTTTTTTATTTTTATTTATCCGCATCAACCACTAGGGTTATTAGCGGTAGTTTTATGATACAAATAGAGAAAATAAGATACATTTTAAAAGTCGTGATTTACAACAATATGGTATTATGTACATGTATGTAAATGTAACAAAAATTAAATCACAATTTATTATAGAGTTTATAGAAATTCAAAAAGACAAAACTTCATTGAATTTTGTAACCAGTGTTTCTTTCAGGTTGTTGGGTATCTTGAATATCGCCTTGGCTGAGGTGTACTCTAGATATTCTATTATTATATGGTTGACTGTGAAAGGTGTTTGGCATCTTTGGCACATTAGGAGTGGTTCTTTGGAGATTATGTAGCCATGCGTAAGTCATGTATGTTAGAATATAATGTAGAGTTGTATTGATCATTGCTCGAATAGTTGATACAGATCAGCTAATATTTCTACAATTTCTAGTTTATCTGAAGTAATTAAGTTATCTGTAGCAATGGTTTCAATATGATTCATTTTGGTTGAGCCTTTTATTTTCCATATTTTCTGCCAAATATCACTTATTGGTGTAGATGAATTTATTGATGAGACATAATTGACCCAGCTTCTTTTTTAGACTTTTTAGTAGAAATCTGGACCTGGCTCTTAACGCTCTAAATCTAGCTAAGTTAGTTTCGAAATTGTATTTATTCAATATATTAGTGTTTTGTTTGTTTCATGGAAGTTTTTATTTCGATATTCCGTAACCTTCGATAACCGACGAAGACGTCGGTTGTTTGTGTTTGTGTGTACCATTTGCAATTCGGCGCTAATTCCTTCTAGGTCATTTATATAATCCTTTGCTACGTTTTCAGGAATCTTTGAACCTATAGCATATGTAATATAGTCGCATAGTTCTGTGTATTTTAGTGTGTAAGGAATAGTAGCTGACGATAAAATGGCTTCTATAGGTTTCATTGAGATTTCGATGTTTAAAGCTTTTTTAATCAGTTTAGGTGCAGATTTCTTTGGAACAGGAATTATTATTTTTTGATTTTCTGACTATATTATTTCAGGAGATGTTGACATTTGTCGTTTCATAGAAGTGTGTGATATTATTTTGGTATTATTAGATAGTGATTCGGGTAGGTTTTGTAAGTTGAAGGAGGTAGTTGGTAGTGATCTGATTGCAAAAAGTAGCAAGAGTACTGGATTGATGAGCAGTTGGGGTTTCTGATGTAAAAGATATTTTATTTATTGGATAATTTTCTGTTTCAGATATATGAACATTTATAGATTAAGATAGCTGGTCAATATTTTGTAAATTAATTGGTTCGATAGTGCAGTTTTCATCTTTGTGTCCTGTGGTATTACATTTAGAGTAATTTATACCATCTAAGAAAAGTTAAATTATGTAGGGGTTATTGTCATGAAATATTAGAAGTGAATTTGGGATATGATTATTAGTTGTTGGCGCAACAACAACTTAATGTCTAAAGCTTAATAAATGATTGTATTCAGATTCACTTTTAAAAATGTTATTTTAGATACTGCAATAAGCTCCAATTTTTTGAGCCCTTCTTCGATAATAGTGTTTGGAATACTGGAGCAGACATTTAATATCACTAGTCGGCTCGCAGGAATAATTAATCTTCCAATTTCTATGTCGTTTCCTTGTATTGAAACGGATTTGTGATTATGTAGTAATTTTTCTAAGATTATAGTGTTACTGAGATAAATGCAGACGCTGTTATTTGAAATTCTGGACGCGAAGATGATATTTTTTGGTTGTACTAAAGTTCCTATTGCTGTCATGTATTCGTGTATTTTTATATCTGGTACTGATGACAAAACAATTGCTTGTTCTTTGGACGGAAAGTTAAAGTTGCTTATGGCATTAGAGTAGGTTAATGTTGAAGAAGAGGTTGGTGTTGAAGATGGTTATACTGGTTTGGTGATTACTGTGTCTGTTTTTAAATTGTTCTCCATTTTTAATTTTTAATTTTTTCATTTAAGAGAATTATACTAATGTTTCTCTTTTGTAATAATAAAACACTTTAATTTCACTCGTAGTACAAACTTGTATTTAAATTTTTTGTATAAACCAACAAAAAACACGTTTTATTCGGAGCTGAAATTTATCGACACCTTTATAATGAGTCTCAAACTGGATTCCTCTTTTTTTTGTTACTATTATAGCTACTACTTAAATCTATCTTTCTTGTATTGCTTTCCCTAGTTCTGTTTATTTCTTCTCCATTTTATTGTTTGTAGCTTTGTCCATCGTGTTTGAATCTTCTTATCTTTTATTGCTTTCTCTAATTCTATTTTTTTTTCTCTACTTTATTGTTTGTAGCTTTTTCCATCATGTTTGATTTAAGTTCCATTTTCATTACATTTTTTCTATAACTATAAATACATTAATTTTTGTGCTTTACCTATTTACCTTTTCATTTGTGGCCAAGTTTGTTTTCCTAAGTTTTTTTTGGACCTCTATCTCTGTCAGATCACATTCTAGGTATACTCAATGCGATTTACGTATAGCTTTGGCTTTCAGTACTTTATTTTTTGCTTTTTTTATTCCAAATTCTTTGTTTCTAAAGTTTTTTATTTCGTTTTTTAGTTTTTTTTGAAGAATTCAACTCAAGTTTTCAAATGTATCCTTTAATTTATCATCTTTTGCACCAACCATATTGCGTTAAATTAACTTTGGTGTAAATAGTACTACGTATTATTATTATTTAATATAAATGTATACATAAATCGGTATAACATTTTAAACAGTTTACGTAGCTACTTTCCATTTCATCCGCTAATTACGCGTAGGCTGGGAGTGTATGCAAAACCGGCGGGCAGATGTGAATATTGTACTTCATCTTTTTTTGTTTCTTTTGTCTAGTTGAATGCAATATATGCCCCACATTTCCACCTACTTGATCACTAATTACTGCAGGCCGGATAATGCGCCATTGTTGCAAGTCTGTTAAAATCGCATAAATTATCTGAAAGCAGAACAAAAAATACTCCCGCTGCATCAATACACGATGCTTCTATGGTGGCTCTCACAACGCTAACGTTTAAATAAAGTAATAAGAAGACAAAATAGTTTATGTAAACAAGATAGTTACAGTTGCACTTAGCTACTTTGTGCTATTGTTTCAATCTTTAAAAACTAATTTGAAAGTTCTACGCTGTGAAAACATAAAGATGTTTTTTATATAGCTATTAGCTGTTATTCTGATAACATTTATATTCTAAGATAAAAAAGAAAACTATAAAACGGAGAAGCATTTATATATACATATATATATATATATATATATATATATATATATATTATATATATATATATATATATATATATAAATATATATATATATATATATTTATTTAACATCCAATGTTTATTGCAATATGTATAATTTATGTACAATAACATAGTGTGAAGTCGCCCAGTGGCAAGCACCCAGGTAAGACATAATATAATTATAATATATGATAAAACAATTAATTTAAACTTCAAATTAACAAACAAGGTTTAATATAGATAAACATCACTGACACACATATCAGTATTACAAAACTAAAAAAATGGAAAAAAAATCAAGAAAAGATTTAGAAAACACCAGAATAAAAACTTGTTATTTCACCACATTATGACACTGTGCTCTGTTTCTCCATATTTACTAGAGGTCCAAAGGGTCTGGTCGTTTTAATCTTCTTTCGTGTGAAATGTCGAGCAGATCCGTGTCCAGCGAATTTGGATGGAAGGGATAGTCTGGTCTTGTATACAGAGTTTACAGCAGATATTACTTCGCTAACTGTTGGTAACTGTAAGTCGTAGTGTAATTTGTGATTCGTAATGTACCAAGGGGCATTGCAGATCTGGCGCAGTACTTTTGATTGGAATCGTTGAAGTTTTTGTATGTTTGCATTACTTGCTGTACTCCAGATTTGTGCTGCATATTGCCATACCGGTAATATATTTATTAAAATATATTTATATATCAGAAGTTTGTTCTCCAAAGTTGAAGGCGTTTCTTCCAGATGTGGATACCCCAATTAAGTTTGCTATTCAAATGAATTTCTAATTATTTAAAGACTGTATTAACCGGTAGTGGAGTGTATAGAAACCTTTGTTTCTTTGAAGAGTGTTTTCTTTTTGGTCTTCCAGTATTTTAACCTCTTCACTGGGTTTATCATTTTCAAGTGCCTCGTATCTGTTAGATGTAAGAACAGTTTTACTTAGTCAATAATTTTTGAGTGTAGCTTGTTTGGTGTTTTTCAATTCAGGACTATCATCGCTGTGTTGACGTTTCTTGTGGTGAACACCCATTCACTATCACCGTTTACCTCATCTGCATTTGTGAGATATTTTCTTATAGATACAGAAGAAGTTTTCTTACTGAAACTCAATGTTTCGCTATTTATTTAATAGCTTCATCAGGAGTACACTGTAACACAATGTTAACATTACAAAAATGGCGTAAAAATACATTTAAAAAACACTTACAGAAATTAAAAGATTGTCTTAAGCACGTTAGTTACAGCAAAACGATAAAAAAAATTAAAACGGCTTCAAATGTAAAAATAAAAATAACACTAAAAGAAACGTTAGAAGAATAATATTTCTTTCATAAATTATTAAGGTTAGTTGTTATTAAGGTGAATGTTAGCTATTTTCAATATTTATATATTTGTTCAATATATTACAATATATTGTCGCCTCAAAGCAACAGTAGGATATGTAAAAAATGACTAATTACTATTTATAACTGGGAATAAGCCACAATTAAAGATAAAAATACGTTTATTGACGTTTCAATTTCCAATTCGGAAATCGTTCTCAAAATACAAATAGAACGATTTCCGAATTGGAAATTGAAACGTCAATAAACGTATTTTTATCTTTAATTGTGGCTTATTCCCAGTTATAAATAGTAATTAATTTACAATGCCACAAGAAAATAGCTTCAGAACAATAATAAAAAATGACTATTGTGATATTCATGTCAAACGATTCGAAATAAACCCTTCTTCCTTTTAACCCAAATTTTATAATGCAACAATAAGACAAAATACTATCATACCATTATATTTTGTCATTTACCCATTTTCGTCATCAATATTAATGCAACACTAAGTGATCTTCGCAGATATCCTATTGTTGCCATGTACTTATTGCTGAGTTGCGATTATATCTTTGTTTATACTATCCAGCTTGCGGTCACAATTTCGTCCCTACCATTTCCAACTATCGAATGTGAAAAATCGGGTTTTTCAGATTCGATACCTTGTCCTTGCATTAAACGTGATACACCTTGTAGCAAAATATTGAAATTGTAGCTTGATCAGAAACGCGGGAAATATTCTGTCTAAACCATCGAATATGAACATTTTGTCATTTTGTTTTAGTCAAAATATCGAATATGCTGCAAACTGACGAAAATGGAATATTCGATATTTTGATTTGTATAAATATAACTTAAGGCATTAAAGCTGAAATGGGAATACGCTGGACATGTAGCTAGGAGCGATCTAAACAAATGGCACAGATCAATTTTAACCTGGAGACCATACCAACACAAAAGACCCAGAGGCAGACCTCCTATGAGATGGACAGATGATCTGAAAAGGACTGCCGGGAAAAATTGGCTACAAGTAGCGTACAATAAAAACCAATGGAAAGGAAGACTTGAAGAGGCTTATGTTCAGATGTGGACGTGAATGGCTAGACGAAGAAGAAGAAGAAGAAGAACTTAAGGCATATATATGTACAATGCAAAATGACGAATGTGTCACATTCATTATCTTCAGTGTTGTATTTGATACAGTTATTCAATTATAATCTGCAAACTGTCGAAAATACTAAACATTGCTGACAAGAACAAAACGCACGTGTTCACAATTTGTGAATTATTGCTTCCAAGAAGTTCTTTCGGTGAGACACTTTATTATTTTGTTTTTTAATGTGTCACATACATTAGTTTCAGAGTTGTAATTGATACAGTTATTCAATTATAATTTGCAAAATGTTAAAAATACTAAACATTGTTGACAAGAACAAAACGCACGTATTCACAATAATTGTGTGAATTATTTCTTCCAAGAAGTTCTTTCGGTGAGCAACTTTATTAATTTGGTTTTTTTGGTTTTTCATTATCTGATTATTCAGTTAACTGGGTATAGCTAAACCAAAAACAGTGATGTTGTCAAAGCGAGAATTATTTAAAAAAATATTAAAGAATGCTGCCTTTGGGACGTCGTCTACACAGTGTATATAGTACCAGTATCGGAAAAATGAAAATAACAAACTTTACATTAAGACTAGCATTAACGGAAACTTTTTATCCCTTAAAACCATACAAAAAAGAGGCAAACAAAATAGTATAAACTATGATAAGGCATACGACGAAAGACTCCCAATCATGGATGTGAAAAAAAAAACCTCTTGTCACTATGTGAACAAAACTTAATACCTAGGCCATACCACCAATATTACCAATCTTTACCAACATCTAATACTGCCAGAGATTGTCTTCCAGAACCTGACGCATCTGAAGACAATGATAACGTTGAATCTAAAATTTAAGACTTTACTTTAATTTATCATTATTTTACTACTGACTACTTAAGGTATCTACAGGACGTGAAGTTCCATAATTGTATTGTGATTATTTTTAACTTTTCTAATTACATTAATTTTCGATCAATACGTACTTTCATAAAAATACTTTTAATAAGTTTTTTATACATGATTTTCCCATTTTACCCTATAACTTCAATTTTTAATTAAATTATTTGTAATAAACTTTGTAAAAACATTAAGATTATTTTCATTTTCCTCCTTTTCAATTAAGAATATTAATGTGTTAAAATTAGACCAATATGAACTGTCGAAAATACCACATTCGCAATTTTAAAACATTGCACCAAATAAATGTGCTAAAATTATACAAATATGAACTGTCGAAAATGCCACATTCGAAATTTAAAACATTGGACCAAAACAAATCGTTGATTAACACAAAAAGCACAATAACGAATGTGATTTTGTGGAAAGAAGCAAACGGTAAGCAGTTTTATTCTGATATCAATCTAACAAGGATCAAACATTAATTTTTAAAAATATAAAAAATTTTCCATTAGTCAAAGCGCTGATTTAGAATGATCTAAAAAAGAGTTATTTTGCTATCCTGAAAAGTACCACTTTTTACATTCGATAGTTGGAAATGGTAGGGACGATTTGATCTTCAGTAATCTTAAACAATAGTTCTATTATATTGATGTTAAAAGGTGTGTATTAAAGAGTAAAAATGAATAATTCGACCAATTTAAATTGTACAAATTATGGGTATATAGAAGTCAGTATTTAGCGTATTTAGCGAACAAAAATAACACTGATTCTGAGTTGTTATCTGGAATTTATCAAGCACATGAAAAAGGTAAGTTAAATTCATGATAAATTCCCCTTTAGAAATTTTGGGCTGATTTAATAAAATGCAATAAATTTGTACTTTCACAACTTTCAGTATCCGCTATTACCATTACTGATTTTGATGATTTTTTCATTTTATTTTGTTTATTATCTTTATTATCTTGTCAAATTTTGAAATTTTTGCAAAATAAGTATGTTTATGTTATTATTTATGTAATAACATATTTGAACAACAAAATTGATTTGTTTTTTGTATTGAAATGTGGACAATTTGAAACAAAACTTTAGTGCAGTATAAGTTTATATAACAGAAATTTCCGGATATTGTTAAAAAACAGATTATCTTTGAGGGCAACAGTAGGACAATTTAACTTTTTTTCCAATTATTTTTCACTTTTTTATTAATGAATATAAATTGTTATTTGACACATGTAAAGTTAGGTACTCAAAGAAAATTCCACGTAAATCAATTCAAATATAAAAAAGTTATTAATTACTTCTTCTTAGAGTGCCGTCTCCCTACGAAGGTTGGCAATCATAATGGCTATTTTTATTTTAGAACTTGCTGCTCTAAACAAATCAATCGATCTGCATTGGTACCAATCACGTAGATTCTTTAACCATGAGTTCTGCCTTCGGCCAACAGATCTTCCTTGAATCTTTCCCTGTATTATCAGTCTTAAAAATTTCATATTTTGGTCCCCTCATCACGTGGCCTAGGTATTCCAGTTTTCTGGTTTGTATAGTGGTGATTAGTTCTGTTTCTTTACCAACCCTTTCCAGTACTTCTTTATTTGTAATTCTATCAGTCCATGATATTTTCAATACTCTGCGGTATAACCAGAGTTCGAAGGCCTCGATTCTTTTTAAATTACATTTTTTTAATGTCCAAGTCTCAGCTCCATATAATAATATTGAAAATATATAACAGCGAATGGTACGTAGTCTGATCTCCAAATTTAGATTTTTGCACGTTAGGAGTGGCTTCATTCGTATAAATGCTGATCTGGCAATCTCTATTCGTCTGTTTATTTCTACAGTATGATCATTGGTTTCATTGATCAAAGTTCCCAAATACTGATATTTTTCTACTTGTTCTATCACGTTACCATTTATTGTCAATAGATGATGTATATTTTGTGGCCTTTTTGTAATCAGCATGTACTTCGTTTTTTTGGCGTTTATAGTAATTCCCATCTCAGCACTATTTATACTCAAGCTTTCGATAAGATGTTGTAGATCCTTTATACTCGTTGCTATGATCACAGTGTCGTCTGCATATCTTAAATTATTAATTAATTTTCCGTTAACGGTGACTCCCGCTTCGATATTATTGAGCGTGTTTTGGAAAATTTCTTCAAAATATAAGTTAAACAAAAGTGGTGATAACACACATCCCTGTCTAACTCCTCTACAGATCCTCATTTCTTCTGAGTGTTGCCCATCAATTTGAACTATGGCACTTTGGTTCCAATATAATGTTTGCACTATATTTATGATTTTACTGTCAATGCGCTTGTAAAGTACAGTGTCCATTTTATAATTTAAAGTGTTTTTATTTTTGTTAATATAATACATCTTAATAATCTACTTTTGTAGTTATATCAGCCTGTGTCAAAATGTGAGCTTTGTTATAGTCTAGCATATGATCGGTCATATGAACTATGAAAACACATATTACGGACTATGGTCAAATTCTTCTCGATGGCCAAACATTTATCTATGTTGTTTCAAAGTGTTTTTAAATTAATTATAATATGCTAATATGTAATTTTGAAATTATTGATTAATAACACCATGTTTATTTATATATAACAGATAATACCTTTTAAAGAAAACTAATTAAATACGTGCACACGTTACAGTGGCATTAGTCACGACCTAAAAGTTAACCCGCAATGGGTTAGCAGTCCCATAAGCGCAAGAGGGGAAGAAGAAGCACGAAGAGTTCGAAATTCCATTTTGAATATCAATGGAATTTATATGATATGAGCTCCCTAAGCGTGGATATACATCGACTCTTAAATACGGCGATATATTGGGAGACCCAGCGGGTAACCTACCGATTTCATTAATATTTCTATCTACTGAAAGGCAACAAGTTCCAAGTCTGAAGAGACGTTTAAGCAAAGATTAAGAATGTGTTTAGATAAGATCAGATACCATATTCATAATAAAAAACCAGAGTAATAACGTCATCATTAAATAATATCAACAAAGGTTTTTACTTAAAAATGTACAACTCTTAACACAACTTCTTAAATGCAATGATTATTGCAGTTCTCAATGGCATGAACTTTATTAATCGCTTATACTTAAAAAGATATTCTGTAACACTTTCTTTCTAAAAAAAATATGAGCATTAAAAATTTAAGTCTTAATAAACATGAAAAATTAAAACACAACTTACATATAGTCTGTCCCAAACCCTTCTTTTAGTGCGTCACCAATTTTGACGTCTGATTTTAAGAATATCGAGAATTATTGCATGACATTTTAGTTAGATCTAATAGTTGCAGGATCGCAATCGCCTAAATGTTAAAAGGTTATTTTTTTTTAATATGAAATTTGACATATTATATATATATATATATATATATATTATATATATATATATATATATATATATATACATATATATGTTAAATCACTAACTTCTTGATTGACTTTTTAAAAAAGATTTATTTCACAAATAAAAGTTACACTTAGTTATACGATAAAATGAAGCAAATAAAATTATATAATACAAATGTTATTAGTAAGAAACTTATATGACGAGTGAAAAATATAATGTTAGTCCTGAATTTATAATCTATCTACAAAATGTGGTGTCGGCATTTCCCACGAAAGGCCAGCTTTGGTCAGAGTTTGATGTCCGTGCATAGTCAGCTATCTCTATGGGAACGCTTGCTGAAAGAATGATGAAATAGGAACTGATATTGCGAAACCAAAGTGTCGGTAACCCTTGAGTGGTTCAAGGTGACTATTTTCACATATAACAGCTCCCCTCATTAGTGAAAAGTCGATGCCTTGCTTCGACTTTTAAAGCTCAATTGGGGTTTCGGAGACGTCTTCATTTTCTGGGCGTACGTCTGGTCTTCTTTTAAAGGTTAATCCTTTAAGTTTCTGTTTAATGGAACTGCTGCGATGAGGTGAAGGTGGAGGTGAGTCCTGAGGGTAGTTCATGGCAAGTCTTGGAAATCTTTTGCGTCTACATTTGCAGAGGATGTATACAAAAACTAGAATGATAATTAATGATAAAGACAATATAGTGAACCAAGGCAAATGTTTTTCGATGAATGGTTGGTTCATGATTTGGTCGAGTTCTTCTGAATATTGGTCCAGCTTATGTTGTGCAATATTTAAATCGTCTGCATTTATCTTATTGAGTTTTAATGGTTTCAAATTTGGTATATGGTTTCCTCTTCCGAAATGGTCACAACATCTGTATGGAATATTAACTGGATGACTTCTGTAGGTTATATTTGGATATTTATTGATTTGATCTCTGGCGTGGACTCTGGTACTTCCAATAAATGCTGTACATTCGGGTAGTAATCTTAGAATTGTGTTTACTTTGATTGTCTGGGTACTAATGTCTTTTCTTTCACACTTGATTGTAACTGGTAATGGATCGGATACTGTTATTAACCATAAATTTCGGTCAATTTCTTGCACATTGTAATCTTGTGCTAAAAACGTCGACATCTGACAAGTTTTTGGTAGAAAGCTAACTGGTTTCAATAACTGTGCCTCACAATAGTATCGCTGTCTATTGGATAGGGAAGAATATCTGTGCACATTCTTTGATTTGGACTAATTGATTTGCATTCTTCTGTGTTTCGGGGTAATACATATGAAATTGAATCATCATCTCGCGCTATATACTTATGTATTGTAGAGAGTGTATGAAAAAGACCAGTTTGATTATCTAATATTGGTATCGAATATAAATGATATAAGGTATAGATTTCGGGGTCGACTAATGGAATTTCTAGGACGAATACAATTTTGGAATCGAGTTGATATGCTTGAAGTTTTATTATATCAATATATTGGGCTATATTTGATGTATAAATGGGCAATGGTAATACATTATTTTGTAATGATTGTGAGATAGTTTTCAATGAATCTAGTAAATCATTGGGCGAAATAATTGAACTGTGTAAAATTTGCAACCGAGAAAAGGTGATGGCGTTCAAAATGTCATTGAGATAATTTTCTAAAAATATGTAGCTTTCCATTAATGATTCACACAAATTTAAGGTTTGTAATTGTGCACGGTAAAATGATATGTCGTCTGCAATGTCTATAAGAGTGGTTTCGATATCGTTTAGGTCTTTGTTAAAAGTTTGTTCGTCTATTTGTAATTTTTGGATAGTAGTGTTAAATGATTTTATGACAGAAGTTGTAAGAGAGATTTGGTTCTTTAGGAGTGTTTCTATTTGCTTTTCATCTGTAGTGATCCTATTTATACATTGATTGAAATAATCACCGTCTGATGCGTCTAAATTTCCACTAATAGATTTCCATAAGGTTCCAACACCATTGATTAATCCTCGTTTTTGGCGTGGATTATAGGCTCGTGTGTCGGCAATTACTTCTCTATATTTTAAATTTACGGAATTAGAAATTTGTCTTATCAAACTAATGTGTGTTTGTACTTCGGATTGAAATGCAAGTTTTCTTGGAGTATCGGCTTTAGTAAATTTATCTAGCAAGTTTTCTAAAATTCTGTCGTTGTTGGATATGGCAGTTTCTATAGGGAGCAATTCCTTGTAAACAAGTAATGTCCATTTATCGTTAGATATTCGAATGGTACCTTCTTCGTGATAGAAGATTCCGACTGTATTATTAATGGGAGAGAGGTAAAATTGGGAGTAGGCGACTGAGAATAGTCCATAGAATCTGTAACGAAGAAATTTATTCAAAATAAGGTTTCAGTCTGTCAAAGTTTACTTTAGAGGTTTGGTTAGTTTTGGGGTTAAGGATAATTGCGGAATTTGTAAATACTTCTTGAATTTCGAAAGGTCCATTAAAAAGATTATCCGATTTTGATTTAATTTGGGATTCTTTTACATAAACTTTGTCACCAATTTTAAAATCAGGTCTTCGTTCTGAAATATTCTCGTCAAATCTTACTTTCGCCTTTTCTTTCTGTCTTTCTGTTTTTGCTTTGGCTACTTTGTAAAAATATTCCATGCGATTATTCAGGTCTCGAATATATTTGCTCATTAGTGTTTTTTGATTGTATAGAGTTTCTGGTGGTCGGCTTGCAGTGTGCCCAAATATAAGTTCATATGGTGTGAAACCGTGGGTCTTATTTTTTGTGTTGTTATAGCATATTATTGCATAAGGAAGTATAGTGAAGGGATGATCGTTTGGGTTCTCGGCTTGATTTGCTCTAATCATTTCTGAGAGTGTGGCATGAAATCTTTCCACAGACCCATTAGATTGTGGATGGTTAACACTAGAAAATGTTAGTTTGATGTCGTATAATGCGCATAGATCTTTGATTATAGCATTCTCGAATTCTCGACCGCAATCACAATGAATTCTTAGTGGTGTTCCATAGTGTTGAAAGAAGAGTAGGAGTGTGTTGGCTACTGTTACTGCCTTTTTGTCTTCCAAAGGATAGGCTTGCGTGAATTTTGTCAATTCGTCACGAATAGTTAAAGCGTAGTTTCTGGTGGGATATTCAAATATGTCTATGTTGATCCTTTCAAATGGTGTTTTTGGTGTTTCCGTTATAACTAATGGTCCAGTTAGATTTTTTCTGTAAATTTTAACCTTTTGGCAAATTTCACAGGCTTTTATATATTTTTCTACGTCTTTTGCTAAGTTCTTCCAATTATATTTTTCTTTTATACGTCTAACGGTTTCGTTTATTCCTCTGTGCAAGTTATTTTTGCCACAATGGTAATGTTCTAGGATTTGTGGGGTTTCGTCTTCGCTTGCCTGTTTAATTACATTTTGGCAGATTTTTAATTTAAGTTCTTTGTCTGCAAATATATAGGAAAATATTTCTAGAATGGGAAGTTCGAGATTGTTTTCTATGCAATAGGTCTTTGATTCGTCAAATTGTTCTTGGTTCGCATAAAGTATGAGAAATAAGTATGACATTACTCTTTGTGGATCGTAAGGTAATGGGATAATGAAATATTTTCGATCTTTTACGGTTTTACTAGATACAATATTGATCCTTCGGTTACTATATTCTATATTTTCTTCGAATATGTCACTCATTATTTTTTCGTGCAGGTCCTCGAGTTTATTCTGCCAGAAAAAGGTAACAATATTCTTGTGAGATTTATCTAACAGTTCTGCGTTTGACGTTTCTATTTTGGAGTAATCGATAATGGATTTGGTTCTATATAATTCCAGAAATTTATCGAATTCTTCGGACATCTTTTCTATTCCTTCTTCTGTGTCTTCTTTTTCTTCTTCGTCTTCATCTGTCTCGGTTTCATCTCTGTTAGATGCGTGCAGGGCAAGTTTTGATTGAAAATCTGCACAGTCCTTAAAATGGTTTATTTTTATTCTGGAGAGTGCATCTGCGTTTCTGTTGATTTTTCCTGAACGGTGCTCTATTTTGTAATTATATTCTTCAAGTTTTAGGCGCCAGCGTGCTAGGCGGCTTCCTGGGTCTTTGATTGAAAATAGCCATGTAAGAGGTCGATGGTCAGTGATAAGAGTAAACTTGCGACCGAAAAGATATGGTCTGAAATGTTTTACTGCCCATACTATAGCTAGTAATTCTCTTTCTATTGTGGAATATTTGGTTTCTGCACTGCATAATGTTCGTGATGCATAAGCGATTGGCAGATCTTTTCCTAATGGGCCTTGTGACAAAACGGCTCCAATTGCGAAAGCACTAGCGTCAGTAGTGAGTAAAAAGGGTTCTTCAAAATTTGGATATATGAGAATTGGGTCTGTCATTAGAATATTTTTGAGGTCGTTGAATGCTTCCTTACATTCGGCATTAAAAACAAAAGGGACTTCTTTTTGAAGTAATTTAGTCAGTGGTTTGGAAATTTTGGCAAAATTCGGTATAAATTTGCGGTAGTAACCTACTAGGCCTAAAAATGATTTTATTTCTTTAGTTGTCTTGGGTTCTGGGAAACTTTTTATGCATGATACCTTGGCAGGATTTGTTTTTACTCCGTGTTCAGTTACGAGGTGTCCTAAGTATGCGACTTCTTTTCTTAAGAATTCACATTTATCCGGTTGTATCTTCAGATTTGCTTTTCTTAATCTTTTAAATACTTCTGTCAGTCGTGACATATGCTCATGAATGGTGGCTGAATAGATGATTATGTCGTCCATATATACTAAACATCTCTCGTTTTGAATTCCTAAGAGGATGTTATCCATTACTCGTTGAAATGTGGAAGGAGCGTTCCTTAATCCGAAAGGCATACGAACAAATTCGTAATGTCCGTTGTCTACTGAAAATGCTGTTTTTTGGATATCTTTTGGATCGATTTCAATTTGGTGGAATCCGGACGCCAAATCTAATGTTGTAAAGTATTGACACTTTCCAAGTTGGTCCAACAATTCTGAAATTTGTGGAAGTGGATAACGATCTTCTATTGTAACTTCATTAAGTTTACGGTAGTCAATAACGACTCTCCATTTTTGTTTGCCAGATGCGTCAAGTTTTTTGGGTACCACCCACACTGGACTTGACCAGGGCGATATGCTATGCCGAATTATTCCTTGCTCTAGCATTTTGTTGGTTTGCGTCTTTACCTCTTCTTTATGAACCTGTGGATATCTGTAAGATTTCGTGTATATCGGTTTCGCGTTGTTCGTTTTGATTGCGTGCTTAATTTCATTTGTGAATGTTAGCTTGTCACCTTCTACGTAAAATATATCTGAAAATTCCGTACAAATGTTTAGAATTTGTTCCTTTTCTTCTGAGTTTAAGTGGTCAATTCTCAGTTGTTCTCTAATTATTTCTTCTCTGTCTATAATTGGCTGTTCGCAGTGATTTTGATCGTAGGCGAAGATTGTCTCCAAGTTTTCGATAGGTTCGATGGAAATATTCGAAAATTCGATTATTTTTGGCATTGCGTTAGCATTAATGACGGAAGTTAAAAAGTCTCCATTTTCGTCTACATGGACTAATGCGTGAGGAATTCGAACTTTTTCGATTTCTTGAGATGACAGTATTGCGTCTGTATTGGATAGGTTGCATTTCAATTTAAATATTTGTTCTGTTCGGCTATCAATCGAAATTTGGTTTATTTTTTCTTTTATTCGTTTTTTTTCTGGTCTTGGGATGTGTTTGTGTTGATCATGAGTGTTTTCGTGAAATGAGCTGCTATTGTGTTGAGCTTTAACGTTTGAGTTTGATTTCGGATATGTTTGGAAATTATTTGACGGTACTATTTTTGTAGGAAATGTAACCGGAATATTTTCTATGGGTTTATGGGTCTCTTGTCCGACTTTATGCAGGGTAAGAGTTTTAAAATTTGTATGAAGTTGTCTTGTTTTAAGGTCTATTACACATTCGTAGTGGTCTAGGAAATCTAGGCCTATTATGCCGTCAAAGTCAATGTCTAGATTAAAAATGAAAACTTTGTGGGGGTTGTCATCGGTAAAGGGAATAAGGACAGATTCTGTAATTAGAAGTTTCTCGTCGGTTATGCCTTGAATGGTAACATTTTCTGGGGATCGGTTATGATAATTTCGTGCAGTATTCTCTTTGAAAACTGTAATTCCTGCACCGGTGTCAATTAGAAGTTTAAAAGTATTCGTAGCGTCATTGATATAATATAAGTTTTTAGAGCTCATTGTGTGGAAGGGGCTTACAGGAATTTCTGTTCGGGGAAATTCACATTTGGATCGAAATTGTCCAAATTGAGGGCTTGGATTTGTTGTTGTACATTCGTAATATCGGTTGAAAGATTCGTATGTACTGGGGGATGGTTCTGATTGGGTAGCGAAAGAAAATCCTGATAATTTTCTGTATCAGGTGTATTATTAATAAAATCAGATGTGTCATTGGTATATTCGTAAAAATAGTTAGTTTGAAGATCATTTTCTGTATAATAATCTTCATAAGATTCTACAAGATCGTCAGGGTATTCATTAAAGACATGGGCTCTTTGCTGAAAATTTTGGAAGTTTGGGTTTCTCTGAATAACAGAGGGGCGATTCTGCGGTTGATTTTGAGAAGGGAAATTCGATCTCTGTGGGTTTAAATTTTGTTGATTAGAAGAGTATTGGTTTTGATTACTTAGGTAATTTTGTGATCTAGTATTATATTGATTGGATTGGTTTTGATTATTTTGGTAGTTTTGTGGTCTACCGCTATATTGATTTTGATAAGAAGAAAAACGTGATGAGCGACATTCGCTACTTAAATGGCCAATACGACCACAACTTGTACATTTAGAAAAATTAGATGAGGTTCTTCTCATTGGTTGGGAAGGTTTTGGATTATTTTGGCTATCTTTATTTGATTTTTGAGATTCGAAATACGATAACTGAAGTTCACGTCGGATACGGTTACTGGCTTCAATAAGGTCTTTAGGGTTACTGGCCCTAATTATTTGTCCTAAGCGGGGTTCTAGTCCAGTTAAGAGAGTATTCAAAGCCATGGAGTCAATTAACGTGCATTGGGCGGTTTTTTGGTCTTGTGTTAGGCCTGATTTTTGAATTGAGGCGTGCATGTTTGCATTTAGAACTTGTAATCTATTGAAAAAGGTTAAAGGTGATTCGTTCGATAACTGTCGAAGTCTTTGTAGGTCGTGAATTAAGGAAGTGAGATCTCTACTATCTCCGAAATGAAGGTTTAATAAATTTTTTATGTCTGTGTATGAAGTTGGTTTTCTAGAGTTTATTAATTGAGCTGCTTTACCTTTTAGTTTATTTTTAATGTGAATCGTTAATAAAATACGTTGGTCTCCCGAAGACATTTTAATCGCGCAATCACATGCGTCTAAGAATGTGGGAAGAGAGATTGGGTCTCCTTCAAACTCAGGAATTATGGAGAATATTTCTGAAAGTTTGTATGGTTCAATTTCAACTTGGGTTTGTGAACGTGTTTCAGGCATTTTGATAATAATATGTTGGAAGTATAAAACAAAATATGTGAATAGTAAATATGGTAAAATAAAATAAAATGTAGTAAAATCAAGTAAAATATGGTAAAATCAAGTAAAATGTGGTAAAATAAAGTAAAATATAGTAAAATATCGGTGAAAATATAATACGAAATCAATAAAATGTGTAAATAAGAATGATAAAATAATAAAAGTATGCAATAAAAAGGTATTTCCTTATTAGATAATCAACTTGGCTTGACTTTCTGTATAGTCAAGATTATAATTTGAAAAAAATTATGATGTATGTACGGTATGTTTGCAAATATAAAAATAATAAAAACGAGATGATTCAATAACTTACATTAACAGAAACATCGAGTACGTCTTGTTTTCTAACGGGATCTGCTACCAGGGGCTTCACCAGGTGTTCCTTCCGTAGTATCCAGTTGAATGAGGACGGCTCTAGGTTCTTTTTCCGTTGAGGGATAGGGATCCGCCGTTGCTAGTGAGTTTCCTTGTTCTAACAACGTTAACCGGATCCTACTGACTGCGCCAAATGTTAAATCACTAACTTCTTGATTGACTTTTTAAAAAAGATTTATTTCACAAATAAAAGTTACACTTAGTTATACGATAAAATGAAGCAAATAAAATTATATAATACAAATGTTATTAGTAAGAAACTTATATGACGAGTGAAAAATATAATGTTAGTCCTGAATTTATAATCTATCTACAAAATGTGGTGTCGGCATTTCCCACGAAAGGCCAGCTTTGGTCAGAGTTTGATGTCCGTGCATAGTCAGCTATCTCTATGGGAACGCTTGCTGAAAGAATGATGAAATAGGAACTGATATTGCGAAACCAAAGTGTCGGTAACCCTTGAGTGGTTCAAGGTGACTATTTTCACATATAACATATATATATATATATATATATCCGGTTTTTTAGGCGTTACGCCCGTCCGGTAGGGATCTATGGAGGAGTATCACCGAGCCGCAAGCCCTTATCTCTTGCCGTACTGCTCCACCATAGGCCGATCAGATCCCAGCATATCCTAGTCTAAGCCGCAGATTCATCTAGAATTTTAAACTGCTGCGTTAGACTTTTTGTTTTCTGTACACCGAGCTGGGGCTCGACCCACATCCACTGAACCATTCGACAGTGAAGCGAATGAGAGGCAGCCGCACAGCCCGCTGAGCTATCTGACCGAAAAAAATTTGACATATTACATTTTAAAAATCTGAATTTCATACATTTTAAAACCCTACTCAGTGAACTAGTAGAAATTGTAATTTCATTTATGTCCTTCAGTTTTTCTTGAAGGGTATGAAGGGTATAATTTAATAATTTTAATTTTAGGTTTTTGTTTCGATATATCTCGGCATATTTAAAATATTTTTATGACAATAAATACAAAATTAAATTTTCGCTGTAAAATGTCTGATAATACTAACATGGAATACCAAATTACATAAGTTTGTATGGTACTCCGCGATCATGACTGAACGTATGGAAGGTCTTCAATTCCTGATAGATCGAGTCACTAGAGAATGCTCTAATAACGGACTAAGCATAAATAAAATAAAGACAAAGTTACTTGTGGTTAGCAAACAAGACCTCGGCGCCATACAACTAATTGTCAACGAGACACTAAATCCGGACGAAGAAATTAAAACTCGTATACAAATTGCAAGATGAACATTTATGAAACTCAGATCGATTTTGAGCAATTGAAGAACTAAGCTACTAAAATGTTATGTGTATCCTGTATTAATGTACGGATGTAAAACCTTAATTATAAATTTATTATTATTTAACTCGGAATAAGCCACAATTAAAGATAAAAATACGTTTATTGACGTTTCAATTTCCACTTCGGAAATCGTTCTCAAAATACAAAAAGTAAATTAAACAAATTTTGTTTAATTTACAGTTTGTGTTTTGAGATTTTGTATACCGTGTCTAGTTAGACTATTCCTCTATAGTTGTCACACTTCAGTTTGCCGCCTTTTTTATGCAGAGGGCATATGCTGGTCTCATGCCACTCCGATGGCATTATTTCCTTTTCCCATACTTGCACTAGTACCTGTTCTATTTTTCTTTGTAGTTGTTCTCCACCAAACTTGATCATTTCTATGCATATGTCATTTTTACCAGGACTTCTGTTATTTTTCATTTCTTGTATTGCTGTCACCACCTCCTCCTCTGTAGGCTGCCTTTCAACTATCGCATCTTCTCCAACCGTCCAATTGTCTACTGTTTCGTGCTTCACCTCATCATTTAATAATTCTTCAAAATGTTTTTTTCCATTCCGTCATTATTTCTGCCGGATCGCTAATTAAATTTCCGTCTTTACCTTTCATATAACTACAGTGGCTTTTGTAACCTTTTCCCATCCTTTTACCTTCTTGATAGAACGACCTCACCTCTTTTTTTAAACTTCTCTTCTTTTTTTAATTAAATAAAATCTTTTTTAATTTCAACTCATTGTGGTATCTCTTTTTCCTTCTACACACAGCTTTCAATCTTCCTCGAGTTATCCTTTGAGTTATCCTCGAGTTCAATCTTTGTTTGTACTTCTCTTGAAGTCGCACTTAACTATTTTCTCGCTAGCTTCTCCTACGGCAGATTTAATTTGTTCCCAGGCTTGATCTGTCTGTAAATTTTGGTCACATTGTTGTAGAATTTTATTTATTTTTTCTTCATATTTATGTCTACTTCCTTAAGTTTTTACTGTTGTACTTTCTCTTCGTTTTATGGTTCGATTTCTCTTTTTCTTCCAGCCTTCTCCCACATGTGACTTTACGAGGTAATGATCCGAGTCGATTTCAACTCCTCTCATATTTTTTACCTTCTGAATGATATTCATATATTGACTTTCAATCATAACATGATCTATTTGATTCACCGTTTTTCCATCTTGGGAGACCCACGTACCTTTGTATATCTCCGTTCGTTATAGTTGTGTGCTTCTCACCACCATGTTTTTCTCCATGGCAAATCCAATAAGTCTGACCATTATCGTTTGTTACTTGGTGTTTACTATAGTAACCGGTTAGGTTCTTTTCCCACTTTAGCATTACAATCACCCATTATTATCTTTACATCACGTTTAGGTAGGCGCTCGTATTCACCATTTAGCTGCTCATAGTAAAGATCTTTTACTTCGTCGTCCTTGTCTTCTGACAGTGCATGAATATTGATTATACTCCAATTCCTTTTCTTATTTTTAATTTGTATTGAACACATCGTATCAGAGATAGGAATAAAATCGTTGATACATTCAGCTACTAAAAAACCAGTTCCAAGCATTTTATCTTTACCTCCACTTTTAAAGAGCACCATATTTTCTATATCAGTTATTTCCAATCCTAATTGTTTTGTCTCTTAAAGAGCCATTAAATCGATTTTATACTTCCTTGCCTCATTCATTAGTTCTTTTAGCGCACCTTCATAAAAGGTTCCTCTGACATTCCATGTAGCTAAATGTATCTTGTCATTCTTCGGCTTTACCTTTGTATTACTGTCTTGTTTTGTTTCGTTTTCATAGCTCGTAATCCTTTTCTTCGCATTGTTTGCCTTCATTTCTTTCCTTTTCATGCTAGTGCTTAGTTTTTTGCTTTGGTCTCTACCACCAACGTTTGGTTCATCCCAGAGCCATATTTCCTGATCGGAATATATTTTCTTATATCTTACTTTCACTTTTCTCTCTTCCTTTATTAGTTTTTATTGGAATGAGGCCGGCATATGCCCCCTGCAAAAAAAAGAGACAAACTGAAGTGTGACAACTATAGAGGTATAGCCGTACTAGACACGGTATACAAAATCTTGGCAAGAATATTGAAGAATAAACTGAATTGCTATACGAAAAGAATCCGACATAAGAAGGCTTTAGAAAGGACAGATCTACTGTAGACCAAATCTTCTCATTAAAGGAGATACAAACGACTTGTTATCAAGGTAAAGTTCCCCTGCATGTTTTGTTTGTGGATTTTAGACAAGCATATGATAGAGTTGATAGGGACTAAATGTATTGAGCAATGGAACATTTGGGAATACCAAAAAAACTGATTCAGCTAGATAAAATGACACTTATTAACTGTACGTGTGAAATTGCTTGACAGGGTCACATATCAGATCAATTTACGGTTGCAAAAGGCTTGAGATAGGAAAATCTTTTATCCACTACATTATTCAATTTAGTGTTAGAAACTGTAATCGAAAAATGCAGCATGAAGGTGAAAAAAACAATTATGAAAAATAAACACTAGTGCTTGGCATTTGCTGACGATCTAACGATCCTAGCAAGAACCGAGAAAGAATTAAGAAGAGTTGTAAAGAAAATCATTAAAGAAGCACAGAAATTCGGATTGGAACTAAATATATGATCATGGGAGGGACAAAACGGAAAAAAAGAGACTTTAGTGTGAGGTCTGTAAGTACTAAAAGCTATAGTTTTAAAAGAGTGGACAAATTTGAATACCTGGGTGTAGTTTTCGATAAAAATGGAAAAGTGAAATGGGAGCTCGAAGCCAGAATAGCAAGAGGGAATAAAAAACTAGGTAGTTTAAGAGTCCTACTGAACTCAAAATACGTTTCTAGACAACGTAAACTCAGAATATATAAAACAGTAATTCGACTTACAGTAACATACGCCGGTGAGACATGGAAATAAAATAAGAAGGAAGAGGATACTCTGGAAAGATGGGAAATGAAAATATTGAGACGCATATTCGGAGGACGGAAGACAGAAGATGGGTGGGAGAGAAGAACCAACAATGAATTATTGGCTTTATACAAAGAAACTACCATTACCAAGTTCGTCAAGTCAAAAAGAATCAGATGGTTGGGACATGTGAAAGAATGGCAGTAAACAGAATGCCTAAACTAGTAATAACCAGAAAACTTATCGGCCCCAAAAGAAAAGGTAGACCCAGAACGAGGTGGTTTAGTGAAGTGGAAAAAGACCTTAAGCACGAGAAGGTGAGGGACTGGAAAAGAAAAGCTCAAAATAGAAGGGAATGGAGAAATATTGTCCACCAGGTCCTTCAAAGTAGTAATAATGTCGTATATACTTATTTAAGTGAAACTTTTGTTTAAAATAATTGTATTTAGTTAATATTAGGATTATGTTTAAAAAATGCCCTAGGCCTTAACGGCCTGTTGTGCGTAAAAATAAATAAATAAATAAATAAGGTAATGGGATTGATTGAGCTTTATGCTCTTTAATTCAATAATGAATGAAATAATCAACAGCGTTAACAAAGCAAGAGGATACAGAATGGGAAACAAAGAAATCAAAATATTCTGTTACGCAAATGACGCAATATTGCTAGTCCAAGATAACGATAATCGCAACGACAAGTCCACAGATTTACCATAATAGCAAAAGAATTTAATATTACAATCTTATCTCAGAAAATGAAAACAATCGTAGTCAGCAATGAACCAACCATATGTAAAGTAGACATTAATGGCATCCGTATTGAACAAGTAATGAAAAAAAACATACCTGGAAATTACACTGTCTAGCTATAAAGACCTGGCCTTAATAAGACAAGATACTTACAATATTAGCGAGAAATACTCTAGCATATCAGGTTACTTATAGATCTATAACATGGAAAGACTCCTTCCAGAGTACCATACCATCATGTAACTGCGATGAATGAATTTATTTAAAGGAAGTAAAAAACATGTCTCCAATCTACATGTATATGTTATATGTAGTTTTAACCACAATAAAAACAGCCAAAATCGAATACCTCGGTCATATCATAAGGAACAGCGAAATATATGGGTTGTCGCAATTAATTCTACAAGGAAAAGTAGAAGGAAAACGAGGACCAGAGTTTGCATCACAAATCAGAGCAGCAGTTTGCAAAATACAGATTACCATGTTGTTGCCAATATTCGAAATGGATAGGCACTACAAAAAGAAGAAGTAGAAATTTTATTTTTTGATACTTTCTTGTTTTAATTTTAATTATAGACTGTTTTATTATTCATTGGTAAATATATGATAAGTACTTAGGTTACATAATATCTTAAAATAAAGCAATTTTAAAATTATTTACATCTTACTACTAAAAATATGTTATTTTGTTACATGCTAAACCAGCGCGACAAAAAGTAGCTAGTAATATTTGGCAAACCATTTATCTTGCATTCAAATAATGTGTTTATATCCCGTTTCTTTTTGCATTTAATATCGCCGAGTTTGTCGTACAAAAAAATAAATATACTCACACACGGCTGCCTCACACCACGAACCCAAGCAAATGCAGTGATATGAATGTAAGTCATAAACAAGTTTTTTGTATTTTATTAATGACATTAGGTTGGTTCAGAGGAGCCTATAAATATTCCTGTAATCCATATTAGATCCGCATATCAGCATAATTATAAGTACATGTTTTGGTGCGTATACAAATGAGAAATTATAAAATCCTCTTAATTTACAAATGGCTGGATATCATATACGTTCCATACAATTTGCGCTGTGAATGCTCTCGAGCGTTGCATACTGTCGTATATAAATAACAAGCCTCAGTCGGTATAATAATGAGCTCAAGTAAGTTACTTAATATACCTAAGTCATGTTCTAAGGCGGAAAGGTACAAGTGGAGAAAAAATAAGAATTATACGATTGTTAATAAATAACACTTTACATACACACTAGTAGAAATGTGACAGTTAAATTCAATGAGTAGTTGGGATAAACTTATTCTTTTTAGAATCAGATATCATAGAATATTTCCTAATTAATCCTTTTTAATTAAAAGACAAATAATAAGTAGTAATAAAAGAACCAAACCCATATGCCCAAAAATACAACATAAAAGTAACCATCCAAATATTAATACATATATATGTTAAAAGGGAAACATGGAAATGGAAATTTGGGTTCATAGACAAATGATAAGGATACCATGGACAGTAAGAAAACTAATGAAGAAGTACTAAGGAGCGTCAACAGGGATAAAGAGCTGCTATAGATCGTTAAACATCGAAAAACTCTTATCTGGGACATATAGTAAGGAGAAGTCGATATAAAATATTACAACTGATCCTTGAAGACCAAATAGAGGGCCGTAGATATGTAAAAAGGAAATGGATTTCTTGGTTGAGAAACATTCGTGAATGAACTCGGATATCAAATGCGGAACAATTATTCTATATTGCAGAAGATCGAGAAGCCATCGCAATGGTAATCGCCAACGTCAGATAATTCTGATATGGCACGCGAAGAAGAAGAAGACATGTTAAAACATATACTGAATTTTTCTCATGGTTGAAATAATTGGAAATATCGCGATATGTCCACACTAAATGCTCCTCATGCCAAATTATTAATAACGATACAATTCGGCGTTTCACTAATAAATTTTTGGATACATGCGGAAATTATTTATTAATCAATGCCAATCTTAATAAGAGCAATTATTTATACAAATGATGTATTAGAGAGCCAACGTAATATTTGCTTTATTATTTATTGCCACAAAAAGTACTTGAATGATTTTGGCTATAACTTTTTACTTTATTTAATTTTATTATTACTTATTTATATGTTTTCCCCGATTGATGCACTGTGAGACATATTGCAATATTGCAAAATATTTTATGTTGGCACAAATCTTTTTCGAACCATTCTTCTTCTTCTTCACGTGCCATCTCCGCTACGAAGGTTGGCTATCATCATGGCAATTTTGACCCTGGAGGCTGCCGCTCGGAACAATTGTATGGAAGTGCAAGCAAACCACTCCCTGAGGTTTCTCAACCATGACATTCTTCTCCTACCTATGCTGCGCCTACCTTCAATCTTTCCTTGCATAATTAGTTGTAACAGTTGATATTTATTCCCACGTGTAATATGTCTCAGGTATTGTAGTTTCCCCATTTCAACACTCAATACGACCTCCTTTTGTTTGTTCATCCTGTCTAATACAACTTGGTTAGTTATCTTATCCTTCCAGGAGATTTTTAATATTCTTCGGTACGCCCACATCTCAAATGTCTCCAGCTTACCCATACATTGCTTATTTAGTGTCCACGCCTCCACCCCATACAACAGGACCGAGAAAACATAACATTTAAGCATTCGTATTTTCAGCTTTAGGCTTAAGTTACGGCTACACAACATTTGTTTAATATTATTAAAGGCACTGCGGGCTTTCTCTATTCTTATTTCTCTGCTGTATTCGTTTGACTCGTTAATATTTGTTCCGAGGTAATTGTAATTTTGTACTCGTTCAATGAGATTCTGTCCTACATGTAAGTTGATATTATTGATACGTTTCTTTGTAATTATCATGAATTTGGTCTTCTTTGTATTCAGTGACAGACCAAATTCTTCACTTGCTTCTACCACTTTGTTTAGTAGTCTCTGTAGGTCGTCAATATTTTCTGCTATGAGCGCGGTATCATCAGCATATCGGATATTGCAAGTGGGGTGACCGTTGATCTTTATTCCGGCTTTTTCGTTTATAAGAGCTTTTTTAATCTTCTTCCGCGTAGACATTGAACAAGGTTGGAGACAACACACAGCCCTGCCGAACACCTCTTTTGATCTGTATTCTATCTGATATCGAGCTGTTAATTCGTACTGTAGCTTCTTGTTTGTAGTATAGATTCCTTATCACTCGCATGTCCCTTGTATCAATATTTCTATTTTCCAGTATTTGCATCAGTGGCCTATGTTTTACTGCATCAAATGCTTTGTTATAGTCTAGGAAACACACAAATATGTCCTGATTTACGTCTAAGCATCGTTGTGTTAGAACTTTAAAAGCAAACAGTGCCTCTCTAGTTCCTAGTCCGTCTCTAAAGCCAAATTGAGAGGGCCCGATGTCAACTTCCAATTTTTTATATATTCTCCGATGAATGATTTTTAAGAAGACCTTTAATATATGACACATGAGACTGATGGTGCAATGTTCCGAGCATTGTCTCGCATTAGACTCTTTGGGTATGGCTATTATTGTTATTACTAGCCATTCATTAGGTATGATACCAGATTTGTAAATGCTGTTAAATAGTTCCACTATCTTTATTAAGTTGTTGCCTTTGATGAGTTTAATTATGTCTATTGGTAGTTCATCTGGGCCTGTAGCCTTCCCCGACCTCATTTCTTTAATCGTGTATTCCACTTCATCTCTTGTTATTTCTGGTCGTGTGTTACTGTTTATGTATTCGTTATCTACATTGTCTCTTTGATCTTTAAACAGTTGTTCTATGTACTGTTTCCAGACTCTTAATTTTTCTTGTGTGTCCATAATAATGTTTCCACTCGCGTCTACTAATATGTTGTGTCTGTTACTTTGTCTCCTTGTCAACTCTTTGATCTTCCGATGTGCATTAAAGCTGTCGTGTTTATTTTGTAGTTGTTCGATTTCTTCGCATTTTTCCCCGTACCAGTTTTCTTTAGCTATGCGTATTTTTAGACGAATTTCTTTTTGTATCTCTTTATACTTCTGGTTCTTTTTGTTTTTCTGTTTTCTTCTTTCATCCATTAAGTTCAGTATCTCATCTGTCATCCATTCTTTTTTATATTCTTTACTTTTATGGATGTGACTTATGCTTGGTTTCATTAACGCTGTTTTAATGTCTGTCCAATTCTCATTGATGTTAACTTATGTGTTGTCTTTTATGGGTTGTATCTTTGTTACTGCTTCATCAATTTCTTGTATCATCTGTTCTCTTACTTCTGGTTTTCGTAATTTGTTGATATCAACTGCTTTTTTGGGGTTGTGCTATTAATTTTCTTTAATTTTTGTTTTCATTCTTGCAACTAGTGGATTGTGATTAGATGATATATCTGCACCAGGGTATGTTTTAATTGACATTATGCTGTTTCTGTATCTTTCTTTTATTAGTAGATAGTCTATTTGGTTTCTCACTATGTGATGTTCTGTGTCTTGTGGAGATCTCCATGTGTATAAACGTCTTTTGGATAGTTCGAAAAAGGTATTTGTAATTACCATTCTGTTTTCCTGGCAAAATTGTACCAGTCTTTCACCAGACTCGTTCCTATTCCCTAATCCAAAATTTCCTACCAAATCATCTGTCCTTCCTTTCCCAACTTTAGCATTCAAATCACCCATTATTAGTGTGATGTCCCTTTTTTTGGTCAGTTTCAATGCCGAGTCAATTTGTTCATAAAATGTTTCTATTTCATTTTCTTCTTTGTCCGGTGTTGGTGCGTATACTTGTATTATATTTATTTTTGTGATGTTTGTATTTATTTGTAACATCATAACACGATCGGACAAAGGTGGGAAGTTCAGGACATGACGAGATAGAGACTTTTTTAACATTATACCCACTCCATTACGATGTTGGGGATCTTGGTTACCGGAGTAGTAGATTATGTGATCTTTAATATGACAGCATCCATTTCCCGACCATCGGGTTTCGCTTATACCCAAAATGCTAATATTCATTCTTTGCATTTCTTGAATAACGTTGTGTGTTTTTCCTGGCTCATACATGCTGGTAGCGTTCCATGTTCCAATTTTCATTATTTCGTTGGTAATATTTATATTTTGATAAGGTTTTCGCTGGTTGACGACCCATGACGTGTTCGAACCATATATCGGGCTAAACATTGCGAGGTGCTAAGCATTCTACGTCAACCGCAAAAGTCTTGACATTTTCTAAAATGTTCTGCTTTTTGTAATATTTGTATTTTCAGTTGTTATATGTTGCAACATAGAAGTAAACTTGAACACCGATAGATTTTATTGACTCGAAGACATAGTTCCTCAGTTCGAATATATTGTGCGGGGTCTTTCATGGAGATGAAAAATACAAGAAAAAATTGACACAAGGCAACACACCAGAAATAGAGATAAGAATAACTTTTCGAAAAATAAAATGGCGGCATTGTTTTTTTTTTAATTGTGAGTCCCAAACAAAAAGAAGTACGATAATCACAAAACAAAGAGAAAAGTGTAATCATCATTAAATAAAATATGATAAAATTTACTGTATCAAGCTATATTTAAAAATATCAAAAATATCATCTTCTTCTTCTTGATGTGCCTATCCGTTACGAGTGTTGGCGATCATCATGGCAATATTTATTTTATCTGCAGCACAAACGCAGCGCGTAGAAGCTGTACAGATGTTGTTTTGAACCAGATTCTGAGGTTCCTTAACCAAGATGTTCTTCTTCTTCCTGGACCTTGTTTTCCAAATGTTTGTCCTTGCAGGATGGCTTAAAGTAGAGCATATCTTTATTCATTTCGCATAATATGTCCGAAGAATTGTAACTTTCGAGATTTGATGGTGGTCAGTTCTTCTCGGTTCTTATTCATTTTTCTGAGAACCTCCTGATTTGAGACTCGATTAGTCCACCGGATCTTAAGTATTCTCCGAAATTTAGGAAGCATCTTAAATGCTTTCTGCATTTATGCACATATTCTGGAACTTTTTCATGGTTCACGATTCAATACCATAAAAGGGACAGAGAAGACGTAGCATCACAGCATTATAACTTTTGTATCAAAAAAGAGGTTGTGTCACTCTTTCTACACGGGATTGGTTGACGTAGAGTTGACGTTTTTTTATACTTTTCTTGCTATTTATCATAAGTTTTGTCTTCTTAACGTTTATATCGAGTTCATGTTGTTGACTGTAATATGTAATTTTGTTCAAAAGAACTTGTACGTCTTAATACTTGTAGTCATAAGAACTCTAGTGCATATTTGATGTTGTTTAGCCGGTAACCATTTAGTAGAATACCTTTTTCAGTTTCATGCAAAGCTTTAAAAAATATTTTTTTAGACTACAGATTTAAGATTAGAGGGGACAAAAGCCCCTTGTACAGCCTTGCTTCACTACATGCATGATTTTCACATAACCAGTGTGTTCACCTCCAACTCTGAGATTTGCTGTCTGATTCCAGTAAAGATTTCTAATTATTTTCAGATCTTCAGATCTATTAAACGCTTTCTCGTAATCAACCCGACATGAGAGCAAAGCCTCTAGTAACAACAGCATTTGTGAACCCTAACTGGTTGGAGGAAATTTGACTTACACACATCTTGTAGATATTCTTATAAACTATCTTTAGGAACAGTTTTAGAAAATGACTTATGAGGCTTATAGTACGGTAATGTTTGCATTTTTTAGCTCCTGGTTATTTTGGGACATGAAAACAAAGCTTATAGTACCAACAGCATTTGTGAACCCTAACTGGTTGAAGGAAATTTGAGTCACACACATCTTGTAGATATTCTGATAAATTATCTTTAGGAAAAATTTTAGCAAATGACTTATGAGGCTTATAGTATGGTAATATTCGCATTTTTTAGCTCCTGGTTTTTTTGGAAGCGCAATAAAGTCAGATTTGAGTCATTTTGTTGGTATTTCTTTAGAGTTGTATATGTTGTTGAATAGAGGTAAAAGAAATAATAAAAAAGACTTACTAACAATCAGGTTAATTTAACTATCTAGAAGACCGGTTTCGCTTTCTACAATATGCAAAGCATCTTCGAATCTCGATAGAAAGTTAGTTAAATGTTGAAATAATAAAACCCATATTAGGGTGTTGTCTTATAAAGATAAACAAAGGTAGATGATATAAATTACAGTAGTTATGCCAATATTACATGTCTGTGGTTTTTCAAAATGAATAAAATGTTTAAGCAGACAAGGTAAGACCCACAAATTGGTATAAAATAGTCTATTAAATTGTAATAAATTAGTAAATAAATAAATAAAGAAAACATTACTTACATGCCGGTAATCTATTAATTAATAGTTGGAAGAACATGGTTCAAACTATTCTGTATTGTGGAATGGAGAACTTAAGTTTGCTATTGTAATTGTTTGACAATAAACAGGGAAGTTGTTAAATATCTTTGCGATTATTGCTATTGATTTAATGTCCATTAGATTGAGTAGTTTTAGTTCTGCTTGAATATTATCAGGGCCTGCCGCTTTGGCATGCTTTAACTGTGTTATTGCAGAATAAACTTCCTGCGGTAATATTATTGGTCCATCATTTACCTGTTCTTCTAGCTGAAAGGTGTTATCTTTTTGGTCTTCAAATATTTTAAGTCTTTCTTCAAGTTTTTCTAGATATTCTTTTCATGCTCTTATGTTACTCTGTTTGTCCAAGATGATGTTTCCGTCAAAATTAGTTATTTTTTTATTTTTGTCTTCGTCTTAGTCCCTCTGTGAGTTCTTTAACTTTCCTATGTACATTGTAACTACCGTACTTTGACTGCAGAGTTTTAATTTCTTCGTATATTTCTCTTGCTTATTTTTCTATTGCTTTTCTGATTTTGTTTCTTAATATTATAATTATGATTTTATATTATTTGGGTCATTTTTGGCTTCTCTTCTCTCGTCCATTAGTTTCAGGATCTCATCTGTCATCTATGATTTTTTCGTCATTAATTTATCTGTCATTATGTCTTTATCCTTTACATTTTGCACTATTTCTGTAATATGTTTGATCGTTTGTTCTTCTTTCGATTGGTCTCTAATTGCAGTCACTTGCTCAATTAACGTCGCTTGGACTCTCATCCTCCTATAAAGGTCTTTCAGGAGACGTAGGTCGTATGATTATTTTTTTCTCAACTGCACTGTTTTGAGTTTAACTCGAAATACTCTCACCAGTGGAACGTGGTCTGTTTCCAAGTGTGCTCTAGGATACATCTTGACAGAGGTAAAGCTGTTTCGGAATCTTTTATTTACTAAAATGTAGTCTATTTGATTCCCAATAATTCTCCTGGGTCTGTCTTGAGAGCATTTCTTTGCGAGGTGGTAATTGGAAGAACCTTTTGGTGACAACTAGTTCTGAGTCTTCTGCGAATTTTTTTAGGAGGTCTCGTTTTTTTCGTTTTTTTTTCGGTTCTTTCGTTTCTGACTTCAAGTCCATAAGCTCCAATGTACTGTGTCTTATATCCAGCTCCAGTCTTGGCAATAAAATCGCCCATAATAAGAAGAACTTCCTATCGAGGAATTTTCTGTATGATACTGTTGATGGTCTCATATAGCTCAATTGCTTTTTCCTCCTCTTTGTCTGCAGTGGGAGCATAGACTTGGATGATGTTTATATTATTAAGGTTGGCTTTTGTTTGTAGTAACATCACTTTCTCTGATATTGGTGTAAAGTAAGTAACGCACTTGGCAACCTTGGGTGACACCATTATTGCAACTCCATATTCATGTGATCCATCACTTTTTGTCTGGTAATATACCTTGTGATCTTCTATTTGTTTTTTTTTTTTCAGAATCTGGCCATCTCATTTCTGCTATTTCCATGATTTTAATATGCATTCCATTCATCTCCTGTATTGCATTGTGGCATCCACTGCTACTAATATTTTGTTTATGTATCCTTAACCAATTATATTATTTGTCCTTTTTGGTATTACAACTATTTCTTCAACCGCTGCTACCCAGTCGTATTATTTTACCCCGGAACGGTATAACCAGTATCTACCGTTTAGTTCCATAACACCTTCCATGATGCCTTTAATCTTTATTTGGATTGCTCCCAAATAGTCTATATTATGTAGTTTGCTCTCTTTAATAATTGCTTCCTCCTTTCCCTACTACTTCTAAAGTTGTTTATAATTATTTTTAACTTCATATGATTATTTCATTTTGCTGCAATTTTTGTTTTATTCATATACATTTCCCTCTTACATTTCGAGTTATCAGTGGTTTAAGTATTTTGTCATCCCTTTTTATCATATTCGCTTCTAACCAAAGTCGTTATGTTTATTTTCTTGTCATTTATAATTTAAATTGCTGGTTTTTTGTATTTGTTCGTTCGAGCTTCTCGGTCTGTTTGTTTTCGTTTTCCATTCCGATCCGTTTATTAACAATTTATTATAGCTAATTGTTACATGTTTTTTTAAGATTTTTATTTGTGTGCCCTTCTTGTCATTTTTTTATCTTGTGTTTGTTTTTATACTCATTTCGTTTTTTTAGTTTGCAATTTTTTTTTAAATGTACTCATATTCTTATATTTTTTCCTTTGCTTGTTTAAGTTCTGTTGCGTTTTCAGTTTTTTTTTTTAATTGTCACATTATTAATGTACTATTTTCCCCGTTTTAACCATACTACTTTACTTTTGTTTATAACAACTTCTTAATATTTTTGTTCTATTCTCTTATTCTCTGCTTTTCTTTCCTTAAAAAAATTATTTTTTTCTATTACCTCTCTTGATTCTTCTCGAGTATCCTTTTGTTTCATGTTAAAATTTTCAGTTGCTGTTTTCTGCTTTTTAATAGCTTAAATATATCTTTATGTTTCTAATTATACTAATCTATTAAAGTCACCGTAAGCTCTTGTGAAAGTGAAGATTTCTTGAATATTTATTAATAGATAACGAAGATAACGAAACAAAAATATGTAGCCCAAGCTAAACATATTATTGTAAGTAGGCAGATTTACTAAATAAATTACACGTTTGTTAAGAAAGATTAACTACGTCAGCTCCGAAAATTCAGTACTATTTTAATTTGACTGATAATAATTATTTCTGTATAGAGAATCTTAAAAAAATAAGCTTGTTATAGTTAAAAAGTATTCCAAAAAAAAGTTTCCAGCCGGTTCTGTTCGTTTACACTTAATACGCCGCTGAAGATGATATTTGTTATTATTGATGATAGTATCGCCGAAACATTTACTCTAATCCCACTCTTGGCGTTGTAAGTGTTGCTTGTAGTAAAGTATTACCTATAAGTTATAATCAACGGTTGCCGTTGCCAAGTTTGTTGTTTGCCGTTGAATTTTACAACGAGAATGTTGAACAAACTTTATGACTATAACTGGGGAAGAAGATAGGGACGATATATCAAATGAGGTGGATTGAATCGTTCGGCTTAGTCGGGATTCATTAGATTACTTCTCAGGTTCAAGGTAAGATGATAAAGAGTTGAGAGTAATATTAACTTAATTAATAAATAAATATTTTATTGATACTTTCTAAAAAGTTGTAATTAAATATATGATAATAATTTTAAAAAATTCTTCTTGCCAAAACTTCCTTCAAGTTGATATGTTTCTATAGTATGCACACAAAAATAGTTGTGAAAATATAAAATCTCTTAATAAAATTTTGATAAGTAATGTTTTGTATTGAAAGTAAATACTGATAAAAATTGGGTTAGAAATTTAAAATTTTTATGAGATTATTTACAAGCAGTGGTGCTTTTATTATACACCATACTAATAATTTTAAAATTTAGTTTTTTTACTCCCTTCCAGAATATGGTTAGTGTAACTTAATTGTAAAACAGCGCTAATTTTACTTAACTAAAGAATAACTGTTAAAGTAAATATATGTAGGGAAAAAACTTACAAGTAAGAGTAATACTACTTACGTAATTCTTCTTCTTCTTCTTCTTCCTCTTATTTATAAGCAATTCTTCTTGTTCATTGGCGGATTAATACCTCTAATTTTGTTATTGATCCATGACGGACGATCCAAGGAGTTATGATAAGAAATGAAATTTGACATGGAAACTGGTCTTTATAAGAATTTCCTGAAATATTCATGAATCTTGACAATGTTATATACAAACATACTTCAGAAGATGCATTAGTCTCAAAATACAAGAAACATGCAATCAGGGTGCCGAACCAATCATTTCACATATCACCACCTGATAAGTGGTGCAGATCAACTTATATCCCTACTCATAAAAAAGGATCACTAACCGTATGCAGCAATTACAAAACCATTGCTTTATTCCTCCATATGATCAATTAACCGCTAAAAGACTTTCTACTTCCCGAAATAGATGAATAACAATGCGAAATCGTACGTACCAGGAACAGAAACGCGGGAGCAGATACTGAATATTATATAAATAATAGCAAAATTAAGAAAACACAACACACCAATGCTCCTTTATTTCGTACATTACAAAAGACTTTTAATTCAGTAAAATGGGATCTTCTATAATTATCTGGATCACCTACTTAACCTTATAAGAAACCTGTTTGATAAAAATTCCTGAACCTAAAATGCATGAAATATATTTAGGTGCATTTAATTAAAACAAAGAAAGAAAGTAAATAGGGCTGCGTACTATCACCATTCTTCTACAACATATATTCTAAATTTATAATGATAAAAGTACTAGACGAATGAAAGGAACAAATCATTATATAAGACAGAAAAATTATTTTTCCTGCGATATGCAGATGACACGCTTATACTAAAAGCAAATTACCTTGAAATTATCAGATAATAACTAAGCCAGAAAAGCAACAAATTCTGACATCATATTAACACTAGAAAAACAAAAATAATTGCAGACAGAAAAACCAAACTCAAACACCAAGTGGCGGATTATGAACTAGTAGACAGATTTGTATACTTACTTCCTGATATCCAACAATGTTGATTACTCCTAGAAATCATGCGTAGACTAGTAATGGTCCGAATAGCAACAGCTATATTAATTAAAACATAGAACGACCGAACAATAATAAGGAATACTAAGCTCAAGCTGGCCATAGCCCTTATTTTTCTCATAGCTCCATATGCAGCTGAAACATAAACCCTCAAAAACATCGATAAGAGTAAGAACGAAATATTTAGAAAAGTAGGTTGTATAGAAAAATTCTACGCTTATCTTGAACAGAACATAAAACCAACCTGTTAATTCTGGTAGAGCTTTATAAGACAGCCTGTTGAAGTTAACTGAGTATACCTAAATTACTTACACCATATAGCTAGAAGAACGGGAACTATGGTACTATTGGTAGTAGAACAAGAGGTAGGAGGCGAAAGACCCAGAAAAATAGCTCTATCACGATGGCAGACCAAATGGTAAGACTATGGTAGGAAAATTCCTACATAAAGTAGTCTATATGGAACAGAATCGTAGCCAATGAAGATAACAAGCTAACAATATTTAGAGTCTCACCACGTCCTGACAAGGGCTCAAGGAATGAGGAGGAGGATACAATGTTTTAGAACTAGATGCTATACAATTTTCTTCGTACTATGGCCAATAATTTTATTCACCCTGAAGAGTGACGACAAAGACTGATTAAACCATATACGTAGCTTACGCAGCCTTGGTGTACTTCTTTGACTGGGATCCCTCTTATCACAAATTTTTCTAAATATTAAGATGTAGTTCTTCATATCCTTCATATGTCTTATGAGCCAAATATTTTAAGTTTCGTATTTTTACGATTTTTACTACTTCGGGTTGTTTTTGATTTTAACCTTCTATTACTTTTGTCTCTTTCTTCGTTTGTCACTCTGCCAATCTAGCTTATGTTTAGCATCCCTCGGTATACCTACATTTTGAAAGCTTAAAGTTTATTAAATAAAGATCAAGAGAGCATCTAGTTTTAACTCAAACAATAATATCGAGAAGAGTTTAATTTTCAAATTAATATTAATGCTTCATCCACATAATACTTTTTGTATTGGGAAGGACAATGCCTTGGCATTTTTAATGCGATTTTTTTTTTGTCATATTCCAATGTATATAGATTAATATTATTTTCGGTTTTTTCTCTTCTTTTTCATTAATATTTTAATGCCATATGCTGTACTTATGTAGTCGCCCACCGGAGTTTGCTGACTATGATAAAAGTATTTACTTTCCAAAAGTAGTACTATTTCAACCGTATTATTCGCATTCTGTAGTAAGACTGTCAATCAATAACTGTTGTTGTTCTGCAGAATTAGCACGCAATTCAATACCATCCGCATATCTCAGGTCAGTTATTTTAATTCCGTTGACCGTGTTACCGACGTCAACCCTGGCAAGTGTCATTTTGGGAATGCTTGGACCTTAAATTAAAAAGCAGTGAAGAATTTCAATTTATTAATAAATATCTTGGTCAATTCTAATATTTGCTTGCTGATGATACTATAGATCTTGTATAATTCTTCAGTATTTGTCATTTATTCCTACTCATTCAAAAATTTCTATTAATTTTTTATATTAAACCTTGTCGAATGCATTCTAAAAGTCTATAAAGCAAACGTTAAGACAACTATTGATATCTTTATACTTCTGAAGTGCCTCTCTTGTTTCGAAATTATTACGGAAACCGAATCTCTTCTTGTGTATCACTAATTTCTGCTTTAGTTATAGTATAAATTCTGGAGTGAATTTATGATATTGAACGATTTTTAAGACGTGACTTATAGGACTAATTATTTTATAGTTAGATCACTTTTTAGCATTTCCACGTAAGCCTAACAAGTAATTTTTCCACTTCTGTAATCCTGTAATGGCATAGTTATTACAGGATCAAAGTTCACTTAGCAAAGCCTTATTCTCACATGCCCTATATATCTGTAGGAATGTTCTCCATTAGCCACTGGCACACTCTGTATCGAGGTTGAAAATTATTACCTTCCATCTGTCACTCCACATAGTATTTGGCAGTTTTATTAATCTTAATAACGATTACAATCTTGATGTTAAATAGATAGCAAGATTCTATGAAGTGGCATTTGTCCTATTCCACTGCAGCATTTAACAACATTCTACTGTAACATTATTGTCGTCTCCTAATTCTAGATGCATTCTTTGAGCTAACTTTTTTTTAAATGATCTAATAGCTTCGAAATTAAACCTTTCTTGTAACTCTTTGCTGGTGGCTTTTCCTCGACTAATAAAAAGAACCACACATTTGACAAAATCTGCTCTGCCTTTTTCGGCTTATAGTGACTGGTTAACAGACCTAATATGGCTTTAACTATTTCCCTGTTTTTACTGATATCTGTCTAGCTACGGAAAGCTCGAAACAGAAGTGAAAAATCAAGTAAATAGAGCAGAGTCGCAGGCTGCCTGAACTAAACAATATGGAAAAATAAAATTTCGGAGAAGAAATGAAAGACAAAATTTATAAAAGATTAGACGAATAATAACACACTTAGCAGAAATACCACCCGAAACCACCTGACACAGGAAGGATAAAAATAATTTTAGAAACAGCAGAGATGAAAACACTTAGAAAAATTGATTGTAAAACACTATGGGACAGAGCTAGAACTACGGATATAAGACGGAGACGCAAGTTGGAGAACATTAAGGAATGGGTAAGAAATAGAAGAGTAGAATGGAACTATTATATAAGCCCAATGACAAAAAATCGAGTAGTAAAAACGGTGACAGACGGTTTCCCAATAGAAAGATTTCAAAAACATTGGAACGACGTTGTTATGTATGGTCGCAATTGCTGTATGGGATGTAAGCCTTGACACTGAAATAAAAATCAATAAAAAAATTTGAGACATTCTAAATATGGTTATATATAAGGGTACGCTTAAAGTTCCTTGGACTACAAAAGTCTCAAACGAAGAACTGTTAAGACGAATTGGACATGGCAGAAAGCTTGTGAACACAATTACAATAAGAAAAATATCGTATCTGGGCCACATACTTCGAAACGATAAATACAAGGAACAGTAGAGGGAAGAAAAAGCTTGAAAAAAAAATGAAATCTTGGCTAAGGAATATCAGAGATTTGACAACCTTCATTAGAAGACGGCACAATAAGAAAATTTTGACTCACACAATAGGACATTCAACACTTCATGATCAAGTACAAATCTTTTATTATTATTTTATCACTCGGTTTTACAACTTTTCATTTTTACATACTACGTTATCTGTTATTTCTTTAACATCAATCATACCAACTACGTTCCCAGTCTTACGTTTTCCTAATACCACAATTTCAATACTTTACCTAGTTTTTTCGCCCTCTGCTTTTACTATTTTATCTCTTGAATGCAATAAATTTGTACTTTATTTCTTTTAAGCCTATCTACTAACTTTATGCCTTAACCAGTAAGACATCCAAGATTCCAAGACTCTATTCTTATTTTTCTAACCAGTAATGGTATTCCTCCTGAGATAGTCCTCACTTTAAAACTCAAATGGAGGCTCAGTTTGCTTTCGGACATTTTACCACAGTAGATGCCATCATTTTAGTATAATTTTTGGTATAATAAAGGTCTTTTTACCTGAACTAAAAAGATTTTTATTTAGTTTCATCAAACTGGATGAGAACAGCGCAAGATAGGTTGGAAACACGAGGAAGAAGCCTATGTTTAGCAGTGGATTTTTGAGGCTAGATGATGATAAACAGTATTTGGACATTTGATATCTAAATACTTTTGCTATTAGCATGCACAACTTAGCCAACACACCACCATATCAATAAAAATGCAGTATTACTCCACACCTATATATTTCTCTGTTACAGGCCTGGATGCGTATGGTAAGCCCTGTAAGTCAATAAATTGTTTGCAGTATTCCTCCATTAGGAGGCATGTAATATAATAGTTTCTTTCGCGGTACTTTTGACGGACGCGTTCTGGACCACTTCAGAATCCCCTTCGTAATTAGGTTATACACCGCAAACAAATTTTGAACAACCTTCAATTTCAAAAATGTGAAAAACATTGATAAAACAGATTAAATAATTAATTTAATAAACTTCTACACTTAAACAATAACTCAAATAAAGAACATAAAGTGAACAGCTATAGCCGCCAGCGCTAATGAATCAGATGTTCCAGCATAATATATAAAAATGTTTTGAATTATTTTGGAATTCCTATTGCGTATGAACGAACTCTAAATTCTCTTCAGATGTCAAGAATCGGTTAAAATGGTTCTAAACTACTTAGATCGTAACGCTCATTTTTATTTTTTAAATAAACAGAAGAAATCCTCACGGCAGACTTACACACAGTGGGAAAGTATTTCCGTAAATGGAGGCACAGACTGTCAAAAACAGCGGAGAAACAACTGTTAAAAACAGCGGAGAAACTTAAGTCCAGAAACAACATCATCCAGAAGCGGTACGGCACAACATGGGGAGCGTCGGCTTTTATCTTGCGATCATCTGCCCTGGGCCTTGTCTTCTTAACTGCGGAATATTGTTGTTCAACCTGTCTTAACAGCCCATATATACACAAAGTAGATGCCCAGTTTAACAATACCATGAGAATGATTGCTGGTGTTATCAAATCCACCCCTACGCAATGGCTCTCAGTATTAAGCCACATCCCACCATCCAAACTATGGCGCATACACTTCCTCACTAGTGAGTACAAAAAGACACTTGGTAACAAGATCTTGCCAATTCATTAAGATATAGATGCTGCCAACGGTAACCGTTTACGCTCCAGACGACCGCCAATAAAGACAGCACAGATTGCTGTGGAAAATGAGTTCAACTTGTTCAACAACGACCACTTGGACTCGAGAATAGATGGAACAACAAAATAGAAGCTTACTCTGCATCACACAAAAACCATCAGGTTTTGACTTACCACGCAACACATGGACTATGCTGAACCGAATCAGAACCCAACACGGCAGATGCGGTTACATGATGCACAAATGGGGTAAACGACCATCCCCACTCTGTAACTGCGACATCCAAACCCAAACCATCTGTGACATTACAGAACAGTGCCGATAGACTATATAAATAAGTTAGATGTTCGTTTGTAAACATATATGTATTATGTTTTATATAAAATATATGTAAATGTAAATGTGTCAAGTACCATAAGATAAATATTTAAACTGCGTATCCGAAGCAATCCTGAACTCGTATTAAATATTATTAAATAATTTTTTACCTTCTAATTGTCACATGCATTGTCATAATTATATTATAAAACTTAATATTATAATATATTATATAATATATAAGTTATAAAATAATCTGGATTAATAAACAATGCCGTTTGATGGAGTTTTCTCCGATTTCCACCAATTGTTGTGGGGAAAGCTTATTAAATTCCTTTCCCCGTGCGTGTACAGTTCCAAATATTTTAGGACCATGGACTGTACAAGAGTGTTTCCTTCGATATATGCAAGCAGAACTTCAAGGCGCTGGTTCTTTATGTGTTTGATTTAATAGGGGTTGTACTTAGAGAAAAATAAGCGTAATTAATTGAATCTACACATTTAATAACAAGAGAATATTTACACAAGCACTAATACTAATGAAAGAGTTCGCTTTAAAACATAGTCCATTATTCTATCGGCGTTTAGGGGCGCGTGAGCTATCGCGAAAACAAATACACATTTCACTGCATTTTGGCGGCGAAGAGAGAGCTTAGGTACCGGCTACTAGTACCAAACAGCTTGAGACACTAGTCACATCTGCGAGAGATTTTGAATTGAATCTTTACCTAATTGCCGACAAAGCGGCGTCGGTTTTACCACTTTAAACAACCCTTATAAGCTATTTATGGCACAAATAGCTTGCAGGCAAAAAGTACAGTCTTTAACATAAATTCCAAACTAATATTTGTGAGAACTAAAAATTATACTAAAATTAATATAAAATGTTGTTTTTACAACATACTCGCCCCGTTGAAGCGCTGGCTTTAACACAAATAAACAGAAAATATTACGACAAGGGAGCATGGGGAAGAGAAAATACACTACAATTCTAATCTTATAATAAATTAATTTAAATCGTCATTGGGTAGAGGACACAATTTGGTAATAGAGCGCTTGAAGACTCCATCTTTAGTTTTGACCGAGGCAATTCTTACTCTCCCATCCTTTCCTGGAAAGACCTCAATCACTCTTGCTAGTACCCAATAAAGAGGAGGAGTGTTTTTGTAATGTACCTACCTACTCACATGTAAGATAATTAAAGTATCTATGTATTTCTATATAGTTTTTAGTCACCTGGTATATGTTATTTACAATTATGAAAAGTTCTCATGTATAATCACTAATAATTATTTGCTGTTAGAAATCAGAATCAATACTCTTCATAAATATTTTCCTATTTAGAATAAATAAGTTTCGCTAGTTTATTCGCCTAATACTTCGTATCTATGGAATAATAATAATTTATTTCTCTTATTTCTTTGTTCGATAAGCTATCCGTATTTGCTATTTTAATATTAATATTTGAGTCCAATCTCTTGTACTCAAATCCATCCAGAAACATCGTTAAATAATTGTAGATAACAGAACTTATAAATTCATAGTTTTAAGAAATAACAGGCAGTGTAATTTTCATCCTCTAATATAATAAATTTATACATGTCAATATATTCTGTTTAATTCCAAAACAAAGAGTTAGTCCGGAGAAGAAATAAACGCATAGTATTCCATAACAAAATTTGGTGTCAGAACGTGGGATATTAGTAGCAGAGTTCCTCTGATTGCTGATAGAAGGAGAGCTGAGGAATTTTTGAATTGACTTGTTTCCTTCGAGGAATCATTCAAAAAAACTGTCAGTGTGGAAAAATCGCCACTACAACTAATTACATTGGGGTCCAGTACATCCAGTTCGAAATCCAGTTCCAGTCATAACCCAATTGTAGTTCCATCGGAAGTAGAGGTGAACCCGTGGAATAATAGACTATGCGACCAACAACAATATTCTACTTGTAAGTACATTCTATCTTAAATTCTGTCTCATATTTTAAAAATCTTGTAAACGTATGTCTACTTTATATCCTGATATAAGTAACTTATTTGACGAACAAATACCTTCTCCCGACTCAAATTCTCTTTCAAATTCTTCTACTTCTAATTCAAATAAAATGTCAGTATCAATTGAAATAGCTGAAAAACTTCTCATTAGATTTGATGGTACAAAATCAAAATTATACGAATTCATAGACAATTGTGATAAAGCATACAATTTAGTAAATCCGCAATCCAAACCCATCTTATTAGCCATTATAGAAACTAAATTAACCGATAAAGCTAGGGCCATAACTAGAAACAGAACATTTGACGAATGGAAAGATTTAAAAGACTTCTTATTAGATGCTTATTCTGAACGCCGAACTGAAGGTCAGTGGCAATTGGAATTACATTCCTTACGTCAGATGCCCAGTGAAAATGTAATGTCATTTGCAAATAAAGTTGAAAATTGCTATATAAAATTAATAAATACACTTGATCCAGACTTATCTCCAGATGCAAGAAATGCATGTACTAAACTCTTAAAAACTCAAGCACTAAATGTCTTTATTAGAGGATTAAACAAAGACCTCTCTATTTTAATCAAAGCCCGAAATCCAGATTCCTTAGAAAGAGCTGTTGCTATAGCAATTGCCGAAGAACAAGAACAGTTATCAAGACAAGAAATTTTCAGACCATTCTGTAATATTTGCAAACGAAATAACCATTCCTCAAATAACTGTCGATATAAAAACAATTCAGATAGAAATGTTAGATATCTTCAAAATTCTAGTTTTCAAAACCCAAAATATCCTAATTCAAATCTTCAAAGGTCAAATTCTCAAAATCAAAATTATAAACCTTCAAATTCAAATTCCAATTCTGATTTTCCTCCAAACTTAAGAAAAGAAAATACCAACACTTCCCAACGTTTTTGCAGATACTGCAAAAAACCAGGTCACGTTATAGAAGAATGTAGAAAACGCGAATTTAACAATAAAAACAAAAATCCAACAAATTCTTTAAACTTCCAGAATCCTCGACAACCAACGGTCGATTCTCGAGGAGTTCGTTCAGTTCAGGCCGTATCACAACCATCAACTTCTCAGTCACTTCCTATGTAGATTTACCCTTAGTAAATAATTCTAATCCATCCTCTTGCAAGTTTCTAATCGATACAGGCGCAGATATTTCTTTAATTAAATATTCAAAAATACTAAACATTCCAAAAATTTATTCTAAGTCTATTACTCTACGAGGCATTGATAAAAATGTCTTAAATCCAAATAAAACTATATGTAGTTGTAACGTAAATTTCAAGATAAAAGATTTTGTCCAAACTCATGTTTTCTATGTCGTAGAAGACGATTTTCCTCTTCATTTCGACGGTATATTAGGTAGCGATTTTTTTGAAATAAATAAATGCCAAATTGATTATAAAGAAAATAAATTAAACTTTAAAAATTGTTCTATTCCAATTGAATATATAAAATTTCCATTAAACAATGACAATGACGAATTTCTGAGAGATCAAAATATCGAGACAAGTTCTAATATCGATGAAATATTTCCTTATGATGCTAAATCCATAGAGGATCATTCTTATTTAGAAACCAATGATATCCAAATAACCTTAAGTAGTGAAGAACTACTATCCAATCCAATTCAATCTAAATCTAACTCTAAATCCAAAGAAAATTCAAGTCCAAAATGTGTAAAATCCACTGAGATATGCACAAATAAAACTTGTAACTCTTCACGAAATCATAAATCAAAATCTTGTTCAGAAGAAAAATCCTGTTCAGACGATCTTATACTAAATCAAAACTCTAATTCTAACTCAAGAAGTAATAAAACTATTCTATCCGCAAGAACTGAAACAATTGTTCAAATTAAAGTAATAAATAATGAATTAAGCGAAGGATTATGTCCCGAACGCGAAATCTTTAAAGGTGTATTTTTATGTCCTAGTGTTGTTAAAGTAAAAAATGATTTCTTTTTAACCTCAATCGTAAACACTACTGAAACGGATGTTGAATTAAACGATATTCAAGTAGCAATAGAAAAAATTCCAAATTTACAAAACAATGCAAATATACGAAAAATGTCTTCTTATAAAGATAATACGAATTCTAACAGAATTGCTAAATTAAAAAATGCCTTGAGAACAGATCATTTAAATAGTGAAGAAAAATCATCTTTAATTTCTATTTGCAAGGAGTACAATCATATCTTTTATCTGGAAGGAGATCAACTTACCAGTACAAATGCCATAACTTGCAAAATTCCTTTAAATTCTAATGTACCTATTAGCACTAAATCATACAGGTATCCTGAAGTACACAAACATGAAGTCGAAACTCAAATAAAAGGTATGCTAGATCAAGGTATTATCGAAGAATCAACTTCGCCATGGAATTCGCCCCTTTGGGTTGTGCCAAAAAAGGCCGATGCTTCAGCAAAGAAGAAATGGCGAATTGTTATAGACTATCGACGACTAAATGATATTACTATAGGAGATTCATTTCCACTTCCGAATATAGTCGATATATTAGACCAATTGGGTCATTCAAAATATTTTTCAACAATAGATTTAACATCAGGATTTCACCAGATCAAAATGGATCCTGAGGATTCTCCAAAGACTGCTTTCTCAACTCCGTCTGGACATTATCAATATTCACGAATGCCATTTGGATTAAAAAATGCTCCCAGTATTTTTCAAAGGCTAATGAATACTGTCCTCTCAGGAATACAAAATTACAGATGTTTTGTCTATCTCGACGATATAGTCATTCATGCCGATACATTAGAAAATCATAATAAAAGATTAAAAGAAGTATTCGAAAAATTGTCTACATTCAACTTAAAAATACAACCAGATAAGTGCGAATTTTTTCGTCGCGAAGTAATGTATTTAGGACATTTAATAACTGAATTTGGTGTCAAACCGGACGAAAAAAAAGGTATGTGCTGTTACAGATTTTCCTATACCCAGAACACAAAAAGATATTAAGAGCTTTTTGGGTCTCACTGGTTATTATAGACGCTTTATAAAAAATTTCAGTGCTTTAACACAACCTTTAACAAAACTGCTGAGGAAAAATGTTGAATTTAATTGGACAAGCATTCAACAACAGTCATTTGAGAACCTGAAATCAATACTTTGTTCAGAACCAATACTTCAGTATCCAGATTTTACCAAACCCTTTGTCTTAACAACGGATGCTAGTAATTATGCAATAGGGTCCATACTTTCTCAAGGTAAAGTACCAGATGATTTACCTATTGCTTATGCTAGTCGTACCTTGAACAAAGCGGAATCAAACTATAGCACAACAGAAAAAGAATTACTTGCAATTGTATGGAGTGTTAAACACTTTAGACCATATTTGTACGGAAATAAATTTTTCATTTATACGGATCATAAACCACTCACATGGCTATTTAATGTAAAAGATCCCGGATCAAGACTCGTTAGGTGGAGATTAGCATTAGAAGAATATAGCTATGAAATTATTTATAAACCAGGTAAATTAAATCAAAATGCTGATTGTTTAAGTCGTCCTCCTTTAACCATATCTGAAACAAATATTTGCGAAGAAAACAAAAACCCGGCAACAATCACCTTACAAATAAACAAAATGAGTAAAGAAAATAATGACACTTATTCACAGTTCTTATCTAAATCCGAAACTATATTAATAACAAATGATAATATAAAAGAAACAAATGAAAAGATTACATCATTTTCACAAAATTTAGCATTGTTTGTTTCCGTAGATTTAAATTTTAATGAGATCGTTCAGAAACAAATAAATAAACAATTCAGTCATATAGAAAAATTGAAAGCCAAAAATCCAAGACTAAATGACATTATATATATTTCTGATCAAAATAAAAACTTTTATTACATATTTATAAAAAATAATTATTGGGACAATACCTCTTATGAAGATATATTTAATTCCCTAATAAAATTAAGAGACTGGTTATTAAACGATAAAATATTAAAAATTTGCCTACCCAGAATAACTTTTAGCTACGATAAATTAAGTTGGGGAAAAATTAGATCTATGATTAGATTTATTTTTAGAAAAACTGATATATCTATTATCATTTATCATGATATACTAACAAATCCTGAACCTGAGGAAATAACTACAATATTACAAGAGAATCACACTAGTCCTACGGCTGGACACTCTGGTTTTCATCGGACATACAATCGTATAAAAAAACATTTCAAATGGAATAATATGAAAAATGATATTAAAAACTTTATAAAACCTGTGAATCTTGTCAGAAAAATAAACTCGTTAGAAAAAAATTCGTAAAGCCCATGGAGATAACAACAACAAGCTCAAATCCATTAGAAAAAATATTTTTAGATATAGTAGGTCCTTTACCTTTAACCGAGTCAGGTAATAAGTTCATATTAACATTACAAGATGACTTAACAAAATTTTCTCAAGCTTACGCAATTCCGAATCATGAAACCAAGACTATCGCTGAAAATCTGGTTCGTGATTTATTTGCAAGTTTGGAAAACCCGATATAATAGTTACTGATCAAGGCCGAGATTTTACTTCCAAATTATTTTCTCAAATCGCCAAGCTTTTTAAAATCAGACATATAAATTGTACTGCTTATCATCCAGAATCAAATGCTGCATTAGAAAGGAGTCACGCTACTTTAGCAGACTACCTTAAACATTATATTAAAGCTGATCAATCCGATTGGGACGAATGGCTAGATTTTGCTATGTTTTCATATAATACAACTAATCATACTTCAACCAAATTCACACCATATGAACTAATATTTGGATATACACCTAATCTACCTAGCAGTATAATACGACCAGTAGAACTCAAATATACATATGAAGATTATTTAGATAATTTAACACTTAAACTTAGAAAATCTCATGAGTTAGCAAAAACGAATCTATTAGAATCTAAAGTAGTAAGTAAAAAATATTATGACCAAAAGATTAATGACACCGTTTTCTTAGAAGGACAATTAGTATATCTCCAAAATGAGCAAACAAAGAAGGGTCAAACCAAAAAACTTACACAAAATTATAATGGACCTTATAAAATTCTAGAGATAAATTCTCCTGTCAATTGCACAATTTTAGTAAATAAAAAACCAATAAAAGTTCACATGAATAGATTGAAACATGCTTTTGTTTCAGGTATGCAATAATATGGCTGACAAATAGTGAACAAATTCACAAGAAATATACCAATACTCCTATCAACAAATCACCTGGAATCTATTACGAACACATAAAAAATGTTCAATTTATTGAAACTCATTGGAACATATTAAGTCATATTCCTTTACAACCTTTTACAGACAAATTAAATTTTGTAGATCTCACCTATCAAAAAACATTAAGACTGTGTCAAAACAAACCAGTTCTTATTGAATTACGATTATGCGATACTTCACTAAAACTCTTAGGACAAATCATACCTAGACTCTTTCAAGATGAACAAACTTTAAAAAACATAATTCTGCATGAACATTTTAGACCAAAACGCGCTCTATTTAATGCAATTGGATCTGTTTTCAGGACCTTATTCGGTACCTTAGACAGTGATGATGCTGAAAATTTCAATAATGCTATTAACAAAGCTGAAAGTAACGAAAATCATCTTCTTGATTTACTAAAACAACAAATTCATGTAGTAAAAGCCACGATTGCAAATTTTAATAACTCTATTACAAATCTAGACCGAAACAAAGTGATTTTTGATAAAAATTTTGAATCAATTACCAATTACACAGATAAAATGAATAATAAATATTTTAATTTAGATTTAAAACAAAAAATTGAAGAACATTTTACTTTACTAACTTTCTTTATAACAGAATTACAACAAGAATATTCTACTTTAATAAACGTTATTCTATTTGCAAGAAATAATAACCTTCATCCTTCTGTTATAACACCTGAGCAACTAATTCAAGAATTATCTAAAACGGTAACGCATTTACCTAGTACATCGACTTATCCATTTCCATTGACTATCGATTATGCTCATAAATATTTCGATATCATTTTACTTAAATATATATATTTTGATAACAAGATTTTAATTACGGTTAGTATACCTTTGGTTAGTAATACTCCTTATTCTCTTTTTAAACTAATATCTCTTCCTATAATTCATCCAACATTAAAGAGACTTACCTTTATTCTTCCATCTGTCAAATATCTTGTTCTTTCAGAAAATAGAAACATTTATGTTACTATTGATACATTAGAAGACTGTTATTCATTAGATGAAGAAAAACTTATTTGCAAAAATCCTGATACTTTCCGATTTACACACACTAATCCAATTTGTGAAACTGAATTGTTAACTTCAATAACAAACATACCATCTAGTTGCGATACTCGTATAATTCAAACAGAATATGAAATTTGGCATAAATTAAACAAACCAAATTCTTGGATATATGTTTTACCCAAACCAACAGATTTAACTTTAAGCTGTCAGACTAGTACGCCAATATCTATTGTTCTTTCAAACACAGGTATTTTTTCTACTTCGAATAATTGCAAAACTTACACCGGATCAACTATTTTGATATCTGTCTCAAATCCAAAAGAAAGTAATTTTCAATCTATCATTCCAGATTTATCCCTTCCAGAAGTCTGTTGTGATGATATTAAGATAAATAATGAATCCAAATTACACCTTGTTCCCTTACAATTAAATAATCTCGATCGAGATGCATTAAATTTAGCAAGCCATAAACTAGATAATTTAGAGAAAATGACCTCAGAAACAAATATTAATTTTTCAGACACAATAAAAAATAGTTCTTATTTCACTTATGCAATCTTATTTTTGATAAAATGTATGTTACTTTATATTTTATACAGGATAATTAAATATTTTTACCGACGATTTCGTAGAAATCCGTCACATAGTTGTCAACAAATTACAAATTGTTTAACACTAAATATATGTCAAAGTAAACGAAAACATGTACATGAGACAGATTTAAGTATAGATTGTAAACATAATAAAGACAATAATTATAGTGAATCCAAAAAGTGTGAAGAGACTAGTTTCACAGAGACTACACCGATAAGACGAAGTGAAAGACTATCGAGACTAAAAGAAACTATTTAAATGTGTTAAAATAAAATAATAATGTATACAAATGTTTTATACCATTTAAATGAAAATTCATTTTACAATTATTTTCATTCTTACAAAAGGAGGTGTAATGTACCTACCTACTCACATGTAAGATAATTAAAGTATCTATGTATTTCTATATAGTTTTTAGTCACCTGGTATATGTTATTTACAATTATGAAAAGTTCTCATGTATAATCACTAATAATTATTTGCTGTTAGAAATCAGAATCAATACTCTTCATAAATATTTTCCTATTTAGAATAAATAAGTTTCGCTAGTTTATTCGCCTAATACTTCGTATCTATGGAATAATAATAATTTATTTCTCTTATTTCTTTGTTCGATAAGCTATCCGTATTTGCTATTTTAATATTAATATTTGAGTCCAATCTCTTGTACTCAAATCCATCCAGAAACATCGTTAAATAATTGTAGATAACAGAACTTATAAATTCATAGTTTTAAGAAATAACAGGCAGTGTAATTTTCATCCTCTAATATAATAAATTTATACATGTCAATATATTCTGTTTAATTCCAAAACAAAGAGTTAGTCCGGAGAAGAAATAAACGCATAGTATTCCATAACATTTTCTTCAATCAACAAGACGAGATCGTTGGGTTCTAGGTTCTTATGCGGGAGAAACCATTTAGGGCGATTTTGAAGTCTGTTCAAATAGTCGATAGACCATTTTTTCCAAAACACTTGTTGGAGTTTGGACAAATGCTGCCATAAATTTAGTCTGTTTTCGGGAATGTGGATCACTTCTTTTTCAGGGAATGAGGTGAGAGATTGTCCAATCAAGAAGTGTCCAGGAGTGAGATAAGTAAAATCAGAGGGGTCACTTGAAAGGGAGCAAAGAGGCCGGGAATTGAGCACAGCTTCAATTTGAACGAGGACTGTGGTGAATTCTTCGAAAGTAAGCTTAAGATTACCCAAAAGTCTACGCATATGATGCTTTGCGCTTTTAATAGCACTTTCCCAAATACCACCATGATGAGGGGCTCGAGGAACTATAGTTTTCCAGCGAATATGGGACGAGACCAAAAATTCTTGAATAGAACGGGAGCTTTCCTTTTCCTTTAAAAACTTATAGAGTTCAAACAGCTGGTTACGAGCACCAAGAAAGTTCGTAGCGTTGTCACTGAATATTGTCTGAGGGAGGCCTCTACGACTAATAAAGCGTTTTAGAGCGAGAATAAACGTCTCTGTAGAGAGGCCAGAGATGACTTCAATATGAACAGCTCGAGTCGACAAGCAAACGAAAAGAGCAATATACGATTTTATTAAAGGAGCCTTGCGAAGTTTGGAAGCCTTTATCTGAAAGGGACCGCCAAAATCTAATCCAACATGAGTGAATGCTCGAGAGGAATTTAAACGTTCCTTTGGCAAATCTGCCATAATCTGGGTAGCGGGTTTGGCACGAAACTTAAAACAAACCATACATTGGTGAATCACCTTTTTGACTTCTCGTAGTCCATTTAAAGGCCAATATTTGAGACGAATTTGGGACAGAGTATTTTGAGGCCCTGAGTGACAAAGTCTGACATGTTCTCTGTGAAGAATGAGACGAACTATACGATTTTTTGAGGGAAGGAGAAGGGGGTATCTTTGATCAAAGGTAACGTCTGAGTTTCCAAGGCGATCTCCTACCCGGAGCATTTCATTCTCATCCAAAAAGGGGTTTAGGGGTAACAGACACTTATTAGTTAGGAAGTTGGAATACTGGAGCATTTTAATAATCTTAAGTTCAGCGTTTTGAAGTTCGGTGACTTTAAGGGTATCCGTTAACTTGCGAGAAAGCGGTTTAGCATTATTGAAAAATCTAAACATATAGGCTAAAGTTCTTACAAACTTTGAAAAATTAGAGAACCTATCAGAAAGGGAGGTGAAAAGATCTATTGTATCATTTCGAGCATGAAGAATGACTTTCCTTTCTTCAGGCAACTTGGAGGTATAACCCTTTGGATTGTATTTTAATAAATCCAAACGCAGTTGATTTAAAAATGGAGGACCATGAAACCATAAGGAAGAGTTTAATATTTCAGAGGGTAACATTCCTCGGGAGAGTATGTCGGCAGGATTCTCTTTGGATCGTACGTGCCTCCAGTGAGCATCAGGGGAATTATCTAAAATTTGTGCGACCCTATTTGCTACAAATTGGGTCCAACGAGAAGGGTGTGAACGAAGCCAAGCGAGAACAATTTCTGAATCCGACCACATATTTATAGAGTCTAATCGAGATAATTTTTCTTTAACGATGTTAGCAATCCTTGCTGTGAGTTTACTACACAATAGCGCACCCATGAGTTCCAATCTTGGAAGGGTCAAGGGTTTTAGCGGAGCAACGCGACTCTTAGATGCTAGAAGGGAACAAGACACCTGTTCTGATTTATAGGTCACACGTAAGTAGATACAAGCTCCATAAGCCTTTAAACTTGCATCTGAGAATGAGTGAACCTCAACACGAGTGATTTCTTGACTCAAAAAGAGACATCTTGGTATACTTAAGTCCTTAAAATGAGAGAGACTGCTAATAAAACTTAGCCATTCATGTAACGTATCTGCGTCAATGGTATCGTTCCCAACTGATTTTGGATATCCAGATTTTTTGCATTATAAGTTTAGCGACAACTGTAACGGGATTAATAAGACCTTGAGGATCAAATATTTGGGCAATCATTGACAGTACTTCTCTTTTAGTATATGAGTTCTTTAGGGTGAAATCTGGAAGAGAGATTGAAAACGTGTCAAGAACAGGATTCCAGCATAAACCTAAAACCTTATTAGAGCAATTATCTGGAGTTATGACATAAGAAGAGTTCAAAGAGAGAGAAGAAATATTTTTTAGAAACAAGTCCGAGTTAGAACACCATTTATGTAGAGAAATACATGCTGTTCCAAGCAAACTAGTTATTTCCTTATGAGCTTTGAGAAGAGTTTGCTCATCATTAGCACCATAGAGAATGTCATCGATATAGCAACTATTTTTAAGAGCGTCACTGGCCAGGGGATACTCAGTTTGATGAGTATTTGCCAGTTCCATTAAACAGCGAGTACTCTGAAAACTGGCGCTTTTAGTTCCATATGTAACTGTTTGCAGTTCCAGGCACTCAATATCTTTTTCCGGGGAGTCACGCCAAAGTATGTTTAATAGAAAGGTTTGATCAGGATTAATTTTAACCTGTCTGTACATCTTTTGTATATCCGTTGTGAAAACAAAGGAATATAATCGAAAGCGTAGCAAAATGTCAAAAAGTTCCGGTTGAAGAGTAGGACCTTTGAGGAGGATATCATTTAGCGAATAACCACTAGAACTTTTCATCGAACCATCGAAAACAACCCTAAGTTTGGTTGTTAAGGATTCTTCCTTTAAGACACAGTGATGCGGGAGAAAGTATTTATTTTCTAAGTTTCCATTAGTAAGAGAGAGAGGGACTATTCTAGCATGTTCGAGAAGAAGATATTCACTAATGAAAGACTTATATTGAGCGTATGTATTTTCATTTTTTAAGAGCTATTTTCTAAATTAATAAATCTCTTTAGAGCTATTTTAAAAGATTCGCCTAATCTTTTATGCGCATTTTCGGAGACAAGTGGAAGATTTACTTGAAAACGACCCGAAGGTAAAATACGAGTGGTTTTATTAAATATTTGTTCAGCCAATTTCTCATCGGGGGTTAATTTACTAACGTGCGGAACTTCTTCAATCTCTAAGAATTGTTGAATTAATTTATCTAAATTATTCTCTTCGGATTCGCACTGAACAAGGAGAGAAACATTTGACTGAGAAATAGCCAAATTTGAACTACGATGAAAGACATGAGGGGGAAGAGTACCAAAAATAACATAACCCAAGTGGGTATTCTGAAGAATGGGAAGATTCTTTCCTAAACGTATGAATCCATCAGTCAATAATTCGCTGTAGATGTCACCAGCTAGAAGCAAATCAATTTTACCGGGAACAGAGTACGAGGGATCTGCGAGAGTGAGATTAGGGGGAACATTTATTTTGCTTCTATTTAGGGTAGCTTTAGGAAGTCTGCAAGTTATACTATCAAGTACAGCAAAAGAGGTTTTGAAACTTCTATCCTTCACATTAAAGGGAAAAAATTCTATGTTAATCATTTGATTTGACAATGAGGTGTTTTCGGATATGGTTGATATCTGTAACTGTTTAAAATAAGGGGTGAGGTTTAACTTCTCAACCAAATCACGAGAAATAAATGAATGTTGACTCCCATTATCTAGGAGCGCTCTGGCATGCATAGGCCTGCCATCTTTAGAATACACTGTCACTAAAGCGGCAGCCAACAATACATCAGTTTTAACTGATAAAGCAGAGAGAGAAGTGGCTGTGTGAGAATCTGCAGTGTTTTGTACTTCTAAAGGAGGTTTAAAACGAACTGGTAGAAGCTTCATTTTGGGTATGAGCACTATAAGGCGGAGTAGGTATGTGAGCGACACGACTGGAAGAACCTTGAGAATGTTTGGGAGCTTGAGCGTTGCGATCAATCGGGAAAGATTGCTTATTCGTGTTCCTAGAAGAAGAGACATTTTCAGGGGTACTATGCAAGAGCGAGTGATGTCTTTTCTTAACATATACTACATGAGCGTGCAGAGTTGCAATCTTGAGAAAAATGTTTATTACCCAAACAATTCCAACAAAGTTTCTTACCTTTTACAAAATTAAATCTTTCCTGTAAAGAGAGACATTTAAAATCATTACATTGATAAATTTTATGCGAATTACTTTTGCAACATATACAACTAGTATCTGAAAAAGAGTTTGTTTGTGAGTTAACTGATGAAAACAAAGATGTTTTTAACTGAGGCCTAGTAAATTTTTTATCATTATCAGAAACGTTTAATTTTTCTTGGATATCACACTTTTTTTCAAGAAAACAAAAAAACTGTGAGAGAGTAGGTAAAGCCTTTGAACCTATTTCATATTCAAATGACCGGTAAGTAGCGAAATCTAATTTTTGTAAAAATACTTCGATTAACAATAAATCCCAATGTTCGATTGGTACTGACATATTCTTGAGTGCGAGTAAAGTTTGTTTGCAAAGAGTTAAAAATTCTCTTAATGATTTTGAGTTACTTTTAGCTAAAGATGGAGCCTTTAACAATTTTTGAATATGTAAACTAATTACACGCGATTTATTTTCGTATCGATCTTTGAGCGTGTCCAAAGCGATTCGGAAATTTTCTTCTACAACTTCAATGTTTTCAATTAAGTGCAAGGGTTCGTTTTTTAAGAAGGATTTAAGATATATAAATTTTTGCACATTGTTCAGCTCCACATTATTGATTATCAGCGTTTCAAATAGCTGATAAAACGCGTTCCATTCGGCGAAGTTTCCAGAAAAAACCTGCATTGTAATTTCCGGCAACCTAACTTTAGCAGTGGCTACAGTTGATGGAGTATCGTTTGAGCTGAGCGAGTGGGAGGGTAACTTTAATGCTTCCATCTTATGCTGCAGTCCAGCTAGTGTAGAAAAGTATTTTTTCTCCATGAGTGCTCTGTCTTCTGTTTCAGAATCGGTTTCATCGATTTCTTCAATCTGATCCATCACTTCTTCATACTTCAGATAACATGATTTCAATTCGGTGTGTCTGAGTTGAAACTGGAGACCGTCAGTTTCTGCATCTGCGTTTTCTAGTAGCCAGTTTACTATTCTAGTAATCTTGGCCTTCAGCGGCTTCCTCTTCTTCTTAAGATCTTCCATTTCGATTTTAACAAAAAGTGCTACTCCAAAAATAACTGCCTAAGGTCGTGCAAACACCGAGTTCTTTAGAGAAATTATTGTTTCTATTATATAATAATGCGTGTATCACACAGCGAGAATAGAGTGAGTAATGTTTATCGTATATAATAACATGTATAGCACACAACGATAATAGAGTAAATAATGTTTATATTATATATGAACACATATAGCACACGACGAGAATAGAGTCAATATTTATGTCATATAATAACATATAGCACACGGCGAGAAAGCTTATAGTTTATTAAAACGCGGTAAAAGTCTTAAATCACACATGAGAGTTTATTTTTGCAATTAAATTTTTTGCACACCCGGTAAATGTCTACAAATGTCTACAGATAAATTTTTAAAGAGATAGTCTTTTTGAAAAGCGATTTACCCTGTGCATAAGCGAAGTTATAATATGGAAAAATCTCACCCAATTTGTCCAGTTGTTTGCAGGAACAGGCACAAACACTATATAAACTTCACTACTGTCCTTTTGTTTCAGAGTTTATCGCGACACCTTAGTCTTTTCGAGAGTCTTTTAAATACATTCATCTAAATATCCGAAACTAGTTAGTACAAATGCCAACATCAAACACAAATCCGGCTCGAAGGACCACAAACAATGATGGAGTTTTCTCCGATTTCCACCAATTGTTGTGGGGAAAGCTTATTAAATTCCTTTCCCCGTGCGTGTACAGTTCCAAATATTTTAGGACCATGGACTGTACAAGAGTGTTTCCTTCGATATATGCAAGCAGAACTTCAAGGCGCTGGTTCTTTATGTGTTTGATTTAATAGGGGTTGTACTTAGAGAAAAATAAGCGTAATTAATTGAATCTACACATTTAATAACAAGAGAATATTTACACAAGCACTAATACTAATGAAAGAGTTCGCTTTAAAACATAGTCCATTATTCTATCGGCGTTTAGGGGCGCGTGAGCTATCGCGAAAACAAATACACATTTCACTGCATTTTGGCGGCGAAGAGAGAGCTTAGGTACCGGCTACTAGTACCAAACAGCTTGAGACACTAGTCACATCTGCGAGAGATTTTGAATTGAATCTTTACCTAATTGCCGACAAAGCGGCGTCGGTTTTACCACTTTAAACAACCCTTATAAGCTATTTATGGCACAAATAGCTTGCAGGCAAAAAGTACAGTCTTTAACATAAATTCCAAACTAATATTTGTGAGAACTAAAAATTATACTAAAATTAATATAAAATGTTGTTTTTACAACACCGTTAAAAAAATTGTAGTACGCTTATGGCCAAAGTCTTACGAAGAATTTACACCTGACAATAGTTGGATCCGATGCCCTGCTTGACGCCCACTTGGTAATGAAATAATCTGCCACTCCTTGCTTTAGATAAAGATGTAATGGGCCCGAATACCACACTAGTACATACTCATTCCACATAAACATTCACCATATTTAAAGTCTAATTAATGATCTACCTTGTTATGCCAAATAAAAAACTGTTGACAACAAATAAACACTGTACGTTGAAACTTTTTAATTTTTGTATACAAACCCGATGAAATCGAATGAGACAGAGATCTAGACAAAGAAAGATTAGTTATGTATGCTTTGTTTTTAATATTGGTAGTCTTTAGGATATTTATTTCAAAACAATCTACAAAGGTGTACAGGTATATCTAAATAATTTCGCATACTTTCATATGGAATTTAACAAAAGCAACAAGATAAATTTTTAACTAGATTGCTGAATGTTTTACATTGGTATAAAGGTATTTCCATTTTAGATTACAACACTGGTCTATTTGGAAAGTGCTTAATATTTTAAAAGTAATAAGAAAGAGCTGTCATTGGTATGTGAAATGTTTCACCAAGGGCAAAAACAAAAATACTTTCTTCAATTTTGTCCTTTACTATGAATCCCCTTTAGTTTTCATGATTTCTTTTTATTTCATAAGATTATTGTTCAAAAAAAATATTTTAATAATATTAGATAAAAGTAATAAACATAGATAAAACAAAATAAAGCAATGGATACTGAACTGCTAAAGACGACTACTACAAATCGGTTTATAATGTTTTCGGCTGTTCTTCGACTGGTCTCCAAATCGTGACTTGGTACGGTCATTCCACAGATCATTTCTTGTATGTTTCTTTTCCTCACCCCTTTATCTACCTTTTAGTAAATCAAACCTTGTATAAAAATACAAAGGTATAAAACTTACAAACAATGAGAGAACCAGCGCCACTGAAGTCATCCTACCTAGAGATGGGCCATTTAAATGTGCATATTCTTGGTTAAAAGGAGCTGATTCTCAAAATCTTTCCTAACCCAACCTAACCTAACCTAACCTAATCTAAGAACAAGACATCAAAAGCGAACGACCAAGACAATAACGAATGTGACTAATAATGCAGAAAAGCAGCAATCTGTTAAGGAGTGGTTAAATTTATTACCAAAAGTAAGCAGTCACTACTGTCGAGCAGACACTAAAAGGATGTAGTAAGGTTCACATGGACCGGATCTATCTTATTTGGTGTCAAGACAACACGAAACCAAAAGCTCGCAAAAGGGTCTTCAATATGGTATTGGAATCAGAGAAGGTTTCCATCTTCAAACCTCGGAAAGAACAGTGCGATGTCTGTGTTTCCTACAAAGAAGGACATACATCCAAAGAAGATGATAAACTTCACATTATAAAAGAGAATAAAGCTATGATTGCTAAATCAGACGCTCTAAGTTTGACGTCTTTTCAGACGTATTGGATATTACTATGGATGTACAAAGCATCCTACTGTGTTCAAAAATATTAGTTTCTGTTCAATACTACCAGGAGAAATTGCAACTGCACAATTTTTCTATATACTTAAACAACAAACAAGATGTATACCTATACGTATGGCATGAGGCGAATGGTGGAGTGACGTCCAATAAACTTACAAGCTGCATCGTAGATTTCGTAAAAAAGCAAACGGCATATAAAAAGTTCATATTAATTTCAGACGGATGTTCCTACCAAAACAGGAACAAAGTCCTGTCGTCTGCTTTGGTAAACCTCTCGAAGACCCAAAATGTCGAAATAGAGCAAATAATTCTTGAAAAAGGACACACAATGATGGAAGTCGACAGTGTACATTCTACGCTAAAGAAGTAGTTCAGGCCACCAATTAATTTAACCAGGAAATATATTATACCTCGAGGCCTTTCAGGTCGTAAACATCTGAAAACCGTGTAAAGAAATCATAGAAAAAGAAAATCTAATTTAATAGTATGCACGTGGAATGTCAATACGCATCACAAGAATGGTGTAGATATATGTCACATTTTTCTTCTTCTTATAGTGCCGTGCCCCTATAGTGCGTTGGCGAATTATCTTAAGGCCATACGTCTGTCTTTTGCGGTATGCAAAAGATCGCCAGTGTTATTTATGCCTGTACTCCTCTCTTGACCTCATCTTTCCCTGGATGATTAGTTAAGGGATTGCGTATTTTTTTCCTCTCAGAATATGGCCGAGGTATCCAATTTTTTGTACCTTGATCAAATTGAGTGGTTCTCTCTCAATATTTGGTTTTCTTAAGACTTCCTCGTTTCTCACCCTATCTGTCCATGGTATGCAAAACATTCTTCGCAACGTCCACATCTTGAAGGCCTCCAACTTATTACTCCAACTTATATGTTACATTAGAACTAAGTAAATATATGACCAATTTTGTACCAGTATCGCATAGGGCAATATTACTTCAAGTAAATACTCAACCATTCAAAACCAATTTACTTTAAATATATGCTCTAATTTCAGAAAGAAAAAATGACAATGAAGTCGAAAAGCTCTATAATCAAACTATAAACATCTTACAGAAGCTTATTATACATAAAATTTTTCATGAAATTTCAAATGCAAAAATTAGGGAAGGTCGACAAGGTCAAACTGTAGAGCCTTATGGTCTTGAACAACATAATGGTCAAGGATAGAGATTGTGTGAATTTTGTAAAGATAACGATATGGTTATTGCAAACACCTAGTATAAACTACCCAAGCGACGACTATATTATTTAACAATGGACTTATAACATTAGAGAATAACTAGGAGACCCAGAGATATTATGGAACACATTTAAAAACCAAGTTAACAAAATCTGCACAAACAATGATTATAAAAGTAACTTAATCAAGAAAAAGCACTGGATCACGGAAGACATTATAAATTGATGAAGCCGACTTATGAAATTAAATGAAACAGAATATAGACATGAATAGAGAAGAATTAAAAGAGAGATTAAATTAGCCAATGAAAAACGGATGAGAGAAAGGTGCAAGGAAATTATTAGGGATATGATATCTAGACATGACTTTTTATAATACCTATGCATAAAAAAGGCACGACTGTTTTCTTTCCCTCATAAAACTTTTTTCAATGTTTAACTTCTTCTTCTTTAAGTTCCATCTTCTATCGAAGGTTGGAAATCATCATGGCTATGCGGACTTTGATGACTGCCGCCCTAAAAAGTTCTGCAGTACTGCATTCTGCACATACTCTTCTTCTTTCCACATTTTGCTTTCCTCAGATTTTGCTTTGCATAATAAGTTGTAATAATACGTATTTTTGTCCTCTCATCACATGTTCTAAGTACTCAAGTTTTCGTCTTTTGATAGTTTTTCATTCATTTCCTATTCTTCTAGTAACTTCCACGTTTGACGTTATTTAAATCCATAATATTCGTAGGATTATTCTATAACACCAAAATTCAAAAGCGGTCAACTTATTCAGATGGACTTGTTTTAGTATCTACGCTTCCAGACCATAAAGAAGAGTAGAGAATACGTAACATCGAAGCATTCTCAGGCGTAGTTGTAACCTTATATCCCGATAACAAGGAAATTTTTAAAGTTTAATGAATGATGTGGGTGTTATTTGAATATGTGTCTTAATTTCTTTGGTTTGGTCTACATCTGATGTTTTCCATGTTTCTTAGTATTTATAGATATTAACACTCTTAATTGCAGTATCTTCAATAGTCAATTGGATATTTTCATGTGCAGATTTAGTCATGATCATGCATTTAGTTATCTTTAAATTTATCTTCAGTCCGTACTCATGACAGCGTTCATTAAGGCGTTGCATTACGTTCTGTAAATCATTGTTGTTATCCGTTATTATTACTGTATCGTCTGCAAAACGTAAGTTATTCAAAACTTCTCCATTGATAGATATACCTTTTATTGAATCTAAGAGCACTTCTTCAAATACCGCTTCACTGTAGACATTAAAAATGTCTTTAATGTTTAACAGTCTTTAGCGATTCTTTATGTTTGTTGACCCTTCTTAGTACTTCTTCATTAGTTTTTCTTGCTATAAAAGATATCTTTAGCATTTTGCTGTGAATTAACATTTCCACTGCTTCACTTTTGTTCATGATTGATACGTTTAATGTTTACACTTCTGCTCCATAAAAAGTATAGACCAAATATAATTTGTCTTAGACATATATTGAGATGATTATTGCAAAGTAATGTCTTTATTTTCATAAAAGTAATGCATTCATTGCTATTCTGCATAGCTGATTATTTTATTTTAATTTTCCTTGTTACTTTTGAATATTTTATCAATAATTCGGTTGAACAATAGAGGAGTCGAAGAATCTTATGTCTTATTCTATTGCCAGCGACAATTATATCAATTAATTTTTCTTCTACTTTTTCTGTTATGTTGGTGTTCTGTTATATAATTTAAATCGTCCTTTAATTTTACCCTGTCAAATGTCTTCTTCAGGTCGACCAAACATAAAAATGCTGGCTTTTTTTTATTCTAGTGATTTCTCTTTCACTGGATTAATTATAAATATAGCGTCAATGCATGATCTTCCCTATCTAAAACCCAATCTGCAGGCATATTTAAAAAAAATAGCTGATTCAAGAACAAATTTTCATTTGAAAAATTCATGTTGTTTGCCATGTTTTGTAAACTTTAAATAAAATAAACTTAAAATTCATAAAATTAGAAAAATTTGGTCAAATGCAATAATTTTAGTTCATTACATTTTAAAGACGATTTTCGAATTGGAAATAAAAACATCCAAACTAAATTCAAGTCTAAAAACTAATTTCTGAATATTATTTTTGACTACGTATAAATTTAATATTTATTCCAAATATTTCGGATCTGTTTGGTATAATTTAAAATAACTATATTAACAAAAATTCATTGAATATTTTTAATAATAGTTTTTTAGACTTGTAACTTATTTATACTATAAACTTATAATCAGAAAAGTCTTTTAATCGGTTCCCACAACCAATCAAATCCCTCGTTATTTACGAAAAGCTCCCATTACCATATCAAATGAATCCTACTTCAAAACCAAACAAAGAAAAAACTATTTAAAACATTTTTTTATGCAAACATGTCCCAGAGCAGGGCACCCCGCAAAAAATAGAATTAAGCGATTTTTTACCGCTTAAATGCACATACAACAATAAGAGAGATTAGTAGAAACAAAAAACAATGAAAAAAGTGTCCTTTATGTGCGTGTCCCATCTGTCACACTATAGTATGTGTGAGTAATATTTTTGGTGATATACACTACACGCTGAAGCTATAGAGTATTTAATTATTTTATGCCGGGAGTGTGGTGTGGGAAATCCTCTGGTTTATGGAGAAGAAATTATATTGAATTTGTAATATGGCAATTTGAGAAGAGTTTTTTTAAATACTCTTTTAATGGTTATCTTTTTAATTCCAGGGCTAACGGATCAATAATTCCATTTTTACCTCATACAGTGTGGAAACCACTTATGGAATAAAATTATTTGTGTCCTTATTATAAAATATAATAAAAAACTCTGGAACACGTTAACTTTTCAATTTAAATGTGCGCTTTTTAAACATTAATTTAAATGTACAGGGTGATCCACGCAAGTCTGGCAAAGTCCATAATCCTTATTTTTAGTGAAACACCCTGTATATTTTTATCTTTTTTAAAATACTTTTAACAACCTTATTTCAATGAACTATATCATGTAGCGTCTATAATGAATAATACAAGGTGAAATTTTGAAATTAATAATTTATCACGTGTTATAGTATTATTTTAAATTAGCTAAATACAGACAATATACTTCTACTCGTAAGTGTCAGTACACTGTATATTGGGGAAAATTTCTGTTTAGTAACCGTATTAACATTTTTTGTCGTGAATAGGTAAAAACTATGTAGATAGTCTGCCAATTAAACTAAATCGGTAAATAATGCGAATTGTAATCAATCAGTTGACATGTTGTTGACATTTTACATTAAAATAATAAATTCTTAATTAAAAACTAATTTCTTGCAGAAATAAAAATGAAATATTTAACTAAGGCCCACCGAATTGAGATTTTAATGATGATCGGTTACGGGGAGAATTGAAGAAGTCAAGTTGAAGTAGCAAACTTATTTAATCAGAGGTATCCTCAGTTACCTAATATTTCACAAGGTGCTGTGTCTAAGAGTTTCGGAGGGTATCAAAGTAAACGGAGAGGTAATCAATAATATTAGATATGCTCACGACACAGTTAGTATCGCAAATGACTGCAACGAGCTTCAAAGACTCATGCAAAGCATACACACAGCAAGTCAAGAATACGGTTTAGAACTCAATACAAACAAAACTAAATGCATGCTCATTAGCAGAACACAACAACCTCCGATGCAATTGACATTAAACAACTGAAAAATAGAACAAGTGGAGACATACACATACCTTAGAACCACAGTCAACACAAAATGGGACCAGTCAACAGAAATAAGATCACGAATTAAAAAAGCGCGAAACGCGTTCAACAATATAAGAAAGTGGTTCACAAGCAAAATCTCAATGGACCTAAAATTAAGACTGGTCAAGTGTTATGTCTTCCCACTCTTATTCTATGGAGCAGAGGCATGGACCACAACGGTCTGAAGAAACTAGAATCCTTTGAGCTGTGGATATATCGCCGTATTCTTCGGATATCCTGGACAGACCACATCACTAACCTGGAAGTAATGCAGAGAATAGGCAAAAGCAAAAAAATAATCTTCACCGTAAAGAAACGGAAGCTTGCGGAAAGTCAAAATAGCCTTGTTATTAGCCAACGTCCGAAACGGATAGGGCAAAGGAAGAGGACTGTGTCTAAAACTTACGCACAATTCAGAGAAGTTGGACATACCAAACCATTAAAAAGAAAATCCAACTTCATTAAAGATAAAGTGAAAGTGGATATTTTGTTAAGTGTCGCAGAGAATCCAACGTCAAGTTCACGTCAAATTGCACGTCAAAATAATGTGAGTCACACAACTGTCTTAAGGTGTGTAAATGAAGAAAACTTTATCCATATAAATTGACATTTGTGCAGGAGCTAACAGAAGACGATCCGGATCGTAGAATTGATTTCTGCAAAAGAATGATGGATAAAATAACAAATGAAATAGCTCTTGGCACAATTATTTTTCTGATGAATCAACATTTACATTGAACGGGGAGGTAAACTGACAAAACTGTAGATATTGGTCAGCGGAGAATCCTTATTGGATGCGTGAGACACACACTCAGTTTCCCCAAAAGTTGAATGTTTGGGCAGGTATTATAGGAGATCATATTATTGGTCGTATATTTATAGATGATAATTTGACAGCGGAAAAATATTTAAGCATGCTAAGAGACCATGTTCTTCTTTAGTTGGCTAACTTATATCCCAATCCAATAGATCCGACCGTATCGCATGAAACTGTCTGGTACCAGCAGGACGGTGCAACACCCCATTATGCTTTAATGCTGAGAAATTACTTGAATGAAATCTTCTTCAATAAGTGGATTTGATGAAGGGGACTATTGAGTGGCCAGCTAGGTCGCCAGATCTTACGCCTTTGGATTTTTTGTGAGGTTATCTCAAGAATAAAGTATATGCAACACAGTGAACCATTCAAGACCTCAACAAGAAAGGAAAACTACAGAAATACGGAATATTTCACCTCAAACTTTAAACAAAGTTCGGAACGAGTTTTATAGGAGACTGTATTATTGCCAACAATAAGGTGGAGAACATGTTAAGCATTTATTTTAATGTAATCCAATCAATTACCTCGGGTATTCTATGAATTCATTGTCTTGAAGAAAATACCTAATTTCAAAATTTCACTGTGTATTATTCATAATAGACCCAACATGATATAGTTCGTTGAAATCAGGTTGTTAAGGAGCTTTTAAAAACATGAAAATATACAGGGTGTTTCATTTAAAATACAGATTATGCACTATGCCAGACTTGCATTGGTCACCCTGTACATTCAAATTTATGTCTAAAAAGCGTACATTTAAATTTTAAAGTTAAGGTATTTCAACGTTTTTTATTATTTTCTAAAATATGGACACAAACAATTTTATTCCATAAGTGGTTTCCACACTGTATATATATATATATATATATATATATATATATATATATATATATATATATATATATATATATATATATATATAATAACTGTAAGAAAGATGTTGAAAACTTAAGTTGTATTTATTCATTTCTACTTCAACAGGACTTGACACGATGTAACAAACTGGAGAATGTAGGGAACTTATCATAACATACATAGATTGCCTACCTGTACTTGAGAAAAGACTCCATTTCCCGGCTGATTGTGTTTCCTGGGTTTCTTTCTTTCCATATCCATGAGGTTCTAACATGAAAATTATAACCTCCTTGCATATGCCACCCGGATATTGACAGAAGTCAGAAATGTCATCAAAAAAGAAGAATAATTCTTCTTTTTTACTTTTAACATGAAGTTGCAGTTTTTGTGTAGGTTGTAATTTTTAGATTTTTGTTGTGTTTGTATTTTAAATAATACCCTGTTGTGTTGTAATGTTTTTATTCAAAATTTTAAATGTATTTTTTAATATTTTTAACATGTTTGTGACAGTGTTCTTCACCTCTAGGACCAACTGAACATTTTCAATGTAGGTTTTATATGTTAATTTCCACCACTTGTACTAAAATAGGTTTTCCATTTAGGTGCTGATGAAGGTGACAACATATCACCGAAAATTTCACATTTAGAATAAAGTTCTACACCAAACTGGCTTATACCATCTCTAGCTGATCCTTGTTTTGACGCTTTCCTGAAAGTTATCCTCCAAAGAATTGTATTCTTAGCGTCGTTACACAAACTCTATTTACAATAATTGACTACAAAAATGGGATTCCTACAACAGATAAAGAACATTGACGGTAATACTGGAGTTAAACATGCGAAAACTTACATGTCATCACTAACGAAAATGGCTTCAGCAAAGAACAGGCTCATCTTCCTGTACGAATGCAGGAGAAACAACATAATACCTAGATTTTTACAACAGGGTACAGAAAGGATTCTCTCAATACCTGAAAACACAGAAAATAAAAATACAAGAAAAATATCATACTTAAGAAATCTTGTAACAAAGAGGATTCTAAACATCACTATTAATGAAACTAACACAAAAATCAGAAATTTACAGACAAACATAGATAAATCAATAGAGTATCTTAATAGCAAACTCCCTTACAACATGATGTCTGATTTCCTGAGACTACAGGACAAAAGATATAAAAGAATATTCAACTGTATAAAAAGAAGCAACATTTCAAAACTCAACCAACTTAAAGACCCTTTAGCTTCACTTACAACTACAAATGAAAACGCATGGTTGGTAAATCAATCCAAAGTGACTTTGCCTCAAGACATAAAATCTTTTTTATCACTAGGTCCAAAATTTTCACTACCAGTCTCAGTGAAAGATATTGACATGTACACATACCTAGCAGACATTGAGTACTGTATTAAGAAACTCCCTACAGATTCACAGAATTTGCAACGTTCAAAAATCACGAATATCATTACCAACCACATCAAAACCAACCGTTATTACATCAGTCCATCCATGGCCATTGAAACAAAAACAAGAAAATTTCTGAAAGACAACCCTGATATTATAGTAACAAGAGCAGACAAAGGTAACACTACAGTCATAATGGACAGAAACGATTACATCACCAAATCTTTTGAACTTCTCAATGACCCACACTCCTATAAAAAAATCCCCAAAGATCTGACTCCATCAGTAGAAAGAAACACCAACTTACTAATAAAACAACTACATGAAGAAGGACATATTACCACCAAAACAAAAAAAGAATTAACCAACTATACCGGTACCACCCCAACATACTATGGACTTCCAAAAATTCACAAAGAAGGGTGCCCTCTACGTCCTATAATTGCCTGTAAGAATGCCCCTACTCAATCCTTGGCTAAATATCTGGCAGGTATTATTGACACTTCTTTTTCTTCTCATAATACCTACAAAATTAAAGATTCTTTTGAATTTGCAAATAAGATTAATGGGTTTTTACTACCTTTAGGATATGTCTTGGTGAGTTTTGATGTTACTTCCTTGTTTACCAACATCCCTCTTGAACTGGTAGTTTCTATTCTGACAACTAATTACCATCTTATTGAACAGAACTGTACAATTCCCAAAGTTTTGTTCCTGAAACTGATTACCTTTTTATACAACAATACATATTTCACTTTTCAAAATGAATTCTATGTCCAAATAAAAGGAGCACCCATGGGTGGAGCTATATCCCCAACTTTAGCAGAAATTGTAATGAACTCCCTACTTCACTACTGTACTCAAAAAGTTGATTTCCAGTTCCCCTTCATTTACCAATATGTAGACGACCTCATATGTGCAGTCCCTGCAGACAAAATCAACTACACTCTTGACATTTTCAACTCATATAACACTCACCTACAATTCACTGTTGAAACAGAAGAGAATAATAGTGTTCCATTCCTCGACACCCATGTAACCAGACATGAGGACAACACAGTAAGGTTGGATTGGTACAGAAAGAAAACATTCTCAGGTAGATATGTGCCTTTTCACTCGTATCATCCAGACGAACAGAAGATTAACATCATTAAAGGTCTGAAAAACAGAATAAAAAGAATTTGTCACCCTTCTAACTACAATAAGAACATCAAATTATTGTATGAGATTCTTAGAAAAAATCACTACCCTAAGATGCTTCTTAATAAATTGCTATTCCAAGATATGCCAACAGTTAGAACACACCAAAGACAAACATTAGAAGGAGAAACTGTAGAAGTTTTCTATGGGAGATTACCTTACATCAGAGGTTTATCTCCACAGATCACAAACCTTTTCAGACAGTTCAACATAGTGATAGCAAATTCAGTGTACAAAAGATTAGGGACATACTTTACTCACCTGACAGAAAGAGTTAAAAAACTGGATAACTTCAATGTAGTGTATTCTATTCCATGTGGTTCCTGTTCAGAAGTGTATGTCGGTCAAACCAGCCAGAAACTCTCAAAAAGACTAGCTTTGCACAAGAGTGATGTAGTGAGGAAACCCACCTGCACAGCCTTTAGCCAACATATTAAGAATACTGGACACATTGCTAACTATGAAAATGTGCAAGTACTAAAGAGGGTTGACAACCAATTTAAGAGAAACTTCATAGAAATGTGCTACATCCATAACTGCAGTTCTTCTATGAACTGTAAGAAAGATGTTGAAAACTTAAGTTGTATTTATTCATTTCTACTTCAACAGGACTTGACAAGATGTAACAAACTGGAGAATGTAGGGAACTTATCATAACATACATAGATTGCCTACCTGTACTTGAGAAAAGACTCCATTTCCCGGCTGATTGTGTTTCCTGGGGTTCTTTCTTTCCATATCCATGAGGTTCTAACATGAAAATTATAACCTCCTTGCATATGCCACCCGGATATTGACAGAAGTCAGAAATGTCATCAAAAAAGAAGAATAATTCTTCTTTTTTACTTTTAACATGAAGTTGCAGTTTTTGTGTAGGTTGTAATTTTTAGATTTTTGTTGTGTTTGTATTTTAAATAATACCCTGTTGTGTTGTAATGTTTTTATTCAAAATTTTAAATGTATTTTTTAATATTTTTAACATGTTTGTGACAGTGTTCTTCACCTCTAGGACCAACTGAACATTTTCAATGTAGGTTTTATATGTTAATTTCCACCACTTGTACTAAAATAGGTTTTCCATTTAGGTGCTGATGAAGGTGACAACATATCACCGAAAATTTCACATTTAGAATATGTATATATATATATATAATATATATATATATATATATATATATATATATATATATATATATATATATATATATATATATATATATATATACATCATGACGGTATAAAAGTCGGAGATGCCACACTGGACAGAGTAGAGAAACTCGTGTATCTCGGCAGTAATATCAATGAGAACTGGGATCCAACCGCAGAAATTAAAAGCCGAATAGAACAAGCCCGAGCTGCCTTTGTAAAAATGAGAAACGTACTTTGCAGTCATGATCTTAGCATTGACCTTAGAGTTCGTATGATATCTTGCTACATCTTTCCTGTCCTGCTGTATGGAGTAGAAGCGTGGACCCTAACTGAGGCTATGCTTAAACGCTTGACAGCCTTTGAGATGTGGGTATACAGACGACTACTGAAAATAAGCTGGGTCGACAGAGTTAGAAATGAGGAGGTCCTTAGACGGCTGAACCAAACAACACAACTGGTCAATATAATAAAGAAACGCAAGCTGGAATACTTCGGTCATATTATGAGACACCCTGAAAAATATGATCTTTTACATCTGATCATTCAGGGAAAGATCCAAGGTAATCGTGGTCCTGGTAGAAGAAGAACATCATGGCTGAAAAATCTAAGGCAATGGTATGGAAAATCAACTACATCGTTATTTAGAGCTGCTGTCAATAAAGTCACGATAGCGAATATGGTAGCCAACATGATATCCAACGATCGATAGCGGTCATGGAACTAGAAGAAGAAGATATATATATATATATATATATATATATAATATATATATATACAGAAAAAAAACAGAAAACATGAGACGTCATAGGAATCAGCGAAATAAGACGGAAAAATATAAAGCTTCTGGAATTGGCGTCAGGAAACACATTCTACTAACAAGGAATATCAACAGGCAGAACAGGCGGTATTAAATTTCTAATCAACAAGAAATGGAATTAAAGAATAATAGAAATATCTAGTACCTTAGATAGAGTAGTTGGCTTAACCTTACAACTGTTAAAGAGATATAATATACAAATTATAGAAATATACGCACCAACGATTACTTATACTGACGAAGAAATCAGGGAATTCCACAGTAATATAACGAAGCATTAAATAACAACAAAAGTCATTCCAAGTATTTAATGGGTGACTTTATTGCCACATTGGAAAAGAGAAACGACAAAGAACAAGTCGAGGGAAAGTATGAAGTCGGTGATAGAAATGAGAGAGGAGAAAGACTGGTTTAGTTTGCACACTACCAAAACATGTCAATTGCAAATACATTCTTTATTAAAAAATCGAACAGAAAATGGACTTGGGTAGCACCAAATGAAATCTCTAGAACGAAATTGACTTCATTCTAACTAACAAGATAGCAACAATAAAAGATGTCTGTGTAATAAATAAATTTCAAACAGGCAGTGACCATATAATTATCAGAGCAAAAATTGTTCTAGATCTGAAAGTAGAAAGAATAAAATTAGTTACAAAACCAAAAGTAACCGGTATAAATATTAACAATCTAAAAGAAAACTCAGATCGCTACTAAAGGACCATTGATGAAAGATAAGATCGATGAAATCGACAGCTCTCAATTATTACAAATCAGTCTTGATAGTGCCAAAGAAATTTGAGGCCTGCAACAACATAGTGAACATAGTAAACTGTAAGTAAGTAGCAACATAAAGAGAGTACAATACACTGAACTCTGTAAGGCAACATGAAAAAGTATTAAGGAAGACATAAGAGAGTACAATGAAAGACTAGTAGAAAATGCAATTGAAAACAGGAAAAACTATAAAAAAACAAAAAAAAGCATTATTCGTTGCGAAGAAGCAAATCGTTGCTCTAACAAACGAGAGCACTAGAATTACATATAAAAATAAAATAATATGACTCGTAACTAAATTCTACAGCGAACTATACAAAGCCCACACACACACACACACACTTAAATAAGTAATCAGCAACCAAGAAGATGTACCAGAAGTCCTTCCGAAAAAAAGTAGAATCAACAAATATAAAAATTAAAAGAGGTAAATTAGCTGGAATAGATGGTATAACAGTGAAACTACTTAAATAACCTGACAATTAAACCTGGAAAATCTTAGCAGGCATATTTACGAACTACCGCTAAGATCGAGGTGCATTCCAGACCACTGGAATACAGCAAACATAATTCCCATTGATAGAAAAGAAAGCAAAGAGGATATCAAAAACTACAGACCTATAAGACTAATACCAATCGTATATAAGATATTCATAAATATCACCAACAACAGATTAACAAACGCATTGGATACTGCACAGCCAAGAGAAAAGCTGGCTTTAGAAGTACTTTATGGTACATTCAGTAGCATAAATCATATTCATACACTTCTAGAACTAATGAGTTGAGCCAAATAATATGAAATACCAGCTAGCATTAACCTTCATAGATTTCGAGAAGGCTATCGATTCTATATATCTCAAGGCAGTAATAAAAGCTTTAGGCAAGATGTTGACAAACCGTATATAGAAACTTTAGCAAATATATATAGACAAGCAAAAGCTATGGTAAAAATTTATAAAAGCATACCAGAATATACCACTTCCAGAGGCGCCCAGCAAGAAGACGCAATATAACCAAAACTCACTGGAACTCTAAAAAATATATTCAGCACAATGAATTTTCAAAACAAAGGAGTATTCATTGATGGAGAATTTGCAGATGACATCGTTCTGATTGCTAATAATCCTGCAGAACTACAAAAACTTATAAGCGACCTAAATGCAGCTAGCAATGAAGTTAACCTAAAAATTAACTTAACAAAACAATTAACTTTAACAAAAACCATGTACAACGAGCTAGTAGATGTCCAAGATGTAAAAATAAATAACACTGCACTTGAGACAGTAGACAAATATGTATACCTGGGACAATTAATTACTCAATCTGGCTCCTTACTTTTAGAAATCAACAGAAGAATGAAACTAGCTTGGAGATGTTTTGGTAGAAATTCAGTTATATTCAAATCGAAGATGCTGGTCCACCTGAAGAAAAAAGCATTCGATCAGTGTATACTTCCAATCAGGACAAACGGCTGCGAAACTTGGACACTAAAGAAGGAGATAATATCAAAACTCAAAGTCACTCAAAGATCAATGAAGCGATACATGCTAGGTATATCAAAGAGAGATCGAAAAATAATAGAATGGATCAGACAGGAAACCAAGGTTACTGATGTAATCCATAAAATTAAATCTTTAAAACGGCAGTGGGCTGGATATTTAGCAAGAAGAACTGACAATAGGTGGTTCACTAGAATAGCACTGTGGTATCCAAGTTGCGTCAAGAGACCAAGAAGGCGTCCAAATTTAAGACGGGACTATGACAAAACGAAACAAGCCGTTACAACATGACACAGAAAAGCGAATTTTAGACAATCGTGGGCAGATATGAAGAATGAATGTGTAAGGGAGGCTACTCCATAATTGGTAGAATATGCCGAGAATAATGACGATGATGATGAAATTTTAATGCAGTTTTACTTTTCACTAAATTACCTCTGGCAAATGTCATTTTTGAAAAGACAGAAACATACAGGGTAGAAAAACCATATCCATGATGAACGGCATTCTGTGAGACCAAACAATATCTAAAGCGAACAAACAACTCATATACAACACCATACTTAAAAGTGTAATAACCTATGGCAGTGAAGTTTGCCCAATGAAACAAAGAACAGAGAAACTGTTAGTAGCAACAGAAATGGACTTCTGGAGAAGAGCAGCAGGCAAATAAAGAGCAGAAGTACGGCCATGTACAGAGAATGCCAGATGACAGGATTCCAAAACAGATTTTGACGTGGACGCCACAAGGGAGAAGAAAAAGAGGAAGACCGAGAAAAAGCTGGAGAGAGGGAATTAAAAAAGAACTAGAGGAAAGAGAAATCCCTCCAGGCCTATGGTTGAATAGAGAAGAATGGCGGTTAGAAGTCGAAAGACGTCGGAGCACGCTGTAAACCGATAGTAGTAGTAGTAGTAAGTGTCATTTTTGTCAGACTTATGGGCTCCTCGATCTTACCTATCCATGCCAATTTGGTTCTTTATAACCTAATTGGTTGTTGAATTTTGAAATTCCTTTTATTAAGCGGTATGTTAATAAGTTAGTTTTAGCTTTATCACTGGACATAACATGGGCTACCCTGTCAGTATTTAATGTATTTGATCCTCACTTATCTTAACTCACTCACCCTCACTCACCCTCACTTAATTATTCCAGGTTGCAAAAAACAAAGAAGCTTTTAAAAATGTGGTCGCCAACCTCCGTTAATGGGGACGGCATAGGAAGAAGAAGAAGATCCTCACTTACCGTTCACTTGTATATTAAAGTACTTCATCACAAAGAGCATATCGTTTTTATATATTCGTGTTTTTAGCAGGACAGACACAATCTTGATTACAAGTTGATATAGGAAACTTATGGCTCTCAACTTTAAAGTATCTGTTCCCCAAAAGTTATGGTTCCAAAAATAATGATTTATCCAATGGTGACCAATTAAACTTAATTTCAAATAATACTGTTAATAATACAGGTATGCAAACGACAACACATTTTCCTTTGACTACGTCAATATCCCATTATTGTTTACTAACGTACTTTCCATAAGTTACAAATAAACTAAATAAACTGTTTTAAAATTATACTAGGTAAATTAGCAATTCTTCTTCATAAACCATGTCCTATCAGAACATTGGTTACCATCATAAGTATCTTAATTTTATTCACTGCCACCCTGAATAGCATGCTTGTATCAACACCATACAAATCTCGCAAGTTCTTTAACCATGAGGTTCTTCTTCGTCCTAGAATACGTTTTCCTGCTATTTTTCCTTGCATGTTATTTTGTAGTAACCTATATTTGGGACCTCTCATTACATGTCCGAAATACTCCAGCTTTCTCTGCTTGATGCTTTTTATGATTTCAGTAGTCTTGCTGAGACGTTCTAATATTGTGGATTAATAAATCAAAATTACCAATAAAAACGCAAAACCTGTCAGGAATTTATTTTCCATTTTACCCCCTTTTACCATTTTACCGTCCGAAGCTCTTCTAAGACGCCGTCTTGTAGGAGGGAAGGTGAAAAAAATCGATTTACCAAAAATCTGTACAACCCAGAAAACAACGTTTTTAAATAAAAAATGCAGCTGAAATAATTGTTAACAACAATGTTAATTATAACACTTTTTGTGTAGAATGCACCGTTCTCACAGAAAAAAACTTAAACTGACTGACGATTTTGAATGTCAGTTACGCGCGCGTGGACCTTTCGTATGCATTTTTTTTTTATTTTGTCGCAAAGGAAGCCACTTTTTATAAAGGTGTTGTAAATAAATAATCGTTGCACCTAAATGCCTAAATACACGTAAAAAACGCTAAATTTATACTTTCACATTACAAACGATCTAAAACGTTTAAGGTGCTTATTGTTAATTGCATTAGTACATTTTTCAAAACTACTTAAAACACATTTGCACGATTGCACAACTTTAGTTACAAATTCCACTAAATACTGTTTTCGTGGAGGCCTTTTACCGGACATGTGGTCGTTAGTGCTTTAAAAGTTTAAATACTGTATTTTATAGGCATATTTCGAATGCCTTATATCAATTGCCAAAACTTAAAATTAAAATTTCTGGATAAAGGTTTTGAAGATTAGGATCTAGCAATGGAAAGTCCACTACGACCAATTAATGAAAGTGATCAATTTTATTGATCGTAAAACATGATAAAAATCGCGATTTGATTATTTATTTAACACCTTCATAAAACCTGAATAGTGAAAAATTATTAATTTAAATTTAACAAAATTTATTTCGCTCGCGAAACTGATATTTAAAATCGTCGGTCGTTTCAAACTTTGTTTTCGAGAGAACGGTTTATTCTACACAAAGCGTGACACGTAATATTTTTGTTCAAAATATTTTAAGTTACATTTTTTATTTGAAACATGTTTTTACGTCATACAGATTCGTTGGTAAATATATGTTTTCCTTTTTTTCGTTTTAAGATGAAAGAACTAGAATAGAAGTAGCAAACTTTTACCATCTTTTTTGAGGCAATAAAATGAACTATCTCAGCAAAATTCAACATGTTTATATACTTTTTAGAGATCAAAGTAGTGACGATTGTACTAATAATGTCCTTTTCAAATTAGTTAAGACATAAAGTAGACGAGAATCTGCAATATTTAGATTTGTAGTATAGACAGCAATGACGAGGAAGATTGAGACACAAAATATAGTGTATACCCTAAAAACAGTGGAAATCCTCAATAGTAGCAGCTTATTTTGTAAATATCTTTCACTCAATTAGTAGAGTCGTTAACAAAGATTTTTTTTTAATTTGTGTCATAATTTCAACAACAGAAAAAAATATCACGAAGATATATTTAGTAAGGTTCTAAAGCACGTTTGAGTATTGTTTAGAGTAAAATAGACTATAGCAAATATTGGATTTAATCTGTAAATGTTACAAATATGTTATCTGTCTTCTTCTTCCCGTGCCATATCAGAATTATCCGACGTTGGCGATCACCATTGTGAAGGCTTCTCGATCTTCTGCAATATGGAATAACTGTACTGCATATGTTATCCGAGTTCATTCACGAATATTTTTTAACCAAGAAACTTGTTTTTTTTTTCCTACACCTCTACGGACCTTAGTTTTGACTTTAAGGATCAGTTGTAATATTTTATATCGACTTCTTCTTACTATATGTTCCAGATAAGACATTTTTCGATGTTTAACAGTCTTTAGCAGTTCTCTATCTTTGTTGACGATCCTTACTACTTCTTCATTAGTTTTCCTTGCTGTCCAAGGTATCTTCAGCATTCATTTATAAACCCACATTTTCAATGCTTTAATTTTGTTCATGATAGATACTTTTAGCGTCCACACTTCTGCACAGTGTTTAGCAGTTCTCTATCTTTGTTGACGATCCTTACTACTTCTTCATTAGTTTTCCTTGCTGTCCAAGGTATCTTCAGCATTCATTTATAAACCCACATTTTCAATGCTTTAATTTTGTTCATGATAGATACTTTTAGCGTCCACACTTCTGCACTATACAAAAGTACGGACCAAACATAGCTCTTAACGATTCTTTGTCTTAGTTGTAAACTAAGATGATTATTGCAAAAAAATACTTTATTTTTAAAAACGTAGTTTTAGTCATTACTATTCTACGTTTTATTTCTATGTCTGAGATATTTTCAATATTATCTGACAGAATTACTGTATCGTCTGCATATCTAATCACGTTAAGTAGTGTCTTTTTAAAAAACTGGTTCAAGTAAACATTGAACAATGTTGGCGACATAATGCAACCTTGTCTGACTACTTGTTGTATGGAGATTTCATCGGTGCAGTTATCTCCAATTTTTAAGATAGCAGTTTGATTCCAGTACAAATTTTTAATGACACGAATATCCTTGTCATCTATTCCGATATTTTTCAGTATTTGCATTAATTTTACATGCTGTACCTTATCGAATGCCTTTTCGAAGTCCACGAAACATGCAAATACATTGTTTCTTTAGTCACAGCATTTTTATAATAGGATGTTAAGTGCAAAAAGTGCCTCCCTGGTTCCCATAACATTTCTAAAACCAAATTGAGTATCTTCGAGATCTTCTTCGTATTTGCGTCTAATTCTGTTGTGAAGTATGCTTAGAAAAATTTTAAAAGTGTGGCCCTTTAGGCTAATTATTCGATATTGATATATATTGAATTAAAAAGTCTTACTACTACTTTTTTGTTATCATTCTCTATTAATTTCAGCAACTCAGTTGCTGTGTCATCTGGAGCACAAGGTTTTTAAATTTTAGCATTATTTATAGCGTATTCTACAACGCATTTCATAATTTCTGGGCCGTCAGTACAGTTTTGGTAGAATTCGCAATATTATTCCTGTCATCTTCAAACAACTCTGATATATACAGCTGCCATTCTATTTATTTCGTGCTTATTTACAATAATTTTGATATTATGCAGTTGCAGTAAACGACTTCCCAGAAAATTAGGTAAAAACTGCATTAATGGTCATATTTTAAAATACATTAAAATAATATTAGGATAGGTATAAATTTGTTACAATATTGCAGTTGAATTGATTCTTTGCCAGTGTTACATTGTATGTTTGGTGGAAATATTTAAAAATGCCTAGACGTGTGTTAGATGTAGATAGTCTAATTTATAGTGTACATAAGTATTTTACGGATGAAAAAGAAAATGGCGGTCCTTTAAAATCGGTCATGTCTGTTCAACAACGCATATGTGATGCTCTAGGAATTAGTGAAACCAAACTAAGAGGAGTATTACAAAATCGCAATAATGAACGGCCGAAAGAAGATCACCGAAAAACTCACCTATCATTAAAAACGAAAGATATTCCAGATGGAAAAAAATTTGAAATTCGTGATACCATTTATCGAATGCGAGCCAACAAGGAACATGTGACCTTAAATACAATTCTCTCGGAATTAAAAGATAGAAAATTTGACGAAATTGGCAGATTAAGCCTATGGCAAGTGATACATAATTTGAGTTTCAAATTTCAAAAGGAGGATAATAGAAAAGCCCTTTGCGAAAGAAGTTCTGTTCTGCATAAAAGAATTAACTTTCTAAGAAGATATTCTAAATTAAAAGAAGAAAGGGCAAATTTTATATATTTATACGAAACATGGATATTTTCTAGGGGTGCAACCAAGAGAATATGGCAAGATGATTGTACTGGCAAGAACGTAAAGTCTATCAAACATACTGATGGAAAAGGGAAGCGACACATAATTTTACATGCAGGAGGGAAATCGGGTTTTATAGAAGGTGCTGATTTAATATTTTCATCTAAATCAAAATCAAGTGACTATCACGATAATATGAACACAGAAATGTTTGTAAAATGGTTACATGAAAAACTTCTCTCAGGTTTAAGTGAGCCCAGCGTAATTATTTTAGACAATGCACCTTAAGAATGCACCAATGCAAAATTTAAGAATGGTTGACAAAGGAACATATACCATTTACACAACATATTTTAAAATCAGAATTATTACGCGTGGCAAATATCCACGCAAAACCAAAAACCTTTGTTGTGGATCAGATTATTGAAAGTTACGGTCATCAAGTTTTACGTCTGCCACCGTATTATTGCCAGTTTAATCCCATCGAATATATATGGGGAATAGCAAAACAATATTATGACAACCATATTGGGCCCATAAACGCAATAAGTCAAATCATAATAACAATTAATGGTGATGAGAGTGATGATGATGACGATTATGATATTTTTTATGATAATGACTGATTTTCATTTTTGTTGGCAAGTTAATTTTTTTTATTTTGTATTAGAAATTCTCTCCATGGAACAAATATACATACACCATATTTTCTGTGTGAATTCTAATATAAAATTATTATTAGGTTTATATTAGCCACATTAGACTCCATTAATGAAGTAATTCTCCTTATTATACTGTCAATTATATAAAAGATTTTCCATTATTATTTAATTAAAAAAAGTTATGGATTATTTTTCATTTCATTTGACCAGTTGATATTTCCCCAAAGAGCAGGTAATTAAACAATACATTTTTGGCAAAGTAACGTAAGTCACCAAAAACGATTTGTAAAACCTTTTTAACAATAATATCGTTAGTTTAATTGAAAAACATGATTTTCGCCAAAACTGTCACTTACGTTACTTTGCCAAAAATGTATCGTAAAAACTGGGTACTTACAATAAAATTTTTAATCCGAAACCCGCGTAAATATAGCGAACCGACTTATATGTTATCTGTATATATAAAAACTTGCTAATTAAATAGAAATACCAAGTTCCTAATTTAACTGGGTATTATAGTCCAGCGCCATTTATAAATATTAACAGATTAAGTCCCACATCAAAGAGGATTTAATAGATATATTTTAGGTTTAACTAGTAAATCGTAATAGTGTTGGAGGTTATAATATTGTGTATTTTATGGATTCAAGTGAAACTTTTTAGTTCATTTGTTAAAATAGTTCCTACAATTGCAAATATTGGTTTATTCTTTGGTTATATTTAATTAATAAAATTGTAAATAAATTAAACTAAAGAAGCTTATATACAAAGTAATAACTTTCTTCCTTTGAGAGTTATGATTAATGTTCACGCATAAAACTTCCTTATTTCTCACTGTTAAGACTCAACTTAACAAATCAACCCAATTTATAATCTCTTCATTTTAATAGAGCGCATTTAGCAGAGCGGTTCTCCCGCCATTAATTACTTCGCAGTTGGCAGCAGTGTATACACATCGAGAGAAAGAGAGAGATGGTAATAAAGACAGTAAATCAGTGATTATTCGCAGGCCAACAATTTAATTTCCGAAATCCATGCTCCATAATTAGCAAATATATCACAAATTCAAATTAACAGTGTTTAATCGCGCCAGGCTCTGCTTCCGCCCCCTGAAAATAGGCAGCCGGCTGTGTTTTAACTTGTCCGTGTTAATTTCCGAAGCCAGTGATAGCCCCTCATTTTACATAATTGAGTTGTAATTGTTTAATGGAGTGAACGTTTTCAATGTTGGCCAATTTACATATATACCGGTTAAAACAGTGCCATTTTGGCATTTCGCTGGAATATATGACCGCTTATTTTTAATCTATGTTTGTTATGCGGGTTTAACACAGTCCCCAAATATAATTTAGTTATATAAACTTAGCAGAATAGTAGATTATACATTAAAAGCAGAATTGCAAGGTGATTTTACGGGTTAAATGTAGACTTCTTTTTCTATTTTTTATATATTTCGATTTATTTTATATAAATCGCCAGAAAACTCACAATCAAATCAACTACATACAAAAAAATAAGCAGTCTTATTTTCATTCAACCAGTGATGACTACCTGGTGATGTCTAAAATTAAATTCAAGATAGCCAGAAATGGAAAAGAATCGAACAGACCTACACCAAAAAAGTTCATCGTTGAGAAATTCTCAAACAACAAGATGAATATATAATTTGTACAAAAAAACGGCAGCCAAAATATAAAAAAAGCCAATAATCAAGAACTACCAAATTAATAAACAAAGCAGAGTAGAAACGATTTGTAGTTATAGAGAAACGAATAAAGTTGTCCATAAAATGCAACCAAGAAAGACAAAAAAAGTAGGCAGCAAACCTTCCTGTAGAAGTATGAGTCGCGGATGAACATCAAAACTTGAGTCAATTGTACAACATTACCAAACAACTAGCCAACAAAAGATATGCCAGTCAACTACTAATTGTAAAAAGCAATGCTGGTAGCATGAATAGTTTAGTGAGTCCCAACACTACCAGAAGACATACAAAATGTTAACCCCAATATCACCAAATTAAGGGTTAACATTAATGAGCCACCAACGCCACAAATTGAAAGGGCAATAGAAAAACCAAAAAAGAGCAAAAAACCAGCCGGCCCTAAAAACATTCCACCAGAGTTTTTAAAAGCTTGCCCAAGCACAACAGCAAAGTTTATCAAACCACTCTTGCAAAAGACCTGGAGGAAGGAAAAGCTCTATAAAGAATAGAAACGGGTCTTAATAAAGATACCACAAAATGATAACAACAATTAGGTGAAATTTTATTTCACCTAATTGTTAATACAGTAGATAATATATTTTCTTCTAAAAGAAAAATCAAAAAACTGCAAAAATTTCTTCCAAACATAAAAAATTACGGTCTCCATATGGATGATAATATAATTAGGTTAATAAACCTAACGTCTTCTTTAAACATCAGCACAGGCATATCTTAATGTGTCAGCACATGCTTTTGGCACGAAACATCCATTAGCGTACATGGAAATCTCCGGACGGGGCCACAGTGAACAAGATAGATTATGTAGATTATGTTTTATTATTAACTTAATAGAGTCACAGAAGGAGCCTCCCGAAGTACTGCTTTTTTGCCATTTATCATAAGCGACAAAGGAGTCGGTGTCTTCAAAAACGTTATAAAAATAACACCAAGCGCTAACCAGAAAGAAAGAGCTCAAGGTAAACGATACGTATTAAACACGATTCTTTTCATTGCCATTTCTGTCTATAATCTCGATTAATTTTGAGAGAATTACTTATGTTAAGGAAGTTTAGCACATGTGTAAAACTTCTAAATGTAACATCTTGTACGCGTAGAAAACTCACCACGACAAAAGGCAGATATGACCAAACATTGATGAAATGAACCATGCCATTGGGATCTCTCGCAGAAGACACGGTAAGCAGAGATGGTAAAGTTAATTTTCGAGCCTCGTTTGATTTCCGAAAAAAAAAATAAGGGTATCAACGTCGACGGATCATACTTAAACCACTTGAGACTCGCAGATGACATAGTTTTAATAGCCGATATTATCCAAGAACTAAATGATATGTTAAAACAAAAAAATGCAGTTTCATGAGCAGTAGGCTTAAAAATGAACTACAGCTAAACAAAAATACTGAGCCGAGACCAGACAAATATAACAATACAAAATCATACCATAGAAAATGTGGAACATTATGCATATCTAGGTCATGTTATTAAACTAGGAAAACCAAATCAAGATGCTGAAATTAAAAGAAGAACACAACTGGCTTGGGGCGCTTTCGTCAAACTAGCACATATCTTGAAAAACACCTCCATTCCTATATACATAAAGAAAAATGTGTATAACACATGCATACTACCAGTTTGTACCTACGGTTTGGAGATAAAAGTACTTACCAAAAAATTTGCCAAAAAATTAGAAACAACGCAAATGGAGCAATGGAACGACTCATGCTTGGAATATCACTAAGAGACACGATTAGAAACACCGAGATAAGACGTAGAACGAAGATTAGGGATATTATGGAAGAAATTACAAAAATGAAATGGCGCTGGGCAGGTCACGTAGCCCGATATAATGACAACAGGTGGACACGGAGAATTCTAGAATGGAGACCAAGGACGACAACAAGAAGCATGGGAAGACCTTAAAAAAGATGGGTAGATGACATAAGAGCAGTGGCAGGCAAACAGTGGATGAGATTGGCGCAAGATAAAGAAAGATAGAAGCAAATTGGGAAAGACCCACATTCAGAAGTGCATAGAAAATGGTTGACAAAGAAGAAGTTTGATTTCCGAACAGGTTGGATTCAGACCGAAAAACAACTATACTAGCCAAGCCCTACATGTCACTCAACACATAGAACAGGGCAAGCAATACAAACTAATTACAAGTGTGGCTTTCGTAGACCTAACGGCAGTCTATGCTATTGTCAGTCATTGACTACTCTTTGAAAATGTCAAAGCCGGAGATAAAAATTCACTAGAGTTTTAAAATCATTACATGGGAACAGGATATTCTATGTTTCTTTTAAGGGGAAGAAAAGCCGCTGGCGTAAGCAAAATAATAGCCAAGCGCAAGGTGGCGTACTATCATCCATACTGTTTAACGTTAACACTAACAACCAACCAATCATTAACAACACTTACTTTGGTCACACACGTCAGAACCTTTAAAGAAGTAGAAACCAGACTTGAGGATGCAGTTTAAAACCTTATACAATTTACAATGATAAAAGCTTTGTAAAGCCTCACATCACCAAAACCTTTTTTGTCTGCTTTTTCCACCTAAGATCTAGAGAAGCAAAAAGAAAGCTGAAGATCAGATGGAACGAACACCAACTGAAACACGTGGAGCACCCAATACACCTCGAAGTAAAGCTGGACAGAAAACTCACTATAAAGCACACTGCAAAAAGACTGCTCTTAACTTCTTCACGGGCGAGTATGCAAGCCCTGTCGGGGGTAGATCAGCACACGTTAAGAAAGTGGACGTGGCCCTAAACGAAGCATGCCGAACAGCAACTGGGTGCTTAAAAGCAACGCTACTAGAGAAACTATACCAGCGTCCGGGAATCGACTGACCTAACCTGCGAAGACGAACTGCGAAGTATACCGAGCACTTCAGGCAGTCATTTGAAGACAAACATGTGGGTGGCGTTTGCAGACAGAAAAGGTTTACTCAGTGGCGTTGCCTTAAAATCTCCAGACTAATATCCAAATTCCTTTGCTCTTATGTTTAATCTGTGGATCAGTCTTTGCACACTATCTTGATCTTGGGCTATGAATATTGCATCGTCTGTGTAACTGATTCCCATTATGTATCGTATTTCTTTGTTAACGGTTTTGATGATTTCATCCATGATTAAATTGAAAAGCGTAGAGCTCAATAAGTCCCCTTTATTTATTCTGCTGCCTATTTTATAGGTTTTGTAAGTTGTCAATCTATTCTGACTTTCATTTTTATCTTAGGTAGATGTTTTTGATAGTTTTTATAATATTAAGGGGAAACTTATCTATTTTTAAAAAGATGAATTACCTATTTGAGTCTTCTCTGTCAAGTCTGAGCTTTCTTCAAGTTAATCACACAAGGAAATGCAGGTTTTTTATACTTTAGTGATTTCTCAGTTGTTTGCTTTATAACGAGTATTGCATCTCTAAACGATTTTCTACTAAACAGGCTAGTAAAAAAAATATTAATTGGAACAGTTTTAATAAGGAACTGAAAGCAATGATTTAAAAGAAATAACAGATATAATCTGAAAAAATAGAAAGGAGATATCCACCACATGCAATGAAAAAAGTCAGGAGAGAAAACCAAGAAAATACAAATGAATTAAATGAACTTTAGCTTTGCGAATTGACGTACGACAAAACACTGCCAAGACATAGTAGCTGGGTTAGAAACAATCAACAAAAAGCTTAACGTTTTGCAGAACATTTAAAAAATACATTCCAACCAAATAAGGCAGATGACTTTAGGAAATAACTAATATTTATCAAGATGAAATGAAAACTAAATTTATTTCTCTCAAAGAATTCAAAAAGGAGATAAATGAAAATATGAATCCTAAAAAGCGCCACTATTCGATTTAATATCAGAAGTATCAAAACTAGAAGTAAAAATTTCTCACTCAATAAAAGCATCATTCAAACTTAAGCATGTGCTGAATTACTGAAAAGTTGAAGAGGTCATAATGATAGAGAAGCCAGAAAAACCATCAAATTAAGTTTTTCTAAAGTCTCCGTTGCTGTTACTATCAAAACTATTTATTAACCATTATTTAAAAAAAGTTAAACCAACAGTGGAAGAAAAAACCTCATACCACCTCCTCAGTTTGGTTTTAGGGAAAGATATTCGATCTTGGATCAAACATTAAGAATAACTAATTAAATAAAAAGAGTACTGAAAGATAAGAACAAACTAAACAGAGTACCTACTACCAAAACAATACTGTTTAGATTCAAACAGGAGGATTCCTATTCAGGGTAGAAAGAAATCAAAACGGGGTACTGCAAGGAAATGTACTGAGACCGCTACTCTAGCTATTAAACAAGAATGTTATTTTAGACCTTAAAAACGAAACGATAAGTAATTTTAGTGACGATGAAGTTATCCTGTCGTTCAGAAAAGACTGTGAAGAAGCTCTAAGGAAACTGCAAATCTCAGTGAATAAAATGAATTAAAATTATTGATACAAAATCAGTGCATGTCAATTTCACCTATAAAAGAGAGCAATATAGGCCTATTAGAATAGATAGCACTGAGTTACCCTGTTGCAGTTTCTGCAAAATTTCTAGAGTTACATTTGGGTAAGAGACCGCGTTGGAAAGTTCATATTAAAAAGAGGAGAGAACTCAACGTAAAATTTAGAAAACAAAAACTGGATGCTTTAAAAAAATTATAAATGATCAATTATTAACAAACTACTGATTTAAAAACAAATACTTTGACCAGTATGGAGATATGGCTAACTTCTCTGGGAATACGCCATTAAAAATAACATTGAAGTAATACAAAGGTTTTAGAATAGGATACTAAGCGTGTTTCATGGTAGGTAAAAATCAGCTGCTTTTAATGAGATCTGAAGATGGAGACAGTAGAATAAATAATTGCGAAATGTGCCAGCAGACATGAACAATGTCTACTTCAATATGTAAACATTAAGGCTATTTAACTCCTTGACAACACAGATATAGAAAAAAGACTAAATACAAAACAAACCAAGTGCATTATTTGAGCCTAATATACGTGTGTAAAGTGTAAATATTACGGCTATAAGTAGGTTAGTACATATATAAATATTACTGAAAGAAACAGTAGTTCTTAAAATGACAAATGTAATAATTTATGTTAGAATGAAATCTTCTTCTTCTCATGAAGCCGTCTCCTTTCGAAGGTTGGCGATCCAAACGGCAATTGTGGTTTTGGAAACTGCTGCACGAAAGATTTTTGCGGATGAGCGGTCGAACCATCTCCTCAGGTCTTTCAGCCATAAGTTCTGGCGTCTTCCTATTGATAGAATGAAATAGTTTAGGTACAATGTTGTTGGTATATTAAAAAAAAGTTTGAATATTTATTTACGCAATAAACACAACGAACAAATAAATATGCTAATCAGGAAACAAAATGGCACTTAGGCTAAAACTGACTTAGATAAAGCATATACTTTTGCAAATCATCTTTGCGAGGTATTTTAACCGCATCAGAGGGAAGTATCAGTTAAAAAAGAGCAAGCTATTCATGAAGTCGTAAATGCACCATATCAAATGGCTCCATCTATTAAATCTGTTAAGAAATAATCTGAAATCAAAGAAATAATTGATAATCTGGAAATTAAAAAGTCACCTGGATATGACTTAATTTTCAGGTTAGTACTAAAAAATCTACCCAACGACGCCGTAATTTTAATTACTTATATATTTAATTCAATATTAATAACAGGTTATTTTATACTCCAATGGAAAGTTGCTTAAATTGTTCTTATTCCAAAACCTAATTAGGATCACGCAAGTATCTTCATATTACCCAATTAGCTTGTTGCATTGAATACTGGAGCTTATTTTATATGACAGTAATGTTTTACCGAATTATCAGTTTGGGTTTAGGAAATAACATGGTACTATCGAGCAAATTCATAGGCTGGTAAAGAACTATCAGAAATTGGCTCGAACAAAAAATTGCTGTTTTAGATGTCTCTCAACCATTCGCCAAAGTTTGGCATGTAAGTCGTATCTTCAAAATTAAATGCATATTTCCCCATCCCATAAGTTCACTTTTAAGATCCTACCTGGCAAATCGATTCTTTCAAGTCAAAGAGGTGGGGAAATCACTAACCTGGTGCCAATTTGTTCCAGAGTTCCACAAGGAAGCATACTAGGAGCCACCTTTTACTTATTATACACATTAGATCTTTCAACGACGACCAATACAACCGCTACATATTCAGTTGACACAGTTATCATGGCTTCAAATTCTACAGCAACTGAAGCATTACAGGTATTACAAAAACACCTACCTATACAAGAGAGCTGGCTTTAACTGTGGCAAGTCCTAGTTAAGAGCTTAAAATCCACACAAATAACGTTTACTTAAAAAAAAAGGTGTCGCGCCACCAGTTTCTATAAATAACACTCCACTACAAGGTAATACCGTCGTTATATACTTAGGAATTTATTTGAATAGCAAACTTAATGGGGGCATCCACATCGAAAAGAAACGTCTTCAACTCGCTTAATTTAAAGGAATATGTATTGGTAAATCTTAGCGTGGAGGCGTGGAGAACAAACTGCTGATATATAAATGTATTTTAAAACTGGTATGGCAATATGCAGCACAAATGTGGGGTACAGCCAGTAATACCAACACACAAAAACTTTAAGGACTCAAATCGAAGGTATTGTGTTAGATCTGTAATGCCACTTGGTATAATATGAACCATAGATTACACCACGGTTTACAGTTACCAATAGTTAGCGAAGCAATATTTACTGTAAACTCTGTATACAGGACCAGACTATCCTGCCATCAAAATCCGCTGGCCACGGATCTACTTAATATTTCACACTTAAGAAGATTTAAACCACCAGACCCTTTAAACCTCTAGTAAATCTGGAGAAACAGAGCATAGTGTCATAGTGCGGTGAAATAACAGGTTTTTATTCTGGTGTTTTCTAAATCTTTTCTAGATTTTTTGTTATTGCTTATTGTTTGTAATGAGACAGGTTGCAATAAAAATTGGATGTTAAATAATAATAAAAATTATTCACGCACATTCTCTTAAAATGTTACCTGAAAAAATGTTAAAAATTTAGTGAATGAAATCAAAAAAGAATTTTGTTGTACAAATTCTTTCAAACACAAGGTGAAAATAACCATCCACGACAAGAGATCCCCGCTGCGTAATAAAATTATTTAAATACATTATTTTCCAACCTAATACCGCCACCTCCAGATGCATCTGCGTTCGTAATAAAATGGGCTGGAAGCGTCACAATAAAAGTAATTCCAACCCAAGAACGAACAATAATTTGTGGCGAAGTTTTAAGGCATTAAAGGCTCTTATTAAAGCCTGATTATAAAACATTGTAATAAAATTTCACACATTAAAATAAAATTCGAATAAATTACAAATAAACTGGTCGTCATTATGAATATATTTACGACTCTTAGTGTCAGCTCGGTTCATATTTTTGTTCATAAATTATTAAAAATGAAAATAATAACCATAAAACTATAATATGACTACTGAACTTGGTGTCGTCTTTTAAATATGTATGTGGTTCGGCCTGGGCTTGAATTGTAGTGTATTTTATTAGATGATATCCTCGTCAATTTTTTTAATTTTCTATCTTAAGCACAGAGAAATAGAATATTAAACAGGCGTTTTTAGTACAGCTTGTTAATAGTTTTATATACGCATAATTAGGAACTTCATTATGAAGTTAAAATATTTATGAGAAGTTATTATAAAACCAAATAATAGAATAATTCAAAAAATTTGGTGGACGACTTTGCTCCATTATATTTTTTAGATTAAATTAAAGACGGTTTTAAGAATGATAAAATAAAAGGGAAACTGGACTTGGCGACCACATTGAGGGAGAAGAGAAGTTCATCTGATTTACCCAAGAAAGAGAAATGCGAATACCAAACACATTATAATATACGACAATTCAGCAAGAAGATTACATATCTGGAAATCGTCTCAGTATACAGCGGGTAAAGAAATTACAAAAATTCTATCAAATTCGCAAAGACGAATCCAGGTTCTGACGTGGCTTGTGATCACAACCCAGTTGTTGTTGAGTACAATTGAGAACAAAATCAAGAACAATCAAACAGAGCTATAATAGACACATAATTGATCTCTCCACACTAAGAAGTGGGTAAACAGAATTTAACGTTGAAAAGAGAATAAAGGAAGAACAACTACCAGATAGAATTAATAACAGAATAAGTATGTCAGGATACAAACGTCCAATAAAAAAAATTCAAAGGTACAAAAATAAATAAAAATTAACTTAGTAAACTCAGTAAAGGTTCTTCATTAAGTCATCATTAAGGAAATCAAGTTAATGGATCATTTTAAACGTATATAAAACAAGGTATGTAACGATATACAAAAAAATCTTCTAAATGTGCCCATCTTATAGAGATGTTGGCGACCACATTGACCCATCTTATTCTATTCACAGCAGGTCGAAATAGACCAGTTGACGTTATACCAGTTAACTTCTAAGATTGGTGAGCCAGGATATTTATGTCTACGTCCAGGGCCTCTCTTACCCTCAATCTTGCCTTGTAGAATCAACTGTAGAAGTCGAGATTTATCATAACGCATAATGTAGCTGAAGTATGCCAATTTTCTGTTCTTTACGGTGTTAATAATTTTTTTTGTTTTTTTTTATTAGCCTCTGGAGAATAGTTTTGTTACTTTTGTGGTGTATATATAAGACCCTCAACATACGTTGATAGGACCTCTAATCGTTTTATGGCATCTTCTGTAAAGCTCCAGCTTTCTACTCAATAGAGGAGAACACTAAAGACGTAACATCTTATGCGTATATTGATACTTAAAGATAAGTTGCAGAAAATCTTCCTAAGGCTGTTGAAAGAGCTTCTGACTTTTTCAATATGAGTTTTTATTTCGTAGCTCTGATCCCAAGTATCTTTAATATTGCAGCCCAAATAGCATATTTATTCACTCTTTCTAATTGTAATATGGGTTTTTATGTTGGTGTTCTTGCTTTTGATTATTAGTTTTGTCTTCTTGCAACTTAGTTTTAAACCGTATTTATTACATGCTTCTACAACGTTATCCATCATGCTCTGGAGCCCCTGCGCACTATCTACCAGCAACACTGTATAGTCTGCATATCTAATATTGTTTATAAATTGACCATTTGCAGCAATCCCACCTTCTGATTCGCCTAACGCCTCTCTAAAGATGTTTTCAGAGAATATGGTAAATAATGCCGATGACAATATGCAACCCTATCTAACTCCCTTTTCGACTGTAAAGAAAAATACAAAAAAAAATAAGAGAACTAGAGAAAAATCGGTTGAATGAGCAAAGCTGTTAAATAGACTCTACAAGGCAATGTACACTCTATTGGCATGTGAAAATGAATATTGAAATCCAGTTGTTTGGTTGAATCATACCTAATGTAAATTTTTGATCCAGTAATATTTGGTTTTATTTGGTGCATAGATAAATCTTTATAAAAGGGTAAAAACCCTTTAAATTACATTTAGTTATAAAAGATTGTACATTGTGTTGTAAAATAACTGTGATGCTCAGTATTAAATTAAATTTGGCTAGAGGTAACACATGGCTGAAGCGAGTTCCAGAGACGATGAGAGAGAACCTCTGCTCGCGGAGAACAGCTGGGAACTCTAAATCTTTATTTAAATTTTAAATGCCTGGAAGAGTCAAAATCATCTCTTTCTACTTATTATAATAATATAAAGTTAAAGTTGCTATTATTAGGTGCTTGTAAAATTCGGAAATCGTGGATTTTGTAATAAGAAAATTGTACTGAAGCTATTTTCTTCTGGCATTTTAAATTAATTACCATTTAACTGGGAATAAGCCACAATTAAAGATAAAAATACGTTTATTGACGTTTCAATTTCCACTTCGGAAATAGTTCTCAAAATACAAACAGTAAATTAAACAAATTTTGTTTTTTGTTACATAGTGAAAAATTCTTCTAATAATTTAATTTTATCTGATTCATTTATATTGACAATTCAGACATACATAATGCATTTTCAAGTAGACGACTTTAAAATGATATTGCCATAAAATGTCAGAAAAAAATCATAGCATGTAATTCGTCTTTAAAAAGACAAACACATGACATGATGACAGTAAAATTCTCCTGTTAGTGATACCATAGTAAATTATGAGGGAAAAACCAGGAAAAAAACCTCATAATACTATCCCGACATGGTAAGTATTTGTTCGTCCATTAAGTTTACCTTCAATAGACACCAAATTCTGATTTTATATGTTTCGTTATTTAAAAAATATAAATAATGTATCAATTGTGTCGCAAATTCCTCGGCAGAATGTAGTAGGATGTGGTTACCAATATTGCAAGAGGAAGTTATTAATAAGAAAATACCAGTATTAGAAAGTCAGTAACATATAGAGGATACATCATTTATGTTTTTTAAATAACGAAACATATAAAATCAGAATTTTGGTGTTTATTGAAGGTAAACTAAATGCACGAACAAATACTTACCATGTCGGGATAGTATTATGAGGTTTTTTTCCTGGTTTTTCCCTCATAATTTACTATGGAATCACCAACAGGAGAATTTTACTGCCATCATGTCATGTGTTTGTCTTTTTAAAGACGAATTACATGCTATGATTTTTTTTTCTGACGGATATTCTCAAGTTAAAGTTGATTTCATGTAATCGAATGAACTATCTTATAAGTAAAGTCGTCCCAGGAGCGCAACTCAACAATATTGGCAATATCATTTTAAAGTCGTCTACTTTAAAATGCATAATGTGTGTCTGAATTGTCAATATAAATGAGTCAGATAAAATTAAATTATTAGAATTTTTCTATATGTAACAAAAAACAAAATTCTAACTACTTGTTTTGTATATTTTCTATTTCTATATATGTACTAGAAAGAAATGATTACTAGTTGTGTACTTTGTATATTTATAGGAACGGATTAAAGTAATATTAGTTATGATTTCTGAGATAACCTTACAACACCAACTTGTATGTAGTCTGGATCATTCAAAATTTTATTACAGGTTTTGAGAACTACAATTTCCTTTTTATCTTGAGGTCTTTGTCAATGTTAACTTAAAATGCTAAGAAAAGTTAGAAGTTGTTATTAATAGGGTTCTATAAGCTTAACCTTTGACTACGGGCGCCCAACCAAGAATCTCAAATACGGGCGCGGTGTACTCTATACACCAGTTACAAATAGCTACAGAAAAAAAATTTGGTTTTAATAAATTTAAAATAATAAATTAAAAAATTATGGTTTTATTAAATTAGAATCATATTAAATTGAACAACTTGTGTTTAATCAATAATTAGTTATTATATTATAAAAAAAAAACTAAAAAATAATTCAAAATGGTAAACCAGTGAGAAAAACGAAAACATTAATTTATTACATATTGAAACACAAACCTAAAACAATATGCAAAAATTGTTAAATTTTTAACTAGGTAGAAAAATAAGCACATAGGAGTCTCTATTCATTTTCGTCTTCTTCCTGGTTATTTGAGTTAATACACTCAGGACAAATAATGGTGAATGTTCTTTGCAAACCATTATCCTGCATGTCTGACAAGAAATGATTGTCACTCTATTTTTACGCCTTCCGCAGAAATAGCACCTTCTTTGTATTTTTGCTGGTGGTTCTTCTTCTTCTTGTTTCACTACAGTAGCTTTATATTTCTTCAGGAATAGTTTTAAATCTAAGGGCAAACTCTGTATTTCAGCTCGTTCTGAAAGGTGTGGTCTCAACAAAGATAAAGATAATTCCTTTAAACATATCCTTCTATATTTTTGAGGATTGTTTATATTTGCAGCATTATACAGGATTTGGCTGTTAATTCCTGCGATGTTTAGAAGCTGAAAAAATATAACCATCGGCCACCTTTACGTTTTCGTTGATACCGAGTATGTACCGCATATTTTATCTACTATGTTGACACCTCCCTTGTAAGAATTATAATCTAAAATTATATTTGGCTTTTTTAAGAGCTGCATTTTGTTTGTAATCATGTCTTTATCCACTTCTCTTTTTATCAACTCCCAAACGTTTTCTATGGGGTTCATATCGGGGCTATTACCCGGCCAATCCAACAAAGAGATATTTTGTTCTGCCAAAAAAGCTTTGACAGACCGTGCTGTATGACAGGGAGCTCCATCTTGCATAAAAATGAATGGTTCCTCATTTGGAAACCAGTCTTGGAGCTGTGGAATCAACCACCTTTGCAAGACATCTTTGTAATGGTCTTGCCGCATCATTCCTTTTACCACGTAGGACGTCCAGTACCCTTGCCTTTAATGACTGACCAAATCATCACTTTTTGTAGGGTGCTTCACAGTCTGAACAACACAGTCAGGATGAAACTTTTCTCCATGACGACGACGCACAAACTGAGCTTTGTTTTGCAAAATTTCAAATGTGCTTTCATCACTGAAGCAGACCTGTCAACAATAGAAAAAAAAATATGAGCTGGTCTTTATGTTGGTTAAATGGTTAAATACATTATTTGTGAAAGAAATATGAAATATTATGCAAGAAATTATGAACTTCACCGACCTCCAGAAGTCCACATCTTTATCACGCAACTGTTTGGTCCAATTCAGACGCTTTGCTTTCATTGCAGGTGTTATCTTGGGCTCCCTAGCGGCGCAGCAGGCCATAAAACCCTAATCTTTTAATTTTCTTCGCACAGTACGTTCAGGAGCATTTACATTGACATCTTGAGGTTGCGATTTTATCCATTTTGTGGTAGCAAATCTGTTTTCCAGGCAAATTTTCTTTAAAGATCTTGGAGTAAAAATAAGCTTTCTGCCGCATTTTTTCTTTCGTTTTGGGCTCAATTCTTTCCCTAATTCAATCTTCTTCTTTATGCGTCGTACACTAGCTTCAGAAACCTTTAACCTTGTGATATTGCGCGGTTTGAAAATATTTTAGTATTCACTAGGGCCTATATCTCAGCTTTTTTACGTGGTGAAAGATCGCGTTTTTTACCCATGATTAAAGCGTAAAAACAGACTATTTAAACTCTGCACACGAAATAAACAAATAACTGCGTAATATAAAACTGTTTAATAAACAAACACAGCACATAAAGCCACAGAGACACGTTCGCAACTGGAGCACCTGCGAACGCGATGGGAGCAGGTTTAGACTTGTTTACGTTCCGACAAGAATTGATTAAGATAGTGTTGCCATTTATGACAAATACGAAATATATAATAAATTTCCTGAATAAAAATCCATTTCATGTATGTTTGTATGTGAAAGAACTGCATATAAACTCGAATAAAACATCAAATTATTAAAAAACAGAAGTGCGTCTAATAATTTGGCCAGGGACTGTACTTTACGCTGCCTCTGAGGAGTGTGTTACACCGAAAAATTGATGGCTAGTACTTCAAAAATAACTATTACTGGTATATACAATTTAAAAAAATAATAATTAATTTTTTAAAAGTGAAAACAACTGTCGATTTGGATCAGTAACGTTAATAAAATAGTGTTAATCCTATATTTGTGATTAACTCACCTATTGATTAATTATTGATATGATTCTAGTTGTTAGTATTAAAAACCCCGCTACTGAATATTTGTCAACATAATTTAACTCTTAAATAATTGATGTCAGATACTTTAAAATTATTAAACACGTACTAATACAACATTCACAATAAAACTCACCTATTTCTAGGTTCAAAGTTCAGATATATAAGAACTCCAACTTATTATTTGCTATTGTTTAGCGAAGGTGATAAATAAATTAGCTCACCTGGACTCTCCGCTTTGTGTGAAATCCTCTCTATAAATTTCATTAAGTGCGTTACTGGTTTGGTAGCTTAGTTTAAAGTCACCCAAACAAATACTCGTCTTATAAAATATCGTTTTTAAAGTACGATTCATTTGGAAAATCATTTCTGCACATTTATTTTATTCCTTGTCTTAGATCTGATAAACGAAGACGGTATTGATCCGAATTATGTATCGAGTTTTATTATGCACTTTGTTGAATTTGCTATTCCTATATATATTTTCGATTGTATGCATCGAGAGTCTATGGAATGTAGTTTAAATAATTGTCGATAACAATATTTCGTAAGTTATAATCAAATGGGTATCGCTAGAAGATCAGAGTGCTGGAATTTTTATCAACGGCAAATTGTTATAAAAAAAATAAAATACGTTAAAGACCAAATGAGAGTCTATAACATATTTTTGGATATTGCTAAATCGATAAGAATGCTGCGATCCTGTTAAACTATTTGCTAGTACAGATACGGTTTAGATGTAAAATCAGGGTACAGGGAAATTAGTAAAAATTATAAGTAGTTAAATGAAACACCAACGAATTTTGTATGGTGTATTTCAGAGAATTTCAACAGAAGCGTACAACCACTAAAACAACAACGGCTTCAGCAGGAACAATAATAAGTATAACCAAAACTGATGGAAAATAAAAGGAAAATGAAATAGCTAGAACTTATCGCTAGATAAAGTTCGAATGGTAATCGAAATACAAAAAGCTTAAAAGAGCCTGAAATAGTATAAATACTGGCAAAACTACCCAAGAAAGGAGAACAAAATTTGGCAAAACATATGTTCCTAACGTCAAATGTGGCAAATGCCTATTGCATATAAAGCGATGGCTCCAAAATGGAAGAAGGCTCAGGATGCGGGATATATTCCAAATAACTGAACCTAAGAATAAAGTGGGGAATGGGCAAAAATGCCAGCGTGGTCTACACAGAACTGGCTGATATCTCCATAGTCGCAAAAGATATAACCCAAAAAGGTATAGCTCTTATACCGATGGTAATACCATCGTTCTGAGGTGGGTTAAAGGACATGATATAAATAAAGGCGCATTGCTGACCAATTAGCTAGAAGGGCGGTTGGTTGGTCAACTAAAACAATCACGGAATTTGCCAAATGTTACTCACATATGCAATTCGTAAAAAGCTGGGAAGAAGAGAAAGGATATAGACTTGCCATAAAAAGTCAGCATCAAAAAAGTACTTGGGAATAATCAGGAAAAACCTACGCTTGACAGTTAGTTTTTTAACTGGTCATTGTCAACTTAGCAAACACCTCCACACACTGGAGTTAGTACACCTATATTTAGGAACTGTGAACGAGAAGACGAAACTGAGAGTATGTCCTATGGGAATGTCCGGAGTTATCGTTAATACGAGAGTACGAGTTCGGCGAGTCCTAGCCCACACACCTGTCCACATAAGGAAGATGTCTCCTGACTTGTCTACGTTCCTAGAAATGTCAGGTTGAACAATAAGCTAAGTACGACAGCTCCCTGGGAAGATGCATATTGGGTCAATTGTGGCCTAAGTGATGTGGAACTTAACTCATCCTCCGTACTCTACAGATACAGATATGGAACAGAAAACAGAGCCAGTATCCACATATATAATATATATATATTATATATATATATATATATATATATATATATATTATATATATATATATATATTGTTATGATGTGTTGTTGTTGTATGAGCAATGAGTAAATTTGAATAATATTTGTAAGTATAGGGTTTTTATCGCGGTTCTCAAAGAATTAGTTTGTAAGTACTTTTTTAAATTATCTATATTATATATATTATGAAACAAACCTGTCTATCTAATATAAGCAATATCAATTTAACACAATCTATCTAAAATTTGAAATTCTTACAATTATTAAATTATTAACAAAATTTGGTACCTTCTTTCACTGAACGCCTAAAGTTTTTCCAAAATTAAAGTTATTATCACCACTCGATACCTTCTTAATAAGCCTTGGTTATATAACTATTTTAATATGTTCCTTATTAATTATCTCCATTCACCATATAAATATATATTTAATTTACTCACTATATTACTGTAGTAATAATTAATCTCCAACTGTATTTAACTTAACAAGTCATTTAACTTAATCAATGCCTTCTGCTAGCTAAGAATCTCTTCATAACCTCATAAACAACTGACTTAATAATCCTTGAATTGTTATAACTAACTCCTCAATAATAATCTTGTAACTGATTTGGAACTTCTTCTAACTAACTCACTTCACTCAATTAATAATCTTCTTGTTACTAAATTCTTGAATTATAATTTTACTGTAACTGACTGATTGATAACTGAACTCTAACTGAACTAAAACTTTAACTGACCTGAATTCAACTCACACTCAAACTGACTGACTGACTGCTGCAAATTACAGGGCTTTTTATATGTTTTTCATTGTTTCCAGAACATTTCAGCAATAAATCATGTTCGAATCCTTCTATTTGTTCTATATGAACAATCTGGAATGATTTCCTGCCTGTGATGTATTATGTAGACAGTCCCATTGAAATTTCTAGAATTTTCTATCTATACTTTACTTGACTTTAGGCTCTCCAGATCAGAACTACACTATTATATGTAACTTAAACATTTATACTAAATATATTTTTACTATTTTACATTCAAAATTATATTCTAAATTAACATTCCAAAAATAAATAACATTTTGACTTTGACACTACAGTGTATGTTTGGTTGCATATGCTGACTCAAAATATCTAATATTAAATAAAAAAAAAACTTCTTAAATTTAATTCTTATGCTAAATTCTTAAAAATACCCTCATATAATTATTTTTTAATATATTATCTAATATATAACTTACAAATTATATCTCTAACCACTATTTAAATAAATCTACTAATCAAAACTGCATATCTGGTTGTAGTTTAATTAAGTTAATTTATTGTATCTGTTTTCATTATAATATATATATATATATATATATATATATATATATATATATATATATATATATATATATATATATATATAACGCAATATAAGCAAAATTGGCGCAAATATGCAGATTTTTATTATTATGGTCTTGTTCATAAGTTTTGCATTAAAAAAAAATTCATATAATAAGAATCATAATCTAAAATACCCACTTACTAGTATTTAAAAGTAATTTTTTATATATGTAGATTAAAACTGCAGTGACTGAAATAAAATTTTGATATTTATTATCGTCATCAATACATTGAGATTGTGTTTAGCTGAAACTTTTACACGAAACTTTCTACGAAAATCTATTTTTGAATATTTTTTAAAAATACGGTGAAACAATTAATTATGTTAAAACAATTAATTACCCATATTTTGACGTTTAATTACTTAATGTATAGATTATTAAATTACATTGCATACATATTATTTAAATACTTGCTTAACAGATACCAGTCTAAATGTTTGTTCATCTTTTTTACATAGAGTCTACTCTAGACTTCTTAAAATTATCTAGCAACTAATTGACAATATACATCAAAACTATCTATTATAATTTTTTTAATTGTTCTTTTCAAAATTAATACAAATACACGAGCCGCCTCTGATTTAAATATGAAGATCATTCCTTAGTTCAACCAAGACACCTGGGGCCAAGCGATAAGATCGATGGATTATAATTAATTGTGTTTTTATATTCTGTTTAATCATTCTATTAGAAGTGATCTCAAACTGGTATGGTACCTACATAAAAAATACAAAAGGAAAATATTTCAAATGCCAGTGTAAAGTATTTTGATTAAGAGCAATAGACTTTTAGTGGCACATATATTAATATGATAAAAAAAGTAAAAAAAATGTGAAAGAATAAAGCTTCTGGATGATAGGATATAAATATAAAATATATAATGATAACGCACATTCCCAAAAAGCAGCCCTTTTTATTCTGCTACGAATAAAATAATCTCAGGTCCTTCAAGTAAATTTAGAAATAATTTCAAAACTAAATTCAAAATTCAAATTTCAGTTAGGGACGCCTTTTGTTGCGTTTTTTATTATCTGTTAGATAAAACTCAAAAAAAATTGTAAGAACCAAAATCGGTCTTAACTTTATACAAATTGTAGTGAAAAGTACATGTTGGGATAAAAAGCATCAATCCCCATAGCTAAGTGCATACCATAATACAGATAGAAATGAAAATTAAAAAGAATTAGTTATATGATAAGGCAAATGACGAAACTCTCAGGTCATATAGTTATGTCCAAGTCAAAATATTAAAAGGATTGTTCAAAGCTTGAAAGCAACCAGACTTTTATGACTTTGACTGCAAACTTTCCAAAGAAAAAAATATTTGAAGTAATAAACGATGCTAAATCATCAGTTATTATAATTTAGCATTCGCATAAATATATATTGTCTGATGTTCGTAAGAAAATTTGATAAAATAGACCTTAAAAAATTACATATTTCAAATGATTGTCACAGTGAACAGTAAGAATTTTTGAGAAAACCTGAGTTGGTTTTTTCCTGTATTATTTTTTTAATAATCGTTTACAATTTTTGTAGGTTTCCAGTTAGTAGCCATTGTAAGTAGGCTGGGAAGCAGACATATATGACCTCATAATGAATTGAATATTAGTCATACCAACACATGGTTTACAAATCCAGCAAATAACCAAAAAATATTTATTTTTGCTTTTCTCATTTAATAAAGTTGATTAGAAACCAATTTATCGACCAAGAATGTAAACTGAATGAAAAGGAAAAAAACATACCTGTAATAAAAGAAGTTATAGATGTAACTATATTTTAGGTGCTTCTCATTCTTTTTTTACCTTTTAACCATCGATATGGTTTGACGTCGACTACAAATATTTCTCCGATTTTGCAAATCTAACATAATAAATACATAGTTATTTAAAGGTAATAAAAACTGTTTTATAAAATGTTTTCTATTTTTTATTTAACACAAACCCTATTAAATCTTGGAAAGGAAGTAAGTATTTGTTTAGGTTGAAATTTAGTCGTTTTTCTAAGTCCACATAAGCTATGGATAGGTAAGAAACCTAGAACAAATTACCCCAGAATCATAGCTATAACCTGTTATGCACAAGTTCCAGCGGAAACAAGAAAGAAAATGGAGAAAAAGGCAATTGAAGGTTATTTGATTAGTTATGAGGGATATAATAGAGAAAAATGTTTAAAAAGATCTTTTTGATTGTCAGAAATCAGTTCAATTGCATCTATACGATAATACCTCCCTATGTATTCCCAGAATTTTTATATATTAAAAAGTGTCAATGATTATAAGATATTTTACAATTAGAACAAAATGAAATCGATGATGAAACAACCTCGCAGAATGATGAATATAATATAAATTAAGAAATCGTAATCAAACTAAAAAGCCTTGACACAAATTTTCACTCAAGAACAAGTTGCAAAAAGTGTAATGACCTAACTTCTAACGCAAATTAGAAATCAGAACCTTCTTTCAAAGACGGGACTGTAGACGCGAAATTCCTTTTTAATAAGGAAAATTATTAAAATTTAGAGTAAATGAGATTTTTCTCATTGTATTAAATAATGTCATAGTTAGTGTGACATATTAATTTTAATAAAAACGTCACTATTTAAAGTTCATATTTGCCTATTTTATTTTTAATAAATCGATAATTTACAAAGTTTACATTCATTATTTTATTACTTCGTCTCGTAAAAAGAAATTTAACATAAATAATCCGTAAGGTACCAGTTTTAATGTTATGAATTTTTAAATTGGCGCCATTAACAGTCACGTATTGACGTCATGCGCAGAACCGAACTAATTTGAAACATTTGGTATCATATCTTTATATTATAGTATCATGGTGCGTACCATACACGGCAATCTCTGCTGCGGCCAATAAGAACCACGTAGCACACGCACGTGATCAACAGATGGTTAGATTTGTCGTTACATCGTGCTATTATAATTTGTTTTAGTTTTGGAAGTCATTACATTGCTTTTTTGCCTTTTCTACACTATATTTGTGACTAAGAAATTAGTTTTGTATACATAAAAAGTATTATTTTTTCTAGTATATACATACCAACAAAAGCAAGGAAGTGAAAAAGACCTGAAAAATACAGAAATACAGAATATACAGAAATTTGGTAGCTTATTCTATGAGGCAAAAGATAAAGAGACTCAAGATGCCTTGATTCTGAAATACTGCACTGTGAATTGTACTGTCCGTCGTCGGCCGAAAAATAATAAGTATTCTCCAAAGAAGCAACAGGTAAAATGATTCATCTGTAATTTTTTATTTAAGGAGAAAGTTCCAGTGTACCAAGCAGCTTTTTTCAACGTGCTAGGGATAACAAAACACAGGATTTTCTATGTGATAAAACGATTTATTGAAACAGGACAAGTACCGATTGAACGCAGAGGTGATAATCGAAAAACTGCGAAATATCGGGATAAGCTGGAAGGAGTGCAAAAGTTTATAAACTAATTAAAATGTACTAAATCGCGCTACTGATACTGTTACTCTGTGATGAAAAGAATGTATCTTTTTCTGATCTTAGAGTCTCAAAATTGCATTTAATGTACACTGCTCATACAATTTCATCGGTGACTGTGAAGAGATCATATTTTCGCTATATGTTTAACAGAAAATATAAATTGGGTTTCAAAACTCCAATAACAAACGTTTGTTCAAAATATGTAGAGATAAGTTAACACATTAAACATGAGAAAAATGAACAATATAAAATTAAACTAATGACTAAAAATTGGTTCCACAAACTTTGAGAGAAAATCTATTTAACAAAGCAGAGAAGACCTGGTCACTTTGTCGTTTGACTGATGCTGATTCCGCTGATGTAGAGTCCATGTTTCACACCTATATGTAACAACTGGGCAAATAATTGACTTGACTTGTACAGTCATAATTTATTTTTTTTTCTTTAGCAGCTTAGATCTTAATATTGGTCATACCGAGCACATTGATCTATTTCCCGCAGCAATCCTTGGTAACACGTCTTTTTCTATGTGGTTGTCGTCTGTGATTACCATCGCCAGATCTTTAAACTCTTCTACTACTTCAAAGTAGTGTTCAATGTTAGTTCAGCCACATAATGTTAATCTTTTTTACACCGTTCTCTTATAATTTATGTTGATATACTCTGAAGTTATATTGGTCTAGATATATTTTTTTTAAATTATACCCAGTTAACCGGTTACATCGTCTATCCTACAGACAGGCGAATCCGACAATAATAAAATTAAGCATGGAGTCCGATAGGGATGTTCAACTATTACCCCTGCTGTTCAACATATACTCTAAGAACATTTTTAAAGAAGCAGTAGAGAAAATTAACAAAACAAAAAATACGATGATCTCCAAAAAAGAAAAGCAAATTACAAGAAGCAAAGTGAATGGTCAACCAATAAAAAGAGTAAAAACGTACATCTATCTTCGTACGAACGTCAATGAAAAGTGGGACCATTCCTTAAAAATCAAATGAAGGATAGAGAAAGCAAGATCTGGATTTCAAAAAATTGATAAGCTATTTAAATGCCATGATTTAACAATACTCATAAAAATCAGGTTACTTGGTTGTTATATGTTTTCTATACTGTTGTAAGCACTTGAGTCGTGAACTCTCAAAGACTCTACCTGCAAGAAAATTGAGGCTTTCAAAATGTGGCTTTATCGTTGAATCCTGAAGATATCCTATACCGACCACGTTACTAACTAGGACGTTTTATTAACTAGGACGAATGCAAAAAGGAAAAGAGTCGTTGACCACAACAATAAAATCAAATACCTCGATCACATCATCAAAAATAGCGAAAGATATGGGTTGCTACAAATATTTCTACAAGAAAAAATCAAAGGAAAACGAGGACTCTGAAGGCGAAGGATTGTCTGGCTAAAAAAACTACATCCTTGGTTCAACAAACGACTTTAATTTACTCTCTGTTAACGTGGGTAAGTTAGTAGCATTATACTATAAAGAATCTCTTTAACCCTTATTAAGAACAGTCAGATCAGTATAGTTGATTCCGTAAAATTTCTTGGCATTTTTATAAACAGCCACCTTAAATGGTCTCTTTATATGAATTTGTTAAGTAAGAAACTAGCCTCAGCCTGCTAAGCAAAATGATCTGTTTCCAAGGAAATCAATTTAACATCTTTCAAAATAACATATTTCTCTTTGTTCGAGTCTCATCTACAATTTTGCCTTCCTTTTTGGGATTCTGGTACAGCTGCCCAATCTGATGTTACTTTTAAATTATAAAAAAGAGCAATACAGTATCTTTTTGCCTCGGTAGAATAACACATCGCAGAAGCTACTTCAAAAATTACGGGATTTACACTTTTCTTGTCTTTATAAATTTTAGAAGCTGTTTGCTTAATTCGTAGAAATTCAACCTTTGTTGTGTATTTACCGATTCCCTCCATTGACTTAGTAAAGAAATCTATATTATATTCAACAAAAAAAATTATGCATTCATCTCCCTTTGCAACTTAAATCTACAACTTCTTTCCTTAAGTTCCGTAAATTGACAAAAGCTTATCTATCTGAAAGACCGTATTATTCAGTGGAAGAGTTTCTTAACAAATAAATAATATTGAGTATCACATGCAACAACTTAAACTTATTAACAAAAAGAGACATGGTGAACGGAATTTGGAGTGCAATTTTTTAGACTTCCTTGCCGATGCATTCATCAAGCTGTTTGCTTCGCAAGTCTTAGAAGGCACGGCGGCTTATATTTGAATTCGATTTCGCCAGGTAGAAATCGTATGATTTCTCTTTTTGTTCTTAGATGGCGTAGTTACGTCCGTAAATAGATATTTTTAATAACTATAATCTACGACGGGAAAATATGTTAGTTTGATATGCAGTAGTAACTATACCGTACTGAGGAGATCTAAAGAGATCGAAATACGTATATTCGGCTTGTTGCTGCTCTGTATCAAATCAAAATCTAATACCGTCATTTTGTTTTGTTTATTTACTTCATTTGGAGTACCAGAAATCGAATTAACTACGAATATAGGCCATGATGAACGGCATTTGGAGTGCAATTTTTAGACTCCCCTGCCGATGCATTCATCAAGCTGTTTGCTTCGCAAGTTTTAGAGGGCACAGCGGCTTATATTTGAATTCGATTTCGCCAGGTAGGAATCGAATGATTTCTCTTTTTGTTCTTAGATGGCGTAGTTACGTCCGTAAATAGTTATTTTTAATAACTATAATCTACGACGGGAAAATATTTTGGTTTGATATGGAGTAGTAACTATACCGTACTGAGGAGATCTAAAGAGATCCAAATACGTATATGCGGCTTGTTGCTGCTCTGTATCAAATCAAAATCTAATATCGTCATTTTGTTTTAAACTTATTACTTAGCTCGTAAGGTTTTATTATGCAATTTGCGATTTAGTTAAAATTTGCATTGGATTTTATATTTTATTATCTTTTACATTGTGATATTCACGATTTATTACAATTAGTACAAATTTAGTACAATTTTCAGTGGCAATAAAGCATTTCTATTCTATTCTATAACACAACAATCACAAATTTTTCAGAGCAGCAATGTGCAAAATATATATTGCCATTATTTTCACCATCGCCTGAAACTAATAGGCACTACAAGAAGAAAAAGTATCGATTACAAATTTGGATACAATTAGACTAAAGCATATACCTCTGTGGCCCTATAAGAAGGCTGAATAGCTGAAGGCTCTGGCGTCTAGTGTATGAACTGACGTAATTAATATGTTAGTGATTATAACTTTATATACTGTTCGTTGTAAAATATTTCGGATTTTCTAGTTATAGTTGTATACAGGGTCGGACTTATATACCGATACATTTTATCAAAATTACGGCAATCCCACAAAGTATAAGAAAAATACGTATAATCTATTTAACATACTGAGTCCATACTTAACATAGTTAAAAAATAATTTTAAACTTAACTATCGTCTACGGTTAAATCTGTCTACTATTAGTACTATCGTTAAAATTTATAACTACTCTATTTATAATGTTTTGGAACTGTTAGTATTTTTCCAATTTGCTGTAATATTATTACATTCGGTCTTAATTAAATTTATAACAGTCTTACATGATTTTTTTCACGTCTAACTAATTTTAATTGTTTTACAAGTTGTTTTATTGTGTAAGAATCCATTAAATATATTTCATATTTTGCCTAAAATTATACAAAGCATTATCCAAAACAATAACTCTATTTCTTTTTAATTTAGGTAGTAATTGCTGCTCAAACCACTTTTCAAACAAAGTACAATATCTTAAATATAATCTGAACAACGATCACTTACACTGTCAGCAGAGAGTAATAAAGTATTCTACCCATCCTGATTTTCTTCCAAAATGTAAAATACAAATTCTCTTCCCTCTAAAGGAACTGGTGACACAATTTTTACTTCCATCGGTCCAACATTTTTTAACTATATCGTGGGTGTCAAACCAAGTTTCATCCAAATATTACAAGTTCTTGCCTTCACTCCTAAAAGACCTTGGACTCTCCAAATAATGGAACCTCCACTTTATTAAACAGCTGGATTCCATAATTACCTGCCGTTTATTCACTGTTTTAATATAAAACATTAGATTTTAAAAACCTCCAAAAAGTAGTTTTACGACATTCGGGGATTATTTCCTTGTTTCTTAATTTACTCAAAAGTTATTTAAAGTTGGTAAGTTATTCTTCTTCCATGACCGTAAGTTCCATGACCGTTATCGATCGTTGGATATCATTTTGGCTACCATATTCGCTATCGTGACTTTATTGACAGCAGCTCTAAATAACGATGTAGCTGATTTTCCATACCATTGCCTTAGATTTTTCAGCCATGATGGTCTTCGTAAGTTATTCACTGAATACATATGATATATTGTTTTCCACATAGCTGATAAATGAAAATTCGGTATTACTCGATGGGCAACATAATCCTTTCTTTTTCTTTTTTTTTGCAACACTGCACCATCTTGTATAAGTTAGAATCTAGTGGATCGTGGCACTTCTGTCAAAAAACTCTTTTTTTTTTGGTCGCTTCTGATGGTACCATCGTCAAAAGAAGACCTAAAAAATATGTACTTTTACATTTTAAGGAATTCTGCTCGGAATTCCGTATTTTTTTATGAATTATTTAATCAGTAAATATGATTAACCTTCCTAATACCGGGTGAGGCGCCCCAGGTCTAATGTTTTTATTAATATCTGTAATTAAGTTTAATCAATCGCTTTGACAGAATACATAAAACAGAAAATTAAATATTCTCGTCGGATTTCGCCGAAATTTATGTTTGGCGACCCCGGATTTATATATTAGCAGTTGATTGTAGTGTTTCCTTTATCTTTGAAATTCCATTCTTGCTATTACATAGTTGGAGCTTTTATACTTTTCCTATTAGCATATTCCTATCTAGATTTTTCAAAGTATTACTTTGTAGTTGGGATTAACACTCTAAGAATTTGTAACTTATATCTTATAACTGCTAAAATTATCTGTTTCTTTGGTGAGTTTCTTAATGTGACTGTCTTCTGTCTTTGATTTTTAATTTATTGAATTGGTACTAAATAAAGTAAACAGACAATTAAGAGTTAAAAAAAATGGTAAGAATAATGAGATACATAAAACCCTTTCGCTTAAAACTGAACCGTACTACTGGGGCGAGAAGTCAACCCACCTGGTACTGGTCGTTTTAAAATTCACCCGGTATTAGAGATATTTTTAAACGAGTACTTACCGTTATAAATGTTAAGCATGATTTTATTTACATCGTGTGTGAGATATATATATATATATATATATATATTTATATATATATATATATATATATTATATATATATATAATCAGAACGTTTTTTCAGGTTCAGACTCGTTTCACTTTCTGAAATAGTGGCAGAAATGTACAGGATATCTTCACTAATCATTTCGATATCACTCATATTTATAGTTATTACACTGACTTTTCCTCTAAATGAACGACAAAAGAAAAACTTTGATATTAAATAAACATTATCCTTTTACCTGAATAAAATTCCAAGAAATTTTTCATCCTCTTTAATTAAATTTCTTTGCTAAAATATTTATTTACCACTCGTTAATAACTCTACTATAGTTTATTTTTATGAACGAGAGAGTAATTAGCATAATTTTAACTGGTACCTTCGACCACTCCATGGGCGTGCTCAAGATTAATTGAAAAATTACTTTGAATAATTGTAAAAAATAAATGAATTACTTTAGTGTTATAAAGTGTTATAAGTATGTAAACAAAAGTGACCTTTTTATCACACACTATATTAGAACTGACTGGCCTACATTAAAAAGGGTTTTAAAAAATTCACATTTTTTTAATTTTTAAAAATTACAAAAGAGAAAGAGTTTTTAAAACCGTCTAAGGTATGTTAAATAGATGAATAAAAATATTAATATAAAACTTACAGCTACTTGTTACAAATCCAAATCAGATTCAGAAGATGAATTTTCCGAACCAAGATTTATAATAACTGGGTCGATCATTTTATCAGTAATATTGTCCAGCTTCCACATTTTTCCTCTTATTTAATAGTATGATTTATTGCCTTTTCCCAGTTTTCAGGTTTTACATTATTTACGGCCTCCAAAAACAACTGTTTAACATCATGAATTTTACAAGTGGTATTTTTTCTTGAAACTTCACTCTTTATCTGAGCCCATACCAGTTCAATCGGGTTTAATTCACAATGATATGGTGGTGATCTAAGTACTGCCATTCCACGATTTTCGGCAATTTCATCAATTTCGTATTTTTTAAATTTTTCTTTATGAAGGGCACACAACGAATAAAGTTCCTTTCTTATAGATCTGGGATGGTACGTAATATTTTTTGAACTCAGCCAATTCTGCAAGTCTTTTTTTAACCACTTGGTTGTGGGCAGTCCTTCTATAAGTCTGGAGTGATAACTTGCATTATCCATTACTATTACACAGTTCTTAGGAAGAAGATCTATCATTTGTTCGAACCATTCTTGAAAGACATCAGCGAACAGTTTCATCCTGCCAAAATTTATTTGATGTATGACCCTCGTTGATCCATGTTTCATTAGGATAAAATATTTTTTTTTTGGTTTCTCATTTCCTTTATGGTTCTTAGAAAATGTCTTCTCCATATGACAATATCGCTTCTTTCTAATAAAATAGACTTTCTGGGATTCTTTTTCCAGTGGAAGCCTATTTCTTTTAAAAGTTTCCATAACGTACTTCGACTCATTTCTGGGTTCTCCTAATCATCTCGAACTGAGACAAGAACTTTATCCAATGTTGGAAATTCTTGTCTAAAGAAGAATTCATGCACTTTCCGTCGAAGTCCCTCTTTAAAATAATATTCTATTTGAAATTTTGGGTTCCCTGGAGCATTACGTGGCATTTGAAAACTACCACATTTCTCTTCTTTAATAACTCTGTAAATCGTAGATTTCCCAACACCAAGTGTACTGCTAACTAACTCAACGGTCTCATCAACACTTTCACATAAACGTTTGTCTGTAAATGATTTAAAACAATTAAATATTAATGTTTTTTCATTAACTGTTAAAGGACCAATTTTTCGACGTTTACACGGCACTTCCAAATTTTCCATAACACTAGTATACACAATAAACTGCACCTTGCAACTGAAGTACCTACTTTTAGTGAACTGTTAAGAATTTTGAATACGCCACTTGGATCTTCCTACAAAATGGAAAAACCCACTATCACATTTTCTGTGGAATAAGTTTAGAAGGTAATTATCTAGTCAATTACTGTCGTAGATTCCTGGAATTAAAGAATTAAATGTTTGATAGTTGAAACCCTTACTTCGTCGAATGCACTCATTTCACATAAAATAAAACGTTTTATTTTATCTAAAGAATTAAACTTTATTTTGCAAATAGGTAGTTACTTATTAAACTTTTATTGGTTATATATAACCAATAAAATAAACATGTTACATTTTTTGCAAGTTCATTAGTACCTGTTAACCTCCATCACTCCGACACTGGCAACCTTATTTAGGGATTAGTAACCCTCACAACTATTGTGTTCTATTCTGCTCCAACCTTTATACCTGGTGGTCATACTCAATTTAAAATTTTTTTCCTATATACTTCTGTAAACTTGTTGACAAATATCTGTTTTTCATTGAGTCACCCGTATCAACAGTTTAGGGATTTGCATACATAATTTATTGTTTTATTACTCTCTCATACATAAAAATAGACTATAGTTGTTGAAATACGTAACTAGCTACACCTACTTTGTATCATTTAGTGAAGTACCTTTAAACTTTGGATTAAATTTAAAAGTAAACCTAATGTAACGAAAGACTAAGGGTGACTATTCGTTACAGCAGGGAGTACAGTCATTTTATGCTTGATATGGGCCCAGTCTCTTAATCTTGGGAATTCCATCCAAATTATCTTGAAACGGATAGTATTCAAAAACCAACTATATATTACATTAAAAATCGATCGATTAAATATTTAGCAAGTAATGGAGAAAAATTATTTTATTATCGAACTATGAAGTTACGAACAAAGAAGTATAAAGTACTATATATTAATACAATAGCAGAATGGCTTAAGAAAAATATTACATTAGTAATGAATGATCTATCCATCAGAATGGGACATGGCTTTATCAAAAGACGGCGATTATTGGAGACTGCAGAAATTAGAAGGATAACAGGAAATACGCTAAAAGATTAAAAACAAAATTAGGTCATGCCAAGTAAATGTGCTGTATCGGAAATAAATAAGTAGGGAATGATAAGTAAAAATCAATCACATAAGACAAATGGAGAAGGCTTAACTGGTGAAAATGACAGAAGACAAATTACTCAACAATATAAGTATGGGCAAATTATGCAAAATAATTCCCTGTTCCATATAAATAAATATTCCATAAAGGTATTAATCCACATGTGAACAAGAATAATAGTATAAGGGGTGAAAGTATAAAAAGAATAACATGAGTGTGCAAAATTTAAAAATTATTTACTAAATATTGTCTTTGATTTTATTTTTACATAATAAATTAAAATAATTTACAACATAAAATAAACTTTAATAAGACCGTAAAGTTAAAATTTGTTTATTTAGGCAGATACCTAGTTATATACATTATTTTACACAAGGTTTAAAAGTATCTACTAGAAAACTCTCAGAGGTATGCATATAAAATTATTTTGGATTTAACCTTCCGCTACTGGTACATCTTCTCCTTCTTCACCTTCAGCTTCTTCCTCTGTGGGTTCTTCTTCAGGTACATCTGATTCTGGTTGGACTTCTTCTGTAACTGATTGTTCCGCTTGTGGTAAGTCTCCTTCAGGAGACGGATCAGGCACAAAAGTAGGAGCAGGATTTGGTGAAGGAACTCCTTCAGTTGCTGGACCATATTTTCCAGCCACAGCAGCAATTAACGCAGCTCCAATTCCGCTACCATCTTCAGAAAGTAAAATGTTAAACTTGTATGGATCCGGTTTCAAAAGCATTTCTACTTGTGACATTAATATATTATGAAAGTGGGGATGATTTTTGTAAAGTGTTCCATCTATTCCTATTGTCGTTTTGGGATAAGCCATCCTTCGTATTAAAACTGTAATGAGACACGAAACTAATACGGCAGCTCTTCTTGAAAAACACTGGCATAGGTATTTAATATCATGATAATCTTGTTGAGTTGCATGCGTCATTCCCAAACTGTTAATAATATCTTTTACATTAGTAAACACACCTGGTGGATCAGCTTCAATCTCAGAAACAAATCTAGTTTCAAATTTATCGGGTGTTTTAAAATCATCAGAAAGTTTACCTCCAAATAGAATTCCTTCGTTGGTAAATCTAACTGCTGCTAGTCTAACTAGTTCTCCAAGATACATACCTGATATCATTTTTTCGTGTAACTGTCGACCAGCATTTATGGATCTACCGTCAACGTCTCTATCGTATTGAGTTCTTAAAAAATCTAATGCACCATCGTCACCAAAAGCTCCAGATTCCATGTTTATAATAACGTTTCCAGAACCTCTGTCTGGTTCATCAAACAGTTCTGCATTAATTTGTTTCTCCACATAGCAACCATTGGTACCGGTACCAACAATAAGGCCTATTCTTGTATCTAAATCTTTAAAAGCACATGCCATAAGAGTACCTGTAGTATCGTTTAGAACTGCAACTATGTTAATTTTTACATCTCCTCTTCTGGCAATAGCATCGTTTAACAATTGTACTACATCTTTACCAATTACACCTTCGCAGCTAAAGCCTTTCGTCCAGCGTTCTAATATACCAACCTTAAGCCCTCTTTGCTCTAGTGGAAAACTGAAAGTAAAACCTAAGGGAAGGTTATCGTTAGGGACTCCTTTTTCTTTAGTGTATTCTGCTAAGCATTCAGCAATAAAATCAAATAATTGATCACCAGGTCCTGTCATGATTTCTTGTGGTATACTATAAACTTTTTGATCCATTGTGTACTTCCTGTTGCTAATTTCTACCAATAAAACTCTGAAGTTACTGCCACCTAAATCAAGAGCTAAATATTTTCCACTTTCAGTACCATCTGGCAGATCTTGAACATATGTTGGAAAACATTTTACAATAGAACTGGGATGTGTTGATTTTTTTAAACCTCTTTCAATATTTTCAAGAAATGCCTTCATATACGTTTTCATTTTGTCGTCTGTAATAATAAGCTCTTGACATTTTTCTTTTATTTCTGGTCGAACAGGAATCATCTCCATACCCCGCAAATGTGGTGGATTGCATACTGCACTTTTACACTGTGTGGCCATATTATATATTTCAAAGCTATAATATTTATAAAACTAGAATTTTGAACATTATAAATTTAATTAAAATTATTTGACATGACTGTCATTAAAAAACAGCATAGTCGACTTTTAATATTTTCCAAAATGTAATTATTTTGAAAGGAGTTGTAGTCCATTGAAATGTTACATTTTTTATGTCTTATTTTTTGATACGTTGGAAGATTAAGTATACGCTTAAGATAAAGTTTGTGGTGTCGCTACCTTTGTCCCCGGCCCTCATTTTCGAAAATAGGAGAAAGGGTTTTCGCGCTGTATCTCATATACTAGTAACCCTACAAAAATTTTCATTAAACATTATTGGTAGCAAAAAAAATGTCTTCCACTTTATTTTCATTTCTTTTAATCGTAAAACGAAAAATAAATAGTTTTAAACAAAAATATCTAAAAATTTTAAACAAAAAATTCCTTTTGTTCTTTATACCTTTTTTTGGAAGTTTTAGAATAAAATTACATAAGAGCAATATCGTTTTTTTTTGTATAACACCTGTATGGTGTTTGTATCAGGTTACAAATTACCAATAATTATCAGTTATTTTCTGACCTATCTTAATAATCAGCAAATAATTAAATCTAAGAGCTTACCCTATGGCTTACTCTTAATTTATGTATAAACTAATGCACTACAACTAACATGAAATAACATCACAGCACTACACTCTGCTTTTTACACTAAACTGTTTCACATTTACACCAGCTCAAATGTTTTTGTCCCTATAAGTCTTCTCTTTAGTTCAGTGTTGTCAACAAGCTGGATTGCCTCGACATCCACATGACTATGCAACCTCTGCTCGTGACTTGCTGCTGTTCTCTCGATTACTTCGGTCACAGTTTCCATACTCAGGTCTTGGTGAAGGTTGCTGTTACGGATATACCAAGAGGCATCAACAATGTTGATGTAGATTACTAGCTTTGGTACAGCCCCAGAGCTGGCACCCATATACCCATACTGGCCTCAGTATGCTGGCCTTATATCTAATATCAAGTTCCCCTATTTTCTTTTCAACAAGGATTTGTCAGCGCAGCCTCACTGAGGTCAGGTCTGAGGTGGTACCCAAGTATTTTGCTGATGTTGCATAGGTAACTTCTCCTTCTTCTTTTTATATAAACATGACTCTGTCTGTTTTTCAATTTGCCTCTAGTATGTTGTCGTTCCATCGTTTTCGTGGTCTTCCTACTGATCGTCTTCCTATTGGGGAACCGTCTCTTGCCGTCTCTACTACTCTATTTGTTGTCATTCGGCTTGAATGTTTCATTCAACTCTTCTAATTTTTACCCAGTTTTTAATGTTCTCCACCTTGCATCTATGTCATATATCTATACTTCTAGCTCTGTATCATAGTGTGTTACCATCAATTTTTTCAAGTGTTTTCATTTCTGTTGTTTCTAACATCCGTTTTGTCCTCTCTGTGTCAGGTCTTGTTTCTGCCGCGTATCTTATTATTGGTCTGATGATTGTTTTGTAAATTCTGCCTTTTGGTTCTCTCATGATATTTTTATTGCTCCATAATATTTCATTTAATCAGCCTGCGGCTCTGTTTGCTCTATTCACTTGATATTCCCGTTTATTGTTATAGAGATCACGAATATATCATTTTCACAGCTAGACTCATCAAGGCGCACGTCTTGTATTTCTTTGCTATTTCTTGTATTTCCTTACTACTTTTATCGTATTGTAATTATCCATACGCTAAATAAATAACTTGATATTCCACTTCGGTTTCGAGCTTTCCGCAGCTATATAATGTGATGCATAGGTATTTAAACTCCATCATTTGTTCTATTATCTGACCTTCCAGCTCCAATTTACATCTTTTGTAACCATGTAACCAATTTGTTGTTGTAACTATGCATTTTGTCTTTGTTGAAGAACTAACATGTTAAATTTTCTAGCGGTTATATTAAATTGATGCAGCATACGTTGTAAATCATCTTTACTTTGAGAGAATAGTATTGCGTCGTCTGCATAGTAGATTATTTTAAGTTGTTTTTCTCCCATTTGGTATCCTTTTTTTTGTTCTTACATTTTTTATTCTTCCATCCATAATCAAGTTAAACAATAGAGCACGCATGGAATCTCCCTGTCTTATCCCATTGCCAGCCTCAGTAGGGTCGGTTAGTTCTTCCTACTAATCGCAAAAACAAATATTGCTAAAAGAAACAATGTACAGTCTCGGAACCGGCATAAGTAACTTGGGTATCATTTATTCTAACTAGGAAATTTTTTCTGTTTTTTTATTTGTTAATTTAATGTATGCAGATTTCGTCTTATTTAATTCTATTCGCCATTTTCTGGTCTAGGAATGTATTCCATTAATTGATAGTTGCAAATTATCAGTCGCTTTTTCACTAGTGTTTTCTATAGCTAGTATGGCTGTATCATCCGTGAAGGTGGCAATAGTGTTTTGTTCTTGCTCTGGAAGATCACACGTATATAATAAGTACAGGACCGGACCTAATAAACTCTTCTTCAAGAATAACTTCTTCTTGTTTTACTTTAAAATATCTATTCGCAATGTATGTTTCTAAGATTTCTGAATACCCTTTAGGCATTAATTTTCTTATTTTGTATTTTAAACCCTCATGCCAGACTTTATCAAACACCTGTGCTACGTCCAAGAAGATTGTGGAGCAGACTTTCTTTTCTTTCAATGTTTTTCTTTTATATTATATTCATTATTCTGTGAACTTGATCTATATGGAATTCTTATTTCTGAAACCAAATTAATGATTTGGTATCAGTTTATATCTTTTTATTACTGGTTTTAATCTTTTTAATAGAAGTTTTTCAAACAGTTTTGACATCACAAGAAGTGATATTGGACGATAGGATGTCACTTCATTAGGAGGTTTACCTGGTTTGACGATCATAATGAATGCTACTTTTCAGAGTCTCGGAACATATCTTAATTTAAAAGCAGCATTTATTTGGTGTGTCAGCTTAACTATGGCTGTTCTTTGTAGATGTTTTAATAGTTCTCCTGTTATGAGATCACATCCCGAAGCTTTCTTAGGATTTGTATTCCCTTTTATCTCTGCTGATACTTTTCTAAATGATGTAATCGTTATTTTTTCTTCGGTTTGGAATGGTCCTCTCATCTCAGTTCTTCGCCATCATTGTCGTTGAATTTAAACGTGCTTTCTAAATGATCTGCAAATAGTTCTACTTTCTACTCATTACTTATAGCCTAGTTGTCATTTTCCAATTTATAGGCGGAGAATGAATAATTGGTATTTTCATTCTTTTTGTTGTCTTAAATAACGAATAATCTGTATTCTGGACAGCTATTAAATTACTTAAAAAAAATCAATTGTTGAATTTTTTATATTCTCAATCTCCCTTTATAGTTTTTGTGTAACTTTATTTAGACTAGTTTTGTCTCGTGGAGCTTTATATTGCTGCTATTTTTTTCTTAACTTTTTTATTTCTATTATGATTTCTCTGATTTTTTTTGGATAGTTATTCCCTATTGTTCTAGAGGATATTGTGGAAGTATTAGCTACCTGTGTCGGTCAGATAGCTCAGCGGGTTGTGCGGCTGCCTTTCATTCGCTTTACTGTCGAATGGTTCAGTGGATGTGGGATCGAGCCCCAGCTCGGTGTACAGAAAACAAAAAGTCTAACGCAGCAGTTTAAAATTCTAGATGAATCTGCGGCTTAGACTAGAATATGCTGGGATCTGATCGGCCTATGGTGGAGCAGTACGGCAAGAGATAAGGGCTTGCGGCTCGGTGATACTCCTCCATAGATCCCTACCGGACGGGCGTAACGCCTAAAAAACCGGATATATATATATATATATATATATATATATATATATATATATATATTAGCTACCTGTTGAATATATTTTTAATAAACATTTCTAATTCGTCATCAAATTGCCTCGTGTTTCTCAATGGCACAGTAAGATTAATTTTTTGTTAAGGTTTATTTTGAAGCTCTTTTAGTCAGTGTTTTTATTCGTCAATATTGGATTAACCTCTTTTTGATCACTGTATCACTCATAGTTAAAATTCTAAATAACTACTATATATAACTAAATAAAAGAAATCTATCAAGTCTGGAATTTTGTTCCTATCGGTAGGCCATTATGTTGGTCTACCAATAGATATTGCTTCACCCTTTTGTTCAGCTGACAATAGTTCTTTTCTTTAAGTTGTAGTTAGCCTAGAACATCAGTAGGTATTCTTTGCATTAGAGTCGCCACCGATGATGCGTGTTTTTCCTAGTGTTCATAAACTCTATATATTGTTCTCTTTTAATGGAATGTCTAGGAGGACAATATATTGAATTTATATTTACGGTATGTATTCACACATACTGTTGTAGCTTGTATGTGCTCAGTTGTATATTTTTATTCCTCATGATGCAAGATGTTGTCTTTAATTATGATAGAGCTTCCTCCTTTAACTGCAGTATCTGGCTATACAGTAGAATATACTCTCGTAATTTTATATATGACTATTTAGTAAAACGTGTTTCAGAAAAGAGACACACATCAATTTTCTCAATGTATAGTACTGCTTGCAACTCCATCTGATGTTGGTATAGTCCATTTGCGTTTTACGCGATTATTTTAAGGTCCTTAGCCATTTCTAATTTTCGGAATTGCTCATAAAGCGCTATGCTCTATTCGGGTAACTGTGATATCGATTTAAGTTATTTTGTCATTAATCTTGTTAAGCTTTTTCAATATCATTTTTAATTCAATATCAGTTTCTTTTTCTTGTTGCAATGGTGCATGTCTCCTTGCATTCTTTGTGACATCGCTGTAACTTCTATTTTGACTGACCTCTACCGCTTTTAGTTTTTTACTTTTAATAGCCCTATAGGGCGCTTTTATAAGATTGTCTTTGTTTGTTCTCTGGTTGCTCATTGTTTGTAATTTTTTGCTAAGTAACATCCGCGATAGTTTGTAGGATGGTTTTCTCCGCAATGAACACGTTTTGGTTTATCTTCCAGTGGTTTTTGGTAATCTTTAGTAAGGTATTTACCAATACATTTTACACCTCGTGGTTCCTTTTTACAATATTTCCACGTGTGTCCATAAGCTTGGCATCTTTAACATTATGGGACTAATCTGTAACTATTTAATGGCTCGATTTCAACTCTCGAACTAAGTATGTCTGTTATGTTAGTTGTTTTTTAGTTTTCCAATTGAATTTCTTTTCAGCTTTCTTGTTGTTGTTGATGTGCCTATCCGTGACGAATATTGGTGATCATCATGGAAATATTTATCTGCAGCAGCGCGGAAAGCTGCACAGATGTTGAATTAAACCAGATTCTGAAGTTCCTTAACCAAGATGTTCTTCTTCTTCCTGGACCTCGCTTTCTAAATATTTTTGCTTGCAGGATGGCTTGAAGAAGACCATATCTGGATTATATATATAAATATATATATATATATATATATATATATATATATATATATATATATATATATATATATATGTATATATATATATATAATATAATATAAATATATATATATATAATATAATATAAATATATATATATATATATATATATATATATATATATATATATATATATCCGGTTTTTTTTAGGCGTTACGCCTGTCCGGTACGGATCTATGGAGGAGTATCACCGAGCCGCAAGCCCTTATCTCTTGCCGTACTGCTCCACCATAGGCCGATCAGATCCCAGCATATCCTAGTCTAAGCCGCAGATTCATCTAGAATTTTAAACTGCTGAGTTAGACTTTTTGTTTTCTGTACACCGAGCTGGGGCTCGATCCCACATCCACTGAACCATTCGACAGTGAAGCGAATGAGAGGCAGCCGCACAGCCCGCTGAGCTATCTGACCGACACCCATATCTGGATTTATTTCGCCTAATATGTCCGAAGAATTGTAACTTTCGAGATTTAATGGTAGACAGTACCTTTCGGTTCTTATTTATTCTTCAATGTCAGCTTCTTCTTGTCAGCTTTAATCGCCTTCTATTGTCGATTTCATAGGTCTTTTACTATTTCCTCTGGTGGCCATGGGTAATGTAACTTTTTAACAACATCTCGAATTGGTCTCTCTTGTTTATTTTCATAAATGTAGTACAAACGGTTACTCGTATTTATTATTTCTAATTAAGCTCTGTAATAATCGCTATTGGCTGTATTCATTTTTATAACTTCACTGTTTATGATTTTCATAGTGAAGTTAATACCAGCCTCAGTAAGGAGTTTCTTCGGTCAACAGCACCTTGGAAATAGCAATATCATAGAAAGTTTTTTATACGATAATTTTGACTACAAATTTGTTTAATTTCATTAATTTCATATGAATAAAGCGTTCTGAAGTTGGCCGGGTTATTGAATACTAGCCATTTTGGAATAAGACGTGCAAAGTGTTTTCGTGCCATATCTCGTAAACTAGTAATAGTACAGAAAATTTTGTAACATAATTTGTAGCAAATTTAATTGTCTATAATTTTTTTTTTTTTTAGTATATAGTAGAATATATCACAAACTGAATATAGACGTTAATGACACACAATTTGGTTTTCGCAAAGGCCTAGAAATGCGTAAAGCTCTTTTTTCAGTTAATATACTTATACAAAGATACCAGGACGTCAATCAGGATATACACGCATGTTTTATTGACTATAATAAATCATTTGATGAAGTATGACATAAATAATTAATAAATGTCCTGAAATCAAAGAAGATTGACTAAAACGACCACAGGATCATACAAAATTTATACTATAAACAGCAACCAAAAGTATGCGTTAACGAACGCTGTCAGCAGAAATTGAAATTAGACGTGGAGTGTGATAGGAATGAGTATTGTCGCCAATTCTTTTTAATGCCTACACCGAAGAGATCCTGAAAAAAGCTCTTGAGGGTGAAACAGCTGGAATAAAGGTAAATTGAGTTCCCGTTAACAACATTAGATATGCGGACGACACTGTGATCTTAGCTGAAAATATTGAAGATCTATAGAGACTGTTGAGACAGAATAGCGGAGTATGAAACAGAGTACGGTCTAACAATGAACGTCAAGAAGATGAAATTTATAAGAATATCGAAAACTCAAAGAAATGACGAGAATCTTCTAATAAACGGAACCAACGTCGAACACGTAAACAAATATACATATCTGAGAATATTGATTAACTTTACAAATGATTACATTCAGGAGATCAAAATTAGAATAGAAAAGTCTATAGCAAATTTCAACAAAATGAGAAGAGTGTTATGTACAAGGGATTTAAAATTAGAACTAAGAGTTAGGTTGGCGAGGTGCTATGTTTTTTCAACTTTGTTTTATGTAGTAGAATCTTGAACCTTGAATGCGACTTCAATGAAAAAACTGGAATCATTCGACTATCGTGGATAGAATACGTCAAAAACAAGAAAAAGGATGGATAAATAAATAGAAATTTTAAGTACAATTAAAACAAGAAAATTGGAATATCTCGGGCATATTACACGTGGAGTGAAATACACCAATGTCGTGGCTGCGCAACCTGCGAGAGTGGCACGAATGTACATCTAATGAACTTTTCAGAGTAGCCGTCTCAAAAGTCCGAATAGCTATCATGATTGCCGACTTCCGAATGACGATTGCGGATATGTCACTTGAAAAAGAAGATAGTAAAATGGAAAATAAAAAAGTTATTAACAAAAATATCAAACATTTTTGAAAAAAATCTACAAGGAAACTAAATTTCTGTAGCTGGCTCTATACCATGTATCACAAAAAATTTATTTAAACCTTTTTTTATAAATGGTATATTATGAAAAATGTTGCGATCAACAAGTCCTCAGTAATACATCAGGGAATTATGAACTGCAAGAACAATTTTTAGACAAAATTACACCAGCTAATGCTTTGGATGTTACCTCACACGTTTTCTTAAAACAAAGACCAAATATCACCAACCATAAGATTTTTAGTCGACCAATCAGCTTACCAGAATTAAATTATATTAAAAAAAAACAGAAAGAATACCAGACAATGTCAAGATGTTTCTAATCAAAATTCTAAATGATATCTGGATCAATGGGGAAAGTATAGAAGAATGGAAAAAGGCTATTGTAATACCAATACACAAACCAAACAACCTATGTAACTTATATAGACCTATTGCACTTATGCCATGTATACTCAAGGTTTTTGAAAGAATAATTAAAAACCGATTGGAATGGTGGTTAATTACAACCGGCGCTCTGCCAACTACACAATATGGTTTTAAGAAAGGTTTTGGCACCATAGATGCGGTGACACACTTAGTTACAGACATACAGATAGGCTTAACTGAAAACGAGTATAATGGAACGATGTTTCTAGATGTTAAAGGTGCCTACGACAATGTCAACTGGTTCATCTTACGGGAAAAAATGATGCAATTACAAATCCCTCAAGCTAACACGATATGCAAATTAGATATAAACAGATAAGTAGGGCTCACAGAACATTATGAGTGCCCAGTAAAATACCAGCCTGCAAATTTAGGTTTGCCACAAGGATCTGTCCTTGCACCATGACTACACCTCCATATCTAGAGCAACTATTATACAATATGCCGATGATTTTGTTGTTTATACACGTAGCAAAAATCTCAATTAATCTTGAATCAATCTTAATCTTGAATGCATCAATCGTTTGAAATCAAGCACGAAACTGGTTTAAAATTCCATAAGTAATTTAGGGCTACAAATCTCCGCAGAAAAATCCAAAGTTATAATTTTCACCTGGCATAACATAAAACCGATGCAGAAAATTTTAATAGATGGTATAGAATTTCCAGTGGATATCAATGTCAAATACTTCGGAATTACGTTAGATAGAAAATTGACCTGGAAACTTTAGATTGAACAAATGGAGACAAAATGCAATAAAAGACTAAACTTCTTAAAATCTATTATGCAAACTTGGTGGGGTGCAGAACCTCAAACGGCACTAATCTTCTATAAAGCTTACATAAGATCAATAATTTATTATGGTCGTATACTTTATGGAACAGCTAATAAAACAAATCTACGTAAGCTAGATATTATACAAAACAAATCACTCAGAATATGTCTGGGAGCAATAAAATCTAGACCAGTTGAACTATTAAGAGCTGAAGTAATCAAACATCCATTACAACTAAGAAGATCATTTTTAGCTAAAAAAAATGATTGTTAAGTCGCTAAAGAAAAACTTACCATTCATTAGCAGCATATATAAGTTAAACGAATACCACCTAACTAAACCCTTTTGGATTCATAAATACTGTCCTAGTATTTGTAATGGATTAATAAACGTGACCTTAAAACCACAAACAAAGGTAAAGACTGACTACTTTGATCACTTTGCTTCCTGTGATGTGAATATACCCCTTTATTCAGAGTTAGCATCATTTAATAGTATAGTCATATATCAAATTTTAAAGGAACATCCAAACTACGTCACTGTATACACTGATGGATAAAAAAATACCGATGATAGAGATTGCGCTCTCGTAATACCTAAACGTATACAGAAAAAATATAAGTTAAACAAAAACACATCTATTTTCACAGCTGAGGCAATAGCAATTCTAAGAGCACTAGAATATGTTCATCAGGAAGGGGATCAGAATGCTATATTCTTTTCCGATTCACTGTCCGTTCGCAAAAATTTTAAAGTCAAGTTCAAACACAACCAATGACATTATTTTTAGCATTCAAGCAATACTATACTAATACTAATAACATTTACAATATCAAAAGAAATATATAAAATTCTTCTGGGTGAAAGCACACGCAGGAATTACAAACAATTAAATTGCAGATCAAATTGTCATAGAAAGCATAGTGATGGAAAAACAAATAAATTACCAATGAACAAATCATCATAGCAAAACAGAGAATGGCAAAAAATGGTCCTATTTATAGCAAGAGTCATCATCATCACACAGCCAAATTTGTCCACTGTCGAGCATAGGCCTCCTCAAGATCTCTCCACTCTTCTCTGTCCTGTGCAGCTGCGATCCAGTTTGTCACTATTCTTTTAATGTCGTCCGTCCATCTGGTAGGTGGTCTTCCACGATTTCGCTTGTCTGCCCTTGGCCGCCATTCTAAAATCTTCTTTGTCCATCTGTTGTCTCTCTGTCTTGCGACGTGTCCTGACCATTTCCACTTCAACTTCGTAATCCATTTTATGACGTCTTCCACTCCAGTTCTTCGCCATCTATCTCATCTGCTATCTCATCATTTCGTATTCGGTCTCTCAAAGTTACGCCAAGCATAGATCTTTCATAGCAAGAGTACAGCTTTACTAATCTAAAACGTTACACCAGACTTGAAACTAAATTAAGTAAAAAAACCTTGGTACAATGAATACGATTACAGTCGAAAAAGTAAAACTACTATCAGCAGAATGAAGTTTGGTCACTCATGTTATACAGCACATTTATTTAAAATAAAAATACTTGAGAGTGATCTTTGCGAAGCCTGTAATAAAATCGGTGACCTGGACCACATATTTTTTGATTGTTTAAAACATAGAGCTCAATCTAATGAGCTTTTCAGAAAACTTTTAGAATTAAACATTGAAAGCCCATATACTATACTGCATCTTCTTGCTTTAGACAGAAAAGAAATTTACAATTGTTTGCTGTCTTTCGTCAGATCAACGAAAATACAAATATAACTGCCTTTGTTAATACCTGATGTCCTTCCTTAATGTATTTATACCTATCTGTCCGAGGCCTACTTTTTATCGTTTATAAAAATGCCCTGATCGGCTCCTGGGTGAGAAGAGTGTAATCTCTATGTAATCCTTGTATGGTATCTGTTTTTAAAAATTTGTGTCTGGCTATGTGGGTATTTAGCCTAAAGCCAATAACAAAAAAAAATTAAAAATGTTTTATTTTATATTAGTTTAAAATTACAGTTAGAAATGGTTATGATAATTTTGACTATTTTCAAACAGGCTGTCGTCATTTCTCGGTCTAAAATCTTGCCTTTTACCTTCATTTTATGTTAAATTATGATGTCTTTCAGTTCTCGTAAAACAGATACTTGAATATTACCATATAGATGATTACCCTTTCACGCCAAAGGGTTAACACTTTAATCTCCGTAAAAATTTATGTTTGGGTATAGGTAAAAGAGTTTGTATATTTTCAATTCAATTTGTCAAATAAAATTTATCAAGAGCAACAATCGACCATTCCAGATGTAAAATGCAATGGCAGAACTTTCAGTTCCAAAAAACTTATCTACTTTGTTAAGTTATGTGTGAATAGCTGTAGATCCAGAGTATGGATAGGTAACAAATTCTCAGAATCTTTCGAAATAAGCAGTGGCCTGAAACAAGAAGATGCGCTGTCACCTCTCCTTTTTACTATCATCCTGGAGAAAGTAGGAAGAGCAGCTTAACTTAAAACATAATTACTGACAGTAAACGGTCCAAAATTACTACTAGCATACGCAGATGATATTGACATTGTGGGAAACACAGTCACCAATGTGAAGGAGACTTTTAATAAATTGGAGGTAAAGGCAAAGAAAACTCGTTTAAGAGTAAACAAATAGAAAACCAAATACATGTGCATCAACAGACAAAAGAGACGAGATAGAATAGGGCAAAATATTACAATAGACCTACATAACTTTGAAAAAGTGGAGAGTTTTAAATATCTCGAAGCAACAATTACTGCAGATAATGATATCCCGAAAAAGATTAAAGAATTCAGGCAGCAAACAGATGTATGTGCAGCCTCCACAATACTATTAAATCCAAAAGCCTAACACGAAAATCATAGATTTGAATATATATAAGGGTGATTAGACCGGTGCTCATGTATGGGAGTGAGACGTGGACCCTTACCAAAGAAACTGAAAGATTACTGACAATTTGTCAAATAAAATTTATCAAGAGCAACAATCGACCATTCCAGATGTAAAATGCAATGCAACGGTCCAAAATTACTACTAGCATACGCAGATGACATTGACATTGTGGGAAACACAGTCACCAATGTGAAGGAGACTTTTAATAAATTGGAGGTAAAGGCAAAGAAAACTCGTTTAAGAGTAAATAAATAGAAAACCAAATACATGTGCATCAACAGACAAAAGAGACGAGATAGAATAGGGCAAAATATTACAATAGACCTACATAACTTTGAAAAAGTGGAGAGAGTTTCTCTTCATCGTTCTAATATCCCATCTTCCTTAGTAATGTGTCTTTATCTTCTTTATGTCTTGCTGATACCTTTTTTCCGTTTCTTAGTTAACAGCTCCAAGATTTTATGGAAAATAGTCAACGTGGTAATCCAGAAAATGGAGTTTGACGGCATCCCAGTTTTTTTTTTTATAATTTTCGACTATGTTGGCTACAATTTATTTAAAGTTTTAAGATTTGTTGTTTCCAAAGCAACCCTGTAGTCACCTTCTTTATTTGAAATTTTAACAAACTGCTTCATCAATCCTAACTTTATGTGATGGGGAAGCAAAATAACTAATTCCGGGTCAACTAATGCATTACGCTGCAAATGTTTTGTCCCAGTACAAGTCTCTCTCTGAGTGGCTGTTCTTTCTTAACGAAATCTAAATTTTGTTCTCGACTATTCCACTCCCACAAACAACATAGGTACTTTGTTAATCCAGACTTCTGACCCAAAAGCATTGATATTTTTTTAAGGTCTCCACAGAGCCAACAATATTCACTATACTTTATTTGGCAACAGCTCAAGATTCTCATACGTTTTTTTAAGATACACTGAGTGAACAAGCAACAGACACTGAGGCATAAGTATTACCACTGTACAACAAGACACTCAGATTTTTTAAGAGGATAATCATCAGAAGAATCTTTGGGCCTTAACACGACATTAATAGCAACCAATACCGAATGAGAACAAATGATGAGGTCAAGCAGATGTATAGAGCGAGCGACATGGTCTAAGAGATTAAATTTCAACGTCCAAGATGGGCTGGCCATGCCCATAGACTCCTAAACAACCGCCTTGGCAAGTTAATATGGGAGGAAGCCCCCACAGGAAGAAGGCTCTTAGGACGTCCGCGATGGAGAGACAATATATGGTCAGATCTAAGAACAATGGAAGTTACCCACTGACCCAACTATTATGGACGGCCGTTCAAAATGGAAGCAAGTTGTGCAGTCAGCCAAGACCCACCGCAGATTGTAGAGCTACGTGAAGAAAAAGAAGAAGAAGAAGAACAATCTACGATATATTTAAATTTATCACTTACCCACCGTACATATAAATATCAAAGGAACCTTTATATAATACAATCAATTTTTCTTTTTCCTCTAAGACTTCAATACTACCTTCTTTCATTGGTATACAAAATAAATTATATTGTTTTGTTTAAATCGGTATGATTCGAAAAATATAGTATAATATATTTATAAATGCCCTAGAATAGTCGTTCTCGATGAGAATTAAAGTAGTGAAAATAACGAAGTAATAAAATAATTATATCAAATTTGGTCGTCCCAGTTTAAAATGACAAAAATAGAACTAAGCTACACTTACACAAATAAATGATCAAATCGGTGTTAAATGTATCGGAACTATAGGAAAGAATGTAACCGAAATAGAAAAGAAGTAGACCACCAAACACTTGAGGGTAATGAAAAGGTACAAATTCCAGTGTTTGTCCAGATCACGTCTGAACGTTTGTCCCGTGAATGGTCTGGCGAGGGTGCGGAGGAGATCGACCATTTAGGTCACTAATTGCGACTATGTCACACTCGCGGCTACAGGAAATAAGATAATCGAACTTTCGGAGAATCTCTGACGATATTTTAGATTTTTGTATTATACAGGAAGGAAATTTTACGTGACACGAGTAACCTTTATAGTTTTATAGACTTTAAGATATAAATCAGTAAATCTATCTATTTTAGATAAATTACTGTTTGCAAACAATCAAAACAGTAAACCTTGTTATTTTTAATCTCATATTACAAAATATTATTAGAGAGCTAAGGTGCGCTAAATTCAATGAATGCTTGGCAATTAAAACGAGGACTGGTATTGAAAAGGGATGTATTTTGTCGTCTATTATATTAAACTTGCTGGTTATGCTGGTCACTCGTTATATTACCTTAATTAGGTCGAATATAAAAATCTGTATGACAAATGCGTAACATATGGTCTGAAGTTTCAGTTCAAAAAGATCAAAATACTGAACATAGATAGGGTTTATCGAATGTATTATCAGAGAAAAATGTACACAATCAGAGAATGTTTGCATCTGACAAACTGAATATTGCTAAAAATATCAATAGAGGGGGTTGCAATGATGCAATCAAGTTTTCCACTCTTACTCATGACTTCCCCCTAAAACCCACCTTCCAGGGGGCAAACGAAAAATATCGATTTACTAAAAATATGTACGCCATATAAAAAAATTTGTAGATGAGTTAATTTAAAAAAAAAATGTTTTTTAGCACTTTTACTGAAGAATGAACCATTCTCTCAAAAACAATGCTTTAAAGCGATTACATTTTACCACAAAAGAAGTCAGATTCTTTTACGATTTTCGATTAAATCAATAAAATTTATTACTGCCGTATGAAATTTCTATTGCTAGAACCCAATTTTCAAAACTTAAAACAAGAAATTTCAATTTTAATTTTTGGAAAAAAATATGTTGTTTGAAGCAAATAATGTTGTTTTATATAATTTCATGCATTCTCCAATCGTCAAAGACGAAAATGCCATTAAACATTTAAAAATTATACCAACAAAAAATTTCTTCTTTTTATTGTAGTCAACCACCCAATATCTAATGGATTTTTTAGTTTAATTCTTACATTCACAATCTATGTCCACATCAGGTGCCCCCAAACTGACACAAAAATTATTACCGCGACAGGTTTGAGTGTAAGATCTGGATTATGCAATTTGGGTGTTTTTGACAAAATACGGTTATACCGGTTTTTTTGCCTTACGGTTTAACCTGGCGGTTATAACCGGCCAAAAAAAAAAACGGTTTTCGTAAAAACCGGTTTTCGTTTTTTTTTTAATAGGTTACAAAGTTACATATACAATGCACTTTAGTTTGCGATAGTTATTTATAAAATAAAATAAAATTTGAATTATGGTTTTGTTTGGAATAATTACTTAAGAATAATAATTATGATTGGGATCCAAAATAATACCTAAACTAATCCTAGTCACCGTAAAAACCTAATAACCGTTTTTTTCTTTAAAAATAAAAAAAACAGTTATTGCGAAGTAAAAAAAAACGGTTTTTAATTAAAGCCGATAAGTTTCTCTAATCGACATAAAGTAATCTATAAAGTGTCATATTCTTCTTCTCGCGTGCCATATCAGAACTATCCGACGTTGGCGATCACCATTGCGAAAGCTTCTCGATCTTCTGCAATATGGAATAATTGTCCTGCAATTGGTATCTGAGTCCATTCACGAATGTTTTTTAACTAAGAAACTTCTTTTCTTTCTACACCTCTACGGCCCTCTATTTTGCCTTTAAGGATCAGTTGTAATATTTTATATCGACTTCCCCTTACTATATGTCCCAGATAAGACATTTTTTGATGTTTAACAGTCTTTAGCAGTTCTTTGTCTTTGTTGACGCTCCTTAGTATTTCTTTATTAGTTTTCTTGCTGTCCAAGGTATCTTCAGCATTCGTCTATGAACCCACATTTCCCGTGCTTCAATTTTGTTCATGTTTGATACTTTTAGCGACCACACTTCTGAAGTATACAAAAGTACAGACCAAACATAACACTTAACCATTCTTTGCCTTAGTTCTAAACTGAGATGGTTATTGCAAAGAAATGACTTTATTTTCATAAAAGTAGTTTCAGTTATTGCTATTCTACGTTTTATTTCTATGTCGGGTTTTAGTTGGTCCGTTATCACAATTCCCAAATATGTCATTTTGTGAACTTTCTCAACTTGGACTCCGTTCAATTGAAGCTTTGCATCGGAATGTGGGTGACGACTAAACACTAAAAATTTGGTTTTGTTTGAGTTTATTTTAATGCCCATTTCCCCTACCTCGTGAATACGATCAAGCAGAATTTGAAGACCTTCAATATTATCTGATAGAATTACTGTATCGTCTGCATATCTAATGACATTAAGTAGTTTCCCGTTGATTTTTATTCCATATGGTTGTCTCTCAAGTGCATTTTTAAATAGTTGGTACGAGTAAACATTGAACAATGTTGGCGACAAAATGCAACCTTGTCTGGCTCCTCGCCGTATGGGGATGTCATCGGTGTAGTTATCTCCAATTTTTACGATAGCAGTTTGATTCCAGTAAAAATTTTTGAAGACACGAATATCCTTTATTAAATGCCTTTTCGAAGTCCACGAAACATGCAAATATATCTTTTCTTTGGTCACGGCATTCTTGTGATAGGATGTTTAGCGCAAAAAGTGCCTCCCTGGTTCCCATAGCATTTCTAAAACCAAATTGGGTATCTTCAAGATCTTCTTCGCATTTGCGTCTAATTCTGTTGTGAAGAAGTATTCTGAGGAAAATTTTAAGAGTGTGGCTCATTAGGCTAATTAATCGATATTCTGAGCATTTTCTCGCGTTTTTAAGGTATTGCAATAAAGATGGATTTGAGCCAATCTGCGGGAATCAATCCGGTGTTATATATTAAATTAAAAAGTCTTACTACTACTTTTATGTTATCATAAAGTTTCATATTACATCAGTTGATTTCCTATAACAGTATTAGTTGGACTTTTCGTCGATGTTCAGCTTACCGTGGCTGCTTATCCAAGTTATCTAATGTCAGATGTGAATAAGCCACAATTAAAGATAAAAATACGTTTATTGACGTTTCAATTTCCAATTCGGAAATCATTCTCAAAATACAAACAGTAAATTATAATAGTAATTAATTTACAATGCCACAAGAAAATAGCTTCAGAACAATGTCAGATGTGACTTTAACATTTCCGTTAAGACCAGGAGTCCTTCTCACTCCTGCTGTCACCGACTATATAGCTTCTTCAAATTTAAATGTTTTTAACTGTTTGTTCTTTGTCTAGTGTTGTGTAAATGTATTATTTAATGTTCACGAAATTCATAAACGTGCTAGATAGCCTATAATTTTGACGAAGTAAGTCTAAAATATTACATAATTTTTTTTCCTTTAATTCATCAACTTCGAGTTTTTTCATAATTAATTAATTTTCCTTTACTTGAAATAAACGTACTTGGGTAAGATTTAATAAAAGAATGTGTTCGATATCTGCCTTTTATTTGATTAAAAATCATTATATGATAGAACCCGAAGCACCTGCTCTAATGAAAAGGCATTGCAGGAAGAAAAAACTTGTTAACAAAGGTTTTATATATTTAAAAACAAGCACTTTTTTATTATTAAAGAAAGGCAACAACAAAATACCATAAGCAATCTAGAAACACTCACAAAAAGGGACTTAAAGATGACAACATTATCATATGATTGGTGGTATCATTGAAAAAGATAGGAAACAAGTATAACATCACAAAACATTCAAAATAATCAACACACTGATTTGTATTCTGTAGAAAACCAAATCCAATAGTACACAAGAAAGATGCAGAAACTGCCTCTACAAAATATCCGGTGAATACAACAATTTGTAAATGGCAGAAGCCTCAAGAATACTTAGTGTCAACATAAACAAGCATGAAATAATATTCATTAAAAACAATAACTTTGACAGAACCCGGATATGCAGACATGCCTGGGATAACGAGCACTAAGTATAATGAAAAAATGTATTACTAGTCATGAAAGAAACATACTTAAAAAATATAAAAGTCAAAGAAGCAGGTCCCATCCCACTTAATGAAGAAAAATCTGTAGCAAATTCATCAGCAGAATGTAGCATACCATCGTTGCTTATCCTAAAAAACAAGTCAACAACAAGAACATACAAATAATAGCGGAGTAATAGGAAGCGGAGATATCGCCTAAAACGCACACACAGTATACAGTGTCTAAAAGCCAAATGGAATACATTCATTATTTAGGTTACTGTACATATTTATAAAAAATCCCGAAACACGTCAAATTTAAATTATAACTTCTTTATAACATTCTTAAACGTGAAAATGCAACCCCTACCTTCAACCCCCTTAGAATGACAGGTACAACCCCCAATTTTTAAAATAGGAAGTACATGCTTGTGATATATCGTTTGAAAGGTCTTTTCAGTCTCCATTCAAAAATGTTGTCGCTTACAAGTTTATTAAGATTAATTAAGATAAAATAAATTAAAATCATGTGGTTACCGAAATTCGCTAAAATATACTCAAAACTTATTTCCCGTTTAGGTCTTGATAATGAGAAACTGGACAAAAACCATAGCAATGTGGTTTTTAGAAGGTAACCATTAAAAAACTTTAAAGAATTTTTGTGGCAACGTTATTTTAACACGCATTAGTAAATTCAATTCTGAAAAATGGTTAGATTAACAAAAATGCATAAAATAACAGCTTTACAAATGATTGGTTACGGAGATAACACCTGAACACAACAGAAAGTAACTCGCCTATTTCATGAGAATTTTCCTAATTTACCGCCTATATTCCAAGAAACAATAAGTAAAATAGAGAAGCAGTTTCGCGAGTTTGGTCATGTAAGGCAGATAAAAAAAGCAGCTACTGTAATACAACTGGGGGTCTCCGCTGTCACCAGTGTAATAATCAGAGGCGACTCCGCTGTCACCACTGTAAATTAATAGGAATGGGAGCGTTATGTGAAGTTATGGAAAACGCTGTCACCAAATGTAATACACAATAGATCCTCAAGGGATGCTAACCCTGCGAGCGGCTGCAAGGAATACTGGTCACACTGGTCTGGAGGGCTGGCTCGTCTTCGTGGATTTACGAGAAGATAAGGGATTTCGGGATAGGGGTAAGGACTCCTAGGTCTCAGGTCCTGTAAAGAGCAGAGGTTATGGGCTTACTTTTGAAGCCGGAGATATGCATACGCAGAATCTCGTGTTCTCCTAATCTCTAGTGAGTCGGACGAAAGGAACATTAAAAAACCAATTTAGAGTCAACAATATATTGAATCTACCCTGAAGTTACAAATACAATCGTTAACACGTTATTCTGCGCGTCGGGAGACGATGAAGCAAGATAGTGAAGAGTTGACAATTGTACTAATATAATTACTCAGGTTAGTATAAAGAAATCTGTTACCTTATGTGTGTATTAGGGCTTTCAACCACGACACGTTCAGTCCTCTGGAACTCGGTCAGTTGAGGGTCTCCTCCTGTGTTACGAACTTACGAGCTGCCACAATAACCGGACTACACGCGATACTAGGCCGGATGATAAGCGTCCCCCGGAGAATTACCGACTGCTTGTACTGGACGGTCCCGGAGGCAATTACTGCCTTGGGCAGGCACAGCTGCCCCGCTACTACGGACCGCTTCCGCCGTATTACTACCACTGACTTCTATTACTGACTGCCTGTACTGATCGCGTACTGGACGCTATCGCGTCCAGCCACGGTGCCCAGCTATCACTGACTGCCCATTACCAACTACTTGGTACCCGACGCTACCGCGTCGACCCGGCGCGGCGCCTGGCAATACTGCCTGAACGGGCGGTCACGGTGCCCCCGCTATCACTGACTACTTGGCCTCCTTAGTTCGGTTTTTATCAAATGGTGTCCTCATTGACCGGTTGTAGTCCAAGGTTACGTTTTCGCTGAATTGTAGGTCCTATATTGCATTACAATAACAGTTTCTGTTTGACGTGCTTTTCTACGTTTAAACAATTATCAAACAATGCAATAACTAGGTCAATTTCTTTGTGTGATTTAAAATGCAAATTTTACTGTAATAATTATCCCTTATTTGATTTGGAATATATAATAATTTTCTCGAATAATTATTATCTTTTCTATGCTACTTAGTCCTTTATTTCAACTTCTCACTCACTTGCTACGCTCACATTACACTACCAATGCCCTGAGTGATGAACTCAAATTAGATGTGTTGCTTGAGTTTCAGAAAAATCCACATACATCGAGTCGATAGGCATCCACTACATTCCATACATCGATAGTAAACATATTAAAAGAAAATAAATTGCATTCCTATAAGATGATACCTAGTCAGGAGCTCATAGACGACGATCTTGATCACGGAAAATCCTCACTGGATGAGAGAAGAACACACTCAATACCCTTAAAAGGTTAATGTTTGGGTAGGGATTGTAGAAAACAATATCATTGGTCTCTTTTTCATTGAGGGCGAATTGAATGGCAACAAATATTTAGCACTACTTCAGAATGATGGCATTCCAACGTTGGAAAATTTATATTCTGATTTAGGAAATCCTCAAGTTCCAGCGAAAACGATATGGTTTCAGTAGAATGGAGCACCACCACATTACCAACTTGATGTCCGGCAGTACCTTGATACAATATTTCGCAATCGGTGGATAGGGAGGCGAGGATCGATTGAATGGCCAGCGCGATCACCTGATCTTACATTATTAGATTTCTTTTTATGGGGATATGTGAAGAGCCATGTGTACAAAACTAAACCTTCTGATTTAAATGAGTTAAAATAACGAATAACGCTTGCGATTAGGTCGATCACGCCTGTTATGTTAAATAATGTAAGAAGACAGTTTTGTTTGAGATTAGGATGTTGCCAAGACGTTCGCGGTGAACATTTTGAATGTATTGTAGCGAATTTCGGTAACCACATGATTTTAATTTATTTTATCTTAATTAATCTTAATCAACTTGAAAGCGAGAAAGCATTTTTGGATGGAGAATAAAAAGACCTTTTAAACGATAAATCACAAACCTATACTTCCTATTTTAAAAATACGGGGTTGTACCCGTCATTCTAAGGGGGTTGAAGGTAGGGGTTGCATTTTCACGTTAAAGAATGTCAAGTTTTAATTTAAATTTGACGTGTTATGGATTTTTTTATAAATATGTACAGTAACCTAAATAATGAATTTATTCCATTTGGCTTTTACACACTATATATGGAACACATAATACACAATCATTCAATCAATTTTACACAACCGACGTTACGTAACCACGTCTACGATATACACTACATATAACACAAAAACAAAACAGTCAGAATTTCATATTCCGAGGACACATATGTCAATGTTAAAGGACATAAACTATTTCCGGAGTGGAAACCGAAACGTCAAATTTTAGTTAGTTAAAAAAATGTAATTTGAATTACAGTCAAGTGTGGCTTACTCGCATATACTTAAATATACTATTTAAATTAAACATGCAAAAAAACAGTTTCATTTTTATATTAATATAAAGTATATAGTTCTATTTTTAATAATTATAATAACTTTATTCTAATCTAAACAATATCACTAATTTTTGGAGCAAATTATTTTTTATTCTATGAACATTAGGGTAATAGTTAACTTTGTGGTTAAATTTGCAGAGATTTGCAGTCAAAGGCACACAGACGTATATCTTAAATTCACAAATAATGCGAAATTATTTGCAGCTGCTTTCATTATTTATTGCATATTATTAATTTTTTAAGTTGGTAGTTTTTCTTGCGATGTTGTAGGAGTTTCTTTGAATTATTAATCTGAATTTATGCATTACAATATAGTTTATGGGATTTTGAGGATATGCAATCAATTGGATCAATTGGCATAAAATTCAATATCCATTGGCGTCGCCCACAAATATTTTTCGTATACATAATTCGTATATAATCAATGATAAAGATTATTTATATCATTTCGTAATGTGTTTCTCTGGTTTTATGAAGTTTAAAATATCTTTAAATATTTCTCTGCTTACCAATAAATTGGAACGTCGGAACATAAACTATTAAATAACTAATATAAAACACTGTAAAAAAAATCCTTAATTTGACAGATTTGGTCAAAATGTGACAGAGACTTTGGAGTGGTTGAAAAACAAAAACGATATATTAAAGGAATTGTTTTGCCAAACGACCGGGTTAAAGTTATTTCCAGTTATAAAAAGAATAATAAATTTAAAGTATTTAAAATGACCTCTGAAAATTTTAAGTGTACTGAAAAACTAAGAAAGTTACTTACAATCCGAAAAAGGGGAGCAAAATATAAAAATATAATGGCTTAAAATACAGCGGCTAATGTTCAAAGCAGAAGCCCTTTAACATTTATTTTAAATATTCCAATACCGAAGTGTATTATTTAATTTCGTAACGTTTTAAAAAACAGGAACAGGCGTCTTTCAGATAAAAAGAGAAGAATTCTACTTGAAAATCCTCTATCCTGCTGGAATACCCATAGAGTAATTAAAATATAAAGACCTACAGTCTTTTTCCTTACATTCCGCCATTTTATCATGAATTCTACACAAACCTGATGACGAAAGTGGAGACAACAGATAATGAAATATATTGGATCGGAAACAGATTAATTGGTGACCTAAGTAAAAGTTTTATGTTTTTTTTTGTACAAGCTAAATATTTGACATAGTGGTTGAATAAATTCAAATATACTTAGAAGTTCGAATTATTTTTAATTCCCTGTATCCGAGTCTTCTTAATCGACGATAATAAATTAAAATGTTGAAGTCGTGTTGAAAAATAGAAGAGTAGAATGAAACGATCGTATAAGCCGAATGACAATAAATATAATAGTAAGAAGAGTAAAACGGTTCCCCAATAGGAAGACGATCTTTAAAAAGACCACGAAAACGATGGAATGACAACTAACCCAGGGAAATAAGCATTTTTTCGTGACACCCGTTCGGCCAGGCAACCGACATTTGTTTTGAGTAGTATGGATTTCTATAACAAGAACCTCTTTCCTGCAGTCGACTTCTTGGACTTTATTATTTATTAACAAATTAAGGCCAAAAAGCCGTAAATTTTTGCTTTTTTTCGGCTATTAGCAAAAAGTAAAGCGTTTGAAACAAATTTAATAATTGTGTTCAGTATGTAAGGTCCATACTATTCAAAACAACTGTCATTTGCCTGGCCGGTTCAGTGTCACAAACAGGGTACTTTTTTTGCTTATTTTCCTGATCGAACCTTACTGGAGGCACATTGAAAAACAGACAACGTCGAGTCTACATAAAAAAAAGAAGAAGATCTTTTATGACGATGGCCTAAGTTCGATCCCTATCTAGCACCAGCAAAAACATCTAGATCTAAAAGGTTATAGGTCCTCCATAAAAAGAGCATCTTGGGTAAAATTGGAAGTAATATTTGACGTTCTGAAGCACTGATAGCTTGACAGTAACCTATTATGCTCCAAAACTGCAATAACGTTATAAAAGGGATACTATTATTATTTTTATAATGCAATGTAAAACTGATACATCTTTTATTGTTCGCCAATTTATCTGCCAATATTTTCCAACAGTATAACTAAATGATTAGTTTAATTAAGACAATTGGTTTAGGATAGATTTACAAAAAATGACAGATAGGGTAAACCTCACTAAAAAACCAAAATGCATATATAGTTTAAAAGAAGAAGAGTCAAACACACTGACATTATATTGGCCACAGATTATAAGACAAGAAGATCGCCAACCTTAATGTTAAAAATTGCCGATACGATTTACAGCGCCCTCTACGGTAGAATTCTACACTAAATGCTAATAACTTTGTAACTTACCTTAACGAAGGCCAAAAAAAAGAAGACAGAAATCTGTTAGTGAGAAGCGGGAAATTCAAATTTATATGACGCGGGAAATTCAAAATTATTGTAGGAATTCTCTATAATTTAAAGGGACACTGTCAAGATAAATTGTAAAAATAAAAATATATCCGTCTGAACGTTTCAATCTATCATATTTTTAACAATACAAGTGTGTTGGTCGTGTTTGAAGTTAAATTCGTTAAAAATTGTTTAGAAATGAAATAAACCGAAACGTTCGGATGCAAAGGATTTTATTTTTACCACCATCTTGAACAAGTCCTATTAAATTATAGGAATTAAAATTTAATGGTTATAAAACAAACCATTATTGCTGTAATTCATTTCACACATTTGCATAACATAATTTTAACAATGAGTAAATAAATCATAAAAATTCTATTTTGCAAATGTGAAGTTCATAGTTCATATGACAAAAGAAAGATAGAATAAGGTTGAATCTCACTCAAGCTAGGAAAAAAATAAAAATGTTCTATATAGTCCAAGTGTTTTATTTATGGTGGTGGTGGAGATATAAAAACATAAAATACAAATAACAATGTCCAAAGAAAAATAACAATTTTAACTATAGAAATACAAACGTGAAAATATCAAAATATATCTGACTCATTAGTAACATACACAATATCATTATTGAAAAGAATATACATAGGTTATTGAAGAAGAATTATACATACATTTATATTTGCATAGGATGACACATATATTATATCGTCTTTGGATTTGGATCACAACACAGATTATAAGACAAGAATCACATTTATCACAATAAAAACGAGATTTGAATATTCAACAATCCGTTGGATGACATGCGGATGACAGATGACACTGTTTGTGTTTTTTAAAAATTACAGGTCACCATCAATCATTACCTGGAGTGACATCTGTGCTAGAAAATATTACTAAAAACGTTGTCGTTGACAAGACTATTCAAGTTAACCCCCCTGATATTGGCGCTTCACCATCCCGTCAGAATTATCTTATTTTTTATCAAATAAATGTAAGATTATGAGAGAGTAATAAAATAGTAGTAATATTAAAAATGCTACAAACTTTCTCAGTACAGCGGAAAGTAAGTCAAAGCTTTAATCTCTAATCAAAAGAGTAGTAAATTCGTGAAATATACTGTAAGTTACAGTTCGCATCTCTCCGATTTCAATTCTAGTTATGTAATTTATAGGCTGTCTTTCTATTACAATCTGATCAATTTTTCTGGCACTTCTTAGTAGATTGCCTCTTAGAACCATTGCTCTTTATCTACAGTTATGCTTATCCTTTTTTGAATATCATTTTAAAATTTATGTTTGCTATATTTTGATAATGTTATTTCAATAAAATGCTATTACCGTTTTATAAAGAAAAATATAGAAGACCGAACAAAAAATTGTCTAAGAGTTTAAAGAAATAAACTACTTTCAATACTGCTATTTTAAAATATGTTTATAAAAATGTATGCAAATATATCAAAAATCAAAAAACTTGGACTGATTTGGCCTCCTTCTACCGACACCTCTGGGGTTACAAAGACAGCAAGATTTAATCCTATTTTATAGTCGTGCAGTATGATTCTGAGAAGTTTGAAAAGCTTGTCTTCGGGTCAGATATAAATAACTGATCCTTCGAACGGCGTATGTTTCTGTTCAACTACAATAATGATTATTTTTATATGAAGTCCGCATTGGATATTTTATTGATATTCATTCGGAAGGTACTATAAACTAGGCTATGAATAGACCTCTTGTCGCATATGCTTTATACAATGATATGAGTCGCATTTGTAGATATTTCCCATCAAAGATTTATCAATTGACATTCAAGTCTTGGACTATTAAGATGATATTTGATGTATACTTAGTACTTATGGTATATCTGTGGCAAAAATATGTTATAACTTCTAAGGATCTTTTCTGTATTAAATGATTGATTACATTTTAACGCTATATTGAAATAACATAATTACCGAATACAATTTGGTTGAAAAATAAAACATGTTAATATTAACTAACTGTACCAAAAAAATAAATCTCAGTCTAATATGATTATCTATAGGCCTATAATATTAATGGGATCATAAGTTACTTAATAGTGTACAGGATTCCCCAAATTGGTATGTTTTTCAGAGTATACCAAAAACTAGAGGATATAGAGAAAACTTAGTTAAGAAATCATGACTTCTTTTTTCGTTAAAGTAACGATTCTCCAATCAAATCATCAATATCTCACCACATTAGCGAGATACAGAGTGATGATTAAAAAATATCGAAAACGACTGGGTTATACATCATTTTGATTAACTCTTAACTTGGAAAAACAAGTTCTGTTGAATTGGTAGTCAATTAATACATTTTCATCAATAAACTTTTTTTTAAGAAATTTTGACTTTGATTTGTAAGTGAGTACCACAATGCATAAAGCTAAGAAACCATAAACCAATATGTGTGTATTAAAGTAAACATTACCAAGTTAAGTACTGGTTTTTTAAATAATAAATTTGGTGGAAAATGAGATAACACTAGGGATGTACTGATTTAGTTCATTAACAACAATAATTTACCATGATACGAGCTCGTATGAAAATCGTAAAAACATTTTTTTCAGAATAAAACTAATACCTACTGTCACATTTTGTATATTTTATATGTTTTTGAATATTTACTTACACATTTACGGCATCAGCCCTTTGTGGAAAATGTGAAAAATGTCCGAAATTATTAAATCTTTTATCATGTTCTGGCCGGAGTTTGAACATGGTTTTGCACATTCTTATTTTTTAACAACAATATCATAATTTGAAGGTCTTTTAAGTTTTTTATATTTACTGAGAAAGCTGCCAATTACAAAAAAACGAAATTGCTTTAAAGTGTTTGTTCTTTTATCTGGGTTAAGCAATATAATTTTAGTCTTTTATATATAATACAAATGTTATTTAACACAAAATCCAAGATTTATAAAAATATTGATATATAGGATCTGTCGGTTTTAAATGACGTTCTGTATGATGAGGTAATGCAAACAGCCTTAAATCACACAAAAATCAAAGTTGAGTTAGATATGCCAATGCAGTGTTCTGTTGTTGTCAAAGTGGTTTATTTTATCTGAGTCAAGCAAAAAAAATATTGCAAATGGTAAAAGCATGTTAAAAGTTACCTTTACATGCAAAACAACTTATTTCCACTATTCTGGTCCATGCTCTAGCTTATTTCTAACCAGCCAATAGGAACTGTGCAACTCCCACTCTGCTGACACAGTAAGTCTTACAAATTTGAGGTTATGTGAGGGTTTATTGTAAAAGTATTTAAAAACAATTAGTAATTACTTTATTATTTAAAGGATAATGGATGGATCAGATGGAAGTGTAAGGCGTTGGTGAAGGAAATGAAGAGACTAGAAAGAAAAGAGTTACAGGAGGAAAAAATAAAAGTGAACGAATTACCAGGTATGTAGCTCCTAAAAGAGAACTAGTTTTTTTACCGTTTAAGCACAAAAATAAAAGTTTCACGTGCGTAAAAATAAGACCTATTTACATCGACGCTTTCAAAGGAGTGTTTTATTAAGTTCCAGACACGAAAAGACAAGACAATGTAATTGTCAGTCCGATTTATACAACACAAATCAAAAACATAGACCTAATTCGGTAAACAAAAACAAAATAAAAAAACCTGGACCTGAGCGAAAGTACTCAATACAATACTTGTTTCCAACTGTCTCGTGATAAAACTTGTGTAAATTAAAAGCTATTTCACACTGTTTTTGATCTTGGAGAAACTAAAATAAAAACATAGCCAAAAAAGTGCATTTTTGGTTTGCTGTTGAAAAGAAACGGAGAGATAACTCTACCGTTAATAAGAACTATATGAAGAACAAAAGTGTTGAGAGTATATAAAATAGCTTAGAGGAACCTTATAAGTAAATGTTCAAATTGGGTTCCATTGCTGTTTAAATAATAATACAGCCTATTTTCAAATTCTGCACAAACTTTGGAAATGTTCTTCTAGTACTAGCGCGACATGCTTGCGTAATTCTTTCTCGCAATTTTCCAAGGTTAAGTCTGGTGACCTCGGTGACCACTCCATAGGACCTCTTTTCCCAATTCATTTGTTCGGATAATTCGTATCAGTATTAGTAACCAGTGCCTACCTTGAGCTGCATAATGAGGAGGTGCTCTAGCTTGTTGGAAGTGCAGCCAATCTTCGTCTAGAGCTAGGTTGCCTTGATCGCCTCTTTGGTTTTCTAATTCATGCACAAATAAAGGTTCGATGGTGTTTTCCAGCATATCGGGATAAATGTTACCACTTAAATTGCCTGGTGGGACAAGGGGTCCATTATAGCTTCGACTAATATTTCTGCCCAAACATTCAGTTTTTCAGGATATTGTTTGTGACCTTTTCAGAATCGATGCGGTTTCGCATCACCCCAGTACTGACAGTTTTGTTTATTTACATTACCATTCAGCATAAAAGTACATTCATTAGTGAAACAAATCTTTTTTAACATTCTCGGTTCAACATATCTCAATTCGTCGGCCTAGTATCATCGCCTATTATTACCGCCTTGATCTTGAAGAATTTGTGTTTTGTACGGGTGAAACTTTTGTAATTTTAACACCTTTCTAACCGACTCAAGTAAAAGTTCTGTCATCGCAGATTAGCAGATATTCTTAGGGCATCTTTTTGTCAACTAAATCGCGGACTTACGCGTATCTTATTTTTTTGTCCGGATGTCTTTCATGAAATATTTGAGCAGTTCGTAAATAACACACTGGTGCTGGGAGCCAAATATAAAAATGATCTCCACGCGTTCAGGTATACTCTAAACCATCGTTACAACTACAGCTGAATGACAGTATCGATCGTGCAAATGATGAAAACTAATGACATTTAAAATTTTTAAATAAACTAAAAATTATTCAATCTGGCAGAACTTAGAGAACATATTTTTTCAACTTGTTTTGCAAAAGCGGTAAATTAGGTTTTAATTAAATAAAAAAAATTCCAACGGGCACTTATTATTAAAAATAATAGACCGGGAGATACCATTACAAATACAAAATTCATAGTAAGCCGGCTGATATTAACACCCTGTATAATTAATAAACAATAATTATACAGGGTCATCAACAGAATCAACAAAAACCTCATTAAATTTTCCATTTAAGCCAAAGTTTCACAATTATTACTTCACCCTGAATAATTACTATTTATACCATTGGATATCATTTTTTATAGTCTTTTCAATAATATATCACAAGTAGGGGTTTGCAAGTTAAGCTTTTTTGATTGTGGTGGGTGGGTCCTAGGGGGTTGATGTGTATGAGTTCTCTTTAATGTTATTTTAGTTCCTCCTTACTATCCTCAAAGTGGTGTCAAGTATTTTTTGATATCAGCCTTTTTTTGTCAGATATAGCTCATTGTATGTTTTAAAATTGACACACTGTATATAACCCAACTTACTTTCACCTCTTGCTTCAATATATATTTTTTTTCATACTGACGATGTGGTTTTACGTAAAATGCATTTTGTTATGTTTTATAATTTTAAATTTTTCTTATTTTATTTCCTTATTTTATTGGTTAACATGTTACCTCGCAAGAGTAATTGTGACAGGTGACAAAGATGGTACAGGTTTTGTTTTAGTTTCCGTGCTAACATTATCAAAGTTTACTATTAGCAGTCTACTACTAGCTCCATTGCATGTAAGTAATGTTTCCAAATACATCTTCCACCTTTGTCTCTCTGTTGTTTTTAGTCGTTCTACTCAGCCTGATATTATTTTTTGGCTGCGGTTTCTTGCTTTTTTAATGACAGGTTCTAGGTCTATGACCCAGACAGGTTGCGGGCCTATTTTTTGCCCTACTCTGGCAACTAGGTTCGTTTTTTATTACCTTCAATGTCAGTATACACCCAGAGTAAACTTACTTTATTACTTTTTCCTATCCTAATCAGACTCTAAAGACAGTTCCAAACTAACTTAATTCGATTTGACTCCATTGCCTCTAATGTGACCTGGCTATCTGATAAAATTTTGATAGATTTGTACCTGCAGTTAGTTCCCCTTTATAAGTTCTGGCAGGCTTATTTCTATAGCTTGTTTCTTCTTGGAGGATGGTAAAGTGGTTACTCGATGCTTTCTAACGTGTATATGTGTGATGTGGATGTGTGTGTAAAATAAAATTATAAATTATACTATCCCGTATACGAGGAATAAAACAGATAAAAATATAATTTCGTATGATATGCTACACAGTATTTATTTTAATCAAAACTAAATAGAAGTAGATCTTAAAAATAGTTGAATTACAGAAATCGTTGATGTTATAGCAGTTTGTTTATATTTCTAGAAAATTTTCCAAAAGAAAACAAATAAATTTTGTAGTCACATTTAGGAACATTGTATCACCCTGTATTAACGAAACTAGGTCGTTCAACATTTGTCAAGTGTTCTAAATGTTAAGTATCGGAAAACAATTGCAGTTTCAAAACGAACCACGACTAACAACCCTCTCTTGTCTCTTGTCTTTCATTCTTCATCTCCCGTCGCGCAAACCATCAGAGGTGCTCAAATCTATAAATAAAAAGAGCGAAAATGAGCGCCTGCAGAGTTCAGATCGATTGAATAATTCAATGTAAATTATTTTTCAATACAATAAATCTTTTGTCATTGAGTTCGGATTGTTTAGGTACAGAACAATAATTAATTGTTAAAAATTAATGATGAATGATGACTATTGGATTTGAGAACGTTAAAAAGATTCTGGCAAGGGTCACGAATTTGTTAATTACTGCTGATTAGGATCTGTGCGCATTAGTTTTGTCAGGAATAAAAAAGGGAAATGGAATTCCGATCTACCATTGGCGGAGGTGACATCCCAAGTAAAAAAATTATAATAATGCCTACTTGTTGATGGTAGGGAAACTATAAAGCTAGAGTAAGAAAATCACAATAATACCGTAATGTAAATAAATATATAACAGGCTCTCTACGCGAGTATTATATCATACTTTTAAACATAGAATACCACAATTTCGGTAGTCAGATGGGAGGTAGTACTGAATATCTTCAGATTACGACACTACTGTAGTAATATTTACTCTCTCTCTCTCTTCAATCCTGACCCCCCAGGGGGATTGTAGTGGTCGACGTGATGTCGTGTATTGTCCGTCTCCAGAGATCTCTGTCTCTGGTCATTTCTTTTAATTCATGCATAGGTCTTTGGCATATTCCTGTAATTTGATCTATCCGTCTTGTTGGGGATCTTTCTCGTGATCTTCGGCCTTCTACCTTTCCTTGTATTATGAGTCTTTCCATGTTTTCTGTGTTTGCTCTCATAACATGCCCAAAATATTTTAATTGTTGGAGATGGACTTTACTAGAGAGTCGTTGGCTAACTTTTAGCTCTCTTAAAATTGAATTATTTGTTCTACGGTTCTCCAAGGAATTCGTAACATTCGTCTCCATCAGAACATTTCAGTGGCGTCTATCTTTCTTCTCTCCGATTGTCTCAGAGTCCAAGATTCACATCCGTAGGTCAGTATTGAGAATATTAAGCAGTTGATCAACCTCATCATCAGATGAGGTTGAGTATTTACTATTATTGTAGATATTTGCATATTGTTCCAATATACCTATAAGGTTAATAAACAGATTTGTCACTAACATCGATAAAGCAAACAAACAATATCATTAAAATCTTGAGCTATTAAAAAATTTCTTACAACTGTTGCATTATATCTAACTCCTACATTACAGTGTTATATGTAATGTATGAGGAGTGTTCGTCTAGAGTCTTTATTGAATACTTTTTTTGAATCATAAAACTTAAATTAATTGAAGGGGTCTGGATTGGCCAAGACAATTGCTTATAGTCATTAGAACTTCTTATTAATTTAATCATAAAAAATGGAAGACCTGTGTTATTTTGTATGGTAATTTTCAATAAAAAATCCATCCATGGCAAATTACACCTTATTTGAAGATGTGTTTTAAGTCGCTTTTACATCCTCACCATAAGATTTTTACACCCACACAAAATTGTCTTCAATAAAGGAGCTAGCATGATATTTAATAATTACGTCAGTGAAACGTTAAAAAAACTATTAAAAGTTGCCTTTGATCAACTAACAATACATTTTTTTAATTAAATTTTATTGTCTTTTATATATTTTTGATATTTTGAATTAAAGTTATTAATTTAAAATCTAGAATCGAGGTTTAACTTTTATTGCGCCTATGTGACAAAATTAAAGATGCAAGGAATACACCAAAGAGTTATTTAAAGTAGAACAAACACACAATAAGCGTGAACCTAATAGTCATCAATGACCAGATATCACAATGGAAGAAATCGATAGGAAAGCAGTAGGATCCGACGAAATTTCAACAAAATCTGTAAACTTAATTTAGACGAAAAACCTTGAGATATTTGTACTTGTAACTTGTACTTTTATTAATATCAAGTTAAACATCGTTTAATGTTTTTGTCTGGATGAAAACCTGTTTTAAATTAATTGTTATCGACAAATGTTGACATAAATTGTACCAGTTCACTCTTAAAATGTAAATGAAACCTTATCTTAGTATTTCTGTAAGTGATCATAAATATCATTATAGAAAGCCGTAACACAACAACTCATCGAACAGCTAAGTAAAGTACAATCAAAAGCTCGATTTTTCACTCTCAAAAAGCAATAACGACCAGAAAATAATCTTGTAGGCCCATTAAAATTCAAATTTATTTTCCCTCGAAGTACTAACAAATGTAGAAAATTAATTAAAATTAACGCAAATGGATCGAGAACACGTTGGACCATAGAGATAAAATTAATTTCTTTAAACCAATTCTGTTTATCTAAGGTATTAAAATGACATCGTTAGAACGCCACGCCCGTGAAATACCTCCCACATTTAATGTGGCTTTATACTCCTCAATCTTACACCATTAACAATGGAGCCACGGGATACCCCATACAAAATACATAAATACACTGAATTCATTATATATACATATATCTCTTGCAGTCGGACGATGATTTTGATTCCGTGTCAAGTGTGTTGGCTTCGAAGAACTTGCTGTTATCTCGCTGACCGGCTGGATAGCATCTTAACGAGCTAATCAATAGATCACGGCTGGTCCTGCTATCATTTATCATTTCTTTTTCAAAGTATTTGTAACAAGTACCTGATTTTTGAAAGAGTGTCACAGGTGACTACTAAATTTATTGATGGTTGTTAGTTTAGTGGATATGATTTAATTTAGTAGTAAAAAATAATTAGGGTAAACTACCTAATAATTGACACTCTCAGGAGATTGTATTAATAAAATTACCTCTAAATAATCAAGTGCTTTCCATATAATCGATATTTATTTTTTATCAATATTTATCACTTTCGGGCCACTTAATTGAATATATTGTTATCATATTTTTAGTTAGATTGCTATGGTTAAATTTTATTTAATTTGATTGAAAATCGAAGTTTTTTAATTATTGGCACTCGTATGCTATTAATAGGCATCACATATTTTCCAATTATTGGCACCAATTATTTTGTGGAAGATACATAGGTACCTAGGTACCTACCTAGGTAATTTTAAACGATCACCTACACAATTAAAACAACACAAATCAAAATAAAAAAAATATATTTTAAGTAAGTTAAATTATATTAGTAAGCATTCAGTTAGTTACAAAATATAAAATCTTTTTAAATTACCAAACTAAAAATACCAGGAAAAGACAGCTCAAAACACAAAAATGGTGTAGTAATAATTGTATCGAAGGAAACAGATAAAGCTGTAAAAAACGTCGTCCTATTCTCAGACAGGATACTGATGATACAAATACAATCAAAAACAATCAATGTGAACATATTACAAGTATATGCACCCACTCAGGACTATGAACAAGAAGAAATTGAAAAATTCTATCATGATTTTGAAAAAGTATTAGCACCTACAAAGAAACACGATCTAAATATTATCACGGGAGATTTTAATGCACAGATTGGTAAAGGTGAACAGGAAAATATGGACTGGGAATACGAAATGAATGAAAAGATAATATGTTGGCATCTTTTTGCGTAGAAAGCAATTAGTAATAACAAACACAATTTTCAAACTTCCAAAACGTCGTCTTTACACCTGGAAATCACTAGCAAAACGAGTTGTTTGCAACTAAATAGACTGTCTTAACTTTAAGCTATTGGGTATTTTATTGTCTCGTAATCATCTTAGGATGATCTTGTATCGTCAAAATCTTAAAAGGAGTGAGACAGGGGTGCATAATTTCACCACTGATATTCAATCTGTACTCGGAGCACATTTTTAAAGAGGCTCTAAAAGATATTGATAAAGGCATCTTAATAAATGGAGTCAAGCTCAATAGCCTGCGGTATGCAGATGATACAATGGTGTTTTCCAATACCATAGAAGGGCTGCAAAACTTAATGAACAGAATAACGGAAACAAGTAAAATATATGGACTGGATATAAACACCAGCAACACCAAGCTAATGATCATCAGCAAGGAAAACATAATTGGAGCAAATCTGTATGTGAACCAAATTAAAATTGAACGTCTCTCAGAATACAGCTACTTGGGAACTATAATCAATGGGTCGTGGGACAATACCCAAGAGATTAAATGTCGCATTGAAAAGGCAAAAAGTGCATTCTTGACTATGGGCTCTGTGTTCAAGAGCCATGACCTCACCCTAGAAACAAAAATAATTCTCCTTAAATGTTACGTGTACTCAGTGCATCTGTATGGAGTAGAAATGTGGACATTGAAGGCAAAAACTATCAAAACTTCAGGCTTTTGAGCTATGATTATACAAAAGGATCCTGAAGATACCATGGACAAACAAAGTCACCAATGAAGAAGTTCAGTTGCACCTGAACGAGTTGTTCGTAACTAAATAGACTTCATGTGTATAAATAAGATATATAGAAATTCAGTATTAGCAGTAAAACATATCTAGGCGCAGATGTACCAACAGATTACAATATTTTAGTAAAAAAAATAAGACTGAAATTAAAAAGAGTTGCAAGAACGAATAAGCAAACCGTTAAAATTGATAGAGAAAAGATGTTAAATAATACTGTAAAACAAGAAATAACTAGTATATTAAAACAAAAAATGAAGGTAACATCAAGCAAAGAGCAAAGTACTAAGGAAAACTGGACGAGAATTAAAGACATCTTAAAGACTGTTCAAGAAGCAAAATTGAGTGCGCTAAAAGCAAGAAAAAACAAGGGTGGATGACAGAAGAAATACTGAGACTTATGGATCAAAGAAGAAAACTCAGAAATAAAGATAAAACGAATACAAGAGGATCCACGCAATATTCAGGCAGAAGATAAGACACGCGAAAATACAATTTCATAGTAAAGAATGTAATGAAATTAAACAATATGAAAAGACACACGATAAATTTCATCTGCACAAGAAATTAAAAGAGATCGCTGGAAACAAACAGAAACAAATATCCCGAAGTTTAGAAGACAGAAACGGACACAGAATATTAGACATCAATGAACAGTTAACATAATGCAAAAACGACATTTTTGAATTAATTGAAGAGGAGATAGTAGAACACTATACACCGATTGCTGTATCAGGTACATCTATAACAGAAAGTTTGGTTACACGTTCAATACAAACGGTAAAAAATGGAAAAGCACTTGGTCCCGATGAAGTAAGTGCTGAAATACTAAAGTTTTTGGGAGAAAATGGAATTAAAGCTCTGTGTAATCTCTTTAACAGAATTTATGACACTGGGATATTACCAACTGATTGGTTAAAGTTGACATTTGTCACAATACCTAAGAAACATCGTCCAAAGACAAGCGATGATTATCGGACAATAAGTCTAATGAGTCACGTTTTGAAGATCTTCCTACGAGTAATACACAACAGAATTTACATGCTGTTAGAGGACAGAATTATCAATACTTAATTTGGGTTTAGGAGTGGCTTGGTTACAAGAGAAGCCTTGTTTAGTATACAGGTGCTAGTACAGACATGCTATAAATGATATAAATCAAAATGTGCAATCGATTTTGAAAAGGCTTTTGACAAAGTCCGACGTAACAAAATGCTAGAAATATTGGAAACAGCTGAATTGGACGCTAAAGATCTACGAATAATTACAAATCTATACTGGCATCAAGTGGCAAGAATAAAGGTTGAACAAGAACTGTCGGATGAAATAAATATAAAAAGAGGAGTGACAAGGCTGTATATTGTCGCCTTTATTTTTTAACTTATATTCGGAGGAAATATTTAAAGAAGTCTTAATGGAGACAACCGAAGGTATTATTGTGAATGGAGTAACCATCAACCATATTAGATATGCCGACGATACCTTAGTGCTTGCTAATTGCGGAGAAGACCTTTAAAATCTAATGAACAAAATAAATAGATTAAAACTCAACGTTAAGAAAACTAAATATATGATAGCTAACAAACAAAATTATCTATAGGATGACGGTATAAAAGTCAGAGATCCCACACAGAACAGAGTAGAGAAACTCGTGTATCTCGTCAGTAATATCAATGAGAGCTGGGAACCAACCGCAGAAATTAAAAGCCGAATAGAACAAACCCGAGCTGTCTTTGTAAAAATGAAAAACGTACTTTGCAGTCACGATCTTAGCATTGACCGTAGAGTTCAAATGACATCTTGCTACATCTTTCCTGTCCTGCTGTATGGAGTGGAAGCGTGAACTCTAACTGAGACTTTCCTTAAACGCTTGACAGCCTTTGAGATGTGGGTATACAGACGACTACTGAAAATAAGCTGGGTCGACAGAGTTAGAAATGAGGAGGTCCTTGGACGGCTGAAACAAACAACACAACTGGTCAATATAATAAAGAAACGCAAGCTGGAATACTTCGGTCACATTATGAGACACCCTGAAAAATATGATCTTTCAGGGAGAGATCCAAGGTAATCATGGTCCTGGTAAAAGAAGAACATCATGGCTGAAAAATCTAAGGCAATGGAATGGAAAAACTACATCGTTATTTAGAGCTGCTGTAAATAAAGTCACGATAGCGAATATAGTAGCCAACATGATATCCAACGATCAATAACGGTCATGGAACTAGAAGAAAAAGAAACTAAAAATCAAAATGCTGTATTCTTTAAAACACAATTTAAATTCTGGTAAAAATCAACTAAAAATCATTTAAGTAAACAACTAAAGTAAAACAAATCTTATAATGTGTTTATATTCAGGTATTCTTGGGATTTTTCTTAGCAAAGCAAGTGCTACAAATAAATCTTTCTTTATATAATTTGTACTTAGTTAAGCAGCTAACATGATAAGTCCTAGTGCAGTTCTGACAGTTTATTCCTCTATTTGGCCTGTAAATATTGTGCGTACAAACAAAACATAGTCCTCGCGGAACAATCGTATTGTTTTCTGATAAAGATTGTGGTGACAGCCGTTCTGGACTTTCTTGAAAAAGATTTTTTATATAAGAGACTTTAGTTTTTAAATTTGGAGTAACACCTTTAATACTTGCGATCTGTGAAAATTTATTTCTTTGAATTTCGTAAGTCATGGTTATCGTTGCTAGTACCACAGCTTCTAGAAGGACTGCAACCAGATTTGGCATTGAGAATGCCAAACGTTTAATGAGGTGTGACAGACTTATTTAAAGAATGGTTGTGAACATCTTTACTATTTGCCTTGTTTTTTAACGTTTTTAGGGGTTTCTTCTTTTGAAATGTCTCTTTATTTTTCTTTATCTGTTGCATCTCTCTCTCTCTCTCTTCTTTGTTTATTCTTTGCTTTCAATTTCTTGTTTTCTGCTTTAAGTCTTTCCTTTTGTTTCAATTGCCTTTTATAAACCGTTGACGTAAGCACGAATGAAGTATTCTCAGTTTGTCGTTTATCCGTTCTCTCTGTGGTTTTCGGATAAATCAAAAATTTATTAATTAATAGGGATATTTGATTGTTGTTTTCGTTTTTATTATTCTCTTTATCGGTTCCTTCTTCGTGTGTCTTCATCTAATTGTTTTGTTTTACATACTGTTGGCACTTTGTTTTAATAGAAGCTACGCCGTTATAAACTTTTATGGATCCTTCTTATAGAAATTCCAATTTTTACTGAAATTTAGCGATGTATCAGGTAATTGGGTTAATTTAGGCTTGCATATACCAGACGAAGGAAAAATCATAATTGTATTTTGCAGTACAAATATTTTTTTTGTACTAATACTGCCCTAATCAGCAGGTTGTTTATCGCAAAAAACAATAGGTATATATTCTATATTATCTTCGTTTAAAAATATTTCATGGTTGTAATGTACTACGCTATCCTTTAGATATTCTATTTGTATCTCTATTGTATGGTTATCTGTGTCAGATTTCGTTTCAGATTTAAAATAGGTTTTAAATTTTTGTAAGAATAGAAAATTTTCACAGCGTTCATCATATCCAGTAAATCATTATTCCAACTATTATATTTCAAAAGTTTATTAGTGTTTGCAACATTGGAACCAGTTATTTTTAAGTAGTTTTTGCCTAAACATTTGTCATAGTTGATTGAATTTGGATTCCACGGATATAATCCACAAGCTTTAAATCTACTAGAGGCAACTTCAGACTTTAAAGAATATACAGCTTCTTGGATATTTGTGCAATATAATGGATATATTGTTCAAGGATTTGTGCAAAATGTTGTTTGGAATATTTTTAGAATGGATTTTTATGACGTCAAGCTATCAGCAATTTTTTTCACATTGCTTTAAGTAGGAGACATCTGCAGGATGTAATTTCCTGGTAGTTCTGGAGTTAGGGCAAAGAGCTATGAGAATAATACCAAGTTTTATACAAAGAAAATGACATGAAATTAAACATTTTTCTTTTTTAAATATGGATGAAATACATTTTGTATATGATCTATATAAATTTCTATTTTCATCCAGCCATTATCGCTTAATCTGATTTCCCACGTGTCTGAAACACTATTGACAACTGCTTTTGACAGAAGCTTATTTGGGTAAATTATTAAAGATGGAGTGGTATCGCCTTCGGCCTGACATTACTGTCAGATTTGTTTTTGCTTTTCCTTAGTCAACCTCGTATACATTGCGGGAAGCTTTTGGTGCAATAACTTTACCCATTTTAGGACAAAATTGGAAATATGTTTCATCGCCGTTGTATATTCTGCTTGCAACATTCAAAAAGATAAAAGAAGTTTTTTTCCTTAGGATAGCTTTCTATTTCGGAAAACTAACCTCGTATATTTTCCTCAGGCACATTTGCTGAAGACGAAGTTACTCCTTCAGGTGTTCGTTTCGTGAGTATTGGATGCCTCTTTAAAAATAGGTTATATCAGTGTTTACCTGGAATGTTCTTTTAAATGGAGTGGCTCTATTAAGATATTCAAAAAGCTATTTATAGAGGCCTGAATACCAACCGTAATTCGTAGGAAGTCTTTTTTATGACTATCTAAAATTCATTCGACCAGTTTGTGTTCTTTATCTCTCAATGAGAATCCTCATTGGACGCGTGAGACACACACTCAGTGTCCTTAAAAGTTTAATTTTTGGGCAGGTATTATAGGAGAGATCATATTATTGGTCCTATATTTTTAGATGGTAATTTGACAGCGGAAAAAATATTGAAGCATGCTACAAGACGATGTTCTTCCTCAGTTGGCTAACTTATATCCCAATCCAAAAGATCCGACCGTACCGCATGAAACTGTCTGGTTCCAGCAGGACGGTGCAACATCCCATTATGCTCTAATGGTGAGAAATTACTTGAATGAAATCTTCTTCAATAAATGTATTGGACGAAGGGGTACTATTGAGTGGCCAGCTAGGTCACCTGATCTTACACCTTTGGATTTTTTTCTGTGAGGTTATCTCAAGAACAAAGTATGTGCAATACAACCAACTAGCATTAAAGACTTCAAAGGATAACTACATAAATACGGAATATTTCACCTCAAACTTTAAACAAAGTTCGGGAAGAGTTTTATAGGAGACTGTGTTATTGCCAACAAGGTGGAGAACATTTTGTGCATTTATTTTAATGTAATCCAATCAATTACCTCGGGTATTCTATGAATTAATAGTCTTGAAGAAAATTATAATTAATTTCAAAATTTCACCGTGTATTATTCATAATAGATCCTACATGAGATAGTTCGTTGAGGTCAGGTTGTTAAGGAGCTTTTAAAAACATAAAAATATACAGGATGTTTCATTTAAAATACAGATTATGGACCATGCCAGATTTGTGTGGATCACCCTGTACATTCAAATTTATGTTTAAAAAGTGCACATTTAAATTTAAAAGTTAACAACTTTATGCTCAGAGTCAACGTTTATTTATTTAACACATTTATAACAGCTGGCTTTATTTGCGGCAAAATACAAAATTTCGAATGAACGCTGCACTCTTTCGCTGTACACAAAAGATATCGAATTTTGACCGCTTATTTGTTACAGGTTGTTAAGGAGCTTTTAAAAACATAAAAATATACGGGATGTTTCATTTAAAATACAGATTATGGACCATGCCAGATTTGCGTGGATCACCCTGTAAATTCAAATTTATGTTTAAAAAGTGCACATTTAAATTTAAAAGGTAAAAACTTTATGCTCAGAGTCAACGTTTATTTGTTTAACACATTTATAAGAGCTGGCTTTATTTGCGGCAAAATACAAAATTTCGAATGAACGCTGCACTCTTCCGCTGTACACAAAAGATCGAATTTTGACCGTTAATTTGTTACAAATTTGATTTCGGACGCGTTACTAACATTTAAAACCACCGGTTGCTTCAAGCGTTATTTCTGAGAGAACAGTTCATTCTACACAAAAAGTGCTAATAAAAAGTTTTGATCAAAATTAGTTCCATATTGTTCTGAATCTATTTTCTTGTTGAATCTTAACGCAATAACTATTTTTATTGAGAATAAGTAACAATTGAAGTTTAAAACATAAGTTTAATTTTTGACTTTTTAATTTCCACTTCAGAAATCGTTATTGAAATACAAAACATGAATAAATTAAACAAATTTTGTTTTTTGTTACTAGAGAAACAATTCTTTTAATAATGTAATTTTTCTGATTTATTCATATTGACAATTCGGACCTATTTTATATATTTTAAAATAGACAACTTTAAAATGATATTGTTAATATTGTTGAGTTGCATTCCTGGGACGACTTTAATGTAAGATAGTTTATTCGATTACATGAAATCAACGTTAACTTAAAAATATCCGTCAGAAAAAAATCATAGCATGTGATTCGTCTTAAAAAAGACAACCACATGCAATGATGACAGTAAATTTTTTTTTCTTTTAGTGATTCCATAGTAAATCATAAGAAAAAAACTAGGAAAAAAAACCTCATAATGTTATCCCAACATGGTAAGTATTTGGTCTTACATTTAATTTAATCTTAATAAATACCAAGCTCGATTTTATGTATGTTATTTAAAAACATAAATGATGTATCCTTTGCATGTTACTGACTTACTTATAGTGGTATTTTCCTTTTGTCGACTTCCTCCTATAGGAATTTGCGACGCAATTGGTCTCATTTGGTATAATTAGAGCCGCTTCTTTTATTTTTCTCTTTTTACCATCTGTTTCTTTTAGCACTATGCTTGAATCGTTCCATCCTATGTTTAAAATAGGATTGATCTTCACTAACATTTTATGGTATTTATTATGGTCTAGCAATGATCTCTAGTTTATCTTCATCATTAGCCGATATATTTATGGAAGATTTGAAGATATGATATGAAACAAATTTTATTTTTAAACAAAATTTAAAATTCACAGTATGGTGGAGATACGTAGAAGATGTGTTTTCAATATGGCCCCATGGATCAAAGTTGTTGGACAAATTCCTAAATAATATAGACGATACAAAAGAGACAATGAAAAAGAAATATAATAACACACTTCCTTTCTTGAATCTTTTTAATCTCTAAAAACGATACTGGATATGAGACTCCGATACTGGATATGAGATAGAGCCAACATTTACCCGTTTTAACGAAAATTTGTTTTTAGTTTCTAAAGCAAAGCAGCGATATGCCACAAATATAAGGGATACAGGTAATACCATAATCTCTTCAAATATTTTTTCATAAAATCGCATTAGGTAGTCTATTTCGCATGGTATTGATTATAGTCTAACCTTAGTACAACATTTCAGAACAAAAAATAAATAATGGAGACCAAAAAAATAGGTATCTGAGACGGTGTGATACTGTAAACGTTTAATATGTTAATACTTAAGGGTTAAAGACTATAAAACGTCCTTTTCAATATTACTCTAACGTCTTTTTCTTATCTTTTACATTTTAACTGCTAAATTTTAATTTTAATCCTTGTTTAAATAATACATACATGTCACGAATAATATTAAGTTATACTGACTTTTAAAACCAAAAAAACCTTTTATTCATGAGCGTAAAAATTACCTTTCGAATTAAATAAAAATTAAAATGCAAACATTTGCTCCTAATAGCGTAAAATAAAGTTAATATGCATGCAACGACCTCAGTTAGTAATATAAAATTTTATTACACTTAGTAATGGCTGGTATAAGACCATTGATTTGTAAGGTTGGACATTGAATAATAAACAAATACTTTATGTACGGTACACGTCTCTTCTTTTTATAGACATATAAGGAATGCTAATTTGAGAAAATCAGAGATATAAAACGTATTTTTCTAACACTAATTCTTGCATATTTATTTTATTGGGATTTCCGTTCAAGTAAATAATATGTTTAACATGTTATACTATTATTATAGGTTATACGTTTATTGGAGATTAGTATATCTATCAAATTTTATTGTTGTTACTCTTAGGAAAGTGAAAGAGGAAAAAAATTTAAATTTTTGGAGATTAGATGAGTTATGGGAAGATTAAGGACAAATAAAAAAAAACTATAAAAGCAGAAATACCCCAATGACTTATCAGACACGAAAAACCTATCGTTTTAAAAAAAGATTAACTTCACGAAAATTCAGACATCAAAAATGAAGAAGTCATGCAAGTCAAAATAGCCAAGAGTATTGAACAATCAATTTTATAAGTCATGATATCGACAGTGTGGTATTATTTATATTCAGTTGATAAAATTGCAATAAAGTGTAGTGTTAATATAAAAATAAATTTGAACTACTTGGAAAAAAACTGTAAGTAGTATTTATTATAATATAATTAAAGATACTTATATCAAAACAACTTCCTGCTACCGGATTTATCAACTACACAACTTTTGGTACCTCATTACCGATTTTGTTGTGACAAACAGGACTGTCTGAAAAATAGAGGTACCAAAATATGAATAATATTTTTAAAAATGGATGAAGATTCTGTTGGTTCTGTTTCTTCTCCTAACAATAATCAACCATATTCATATTCCAACGCTGTTACTTCATTTAAATATCCAACCAAAAACCAAGCCATTGTCCTATCTGCTCTCAATGGAATAAAAATAAATGAATACGTGATAGCAATAGGAAATATAGTAAAACCAGAAAATATATTCTTTGCATCCCGCATCTCAAATAACAGAATTTGTATTTATCTCTCCAATACCGAAGTCGTCAATACATTGCTGAAGACACATACATCAATATCCATTAATGATTCAGAAGTTGAAGTAAGACGTCTTATTACTCCTGCTACAAGACTGGTCATTAGGGTGGGCCGTTGAGTAATGTGTTTTTATTTTATTTTTTTAATTAAGTTGCCTGACCCCAGAAAAGATGTATGATAAGATAACTTATTTCACAGTCTTTTTTTTTATAATTAATTTAATTTTTTTCCACTGCCACAGAGCTATATAAGAACGAGATTTTTACGAAAAATCCAATCATTTAATATTATGTCAAATTCGCTTTTTTTTTTAATTTATTATGGTTGCCTGAGTCAAAAAAGTGTTTTATACGATAAATTTGATCATAGTATTTTGTTTGACAACTAATTTTTTTCTACTGCCACAGCGCTGTATAATTTTTCAAAAAAAATGTATTGTATGGTAGATTTATTTTTTTGCATACAAAAAATTAATTTATACTAAATCTAAATTTGTTTTGAACACACAATACAACAATACAAATACAAACATAGTTTATCTATAAATATATAACGATACAAAACAGAATGTCTTTCAAAAGTAACAATCACATTATTTAAAAAAAAAAAGTCTTTCTTTGATTCATATTTCGGCATATTTTCCCTTGATTTCAGCCTGTTCCTTATATAACCGTCTCTCTTTTGACTTCCACAGACAGAAGCTGAACCTTTTGTTACTATTTTGACGGCCCTCTCAACCGCTTGTGTATGACAAGGGTATGATTTTACGTATGCCAAAAGACTGGTTTCAGGATTTTCAACAACTTCCCTTAGTTGGTCTTTTGATAGCTTCATAGTTACAGGAGGCTCTGTCCATAAAACTTTCTAGCAGTCGATAATATCAAAGTAATCCTTACTGCCAAAAAATAATTCTGATGACGAAATGTCGCTGATCATTGTAATTTAACTGTCTGCTCTTCAAAATTCTTTGGAACCCCAATTGTCTTATGTGTTTACGTTCATCAAACAACAAAGCCAAAATAATATTTTCTGGGCTCCCAAAGTATCCATTTCTTTAAATACATTTATAGACTATGTCTTTCAATTCTGGTAGTAAATAGTCACAGAGTCTTATTGTCTTGAATAGATGCCTTGCACCATAAATGCATGACGGGTGAGTCTTAATACAAAACCACATGGGCGCATACAATTTCATTACAAAATGGCTTAGTATTTGTAAATTTTCCGATGGGTTTCTCGTTGCTACATATAACCGAAGGATACGGAAAGCAGTGGTATGCCACCGAGAATGAACCATCTTTCCAGGCTGTCTCTTAGAAAGTTTTTCTGAACAAGCACCACTTTTTACTGCTTCACAAATATCGTACAGGTATTTTTGATCTGTACTTAGATCGTATTAAGAATAGTTATTAAATAACGTATCAGAGTTTCAGTTTACCTTATATTTTTTTGTGCAATTACATGCAATAATTTCAGAATCCTTACATTTACAGGTCGCTATGTCAAACAATCGTTCACTGTTACTTAAAAACGATTTCAATTGAGATTTGTAACTGCGAACATTTTGTCTTTTCTTAAAAGGTTTAAGAATTTGCCTTCGTTGTTCGTGATATTTTCGCAATAAAAAAAATAATCCTGTATTGACACCATTTTTTTCCAATTCGAAACGAACCCATAAAAAATAACGGATAACATCTTTGTATGTTGGTAATTGCGAATCATTGAAATCACTAGGTGCGCCAAAAATTGGACACTTGGACGATTCTCTAGTTTTAGCAGTTTTATCACACGCTACTTTCTACTCAATTGTCAATAAAACACCAAAAATAATTTAAGTGTCGCTAGGCCGTTTAATTAATTGAAATATTGGAACACACTTACACCACTGCACAATCTGGTGGTAAAATTTTTGTCTACTTAATACAGAACTGCTTAATACAGAACTTTTGTCTACTTAAACCGCCAGAACAATACAGATTTTATTTCAATTTTTTTAAGTTACAAAATAAATAATCCTGATGTTTCAAAAATTAGATAATAAACAAATATGAAGATCTGCGTTTGAAATAATTATTATTTTTTATTTTTTCCACTGCCACAATGACCTTTTATATTAAAAAAATATAGAGTCTTTGTGGCAGTGGAAAAAAATATTTTTAGCTACTCATTTTGGACTTAAAATTTGTGTTTTAGTACAACTCAACTTTTTTGACCACAGGCGTTGTTATTTTCCAGAAAAAAATTTGTCGGCCCACCCTACTGGTCATCTCAAATGTCTGTCCCACCATACCAAACTCAGTACTTGAAGTTGAGCTGAAAAATTAGGACTTAATACTGTATCCCAGATGACTTTTCTGCGAGTTGGAATGCCGGACACTGCCTATAACCACGTTTTAAGCTTTCGAAGACAAATTTTTATCACTCCTATTGAAAATATCACTATCCCAGATTTCATTACAATATCCTTCGACAACACCAACTATCGAATTTAGCTATCCACTGACTTAAATTGCCCTAAGTGTATGTCAAAAGGTCATCGCGAAACAGACTGTCCTGTTCTATCACAATTGACATCAACTGAAACGCCCATTGAATCTCAATCTACAATATCACCTCCGTCTAAACCTCAAAATCTTACAACAGAAACAGGAAATCCTATTAATAATACCACTAACTTTCAAATAACAACAGAAGATATTCACAACGAAACGACTAAAAATAACAATCCTATTACTTTGAACACTGATGCCTCCCGACAAAAAACAAAGAGACAAATATCTACTGCGATCCAACAATTTTTACCAAACCCAAAAATACAGTTAAGCGGCCAAAATCATCACAATCTGATATCCTCGAGTCACTTGAATCTATTAAAGGTAAAATCGAATCTAAATACCCGACATTTCCTCTTAAATTTACAGTTCTTTGTGACGCGATATGTAACGCATTAAACTCAAATTATCCTACCCCCATAGTAGAAAATTACACAACCGATATAAGTTCTTTTAAAGAGATACTTCTATTCGCCCACGACCATATTCCTGATCGCAAAATAAAAAATAAACTAACAAGACTTCGAAAAAAGATACAATCCTTAGTTACCGATTCATCCTCGGATATTGAAAGCGATAACTCCCTTTTTCACGCTGTAAAATAAAATGGATAATACATTTATATTACAGTGGAATCTTAATGGTTATTTTAATAATTTAGAATCCCTTAATCTACTTATAAACGATCTTTCTCCTCTTATAATATGTTTACAGGAAACCCACCTTAAAAGTAATAACTTTAATATAAAAAATTATTCCCATTTCCTTAAAAATCGAGACGCAACATATGCTTGTGGAGGTGTTGGTATTTTTGTAAAAAATCACATTCAGACCAAAGAAATTAAGCTACACACTAATCTAGAAGCTGTAGCTGTATCAGTGTCATGCAATATCAACTGCAGACCTATTAACATATGTAACATTTACCTCCCTCATCCAAATGAAAATGTACTTTGAAGAATTACATCGCTTAATCGATGATATTCCTGCTCCCAAACTAATACTTGGTGACTTGAATTGTCATAATATCACATGGGGTAGTATAAAAACAGACAAATGTGGTAGACTTCTTCAGAAATTAATAGACAATCAAAATCTAATTTTAATGAATACTGGTAAATCCACTCATTTCAGCTCCCACAATAGTACTTTTTCTGCCATCGATATTTCATTGTGTGATCACACATTAGCTACAAGTTTTTCTTGGAATAGTCTTGATTATCTATATAATAGCGATCATTTTCCTGTAACAATTGAAACCATTTTGCATGATCAACCAAATATTCCTGTTTACCAAAAATGGAAATTAAACTCAGCAAACTGGGACTTATATAGAGATCTATTAAATAATTATCTTACGAACTTTATTCTAGAAGATAGCATAGATCCATCTCTTCATCATTTCAATGATACCATAGTAAAATGCGCTAATATTGCAGTGGGAAAAACAAAACCTTGTAAACGAAAATCAGTACCATGGTGGCGTGAAGAAATAGCCTTAGCTATGAAATCTAGCAAACATGCTTTCAATGTTCATTATTCAATGCTTATTAAGAAAAGTAAAAAAGAAACATGGTCAAATTATGTCTCTACCATAAATTCATCAACACCTATGACTACAATCTGGAATAAAGTTCGTACATTAAAAGGTGAACAAAACTCAATTCATATTAACACTCTTTATTATAAAAACAAATTAATATCTTCCAAACAAGAAATTAGTAATATTATGTCAGATGTATATAAGAATAATTCAAGCAATGCAAACTTCAATCCCGCATTTTTAGATTTCAAAAATAAACGTGAAATGACAGATATATCTATAATAGATAGTGATAATCCACTAAATTTCCCCATCACATATCAAGAATTTGAAGAAGCTCTAGATAAATCAAAAAACACTTCATCGGGTCCTGATAATATACCAATCATATTTATCAAAAACTTGCCGTACATAGGAAAATTAATTCTCTTAGACATTTTCAATCACATTTACCTTAATAAAAAATTTCCTTCAATCTGGTCTGAATCAACAATTATTCCCATATTAAAACCTTTCAAATCAAAAACTGACCCCCTTTTCTATAGACCAATTTCTCTTACAAATAATACATGCAAACTACTAAAAAAATTTTAAATAACAGGTTAATGTGGTTTCTTGAAAAAAACCAATTATTAAGCCATATCCAAAGCGGTTTCAGAAAAGGCAGATCAACTCATGATGCCTTAGTAGCTATTGACAATATTATATGTGAGTCCTTTAGAAATAACCAGAAAGTAATTGCCATATTTTTTGATATAAATAAAGCATTTGATACTGCATGGAGATACAACATTTTACAAACCATGTCCAATTGGGGTATCCAGGGAAATTTTCTTGCCTTTTTAAAACATTTCATGAATAATAGGATATTTCAAGTACGTGTAAATGGAATTACCTCAAAAACAGAATGTCTTGAGAACGGTATTCCACAGGGCTCAACCTTAAGCCCCACTTTATTCTTAATAGCAATTAATAATATCTCTCAAGAGATTAAGCTACCTTTAAAAGCAGGTCTGTATGCAGATGACTTAGTTGTATATACTAGTAGCTGCAATATTACACTAGCCTCAAACATTTTGCAATCATTTCTGCATAAACTAGAAGACTGGTCCCAAGAGACTGGTTTTACGTTCTCAGGTGATAAATCTCGTTTCATCGTATTCAATAAAAGAAAAACTGATTGCAAAACAACACTTACTCTAAATGGTATCAACCTAGAACAAGTAGAGAGCTTTCTTGGCCTAAGACTGGACAGTCAGTTAACATGGGCAGAACATATTAAAAAGCTAGTCGTATCCTGCCAATCTAAAATAAATCTCCTTAAAATGCTATCAAACCGATCTTGGGGAGCGGACACCATAAAATTGCTGCATATATACCAATCATTAATCCGAAGTAAACTGGATTATGGTGCAATATGCTATTCAACTGCGAGTAATTATATACTTAAAAAACTAGACATTATACAAAACACATGTTTAAGACTAATTCTGGGTGCTTACCGAACTAGTCCTGTTTCAAGTTTTCAGGTTATCCTAAATGAATCTCCCCTATCAATACGAAGACAACACATTTCTTTAAATTATGCCGCGAGATTGTCTTCCAACCCTAATAACACAAACTATCCACTTCTTTATAAAATATATCCACCTACTCATTGCCATCAACAAATTAAATATCCACCCCTTAAAGAACGTCTAACGAGATACGGTTTTGACATGGAGCAGCTCACACATTCTTACCCTACACAACGAACTATACCTCCCTGGACTATTAATTTTCCCACTATTGATCTATCCCTCACGGCCTATCCAAAGAGTACCACAAATCCCATAATCATTAACAAATTATATCAAGAACGGATATTAGAATACACTGGCCATAACAAGATTTTTACCGATGCGTCAAGAACTGAAAACGGACACGCAGCGGCCTTTATTCTAGGAAAGTCTGAATATGCAGTTCGCATCCCTCAATTCTGCAGCATTTTCACGGGAGAAGCAATCGCCATTTTAAAGGCTTTAGACATGTGTAAGAGTCATGCAAGCTCAGATTTTCTTATCATTACTGACTCTTTATCTGTTCTTCAGAGCTTAAGGCAAATATATCCAGTACATGCTATCCTGCAACAAATACAATTAGCACTTTATCACCTACAAAACAGACACGTGAACGTTACATTTCTCTGGGTACCATCACATACAGGTATCGCAGGAAATGAAAAAGTAGATGAATTAGCAAAGAAAGCTGCTACTGACGAGCAAACTGAAATTATGACTACAATTCCATTCAGTGATATCCAGCTCAATATTAAACAGCACTGTGTAAAAAATTGGCAACAAATGTGGAATTCTACTAAGGCTAACCTTAAAAACGTGAAAACTAGGATTGGCACTAAACTACAATTTCCAGAAAACAGAAGGCAACAAGTGATTATAAACCGACTAAGAATTGGACACACAGCGTTAACTCACCAGCATCTCATAACAAAAGAACTACCACCTGAATGTTCCTATTGTGAATGTCCAATAACTGTTCAACATGTATTGATTGAATGTCCTCTTTATTCCTACGAAAGAGCCATCAACAACGTACCAGAAGAAGCAAAGAAACTTAAAGATATTTTAAACAGTAATGTATCTAATACAATCAAATTCCTTAAGGACATACGTTTACTACACAAAATTTAAGTTATATTATATGTATCTCTTTGTAATTTGTAATTTATTATGTGTAATTTAATACGCAATTTGTAATTAGTAAATTTGTATTTGTAATAACAACTGTAAAATCTGTAAAACCCGCTAATAACCTTTAATGGTTGATGCGGAAATTCTAAATAAAAAAAAGGCATGATATCATACATCAAAAATATATTTTAAAAAACTTAGCTATATATTATCGACATAAAATTTGGATTAAAGAAAATAATGGGGTAAAGTGTGTTCTATTTTAATTAAACGTTCGTTAACGATTAATAGATCTGAAGTTTAATAAGAAGCCTTTAATGATTGGTATAAGCTCGACGAGTTATACAGTTGTCAAAATAGTGTATCTTAATATTATTTTTAAGCTTCTATAACATTGTTATTAGTTCTCCTAACAAGTCTTATTCATGCGTTTTCGCCCTACATCCTGACTGGTATGTTACCTGCACATTAAAACACGAACCCCTCGATAAATACAGCACACTATATCTAGATAGGTATATAAAAATAGAATTTCAATTGCGTATTATACTGAGACCTTTTGCAAATCTATTGCGTCTCTCGTCATCCTAAAAGCTTCTTCCCTAGTCTATCTCTCTCTCTTGATAAGGTTCCATAGCTTTGACAAAGATTTCTGTATATATGCCTAGTGTTTTTGGTTTTTTTGTAGATTCTAGAAACTACTGCATATTTGCAGGAATTTTGCAGTAACGTTAGACGTTGGACAGCCTTTCCTTTCCTGATTACCCAAATAAAATTGACAAACTGCCTTTTCTGTTAGGCCTCTATGATTTAAATGTTTTTGAGGTCACAGCCTCCAAATAGCAGTTTATCTATTGTCGAAATAACTATTTGGATGTGGCTTAGAAGGTCTACTATTAATTTAACTTAATTTTTATCTATAAATTTTGTAGCCTGTCTTTATCCTGGTGTATTTTTCAAAGGTACTCTGACAAAACTCTTTTTAGAGTATTTTATGTCAAACAAATATACCTTGAAAACTAATTAAGTGCACGTAATTCAAAAGATAGGTTCTTTGTCAAGTAGTCTAGTGCATACTCATTCTTTTGTCAGTTATTCACCCTTTCCGTTGCCCTGGTTGTCCTTGTATCCTCGTATCTAGGCTAGTGCAAAGGTATTTCACGTCTTAACCTGAATAAAGCCATACAAACGCCACATAAACCTTAAATCTATTTATATGGAAATGAGTAACTTTAGGTCTGCTTGACTCTCAGACTAGATCACAATTACATTGTTCTCTATCTGTCGTTTTGCTTAATTTATAGCGAAACTTTTGTAGCAACTTTCATTTGAAATATTGTCGCGTATGTTTCAAAATTCAAACTGACCTTTGGTCTGGTTGCATTAGTCTTAGGCCATGTACTTAATATTAATTTCAATACCATTTTTATACCATCAAAAAACTGACATTACAAACGGGCCGGTTTTTGAACATTTTCTTTTTTTGTCGTCGTTTGTATACATTTACTTAAGTATTATTACAGAACAGTTAAGTCCACTGACATTACTAAAACGGAATCTGCCTTTATTTCCCATAGTTTTGCTTGCTCTAAACGTTCGCCACAATCATAGGATCTAGACTCCTAGACTTCGTCAGAAACCAACTACTTTCAAAAATGTTGCAGCTGAAACTACCAGTAATGTGGCTTAAATCCTGGATGGATCCAAACTACGACAACGTTTATCTAGAGATAAGGCTAACATAATACTAAACATGGAACACATGGGAAATTTCAAATCTTCTTCTTGTAAAGCCTATCCGTTTCTAATATTGGCGTCTATCATGGTAATATGTGTTTTACAAACTGTTGCTCTGAAAAGATTTGTGGTTATGGTTAAATTTTTTAACTAGGAAATCCTTCCAGTTCCTGGCTTTTGTTTTCCTTCTAGTTTATCTTGCAGAAATTATTGCAGCAAATTATATCTTTCGCTGTTGCTCATGATGTAACCGAGATATTCGATTTTGACTGTTTTTATTGCAGTTAACAACTTTTTTCATTTTTGCATTTTTAATAAAACGTCCTGGTAAGTAAAATGGTCGGTACAGTATTTGACGATAAAGCCACATTTAGAAAACCTTCATTTTCTTGCAGGTAGTGTCTGTAAGAGTACACGACTCAATTTCGTACAACAGTATAGGAAAGATATAACATTGTAGTAACCTGATTTATATGGTTACTGATAAATCGTGCCATTTGAATAGCTTAACCATTTTTTAAAATGCGGGTCTTGTTGTTTCTATCTACATTTGATTTGTACAGAATGGTCCCAGTTTTCGTTGACACTCGTTCCAAGGAAGGTATATGGTTTTACTCTTTCTATTGGTTGACCATTCACACTGATTCTTTCAGTTTCCTGTTTTTCTTAGAGATCATCATACATTTTGTTTTTCTAATGTCTAGTGAAAGTTAATATGTCTGACTTTCTTCTGTGATTCTATTAATTAACTCCTGGAGGGCTTTATAACTGTCAGCGAATACCACCGTGTCATCCGCGTATCTGATGATATTGATACATTCTCCGGTAATTTGAATGCCGGCTTCAACATCCTCTACAGCTTATTAAAATATTTTCTCAAAGTGTATGTTATAACAGCAAGGGTGATAGTATACATTCCTGTCGGACCCTATGTTTGATTTTAATATCGTCGGATTCTCCTACCTCTGTACGGATAGATGATGTTTGATTCCAGTAAAGATTGCCAATAATTCTTAGATCACAGGTGTTTATTCCAATATTTGTTAGTATCTCCATCAGTTTCTCGTGTTTTACTATATAGAATACTTTACGGTAATCAATGAAGCATGCATAATGATCGCAATTCACATCTCTTCACCGTTGAAATACCACTTGTATACAAAAGAGAGCACCACTGCGTTCCGAAAATCAAACTGTGTACGGTTGATTTTTTCTTCGCATAGTCTTATATCCTTTCATGTATGATTTTTAGAAATAACTTTAAAATGTGGCTCATTAAGCTGATGGTCCGGAAATCATTGCAGGATACGAATTTTGTTTTCTTTGGTAGAGCATTACACTTTGACTTCAGCCATGATCTTGGTATTACTTTGTACAAATATATGTCATTTAATATTTTTGTAAGTCGTTGAGTACCGTCAGTGTTTTAAACAGCTTTATGAATCCAGCATATGCATTATCAGGTTCAGGAGCTTTGCCATCTTTTAGTTGTGATATAGCATTTTCCACTTTATCCGGTCATTACATATGTAGGACGGAGATTTTTCAATATTATTATCATTAAATAGTTCTTGTATGTATTTGGTTCATACGCGTATGTCTTGATTTTTATCCGTAATGATGTCTCCCTGTTGAGTTTGCAGTTCGGTAGCTGTGTTGGATTTTTGAAGACCAGCTGCTTGTTTGACCTTTTTATGCATATTAAATGTGTTGTGTTTTTGTTCCAACAACTCTGTCTCTTTACACTGTATTTTTAACCAATTTTTTTTGCCTTTTATCCAACTTTTATTCTTCTCTTTATTTTCTATTAGATTCTTAAATTTTAATATAACTAAGATATTATAGTATTATTCGCATTACCAGATATTAGGCATAAAAACATAGAAAACAGACAAAAACAGATAGAAACTCATTTAGCGTGTGTTTCTCTATTGCGAATTTTGAGACAAGATTTCAAAGGATATTACAATTTACACAAAAAGTCTTAAGATTATCATTTTCCTTAATTTTTGGCTGATGTTGATTTTTATAGGACACATAAAAGACAAAAAAAGGAGTATTACTAATGGATTTACCAGTGAAATTAAGACGATAGAAGGAGTACATTAGAGAACTTTTCCAAGATGAAATAGGTGAAATGCAGAAAATACAAGAATTAAGTCCTTTAGATAGACAGACGATCACGATAGATGAAATCAAATATGCTTTCAAGAACTCTAAAGACGATAAGATAGCTGGATTAGATGAAATGCCAGCAGAACTGTTAAAACTAGTAAAAGAGGATAACTTGGAAGTATTGGCAGATTTATTCAACACGGTGTACGATACGGGAATAATACCACAAGAGTGGCTGAAGTCTTGTGGTAGTGGCTAAAGCAGCAAAATAGTGCTCTGATTATCGAACACTGAGCCTCATGAGTGATACTTTAAAAGTACTGCTTAAAGTAATACATAAGAGATCATACGAAAGGCTAGGGGAATATATTAGCAAGACATAGTTTAGGCTCCAAAATAGAGTGGGTACTTGAGAAACACTATTAGCCATTAACATATTCATTCAGTGATGTCGGAATGTAAACATTGATCAATACTTAGTGTTTTTTTACTACGAAAAAGCTTCCGATAAAGTAAAACATTCTTCTTAGGGTGCCTGTTGGTTTCAAATGTTGGAAATCATTCTGGATATGGATACTTTGTTGGTTTCTATACGAAAAAGTCGAAAGAAAATGCAAAAAAGTATTTTTGAAGTGTGTATATTTTAGGCAATTCCTAGCTGAGCGCTTTCGGCTTTACAAAGCCATCATCAGAGCTATGCTACAATAAAATGTTCTAATAAGTACTGATTGGTAAAGATTGTAATTTTTAACTTACGTCAATTTTTTTAAATACCACTACAAAGGAGAGATCTCATTTCCTTAAGTTTCAAAATTATGATTTTTGTAGGAGTTGGAATTCTTAAAACATATAAAAAACATATAAAAAGTCGACACTGGACTTCACAAACACGTTAAAAAATTGAAAAAATTTTTGTCATGGTACGGGTTTAAGACCCGACCATCTATTGATGTGAGGACGTAGACTGAATAGAACTAGTGAAATCAAATGTCGGTCCTTTTAAACGATTTTTCAAAAGTGACAGGTGACAAATGTCATATATAGGAAATAGAGATTGTTTTTTTAAATTCTTACAAAATTATTTAGTAGTTTGGAATTACTACTAGTCATCAAAGACTTTCTAAAAATTAAGTTTTTAAATTAAATTTTATGTGTTCATCACATCATACAGAATGACATTAATTTGTAAATTCACTCGAGTCATTGCTCAAGGTCAATGTATGTTCAATCTGACAGCTATCCTTAAGGAACAAGGGCTCAAATTGTTCAACAACACTATAAAGAAGAAACCTGGTATTAATGTTATGTTATCTGATACTTAAGTGTATTAAGAATTGTATGTCTTGTTGGAAAATTGTAAGAACTTTGCATAAAAAATTTTTGTTTAAGAATGTATTTTCATGTTTCAATTAAGAACAACTGTCAAATGAATTACAAAATGTTGTAAATTTTAATAAAGTTTAAAATTTGTTTAAAAAATAAAAGTATGAAAAATATATAACAAGATTGCATGAGGTCACCCTTCTTCCTCTAAAGTCTCCCATAATAATTTAAAAAGAGGTTTATAGTTGCAATTGAGGTTGATTTGTGTGTTTAAGCAACAATCAGGGTTTATTTTCATTTCTTTGGATATCTCTAGATCTTCCAAGAGATTCATGAGTCTAAAGTTTTTATTGGGAATGTTGTGTAAAAAATTTTACTGTTTTCAGAAGGAGAAAAAGAATGATTATTAAATTTAATGTGATATCCAAAGTTTGATTTTTCTGGGTTATTGAGGTGTTCTTTGATTCTTTGATTCAGAGTTCTCATTGTTCTACCTACATAAGTCATATTACAGTCACCACAGGACAGCTTGTAAATACCACTTCTGTTTAGTTTGTCAACTTTGTCTTTGGTCTTGCTGAAGATGGACTTGATGTTATATTTGGTTTTAAAGGAGATGTTTAAGTCATTAATTTTATTAACAAGTACTCTTGAAATTTTTTCTGAAATTGGTCCTAAGTAAGTTAAGGATCTATATATGGAAGTAGTGTTGGATTTGTTATCAACATTAAAAGCTTGGTTTAGTCTCTTTTTGAGTATAGATTTTCTAATGACTTTATCAACAGTAGTAGAAGGAAAACCATTGTTGTTTGCTATCTGTTTAATGATGGAGATTTCTTTATTGTAATTTTCTTGAGACATAGGGATATTAAGAAGTCTGTGGACATAACATTGAATAGCTGCCATCTTGTGTTGAAAAGGATGATTTGATGATGTTGGTATCATATGGTCAGTTTGAGTAGGTTTTCTGAATATTGAAAATTCTAGTGTAGGCAAAGAAGAAAAGGAGGAAGTATTCTTTTTGATAGTTAGGTCTAAAAAGTTGATAATGTTGTTGCTTTCTACTTCTAAGGTAAAATTAATTGCAGGATGTAAATTATTAATTATTGACAAAATATTGTGAGGTTCTGAAGGTGGGCCTTCTATAAAGGCTAAAATGTCATCCACATATCTGTACCATAGGATTATTTGTGGTTGAGAATGAACAAAGTTATTTTCGAGAGAGTCTAGAAAAAGATCTGCAAGTAGAGGAGATAAAGGATTTCCCATTGCTAAACCCTCTGGTTGTCTATAAATTTTATCGTTAAAGATAAAGAAATCTTGGGAAAGGCAAAATTGGAGTAGAGAAGTAATTTGTGAACATTTATTTTGGTCAATGTTTTTTCTTTGTAGAAGGTTATTGATGATTGGAATGGTGTCTAATCTGGGAACATTGGTGAACAGATTTGTTACATCGAAGGAGACCATAGTGAAGTTATTCGGAAGAGTATGTGAAGAAATTTTGGAGATTAAATCTAAAGTGTTGGCAATAGTATATTTGGGAGTGTAATTAAGTAGATCTAGTAGAAGAGTGTTGATAAATTTTGCTAGTGAAGCTAGTGGGGTATTGACAAAACTAACTACAGGTCTTATTGGAACATTAGCTTTATGAATTTTAGGGAGACCATAAAGTCTTGGTATTAAAGGATTGCTAGAAATGAAAGTTTTGGGGTTAGTTCCAAGCACATTCCAAAACTTTCATTTCTAGCAATCCTTTAATACCAAGACTTTATGGTCTCCCTAAAATTCATAAAGCTAATGTTCCAATAAGACCTGTAGTTAGTTTTGTCAATACCCCACTAGCTTCACTAGCAAAATTTATCAACACTCTTCTACTAGATCTACTTAATTACACTCCCAAATATACTATTGCCAACACTTTAGATTTAATCTCCAAAATTTCTTCACATACTCTTCCGAATAACTTCACTATGGTCTCCTTCGATGTAACAAATCTGTTCACCAATGTTCCCAGATTAGACACCATTCCAATCATCAATAACCTTCTACAAAGAAAAAACATTGACCAAAATAAATGTTCACAAATTACTTCTCTACTCCAATTTTGCCTTTCCCAAGATTTCTTTATCTTTAACGATAAAATTTATAGAAAACCAGAGGGTTTAGCAATGGGAAATCCTTTATCTCCTCTACTTGCAGATCTTTTTCTAGACTCTCTCGAAAATAACTTTGTTCATTCTCAACCACAAATAATCCTATGGTACAGATATGTGGATGACATTTTAGCCTTTATAGAAGGCCCACCTTCAGAACCTCACAATATTTTGTCAATAATTAATAATCTACATCCTGCAATTAATTTTACCTTAGAAGTAGAAAGCAACAACATTATCAACTTTTTAGACCTAACTATCAAAAAGAATACTTCCTCCTTTTCTTCTTTGCCTACACTAGAATTTTCAATATTCAGAAAACCTACTCAAACTGACCATATGATACCAACATCATCAAATCATCCTTTTCAACACAAGATGGCAGCTATTCAATGTTATGTCCACAGACTTCTTAATATCCCTATGTCTCAAGAAAATTACAATAAAGAAATCTCCATCATTAAACAGATAGCAAACAACAATGGTTTTCCTTCTACTACTGTTGATAAAGTCATTAGAAAATCTATACTCAAAAAGAGACTAAACCAAGCTTTTAATGTTGATAACAAATCCAACACTACTTCCATATATAGATCCTTAACTTACTTAGGACCAATTTCAGAAAAAATTTCAAGAGTACTTGTTAATAAAATTAATGACTTAAACATCTCCTTTAAAACCAAATATAACATCAAGTCCATCTTCAGCAAGACCAAAGACAAAGTTGACAAACTAAACAGAAGTGGTATTTACAAGCTGTCCTGTGGTGACTGTAATATGACTTATGTAGGTAGAACAATGAGAACTCTGAATCAAAGAATCAAAGAACACCTCAATAACCCAGAAAAATCAAACTTTGGATATCACATTAAATTTAATAATCATTCTTTTTCTCCTTCTGAAAACAGTAAAATTTTTTACACAACATTCCCAATAAAAACTTTAGACTCATGAATCTCTTGGAAGATCTAGAGATATCCAAAGAAATGAAAATAAACCCTGATTGTTGCTTAAACACACAAATCAACCTCAATTGCAACTATAAACCTCTTTTTAAATTATTATGGGAGACTTTAGAGGAAGAAGGGTGACCTCATGCAATCTTGTTATATATTTTTCATACTTTTATTTTTTAAACAAATTTTAAACTTTATTAAAATTTACAACATTTTGTAATTCATTTGACAGTTGTTCTTAATTGAAACATGAAAATACATTCTTAAACAAAATTTTTTATGCAAAGTTCTTACAATTTTCCAACAAGACATACAATTCTTAATACACTTAAGTATCAGATAACATAACATTAATACCAGGTTTCTTCTTTATAGTGTTGTTGAACAATTTGAGCCCTTGTTCCTTAAGGATAGCTGTCAGATTGAACATACATTGACCTTGAGCAATGACTCGAGTGAATTTACAAATTAATGTCATTCTGTATGATGTGATGAACACATAAAATTTAATTTAAAAACTTAATTTTTAGAAAGTCTTTGATGACTAGTAGTAATTCCAAACTACTAAATAATTTTGTAAGAATTTAAAAAAACAATCTCTATTTCCTATATATGACATTTGTCACCTGTCACTTTTGAAAAATCGTTTAAAAGGACCGACATTTGATTTCACTAGTTCTATTCAGTCTACGTCCTCACATCAATAGATGGTCGGGTCTTAAACCCGTACCATGACAAAAATTTTTTCAACTTTTTAACGTGTTTGTGAAGTAACGTGTTTGTGAAAGCGCTCAGCTAGGAATTGCCTAAAATATACACACTTCAAAAATACTTTTTTGCATTTTCTTTCGACTTGTCATAAGTGTGTACAAAAAAATATCAGTCTTTTGATTCTATACGAAAAAGCTGTGTTGAGGTCTCTCAGGTTAGCAAGCCAGTATATTCTTCTTCATTCTGGGGCCCTTTTTCGTTCAATTTTACCTTGCAAAATGCATTGAAGTAGCTCGTATCTGCCTTGATTTCTCATTATATGTCCCAAGTACTGCAGCTTATGGCCCTTCACGATTTTGAGCAAATCCGCGGTTGTGTTCATCCTCCACAGTACTTCTCCATTGGTGACTTTGTCTGTCCATGGGATCTTCAGGATCCTTCTGTATAACCATTGCTCAAAAGCCTGAAGTTTTGATAGGGTTTTCGCCTTCAATGTTCACGTTTATACTCCGTACATAAGCACTGAGTACATGTAACATTTAGGGAGCATTACTTTTGTTTCTAGGGTTAGGTCATGGCTCTTAAAAAAGTAAGATATGAAAAACTAATATCAATATTTATGAACAAGTGCATTGACAGTAAAATCATAAATACAGTGCAAACAATATATTGGACCTAAAGTGCCATAGTTCAAATTGATGGGCAACACTCAAAAGAAATGAAGATCTATAGAGGAGTTAGACAGGGATATGTTTTATCGCCACTTTTGTTTAACATAAATTCTGAAAAAACACGCACCATAATATCAAAGCCAGAGTTAACGGAAGTAGACGGAAAACTAATTAACAACTTACGATATACAGACGATACTGTGATCATAGCAACGAGTATAAAAGATCTACAGCATTTTATCGAAAGCTTAAGTATAATGAGTGCTGAGATAAGAATTACTATACACGCAAAAAAAACTAAGTACATGCTAATTACAAAAAGCACAAAATATAAATCACCTATTGACAATAAATGATAATGTGATAGAACAAGTAGAAAAGTATCAGTACTTGGGAACTTTGAATAATGAAACCAATGGTCATTCTGCAGAAATAAACAGGCGAATAGAGACTGTCAGATCAGCAGTTATACGAATAAAGCAACTCCTAACGTGCAAAAATCTAAATTTAAGATCAGACTACGTACTATTTGGTGTTATATATTTTCAATATTATTATATGGAGCTCAGACTTGAATATTGAAAAAATGCAATTTAAAAAGAATCCAGTCTTTCGAGCTCTGGTTATACCGCAGAGTAAATATAATGGACTGATAGAATTACAAATAAAGAAGTACCGGAGAGGGTTGGTAATGAAACAGAACTAATTACTATACAAAACAGAAAACTGTAATCCCTAGGCCATGTGATGAAGCAACAAAAATATGAAATATTGAGACTCATTATACAGGGAAAGATTCAAGGAAGAAGATCTGTTGGCCGAAGGCAGAACTCATGGTTAAAGAATCTATACTCGTTTCACAATTTGTTGATAGCTTACTACAAGTTTAATCCTAATTAGAGAACTGAAATACAGAGAGGATAGGTAATACAATATAATAGTGAAAACCAACCTGAAACTGACGGTTTAAGATGTTTCCGACTAACCCACCTTGTATCTGCAAAAATACAATATAGCGGTCAACCTTATAATCCGATTACGAATGTACTTTGGTTACAGGTGACCGACCAGTGTCGTAGAGTATATGATTGAAACATTTATTTGAACTAAATAAATATATTTTTTATATTGTATTTTTGTTTTAATAAAATTTCTTTATTTTATTCAAAAATAAAAAGTTTCTTACCATTTAATGTATCCATTATTGTCGAATCTGGAAAAAACTAATAAATATTTTTAAAAAATTTAAACGCAGAATGAAAGACTACATTATTACTGAGAGCAGAAAGTCCCTGAAAACTTCTACAATGTTTATTTTAATATGTTATGTAACAGGGGTGAAAATAAAAGAGAAAATATAGTATAATTTTTAATTAAAAATATTGCATGCAAAAGAAAGTTTTTATTTATTCTAATAAATATTTCATTCTGCCTTTAAATTTTTCAAAAATGCTTTTTAGTTTTCTCAGCATTTGAAAAAAAAAAGGATACATTTTAAACACATTGAGCATTTTGACAGGCTACATTTTGCGCCTTTCCCCTTTAATACCTCAGGATTACAACTACTATTAATTACCTTATATAATTACGATTAGAAAACTATTCAAATTCAAAATAAATAGGATCAACTTAGGAATCCGAGTCGTCTTGAAGGTTAATAATTAGTGGTTATGTCTCTACGGTCGCATCAATTATGTTATCAAGATCCCACATTTTTTGTTATTCTTCTATTACATGTCTTACTGCCGCTTTCCAGTTTTGTTCTGTAATATGTTGTAAAGACTCAATGCCATTTTGTCAACTACGAGCAATTTTTAAAAGTTGTACTTTTACCATTCCATCTTCGTAAGTCAGATACTTATTCCGCAGCCAGTCAAGAATATCCTGTTTCTTCCATGCAGTCGTTGGAAGTTTTTCTACTAGTCGTGAATGATAAGGTGCATTATCTAATACTATAATGGAATTTGGTAGTATGTGTTCAATTATCTGCTCAAAATACTCTTCGAAAACATCAGCTGTCATCTCCTCGTGATATTTTTTTATGCTTTTGGACTGAAATTCCAACAAACTATGCTTAACCAATCCATTTTCACTGCCAATGTGAGAAATTATTAATCTACTGCCTTTACCAGAAGGTGGGGAGATACCAGTAGACCAACCTTCGATCAAGGCTTGCCTGGAGCTTAATATATTTTTATCTGGCCAAATTTTTTTTAGAGTATGTATGACCTGAGTTTATCCAAATCCGGGTCGTCTTTAACTTCTTGTAAAATTTTGTTTAGGTTGATATTCCTTTTTTGAAAAAAAAAATCCATGAATTTTCCTTCGAATAACATTTTTGGCAAATACATCAATTTCAATAGGCTTTTTCCCTCTCTTTAAGTGTTCGTTGTGTTTGCGTTAGCTATACCGTGCTTTTTTCTTTCTGATAGGAACCTTATGTAGTTGACTTCCCTACGCTAGTCATGTTGGCACAACTTTCGACTATGTTGCGAACAGCGTTTGTGAGATTCTGAGAAACTAGAGCATTGTGAACATTCAAGACAATAGTCTTCTCTCTTGGTTAGGTTAGGTTAGGTTAACGTCTCTTGGTGAATAGACAGACTTACTTACTGTACGCAACAGTACCGGTGTAAAACTTTATGATGTTGATGATGAAGCCATCACAAACAATCCAACAAAATGAGCACGGGCGAAAGGTACGTATATGTTCGTAGGTAGGTATATGGAATAAAAAAGCACTCACGCACTGCACTAAATTTGCAAAAGAAATATTCGAGACGCTAATTACTGCCGTAGACGCGGAAACACCGACAAGCCGTAAATTAGATGCGATCAAAAACGTCCTAAACAAAAAAATTGTTTTCGTTCGTAGTAATTTCACCCTTTCACGTTAAGTTTTAAATATAAACTGAACAGACGAGGCACGTGGCCAAAGCCGGCATTATATTATTAAAAATCTGTGGAATTCCATCCTAATTATCTTGCAACGAATAGTACCTTCGGATATGAATTCCAGGTTTTCTAGTTAAGTGATTAAACGTGAAGATTAGTATTGAAATATCCAAAGAGATAAGGTAATCCTATTTACAAAATTGTTATTGGTTAAATTCTTATTTTTATTAATATAATAATATGACCAACATTAGCCGTGAAAGTTTTAATTGTTTTAGGCTAAATATATTAGTATTAAAACATTATTAATATTATTATTATTTTAATCAAGAAACACCTCAGGAACGCCTATGATGATACAAATTTAACGACCGTTTCATGACTTTGGGGAACATTTCGTGCTATCAACAATTTGTGAACGGATAATACGTGATTGGTATCATTTCAGATCGATTAATTTGTTTAGAGCAGCAAGTTCAAAAATAAAAATAGCACTTATGATTGCTAACCTCCGCAGGGAGACGGCACTCTAAGAAGAAGATATTTTTTATATTCTATTTTATATGCATCTCAAATACGTACCAATATTTGTTGTGTTTTTAACAACAGTGTAGATAAAAGATAATAAAATGTCTAGTAAATATTTTTACACAAAATTATCTAAAATAATATATTGAGTAGTATGAATAGACAAAGAATAAAAAGTAAAAAATATCTCTATGAGTAGAACGATTACATTCGGTCTATTTATTACTCTGACAAAAAATGTTTAAATCACTGTAAGGCGTCTTATCCTTAATAAGTTTGAATTCGATCAGACCAATAATTTACCTACTGAAGCTAAAGACGCATTAGTGTACCACATCCATCGAGAATAACCAAAACTAATACACGAATCCATTTATTTCATTTAGACGATATCTGATCCCAAATAAATAATTAATTATCAGTAAAACGAAAGTCATCATTCAAAATTCTTTTCTTTGCTTGCATTAAAGTATAAGGAATTATAATTTCCAGTCAGGTATTATCTTTATGGTATTAATTACAAAATGAGTGGGTGTGGGATTTAAAAACATCACACATGGCTTATTATTATTTATGAATCGGTAGTTGATGTCACTTCTAATTAATTATTCCGATACAAGAACACCTTGGCTCCGATAAAAATCTGTTTTCTCAAAATCCCTCGATGAACCAGTAGTCGATACAATTTGTGGTATAAAAAATAATAGTGGAGTGGATTTCCAGCAAAATATGGTTTATATTTAATAGAGATGACTTCATCAATGTTTAAGCGGTTCTAAAACAAATTTGTTTTGTTTTTTTTTCTTTTGTAGTCATTAGTTGTACACTGATCGTACTGCAGGCCATTGGCTTATTGTACATTTTTCAATACTTATTATACAAGTCCTTTGACTTCATGAAATTTGCTATATATGACTTATCCGTGTAAACCTCGTAGATCTATTATTCGGCCAATATATCTTGTAGCATATCAGCAATTCATCAACGATTTCCACACTGAAAGTTTGAAGTAAATTTTATAAAAAAAGCTGTATTTTTTTTCCTTTCCTTTCATTTCCTTTATCCCGTATAAATCTGTATCTGCTCAATTTTAGTACAATAACTGCTTCTAAATCTACTTTATGTGTCATATTTACCAAAAGAATCTTTACACATTATATTTAGCAATATTTTTGCACAAATATGATGCAAAACATCAAAAATATTTAATTGGATTTTGAAAAAATATGTACTCTCATTTTTACAGACGCTTCATCGTATTTCTTTTCCAGAGCGAAACTTCCGCTGTACTATTCTAACAAGTTGTAGTTACAATGTCACCCAATTTATCAATTAAGAATCCAAGCACATAATCCGTCATTGGGCTACTGTTATTTTAATAATAATAATACTGTGTCACTTAACCGAATATATTGTATAATTGGTTTTGATAAGGGTATACAGTCGCACAGACAAACCAATCGCAATTCTAGTGGCTTTTTATGTTCAAAAATCGCTTGTACAATTGGGTTATCTTCTTAAGTGACAAATAATCACGACGATTCTCTTCACTCGCCTTCTTAATTAATTGGTTAATGTTAGTTGTGATTTTTATTGCTCCGACGGAAATTTTAATCAAAAATAAGTCTGTATATGATCATTACTTTAATTGTAATTCTAATTGGAAGATTGACGCATGAGAAACAACATTTGCATTACGGTTATTATTAGCTACGTTACAAAGTGCAAAGTGGGGCTAATACGCCTGCGACTTTTTTTAATGGTTAATTAGGATCCAATTAGGTATTAATATTTAAGCAGTATACAAAATATGTAAATGTACTGAATAATTTGGTATTAGAATAACATTTTTATAAAAAACACTTTATTCATATATATGAAGAATAAGGTGATGGCTTAATCTAAAAAAAATCTTACTTAATAGAATTAAACAGAGTGGCCCAAAAGTCTGGAAACGGCCAATTATCTCGTAAATTGCTAGCTATAATTGTACACAGTTTGAGGTACACCTATTTTGGGATACGGAGATTCCATACTTAATATTTGCAATGTTGCCAGATTTGCAGTTTTTCTTATATTATTAGTAACTTTGGTTTTTCAAATTCATCACCCTATATATACAGTAATTATTGGAATCTCCTATATAATACGAGTTTAACCATATATAACACTTACGATTTTATGTAGTGTGGAAGGTCTTAAATACATAAAACATAAAGTCTGGCAAGGTCTAATTGTCTCAATAAATTTTTTAATTTGTACCTAAACACCTAAAAATTTTTCCACTTGTTTGATTTCCACGTGCTCGTCTATCAACATTTCAAACCTTGCATCTGATTGATAACTAAATATTCTGTTTTCTTCATGCTAACTTGTTACCCCCATTTTACATATTTTCTGTACAGACGGTATCATAAATTTATCATAAATTCTAAATCATAAGAATCTTGAGCTAGGACGTCTTGGTCATCCGCAATGTTCAGGGAGAACAGTACGTCATTTCCTACGGGGATTTCGATTCCCTGGCAGTGGTTTTTCCTATTAAATGTATTACTTGAATTTGAAAAAAAATTCTCATTCTTCTCAAAATTCTAAAAAAGGCATCATCCATATAATTTAAACTTATACATGAACTCAATGAAGACGACTTTGATAGACGCATGGATTTTGCTAAAATATGCAAGAATTGTGTAATCGAAATAATGGATTTAAATATAATTTTATCTTGTTTTCCAACGAAGCCACCTTTTATTTAAATGGTAAAGTTAAGAGGCAGGATTGTCGTTATTGAGCCACCAAAAATCTCAATTGGACAATGGTAGCTTATGCCCAATAACCCCATAAAGTAATGTATGTGCTGGGATTATTATGAATGCCAATGTACGTCCGTTTTTTTTGACTAATGTGATTGGTGAAAGGTATCTAGAGATGTTTGAAACCTAAAAATTTCCATTTTTAACTGCAACATTTTCAGATATGCATAATACTGGTCAAATTGATCCGAGCCTTTGGTTTTATCATGATAGTAAATCCACATTAAACAAGTAGCTGTCACATTGAGTGGCCTGCCATAGACTTTAAAAATATTTCCTTATCTTAAATTAATATAACTGTAATATTTACAATTCAGAACCGTTCTTTTGATGCTTTTCACCAATTACAATCTGGTTATTGAGTCAATGAGCAACTGCATCCCAAACTAAATTTCTATACTGTATGATTTAGTATAAATTTTACCCATGATTGTAGTTGCAGTTTCTATTAACTCATTCTACTATTTGATAATATTCTTCTTCTTCTTCTTGTGCTGTCTTCTAACAAAGGTTGGCGATCACTTCTTTAAACGCTTCTCGATCTTTTGCAACGTAAAATATCTGTTCAACACTGAGGTTAGTCCAATCTCTGATATTCCTCAGCCAAGATTTCTTCTTATTTCCCAAGCCTTTTCTTCCCTCTAATCTACCTTGCATGATGACTTGTAGCAGAGAGTATTTATCGGTTCGGAGTATGTGGCCCAGATACGATGTTTTTCTTATTTTAATTGTGTTCATAAGCTTTCTGCCATGTCTAACTCGTTTTAGCACTTCCTCATTTGAGACTTTTGCAGTCCAAGGGATCTTCAAAATACGCCTATATAGCCACATTTCGAATGCCTCCAATTTTTTCATAGATTGGGCTTTCAGAGTCCAAGCTTCTACCCCATATAGTAGTTGCGACGAAACATAACATTCGACGAACCTCAATCTGATGGCCATACTCAATATCTTATTTGTAAACATTTACTTGTATTTTATAAAGTCTTTTCGAGCTATTTCTTTTGAAATAGCTCCCAATTTAATACAACCAGCTGAATAATGAGTAGTCTCATTATTCAGCTGGTTGTATTAAAGTTGTCCAGATTTTAGTTTAAAAAATTTGAAAAATAACCATAAACATCTCCGTTTGTCCGTTTGGCACAACTCCATAGCTGTAGTATTTAATCAACTATTTTATGATTATATAATAATCAATTCTGCGAGGTTTTAAACACAAATTATTTGCCCGAAACTGTAAACAAATAACTGTTTTTGGTTAATGTTGTTACGTCAATACAACCCATCGAGCAATAAGACAAAAGAGGGAATGTAAAGGTAGAAGGGGTAAACATATTGATAGACAGGAAGTGCCATCTTGAGAGGCCACTTTAGACAAGGATAGACAGTCTCTCTCCTTGTTTGACATCAAATTTAGTTGGGTTATGTTATTGTTTGTCCCAAATGTCACATGAAATCTTATTTATATTGAAGTTTTTTAACAATTGTGTCGCATTTTAGACTATTACCGTTAATAATTAATTAAAACTTTGTCGTCTAACACACATTCTGAAAAATATTATATAGCTACTGTTAATAAGTATCGGAAAATTTAAATTTGGCGCCTTTGCATTTCCGGATGTGTCCGCCATCAGAGGCCACTTTTTTGGTCTCCTTTTTATAACGATTAGATTCCCTCTTTTGTCTTATTGCTCGATGATACAACCACAATAATATTGCAATATTTGATTCATCATATTAGCGGTATGCTCCATCATTTTCTGATGATAATATAGCTACAGTTATTTAAATTACTTCATTTATATTGAATATAGTGATCTAGATATAAGAAAGATATAAAAAATATATTATAGTTTGCAATATATATTAAGTTAATTTACTGAATGATCAAGAAATAATAATAATAGACGAAATAATAATTTACATAATTGGAGTGGCTATAATTGAAGAACTTAAATACCTCTTCACAATTTTAGGCAGGATATATCCTGAGTGAACTTTTAAGTTCATGCTAAATTAGATTTTACAAGATATCTTTTACAGGACGTCTTCTATCAATTCTAATTGTTTTTTATTTAACATCCCAAGATATTTACAATCTTTAATTTAATTATAATTATTAACTTGTCTGTCAATATTTAACAATATAAATATTAATAAAGAAAAAATGTCTTATAGAAAATTGCCCGTTGACAATTTCCTGTGTATTATTGGCAATGGAATAGTATCATGTATGTCTTAGGGTTTGGTTGGGTTTTGTGCTTTTATATTCTAGTGGGCTTCTGCGACTACTAGTTTATAGTTACAGGTCGGCTGGGGTCTTTTGTTTGAGCCTTCGTCCGAGTGGTAGTGTTATTAATAGATGATTAGGGTAATTTGTTAATCTCTGATCATATGGTTGCAGCCCCTGCATCTCATTCTAATTTTCCAAGTATATTGACCATATGAGAAAGTCACGTGGTCCATAAACCCGGCTCATTAGACAGAGTTTTAGGTACTACTTTCCGTTAGTTTTCTCTGTCGCACTGTGGAAACGCCACTGTATTGCAGCAGTCAGTCTATCTCGTGTTATATGTATATGCTTTTAACTGTGCTGTAACTCTATTCAGATTGGTCTTGTCTCGTGGTGCTCTCCTGAGCTGCCATGTACGTCTTATTATTGATTTCTTTATAATTTGTTGTTTGATTTTATGGGGCAGTTTCATAAGTAAGGCAATTTATTTCCTTCATTGTCGTTGATTTCCATGCAGCTTCTTGTATGAATTCGTTGAGATATTCTGCGGCATTGTCAATATCCAGGTTTGTTTTTAGTGAAATATATAATTCTAATTTCGTGAATAATAATTTTCTGAATTGTTCCATGTTTGTGGATTTGTTAGTTAATGTAGCACATGTTGTGCTGTAAAGTATTTTAAATTTATTTATATTAAAACAGCAAAATGGTCAGAAGACAGATTAAAACAAGAAGAGGCTCTCAAGTAAAGTAAAAAATATCAGATCTAGTATTTTTTTCTGTCGGTGGGCCAGTAGGTATGTCTAGTATATGTTTATTGCTGTAGTCTCTACCTGCCAAGAATCTGTTTCCAAGAGATCTGAAGAACTGTGTAAATTGTTATTGGCCCTTACCGATCTTTAATGGATATTGAAATAGGCTTGCAAATAATCTCTAGTGGTTTTGTTATGCTCATGATGCTTAATTTGTTTCTTGACTATGTCCGCCGTATGCTATACTGTCTGGATGCTAGGTGCTACATATTACATAATTAGGACATTTGAAATAACTGCGGCTGGTACAGTGGGTTTCAGATATCAGTATTATAAGTAAACGAATCACTTAAGCAAAGAAAGTCTTAGGATGTCTCAATGGTATAATGTGGAGTAAAGAGATAACGAAAGGAAGAAAATTTAATATATATGAGACCATGATTAAAACTACTCTTCTTTATGGCGCTGAAACATGGAGAATTAGTGAAAAGAACAAAAATCGAATGGAAGCATTAGAGATGGATGCAATGAGAAGATCTTTAAGTATTTCCAGACGAGACCGAATCAGAAATGATGTAATAAAACAACGTATGGGAATAGAAGGAAATATAACTCAAGATATAGAGAAGAAACAATTAACGTGATATGGGCATGTTTAACGGATGCCAGCAACAAGATTCCCCAAAAAAGTAGTAGAATGGCAACCGATAGGTCGACGGAAAAGAGGAAGACCCAGATTAGAATGGCAACACGGCGGAAACAAGTCCATAAGCGAAAGAAATTTAACAACAAACGACTGCGAAGATAGGACGAGATGGTGTTTAGGTATCGGACAACGTCGAAGGACGTTCTGAACCGATGTATATATATATATATATATATATATATATATATATATATATATATATATATATATATTATATTAGTGTTGTGGTTGGTTATGAAAGCTTTGACCTCTTGGGTATGTTGGGCTAGCCTAATGGTATTCGAGAGTGCCACTTTGAGAAACTTAATCATTTGGACAGTATAGCGATCAATGTAGTCAAAAGGTTTAATATTGTACTTATTTGTTCAATGAGCCCTTTTATCATTAGTTTCAGTTCGAACATATTATCATTGTAATTGTAAGTCGATATGTAATTTGTAATTTAATTAATTTAATCAGTACAGTACATACATTTTAATATTTAGAGTACTTAGCGACTTCTTGTCGATCTTATGCAGTTAAGGAAGTGAAACATCCGAGTATGGTTCTACTGACAATTTTTCACTTAAAATAATCCTCTGAGGTATACACCATAGTATACACAATGTGATACGGTGGCTTTTCCGACCATTTAGAAAAGTTTCAATTTGTGGGCACCCTATACGGGCTAGACGGGATTTACCACTTATCGATGATCAAAACAGACAAACGCATTAATAGAGCAGAAAACTAAAAAATTAGAAAAGTAAGTAAGAAGGTTATTAAATAAAGCCAAAGAACTAACGAACTAGGAAACATGCAAAACACCCTTACAGAATATTATGGATATCTTTTAATTATTTTTAAAGATCCGGCTCAAAAATTAGCCAACATAAAACACCCTATGTCAACATTACCGAATTAAAGAAGAGAACAGAGTTCTTATAACAGAACCACTTCCCAGAATCAACAATTATTAATGAGTCTTATTTAACTTTCCAAGGAAAGGACCGAATATTTTGTACCTAGTGCTAGCATAGCAGTAGGTTATATATTAGACTTACTGACTACAAGGGTGGTGTACATATACAAGATAGGATAATAAGACAATACCCTATCGAAATTCTCCAGGTTGATCAATCTTACATAATTTGTGTTGAAGAAACAAATAAAAAAATCTTGATAGGCATACTAAGGACGGCCTATTGACAAACTAATATAAACCAGGAATCCTGTAATAAAGTAAATCAACAGAAACGGCAGTAAAAGAGGCGGTTCAAAACATCAATCACTTATTTTAATAATGGAGATATTGTGTTATAAATAATATATAATAGATAGGAGAAGTAAAGTCCAAATAAAGCAAAGAAAATCAATAAAAACAGACATACTAGCACATATAGAACAAAAAAGACGAAAGCGGTATGGACATGTAAGAAGAACTAGCATCTGCAGATGGACAAAGAGAATAACCGAATGGAGAATGGAGGAAGGAGGAAAAGAGGACGACCCCGAAGATCCTAAAGGAACGAAGTAGACGACGACATGATTAAAAGAGGCGTAAACGATCAATACCGGAGCAACAGAGAGAGATGGAAACGGTTGAACGAGGAAAGGCAGTAAAAACTGTTTAAAAGAGGTAAATAAGGTAAAATATCTAGGAGTAATATCTAAAAAGAATATATTGAAAGTAATATCTGGAAAGAATATCTAAAAAAGTAAAAAGCTTTCCAAAATCATAGAATTCAGAACCAAATAGATGGACTTACTATATAATGACTTTAACCAGACATATGACTATATGAAGCACTAATATGGTGGTCTTAAAGCCAACAAAAGTCTACCAGAGAAAATATGAATAAGCTTTAAGACCAAATATAATTAATATAATAATAGACGCGATTTCGACTACCGCAACCACCTCCATGGAGGTCATACTTGACCCCCCTTTTTTATAAATATGGATGGGAAATACAACAAAGTATGAGCATACAAAAGCAGGAAAATTGCAGATTTTTACGGCTAAAGACGAAAAAACTAAATACAAGGAAAAGGCTCAATATATTTGAGCATTATAAAGTTAATCTTTAAGGCTTCGTCAAATTGTCACCAAATGCCACAATGGGTTGGTTAAAAAGAATATGCTGAAAGGACAACCTACACCTAGGGATCAACTACAATAGACCTCTTAGGTCGAGTGGATGGGTGGTTAAGCGTTTTAACTCATTTTAAGACATATACGTATAATACAAATAGACTGAATGCTGCTATATAGTCACGTTATCCAACTGCGACAAATAAAACTGACGCAAAGCAGTCCCTGCATCTTTTCTAATGGACCAAAATACTGACCACGTGACATTCACATTGGTCTTTTAGGTGACATGGTCGATAAACCTGGCAAATTATAAAAAGATGCAAGGCCTGCCTTGCGTCAGTTTTCTCTGTCGTACTAGGGAAGCGCGACTGTATTGTTGCACTCAGTTTATTAGTATGATATGTCAATGTTTTTAACCTAACCTAACATTACCTAACCCACTTAAAAATAATTTTTATATGATGTCATACATATATTTTGATTTTAAAATACTAAATTATTCCTTTATGTTAAAAAGAAAAAAAAACAAAGTTTTAAGGCCATAGTAATAATACTAAAAGCAAAACTATGTACATAATTCATTAAGTCACTAAAACAAATGAATATTCGTGAAAACCTACACGAAACCATTAAATTAGAAGGCTAAAATAAATAGCAAAACGAGTATTAAAGAAAGGAGGAAAAAGACATCCCTAAGATAAAGGAACCATAAAAATGAACCAAAGGGTAAATGAATGGAAATATATTCTAGTCTATTCTAATAATACCATTAACAAAAAAAACATTTTTTAAAAAATAACAAAAATAGTGAATAAAAATATATTTTTTTTATAAGTAGGTAAGTAAAGAATAAGAATTAAAGAATAAAAATATTAACAGAGCTTTTGTTTTATAACTATAAAACTATTTGACTAAATCCCATTTAAAAAGTCCCATCTTGTATAAACAAAAAAAAATACTGGAAAAGGAATTAGTGAAGCATAAGGAATCTAAATTAAGACTAGCAAACTTAAACAAAATTATATTCGAGTGTAAAATAATTATAAAAAATAATAAAAACTGATTATTTTGCGGTCACTTAAAAAGTAGATGATTTTATGGTTGATAAAAAAACAGTACAATATTTAATCAGGTTGTCCAGTACCGGCTTTAATGAATCATTTATTATCATTATTAATTTATATTAGCAAAATAAGGTTTTTTATTTACAAAAAATCGCATCCACCACGAATGTAGTGGATGCAATTTGTCATGCCATGAAAATGGCGTAAAAATATATGTATATACATATATTATAAGGAATTGGAAGAGAAGTTTACAATCTGTTTGGAGGTCAAGAATATTTTTCTCTTCTTGTTTTTCCTTAATGATTTGATCCTTTTTGATTTATATTCTTAACAATATATGTTATAGATAATAAACAGTTTTAATATGAACCACTAACTTCCTTTATATCGCTTAATTTGCTTGCAGACATTTCCATTTTTTGTTTTATAAGTTATGGATCTTTAAAGTTGTTTTACCTCCAAAGTTGCAGTTGGTTGTTTAGCTTTGTAAGCGATTAGCGTTATCATTTTCGTTGATTCCAGCTTAAGGAGAAAAACATTTAAAGCTATGTTTTATTCTGTTTCAAACTACTAATGTAAAAAGATATGTATTACTTCTTTAAAAAAATCATCAATCTTGACTTGTTTTATATTTTGAACATTTTTTTACAATCTCTGACTCAACATTTAGAATTACACCAGATCTTATTTAAACTACTCTTGCATCACCTTTATTTATAAAACATAATTCTAAGTCTCTCAGTTTAAGGTAAAATAAACTAAATCATTTAAACTAATTACAGTTGTACAGTTGTAGTAAGTTCTAGTTCATCGTCACTTTCATTGTCGGAAACATTGACAACCTGTTCATTTTCTTTAAAAGCACTAACACAACTAGCTAAGTTTACGGGATTTTCTGTCAATAGGTCTGCATCAATATCTAGGTATTTCAAAACAATTTCAACTTCATGACTCCAAAACTTACATATTACATAGTACAGAACGGATATTAGGAAAATTCCAGGTTGGTGTCAGAGGTAGTGAATCGACAATTCGTCAGATTTCAACCCTAAAACAAATTTTGGAAAAAACACTAGAATAGGGCATTGATACTCATCCCCTTTTTATAAACTACAAAGCAGTCTGCGATTCTGTGAATAGAAGAGAAATGTTCAAAGCAATGAAAGAGCTAGGAATACCAAATCAGTTGGTAAATTTAACAAAAATAACTCTTAAAAAAGTTTAATGTAGAGTACGAATTCAGGGGGAACTGTCTGAACCTTTTGAAACAAATAACGGACTGCGCCATGAAGACCCTCTTTCTTGTCTACTCTTAAATCTGGCTCTAAAAAAAAGTAATACGTATGTCACAAATCACAATCACTGGTTCAATATAGAATAAATTAGTGACAAGTCTGGTCTATGCTGCTGATATCAATATTCTTGGGAGAACATAAAACGCCGTACGAGAGGCGTATGTAGCATTAAAAGAATCAGTTACAAAAATGGGTTTAATAATAAACACCAATAAAACGAAGTATATGAAAATAAGCACGCAACCACAAATACTACGACCAATTATTATAGAAAACTACGTCATCGAAGCAGTGAACGAATTTGTATTTCTGGGAGTGCTCCTTAACACTGAGAATGATACTACCGCAGAGATAAACCGCAGAATTTGCACGGTCAACAGATGCTATTTTGGACTCAACCTTGCCCTTAAATTAACAATTATATCATAAAACACAAAAATAAAACTTAAAAACAGTAATACACCCAGTATCAACATATGATTCAGAGAACTGGACTCGAAAAAAAAAAAAATGAAAACAAGTTGGGATGTTTCGAAAGAAAAGTACTAAGCCAAATTTATGGAGCAGTGAATGACAATGAAGTGTAAACAAGACGATATAACTTTGAACTTTATAAAATATACCAGGAACCTGATATCGTAAAACATATTAAGATTAAACATCTGAGGTGGATAAGGCATGTAATGAGGAAGGAACAAAATGACCGAGCTAGAAAAATGCTCCTTGATAAACCCATAACAAAACTAAAAGAACAGTTGAAGACATGGAAAAACTATACTGAAATACTCTTTGCAGATGATAGACTCTACTCTAAGTAACATACAAGGAGACGAAGGTCCAGAAATAACGGAAAAGGAAGTAATGTACGCACTAAAAAGAATGAAAAATGGTAAAGCCCCAGGTCCAGATGAAATACCAACGGAAATCCTTAAACTAATAGAAAAAAAAAAAAAAAAAAAAAAAAAAAAAAAAAAAAAAAAAAAGAGGTTAATCTTTGTAAATGGGTATATTTATTTAAAAAACCCTTAAAAGGGCCACATCAATAAAACAAACGTTTTCGGACCACACAGTCCATCATAAGGTTATTAAAATCGAAAATGCTAGGTCATTATGCCTGAGCCACCAAAATATTAGGGTAAAAACCCTTTACCCTAATATTTTGGTGCCTCAGGCATTATGACCTAGCATTTTCGATTTTAATAACCTGATGATGGACTGTGTGGTCCGAAAACGTTTGTTTTATTGATGTGGCCCTTTTAAGGGTTTTTTAAATAAATATACCCATTTACAAAGATTAACCTCTTTTTGTTATACGTGGTATACAGCCAGCTACAGGAATTTTTCCTTGTGGATTTTAATAGAAAAAGACTCGATTCACATTTTAGTTGAACTTTTTAATAGCATTTATACATAAGGAGAAATACCACAAAAATGGCTTTTATCCACCTTTGTTATTATACCAAAAAAGATAAATGCCAAACAATGTAGTGATTACAGTACAATCAGTCTGATGGGCCATGTACTGAAAATATTCCTGTAAATTATACACTCTAGAGTACACAGAAAACTGGAAATGGACATCAATAATACCTAGTTTTTATTCCGAAATGGATTCGGAACAAGAGAGGCGTTGTTTGCACTGAACGTGTGTTTCATAGATTAGAACAAGGCCTTCGATAAAGTGCGGCATGATCACCTAATTAGACTCCTGACAGAAAAGAATTTAGATTAACGAGACATCCGACTAATAGCAAATATGTACTACAATCAGAAAGTAGTAGTGAGAGTAGAGAATAATACCACTAAAGAAATTGAAATAAAGCGAGGTGTGAGACAAGGGTGTATACTTTCACCAACCCTGTTTAATCTCTATTCCGAAGACGTAATGAATAAAACACTCTCTGAGCAATCCGTAGGTATTAAAATAAATGGTCTTAGATTAAACAATCTGAGATTTGCCGACGACACCATTCTGATCGCAGAAACACTTGAAGAGCTACAGACATTGTTAAATAAGATAGCAGACTGCAGCGAAGAATATGGACTATCTTCGAACATGGTAATATCGAAATCAACAAAAAATGTCCAAAATTTATATTTACACAATGAAATGATCGATCGAGTTATCAAATACAAATATTTAGGCACTTTTATAAATAAAGGCAACGATATCTCAGCAGAAATCAAAATAAGAATAGAAAAAGCAAGATCCATATTCACTAAAATGAAGAGAGTGTTCTGCGGAAGAGATTTGAGCCTTGAAATGAAACTTCGCCTGATGAGATGTTACGTACTTTCTGTGCTGTTCTACGAAATAGAGTCATGGACGTTAAAAAAGATTGATACCAAAGACCGAGACCGAGATTGAGACCGAGAGAGTCACAAATGTCGAGGTCTTGACAATAAAGAAAAGGAAGTCATATTTACGATCAAAAACGAAAACTGCAATACTTGGGACACATTACAAGAGACGAAAGATATAAACTTCTTCGAATAATTATGCAAGGGAAAATAGCAGGAAAAAGGTCTATAGGAAGAAGACGAAACTCCTGGCTAAAGAATCTACGGGAATGGTATAGCTGTAGCAACAACGAATTGTTCGGTCAGCAGTTTCGAAAATATGTATAGCCCTGATGATCGCAAACCTTCGGAATAAAGATGGCACTTGAAGAAGAAGAAGAAGAAGAAGAAGAAGAAGAACAAGAAGAAGAAGAAGAAGAAGATAGACCCATTGGTCAGAGAAGAAGGGGAAGACCTGGAACAAGGTTCCTTGATAACATCGATGAAGACATGAGACATATGGGAATACGTGCTTGGAGGAGATAGGGACGACTGGAGAGAAATTCTTGAGGAGGCTAGGATCCACGTAAAGTTGTAAAGCCAGAATGATGATGATGAATATTAGGTCACTTAAAACCAGCCTGTTCAAATAAGGTTTCCTTTGTGGAGGGATGTCCGTTAACGGTAGTTTTACTGTAAATAAATAAAATATTTTGTTTAATTTGTTTTAGGGATAGTAACTACTGTAAACTGTAAAATAAGAGTTTAAACAACTTAAGTTAGACAATTTTCAATCTTATAATATTGTAATAAAACATTTTGTTTAATTCGCTTAACAAACAGTAATTATAACAAAAAATATTCTATACATTTTACTAAATTTGTTATAGTTATTATCTTAAAATCATTGCTGAAGCCGGTCCTACAATTACAGGGATCTGGTAAAGTTACATTAGCATTAAACTAATAAAGTATATGAATCCCGTGAGAAACTGCAACGTGACTGAAACAATAACACGTATTTTAATAAGCATCTTTTTCTTTGTTAAAGTAACTTGTTACTCGTTGCTTCTCCTTCTATATCGGTAGCCATCCTGCCTAGCCTACCATAACTTACCGTAATCGTTAACCACAATATACCACAACAAATTATATCAGAATAAATTAAGTTTAAAAATTTTCATGCTATTATTTGTGTAATGAAAACCGACTTGAAATACGCAATCAATTGTCCGCGTGATATATTGAAGAGAAAACAATAGGATCTGAAGATAACGTAGTAAGAAATACTATTATTATCGTTAGTGTAACCAAATACTGTTTATTTGCAATTCCTTGAGAATGTTATTTTATTAAATTTTAGGAAAAAAGAGCAACACTTAATTTTAGAAAAAACAGTTTATGTTTGTAACCCTATGTATATTTTTAACCTTAAATATTAAGCCATTAAATAATTACCAAATTTGTCGTGTATAATGAAGTGAATAATAACAATTTATTCATTCTTTCATATTAAATGATTGTCATTTAGATCAATAATTTATGTAACTCATTCAGTTACCAATAGTTGTTTACCAAAAGAAAGAGAAATAGCTTTGAAATAATATTTTGGTATTGTACAGACCCAGCAGCATTTTCTGGGCAAATTCTACACACCAAAATATTATTAGAACCAAAAGACACAGACAAAATGAAATAAAAAAGAAAGGAGATACCACCTCGACTGCTTAGCACATGAAAGTGTAACAACACTACAAAAATAGATTAGACGAAAATATAAAGGAATATATAAACACAGCAACGTATGAAGCAATTAGACCATACGAAGCAGATAAAAAACAATGGAAGCCCTATTGATGGTATCATTAGGGGACATTAAGAGACAAAAGTACCCAAAATATCCAAATACAAAAAATATGGAGGATTTGATCACATAAAGAGCAGCTTAAGCAAGTCAGGAAACACTAACTAAGAAAAATATCTAAAGTTGTTAAAAAATCGCAACAAAATTAATAAATACATATTGGGTAGAAGAATCTCTGACTGCTGGAAAGTAATTAAAAACGTATGAAAAGAAAAAGGTAGGAAAAAAATATCGCCAATAATAGCACAAAAATGAAAAACACAACAATTTACTAACAAGTATTAAACACAGAAGTATAAGCATGGCAACATGAAGATATTGTTCAATGGAACGATTCAAGTATAGTAAGTACTAAAAGAAACACATGGTAAAAAGAGAAAAATCAAAGAAGCGGCTCTAAATATGCTAAGAAATCCAATTGTGTTGCAAATTCCTGAGCAGAATTTAGTAGGATATGGTCACCTTTATTAAAAGAGAAAGTTGATACGACTATTAGTAAGTCAGTAACATATAGGGGATACATCATTTCTTCTTCTTCTTCTTACGGTGCCTATTCGTTCCAGATGTTGGCGACCAACATGGCTATTCTAACTTTGCTTGCTGCTATTCTGAATAGTCCGGTTGTCGATGTATTAAACCACTTTCTAAGGTTTTGTAGACAAGATATTCTTTTTCTCCCTGGTCCTCTCTTTCCAAATACCTTGCCGTGAAGAATGAGTTGCAACAAGCCGTATCTCTGTTCATTCCTCATAACATGGCCAAGATATTCTAGTTTGCGCTCTTTAATTAATCTCGCATTTCTTGCCTATTCTACGTAGGACCTCAACATTAGTCACACAATCTACCCATGAAATGAATACATCATTTATGTTTTTTAAATAACCTACATAATAAAATCAGAATTTAGTGAAACCAAATTAATTGTAAAACCAAATACTTACCATGTCAGCCATGCTATGATTTTTCTGATGGATATTTTCAAGTTAAAGTTAATTTCATATAGGGGAATAAGATGTGTTGAGACATGAAAGATATGAATTACTCCAAATCATATTAAAAGGTAAAGTGCAGGACAAAAGATCAGTTGAAAGATGCCAGGACGCATGTTTGAAAGACCTGAGTAGATGGTTTGACCGCTCATTCACGGAAATCTTTCGCGCAGCAGTTTCCAAAGCGACAATTGCCATTTGGATCACCAACTTTGGAAATAAGTCGGCGCAATAAAAAAAAGAAGAGTCAACTGAGCTTTGTTACAATAAAGTCGTCCAGGGAACGCAACTCAGCAATATTCTTCTTCTTCTTCTTCTTTTTAGCCTTCTGCCGTCCATGTTTGGACATAGGCCTCTCCCAACTCCTTCCATCGCATCGGTCTTTATCCTGAGCAACATATTTCCAATTTGTTCCGGCTATTCTTTTAATGTCATCAACCCATCTGGGGTCTTCCTCTTGGTCGTTTACTTTCGTAAGGTCTCCAATGTTGTATTGTAGTATTCCAACGTTGGTCTATCTGTCTAGCAGTGTGGCCCGCGAAGCTCCATTTAGGTTGTCAATTTTTGTTGTTATGTGCTCGACTTTTGTTTTGGATCTTACCCAGTCGTTCCTCTTTTTATCTGACAGTCGTATACCTAACATTGCTCTTTCCATTATTCTTTCTGTTGTGACTAGTTTATTCATGTTTGCCTTAGTTAGGGTCCAGGTTTGACATCCATATGTCCTGATAGGAAGGATGCATTGGTTGAACACTTTGCTGCTCAAGTATTGGGATATTTTGCGGTCCAACTAAGTTTTCCAAATTCTGCCCATGCTAGTCTTGCTCTTCTAGTAATTTCCGCAATTTGGTTTCCTTTGTCAAGTCTCAGGATTTGGCCTAGGTAGATATATTCCTGGATTTATTCTATCTCACTGCCGTTTATAGTTATATGTCTGTGGTCATTTGTGTTTGTCATTATTTTTGTTTTTTTCATATTCATTTTTAGGCCGACGTATTGGGAGCTGGCTGCTAGTTTCACCAACATAATTTGCAGTTTTTCGAATGTGCTCGATATAAACACTATGTCGTCAGCGAATCTGAGGTGGTTTAACTTGTTGCCATTAACGTTAATGCCATAGGTTGACCGATTTGTAGTTTTGAAGACGTCTTCTAGGGCTAGGTTGAAAAGTTTTGGCGATATTACGTTTCCTTGTCTCACTTTTCTCTTAATGGGGATGGGATTTGTATTTTCGTCTAGTTGTACTATCATAGTTGAACTATCATACTACTCAGCAATATTGGTAATACCATTTTACAATCGCCTACTTTAAAGTGTATAATATATGTCTGAATTTTTAATATAAATGAGTCAGATGAAATTAAATTATTAGAACCATTTTGCACCAAGTAACAAAAAACAAAATTTGTTTAATTTTTAAATGTTTTTATTTTAAGAACGATTTCCAAAGTGGAATTTGAAACGTCAATAAAACTTTAATTGTGGCTTATTCCCATTAAAATAATAAATACTTTGAGATGCCACAAGAAAATAGCTTTAGAACAATATTAAAATATTTAATAACTTAACCCTGCTGGTTAAGTTATACCCAATTATGGTTTACGGTCCTTAATTATTAATGTAAATATTACCAAACTTGAGCAAGTTGATAAAATCGTTTATCTTGGACAGCAATTAAATTGTAACGAAGAAAGTCACGTCAAAATTAGATCTAGAATAGAGCAGGCTAGAGCTACTTTTAGAAGGATGTGCAAGGTGTTATGTAACAGAGACCTAAAATTGGCATTGAGGATCCGCTTACTTCGCTGTTACGTATTCTCGGTCTTACTTTATTCTCGAATATTTCGGATATGTAATGAGAGGTCCCAAATATAGTTTGCTACAAAATATCATGCAAGGAAAAATAGCAGGCAAACGCAGTCCAAGACGAAGAAGAACCCCATGGTTGAAGAACTTACGAGATTGGTATGGTGTTAATACAAGCATGCTATTTAGGGTGGCAGTGAATAAAATTAAGATAGCTATGATGGTAACCAACATTCTGAAAGGACATGGTACATGAAGAAGAAGAAGGTCCTTAATCGAAATAAAATAAGCTAACAGTGCTAAACAAAACTTTATTAACAAAAAATTATTGTTATTTAAATAAAAATTATGTTGCTGATGTAAATTAAACCTTATTAACAAAAACAAAAGGCATTTTTTCTTTCCCAGAAAAGCCTACATATACATATATATATATATATATATATATATATATATATATATATATATATATATATATATATATATATATATATTATATATATATATATAGCAAAAAATACGACCGTTGATTAAATTTAAAAAAATATTCAATAGTTGAATAGCAGAGGTTGTATCGGTCAATAATAGGCAAATGAAAGTCGTCAACTACTTCATTGATTTAATCGAATACGTTTCGCTTTTTAGTTTTCAAAAGCATCATCAGTTCACTACAAATAAAAATAAAACGATGTAAAATATAAGTAAATAACCAAAAGGGTTCATACTTACAAAAACAATTTGTAGGTTTTGTAAAAGATGTTAAAAACACTCTACGATAACTTAACATTAAAAAATTTAAAAACTAAACGATCGAATCGAAACAAAAAAACACACAGGAAAAAACTGAAACAGCACTATTGTTTATTTAATTTTTACCGATGGCTTCATCTCAATGTGGGTGTAAGCTCTTTCGAAGACCCAACACAATAATCTCTTGGAATGTTTTCTATCGGTTTTAGGCTGTCATATTTGCACATGTGGCATGTGTCGTCCATATGTTTCTTCGGAAAGCAGTGAGGTACAATTATTAAAAAAGTTAGTAAGCAGAACGGGGACAGCCCTATTTTTCAAAAAGGAATATTTTTTTCTACAAAAAAAAAATATTTTGAAAATAGGGAAAGAAGAAGGGGAATGAAGTTACTATCTTGTAAGTGTTTTTTTTTTAATTATTATTTGTTGTGTATGATGAGAGAGTGATATATCTGGCTCAAGTTGTCGATGTCGGTTCTTTTATTTAGGGATGATGGATGTTTAAGAATTTGACACATTTCAAGGATAGAACGCTTATGATAATTTTTTTGTTTGCACAGTATTTTAGTATTAGTGAAGTCGATACTGTGTTTGGTTGAAATGGCATGTTGTGCAAGGGCACAGGATGGTTTTGAAATCCTAATGTCGCTTTTATGGGACGTTAGTCGACCTTGAAGAGAACGGCTGGTCTGGCCAATGTAGCAGGAGTTGCACTCCGCACAGGGTACATGATAGACGACGTTAGTTTGTTCTAGAGGGGCCAATGGAGTTTTTGTCTTAGAAAATAACTTTCCTACGGTTCTGGTGTTTTTTAAAGCTATTTTGACAGGTAAGTTTTGGAAAAGTTTGATTAGCTTGTTCGTGATTTGTGGGAAGTACGGGAGCGAAGCATATTTTATGGTTTGTTCAGGAGTGAGAGGGGACTCATTCATTTGTATTCTGTTAGAGATGGACGCTAATGTTAGCCCGTTGGGTGTTTCAGTGATGGACTGCCCATAGCTTTTGGAATATAGAAATTTATTGATAATGGATGCCGGATAGGAGTTATCTATTAGAATAGACTTCAGTAGATTGAGAGATTCTTCTTTGTAAAGCGGATGTGTCAACATGTGTACTCTAAGGCTGAGGGCTTGTACCAGGTTAAGTTTATATCTGATTGGATGTGTCGAATGGTAGTTTAAGAAACGGTTGCTAGCCATTTCTTTTCTGTACCAGGTAGTGACTAATCTGTTATCTGGAGTGCGAATAATTCGCATATCTAAAAACGGGATACTGTTCTCAACCTCCAATTCACATGTAAATTGTAGGTGAGGATCAAAGCAGTTAAAAACTGATAAAGTGTCGTCCGTCTTGTTCGACGGAGTTGCTAAAATCAGATCGTCGACATACCGTTTTACAAAGGGAACCTGGAAATCTAACTTCTTGATACTATCATTAATAAGATCGTCTAGAACAAAGTTGACTAGAATAGGAGAAATCGTGGATCCCATAGGAGTTCCAAAAATTTGGCGATAAAATTTGTCATTAAAAATTAAATAGTTGGTGTCAAAAATCAATTTTAATAATTCGGAAAAAGTTTCCCAAGGTATCGGACTGTGGGGTTGGATTTGATTCCAATGGTTACGGAGAGAAGTTAATACGCTGGAAAGTGGAAGATTTGTGAACAAGGATACTACATCAAAACTTACTAAGACAAAGCCTCTGGGTAGTTGATAATTATTAATAAATTCACTGAACTGGAAAGAATCTGTTATGTTGAAGTCATTATTATAATTGTATGCTTGTGAAAGAATGTTCGTTAGAAATTGAGCTATATTAGTGTTTGGAGCATTTATTGAAGATAATATGGGTCGCATACTTAGTTGTGGTTTGTGAATTTTGGGGAGACAGTAAAATCTAGGAGCATAGCCATTGTAATTATGGAGGGATTTGGCTAGTTTATCGTCAATAATTTTTTTGTTTTTTAGTTCAGTGATATATCGGTTGATTTTGTTGGTGTAAGTAGAAGTGGGATTGCGAAGAAGTGGTTGATAGTATTTACTATCATCTAGGAGTTGTTGGCTCAGGTTAATGTATTGCTCTCTCATCATAAGGACTGTGGCATTACCTTTGTCACTAGTTAATACCATTAGGTCAGAGTGTTTTTTTAGAAAAGTGGCCGCTTGTTCATAAACAAGATCAAAATCGGTTTTGGCGTTAGAAGGCTTATGTGAGAAGTTAGTGAGAATGTTGTTGGCAGAGGATCTTAATTCGAGAAGGTCGTTGGTTTCAGAATGAGATAGTATGTTTTCTATGTCAGCTACGAAATTACATACAGAGAAATCGTTGAATGAAGGTTGTAATCCGAACTTTGGTCCGAGAGAAAGAAGTTTAAGGACATTATTGGGTATTTGGATATCTGTGAGATTTTTTATCCATTTTTCGTGGAATGGTAAACGATTGAACGGAGTGGTCCCAAGCTTGTTTAATTTGTTTTGGAGATGAGATAGAGATTTATGTAGGTAGAAGTTGTATTTTTTGATTAGGAAAGATTCATACTGATCCAAAATGTTGGAGGGAAGAAGACGTTCAAGTTGGATGAATATGTTTGACAATTGTCGATGAATAAATGCTATATCGGAATGTACGGACGAAATATTGAAGTTTAATAATCGTGCTCTCACCTGCATGTTGATTGAATCAGCTCTTCTTGTCAGTTTGTTGGACAGGGAACCCACAGTGGACTGCATAAGGTGGTCAGTGCGATCACTAATAAAACGTGGGTATTTCTTTGTCTTCCTGCATTGGATTAAAAAAGTCTTTTTTGCTTCGGCTCTCGCTAACTTCTCGTTCAGTTTGCTCCATCTCTTAAGTAGTATCGTACAGTTAAGGCCATAGTTTCGTCTGATGGTCACGAAGAATCCCTCTGTATATGTAGACATAGCAAAAAATACGACCGTTGATTAAATTTAAAAAAATATTCAATAGTTGAATAGCAGAGGTTGTATCGGTCAATAATAGGCAAATGAAAGTCGTCAACTACAAATCTTTTACAAAACCTACAAATTGTTTTTGTAAGTATGAACCCTTTTGGTTATTTACTTATATTTTACATCGTTTTATTTTTATTTGTAGTGAACTGATGATGCTTTTGAAAACTAAAAAGCGAAACGTATTCGATTAAATCAATGAAGTAGTTGACGACTTTCATTTGCCTATTATTGACCGATACAACCTCTGCTATTCAACTATTGAATATTTTTATATATATATATATATATATATATATATATATAAATATATATATACATATATATATATATATATATATATATATATATATATATATATATATATACATATATACATGTATATATACCAACAAGCTGATTTAGAGTATTCACTGGTCCTTTACTGAAATTGTAATCTAAAATAATTTTGGCCCTTTTGTCAATTCTGCCACTAATAGCCTGATCATAATGCAAAGTAACCATAAAAATAACATTTTTATTATTTTTAGGAATACAGTTAATAACAGTGGTATCTTGCGTGAAGTAAAAAAAGATGAACTATTAACTTATTTATTTGCAATTTGTGCTGGAAGCTTTAGCTTATTTCTTTTTATAGTTCTCAGCAAAGTATTTTTCTTTTTAGAAGAAGTTGTTCTAAATTGTATGATGTAAAAATGTTATCACAAATAATGCACTTCCTTTCTTGTATAGATCTGCAATTTTGGAGCATAGAAACTTTTACTATCAAATAAAGCCCAAATTTTTATGGCCATATTTCGCTGGTTTGCTTGGAATGTACTGTTTGAAGGGTCAGCGGCCTCTAAAGGTAACTAATTTCTCGTCGACGGTAACATTTTCATCAGGTTTAAAAAATGTTGGTAGATTTTCTACCTATTTTTTTCAAATTTCACGTATTGTAGCAAGTTTATCAGTAGATCTCCTATCCTGTCTAGTAGTTTTGTTATTAAAACGTATTACTTGCAAAATTTTTGTAAATACTTTTATTAACATGGGACTTAAAAACTCCAGCTAACAATAAAAGACCAATGTATGCTTGAAAACGAATTTTATTCAAGTCTTTCCAGTTGGTTCGGAAAACACAAAATCTTAGAGCATTATTTATAACATTGGCAGTGAAAAACCGATCGACGAGAGAACGAAAAACTTTGCGACTCAATTGAACCAAAGTTCGTCTTTAACAAACCCTACAAAATTGAAACAAGACAGTATATGGAGACAAACGTGGCAAATGCCTACTGCATATACACTGATGGCTCCAAAATGAAAGAAGGCTCAGGATGCGGGATATACTCCAGATCACTGAACCTAAGAATAAAGTGGGGTATGGCAAAAATGCCAGTGTAGTTCAGACAGAACTGACTGGTATTTCCATAGCCGCAAAAGAGATAACCCAAAAAGGTATAGCAGGAAAACTATAATAATCTGCACAGATTGCAGACAAACGCTACTAACCTTGAATAGACCACGTGTCACATGAGGTTTAGTAATGGAGTGTCACGACTCACTAACTCAAGCTTCGGATGGTAATACCATCATCCTGAAGTGGGTTAAAGGACACAATAGGAATAAAGGCAACCGCATTGCTGACCAATTATCTAGGAAGGCGGTAGGCCTAAGACTTTTAGGACGGTAGGCCTAAGACTCTTAGGACCTGGGGATCTTTTTGGTTGGTTAACTACAACAATCGCGGAAATTGTCAAATGTCACTCCCATACGTAAACCGTAAAAAGATGGGAAGAAGAGAAAGGATGTAAACTTGCCAGGGTAACACTAAGTAACCTTGAAGAGTCAACATCAAAGAAGTACTTGGGAATCACCAGAAAAAATCTTCGTTTGGCAGTTGGTTTTTAAACTGGTCATTTTTAACTAAGCAAACACCTTTACACTGTAGAGCATGTCCTATGTGAATGCCTAGAGTTTTCGTTAATACGAGAGTACGCGTTCGGCGAGTCCGGGCCCACACCTGCCCACATAAGTGAGATGTCTCCTGGTGACTTGTCCACCTTCCTAGAAATGACAGGATGGACAATGAGCTGAGGTTGACAGCTCCCTGGGAGGATGCACAATAGGTCAATTGTGGCCTAATGTGAAACTTAACTCGCCCTCCCTACTCTACAGATACGATCGCGTTGATAAAAAGCATCGAGAGACCACTGGATATTACCGTCTTTTGAAGAAACTATTACAGAGGGTTTTACAGGATGTTGTACCTAGAATGGAACAGCAGAATCATTACTACTTTCTTCCTCACTCTCACTTTACTTGCATTGTTTTCTGTTTCTGATATGCACTCATCACTCTTTGATACGTTTGCGAGCTCGAGAAGCTCATCTTCGGTTAGCGTTCTTCGATGCGACATTATCAACATGCAAACATAGACTGAAATTTAAAATGTAAATGAATGCGCTTGGTATATCAGATTCCTACCAGCCTACCACTTGTCTATCAAGCCCATTTCCTTCTACATGACATGCTCTTCTAAATGACATCGTTCAGCTACATTACACATTTTTTACAAGTTTTGGCTTGAAGAAATTTATTTCTTTTTATAGACGTACTTGACTGACAAACTGTTGGAGAATATATAAAATACTGCCAACTAAACATGCGCAGGTACGCAAGTAATTTTTAACGCTTTAATACGTGGGTCATATTGACTTGAACGTACTATAGGTAAAAATTTCATTTTTATCAAAAAAATTAGGTTTATTTTTTATCTTTTATTTAATTAAAAGACCTCATATTAGGTAATCAAGTCACGAAACACCAAAACATTACGACGTGTAAGAATTTGAAAAATAAGAAATAAATTCTTTTTCGGGTCAAATAAACCCGAACAGGACAGCAGGGTTAAACCAGAGACGTATTTAAAGATACTAATAATACAGACACTAAAGTATGGATAGTGACATCCTTGATAAGAATACACAAATCAAAAATAACAAAACCTTGCAAGAAGTTAAAAACGAACTAAAACCTCTAACCCCAGCAAAATATCATTCGAGCTAATAAAATATAGAAGTACGGCGCTAGTTCACCTATTGATTCAATTATTGCAGATTTGTATTAATAGAGCTAAAATGCTGATATAGTGGACAAAAACTTACATTTCAAAAATACATAAAAAGGGCAGCAAAGACAACTGTAAAAATTACCTGTGGATAGCAGTGACAAGCTCGTTGAGACGAGTAGAAGTGAATACTGAAAATTTAATGGGAAAGAGAACAAAGATTTATAACAAGAAGAGTAAACCTATTATAGAGCTGGAAGATTAACGGTTTACCACCTTTTTGCATTACATAACTAATATAAAAAACATAAAACCGTTAGGAACTAAAAGGATATACGTACTATAGTCGACTTCAAAAAAGTATACGTTGATGGCCCCATTGGAAGGCCTAGAAGCTCTAGAATTAAGCAGTATTAATATAAACATTAGAAAAAATAATTAAATAACTATACAATAACATACATGCCTGAGTAAAAATAGGGAATAAATTCTCAGAAAACATATCACCAATGGTTTTTAAAATATAATGCCAGATGTCATCTGCCAATGTCAGATACCAATCAATGGTTCATTCTTCAAAGATGTAGGAATATCAAACAATCGGTATATATCTGTTTTATCGACTTCAAAAAGGCCTTTGACAGAAAATTGTTTAAAATCCTTTATAAAAGGTATATAAAAAATGCCCCAAACGGGCTATCACAAACACATTGCAAAACGTTTTCGGATTGATAAATCCATCATCAATGCAAACCTGAAAGTGTATAAACCACTTTAATTAAAAAGAACGTTAAATTAAGATGTTGACAAAGGTTAGAGCAAAATGTGGTTAATACTTACGGTTGTACATGCTAGTAGCCACCAAAATATATGGGTCAAAACCCTTTAAATGTTTTAAATTTGTAGTTGTTTTACATTATTAATAGTTATAATTTGTGATGTTTAAGTTACCGTTGGATAGGTAACATGGCGGCGTATGACTCTACATAAGTAAAATGGTCCTGAGACGAAGTGTCTACGAGGACCTGTTGATAACAACTGATCAAAATGACATTGTTGACATGTTAGGACGGATGTTGTGTCAGAGCAGTCAGTAAAACTTACGGTAGTTGTCTAAAAATGACAGATGTCAGCCTTATTTAAAATTGAAAAAAGTTAAAATTATAATAATGTAACAGTATCGACCATCAATATTGTAATGTGTATTGTAAATTAATGAAAAAGCTATATTTGAAACATTGAAAATTGGTTTTTTTAAAATTAATGCGGGTCAACTGGAATTTATGAAATTTTGTAGGATTGATAGGCAACCAACTATACATGTGTAAGGATCTATTTATTTTAAGCTAAAGATTTTGTCAAAAGGCCTTGTATGTTGTGAGACATTTGGTACTTAGAAAATGGTAAAAAGGCACATGTTGTAAGATGGGTCCTAAAAGATTTATTATTGAGTATTGATCTAGTGGGTGGGGGTGTGTTTAGATATGTTGTTGAGCTGAAATGTAAATATAATAGCTCAGCTAGTTAGTTCAGCTCACCAACATATCTAAACACACCTCCACCTACTACATCATCATCATCATCATCATCATCATCATCATCCAGCCTCTATTTATCACGTGCACTGTTGGACATAGGCCTCCCTTAAACTCCTCCATTCCTCACGATTTTGTGCTCTTTGTTGCCAATTTTTAGTGATACGCCTGATGTCGTCGGCCCAACGTGTAGGTGGTCTTCCTCTACTGCGTTTGTCTGCTGGAGGCCAAGAGCAGACAAGCAGACAAGCAGACAAACCTACTACATCAATACTCAATAATAAATCTTTTAGGACCATCTTCCCAGATGTGCCTTTTTACCATTTTCTAGGTACCAAATGTCTCACAATATACAGGGCCTTTTGACAAAATCTTTAGCTTAAAATAAATAGATCCTTACGCATGTATAGTTGGTTGCCTATCAATCCTACAAAATTTCATAAATTCCAGTTGACCCACATTACAATATTGATGGTTAATACTGTTACATTATTATAATTTTAACTTTTTTCAATTTTAAATAAGGCTTACATCTGTCATTTTTAGACAACTACCGTAAGTTTTACTGACTGCTCTGACACAACATCCGTCCTAAGGGAGAGCGCTCACCAAAGTGGCGTGGCAGTGGCAAGTAGCAAGTAGCACGCGTCTAGCATAATGTAACCAATGAAAACGAATGATTCAGTTTACACCAAAATGACAGTAACGTCATTCATTCTAATCATTCGTTAGGAGTGGTTACATTATGCTAGACGCGTGCTACTTGCTACTTGCCACTGCCACGCCACTTTGGTGGGCGCTCTCCCTAAAATGGCAACAATGTCATTTTGATCAGTTGTTATCAACAGGTCCTCGTAGCATTAAAATCAACGGAATTAATGTCACCAATGTTAGATATGCAGACGAAACGGTATTTATTGCCTTAAACGAAGAAGACCTGCAACGACTTATAAACAGGGTAACCGAAGCATGTGATGAATATGGGCTAAAACTTACCAAGTTTTAGCCCATATTCATCACATGCCCGTCTAATACTTCTAGGACAAACTTTATGGTTGTTAGCAAACCGGAGTTACAACTAACAAACATCAGAGCGTATGAAATAGAGTTAGAAAGAGTCCAAACTATTTCCTGTTTGGGCGCAAACGTTAACAGTAACTTGGATATAAATCAAGAAGTAAGAATAGGCATTGAAAAAGCCAGAGCCGCCTTCTATAAATTAAAGAAAATTATAATTAATAGAGATATTACGTTAAACCTTAAAATCAGACCAATACACTGCTACATATTCTCCGTAACATCGCCGGAAGGAAGGTCCAGGCCGAAGAAGAACATTTTGGCTTCGAAATCTCCGAGAATTACGTATCACGTATCAAGAGACCACGGCTAATTTATTTAGAGCCGCCGTAAACAAAGTTATTATTGCCAATATGATCACCAACGCTCGAGAATAGGACAGGGTATTAAAAGAAGAAGAAGAATATATATATATATATATATATATATATATATATATATATATATATATATTCTTGGAGATATAGGTATGTACATATCTGTCATGTCAAAATGGAACTGGGCATCATAGAAAGAAAGAATCATAGGAAGCATGAAAGACAACCGTTGGACAAAGCAAATTATTGAATGGTCACCAAGAGCAAACAAATGAAGTAGAGGTCCAGATGAACTGACGACGAATATTTTTTCAACGTGTCACATAAAAAACAAATTTGGAAAGTAAACAAATTGCAATAAGTATTTATCCATTATTACTTATTACAATGTTTAAAAAGTCGTTATTAATACTTATATTTTTTATAAAATTTCACCGATATAACACACCTTCTAAAAGGTGTCTACAAAATAAATAGGTTCTTCATTAATGTCTCAAGATAATTTATCGGAATCCGACGTTGAAAACGTTCATACCTTCGAGTTGAATAGTCATTTTTTGTGTCGAGTTCAGACGATCATTAGTCAATATGTCCGATAGTCTGACTACAATTATGATTTTGTTATGCAAACAACCGGGGGTCAGAGCACAATGAGATACGTGATCTGTTTCCACTGACTTTAGAATATATGGCGGTTAGTATAAGTTGTATTAATTTATGTTAAAATGTTTATAATTATAATTAATTGATTTTGGTGTGTGCCCATATAAAACAAATTTCTCTCGATTTTGGACTTTAAATCAATAACTAAAATAAGACCAGCAAAAGAGACAAATCATGCCAAAGGAATAGAAAATGTCAAATATAGTAGTATGTTTAATATTCTTTAACAAAAGGTTTAGTTAGACTATTAAATTCTAAACTAAGAGTTCATAATATTGTTCTGAAGCTATTTTCTTGTGGCATTGTAAATTAATTACTATTTAACGGGGAATAAGGAATAAATAACTCAATTTACTGTTTGTATTTTGAGAACGATTTCCGAAGTGGAAATTGAAACGTCATATATGTACTAAGCTCTATTTTTTTAATATGTTGTCTGAAATAATAGACCAGAACGCACTTGAATTTTCAGATGAAGGCATTGACATTGTAAAATAAATTAAGATGATGATAAACCAAGTGTATTTGCAGACAGTTCTGAGGGCTTGTAATGATTACTTAACAAGATAACAGCCAAAAAAGATATATTGATTATCAAATATTTACCAAATATAACCCAATAAAAACCCGAGCATCAATTGACAACGTGATGTAGTGTCCTGCACTTATGTGAATAACTGTAGATTTGTGATATTTGTAATACAAAAATCTTGTGTATAAAGTGAAAAATGTTGGTTTAATAATGGCCCAGAGATCTGGCGAATTATAGAGGATTGTAGCCTTGGTACAGTAAGGGCGCACTGCCGTTCCTTACAACATGTCGTTCCGATATTTGAATGAATACTAGACAATGTAAGATGCTCTACAAGAGGTGATAAGTGACTATTTTTTGACTTCTAATATAATTATGAAGAGAGAAGGAGAAGAAAGGCGATTCAGATCGCACCTGCGTATACCCGGACCAAATAACAGATTTCTGGGATTTATCGGAAAACTCCTACATAGATTTGTCAAAACTCCGAAGACTTGGATAATAGTGATTGGGCTAATAGTACACTCAACCAATCAGCAGAAATCAACAGATATCTTCTTCTTTGTGTACCGTGCTTGTATTCAAGCGTTGGCTATCGTCATATTGACAAGCTAATGAAATGATTCTCGGTCGGCAGCTAGATGAAACAGTTACTCGACCGTTCGACCTGTCCATTGTCTAATGTTACGCAGCCAGTACAGTTGTTTTCTTCCGACCCAACGTTTTCCTTCGATTTTGCCCTGAATGATTAACCGGAGTAAGCGATAATTAGGTCTTCTCATTATATGACCCAAGTATTTGACCTTTCTCATTTTGATGATGTTGATCAATTCTCGCTCTTTGTGCACGGTCTCTAGCACACGTTCGTTAAATATGTGTGCTTTCCACGGGATTCTGACCATGCGAAGGTAACACCATAACTCAAATGCTTCTAGTTTGTTAAGATTTTTTTATGTTTGTTGTCCAGGTTTCATATCCATAGAACAAAGTGAAACAGACGTAGCACTTTCATACTCTTAGACGTGTGCTCAACGACAGACTTCTACTGCATAATACAAAGTGCCAGTTAATAAAGTTTTTCCGTGTGAGTTCTATTCTGGTCGAAATTTCCTTGTCACTTTCAACTCTGCAGTCAATCCAGCTACCCAGATATCTAAAGTATTCCACCCTTTCCAGGATTTTGTTATCTAATCTTAGTACTGAGTCTTCGATATTAATTTTTCCGACCACCATCCATTTTGTTTTTTTTTGCGTTGAGTGTTAAGCCCTTTTTAGTGCATTCGTTGTTTACAGCATTCAACAGGGTTTGAAAATCTTCTAGACTCTTTGCCAATATTGCGGTGTCATCGACGTATCTGATGTTATTAATAATTTCACCACCGATCTTAAACTATTTTAAAAACTGGTTCAGTGTAGGCATTAAACAACATCGGTGACATAACACATCCCTGTCTGACACCACGCTTAATAAAAACTTTAGCTGAAACCTCTTGGTCCACCTTAACACAAGCGGTCTGATTGTAGTAAAGATTTTTGAGCAATCTAGTGTCATACGTGTCCAGACCAACTGAGTCTAAGCATTGAAATAATAATGTATGCGGTACTTTATCAAAGTCTTTTAGTACTCTATCATTCGCATGCAAAAAGAGCTTCTCGAGTACCCATACCGTTTTGGAAACCAAACTGTTCATCACCAATTATCCCCTCACAAAGTTTATATATGCGAACAATGCAATATTTCATAAAAATTTTGAGCGTGTGACTCACTAAACTGATAAGTCGATAGTCGCTACACTGTCTGGCATTATTTTTCTTGGGAATAGTTATAAATATCGATTCTAACCAGTTGTCTGGTAATTTGCCGCTGCTGTATATCTTATTAAAGAAGGATGTGATAATCGCAACGCTCTCATTATCTAATAGTTTTAACAATTCTGCAGGTATTTCGTCAGGACCAGAAGCCTTTCTTCGATTCGCTTGGTTAGTAGATTAGAATCGGTGGGCCGGTATCTCGGTTAGATGTTATTTCTTGATAGATTCTTTGGTCATCGTTAAATAAGTCTATTATGTAATTTTCCCATTCGGTACAGCCCTCTTTAATATCCCTTAAAATTTTCCCATTCGGTACAGCCCTCTTTAATATTACTTAAAATTTTACCACCAGAGAGTTGTAATATATTTTGCCCATAAGTTCTTCTTTTACCTGTTAATCTTTTAGTTTTTATGCAAATGGAAACTGTCGTGTTGTTGCTCCAGTTTCTCAATTTCTAAACAGAATTTTTGTAGCCATCGGTCTTTTGCTACTTTAATCCTTTTTCGGATTTCTTTATGTATTTCATTGTATTTTTCTTTGTTTATGGATTTATACTGCTTCCGAATATCCATTAGATCTAAGATGTCTTGCGTCATCCAGTCATTTTTAACTGTTGGTCGTCTTAGAAGATTTTCTCGAAATGCAGTGATTATTGTCGTTTTCATTTGTTCCCAGCAATCATCTACGTTGTTGGTATCTTCTAGTCTAATTTCGTGGAACTTGTCGTTAATTTCTTGAGAAACCTTATTTAGATTGCATGGGTCTTGGAGTGCATCTAGTGATATTTTGGAGTTTTTCTGATTTTTATAGACTCTCTTTAGCTCAACTGTGATTGTAGAATATTGGCACCTGGGTAAGTCTTGACGTTTTTATGCAGTTTTTAAATCGTTCATTGACTGTTATATAATCAATTTGATTTCTTACAATATTCTCTCCTCGATCGCTTGGAGACTTCCAAGTATATAGTCTACGTTTTGGTAGACAAAACCATGTATTCATAATCACAAATTTTTCCTCTTGGCAGAACTGCACCAACCGTTCTTCTTTTTCATTGCGTTGTCCTAGACGAAACTTTACAGTAATATTGAGAGTACTTTCTGATCCCACTTTTGCATTGAAGTCCCCCATGATAAGAGTAAGGTCATGTTTTTTTGTCATAGCTATGGCTTCCAATATAAGTTGGTAAAATATTTTAAACACGGCATCTTCTTTGTCCGCAGTAGGTGCGTATACTTGTATTATTTTTATATCCACTGGGAATGCAGCTAATTGAATTAGCATTACTCGGTCTGATAATGGGACAAATTTTCTTACAGACTTTGCAAGTGATTTCTTTAGTATGACCGCTACGCCATTTTGATTTGACTCATCGTTTGTCCCAGAGTAATAAATCCGATAGTCTTAAGAATTGTACTGTCCGTTGGTTGGCCATCTTGTTTCGCAGACTCCCAATACAGAAATATCGAGTCTGTCCATTTCAAGTAAGAGGTTTCTAAGCTTACCTACTTCATCTAACGTTTTAACATTCCACGTGCATATTTTAATTTTTTTTTAATTAACTAAGAGAATTTTATAGGGATTTCGCTTGTTGGCGACCGGGGAAGCACTATGATCTTCCTCTGTCGGACCTTGGAGTCCGAATCCATGATCAGTAACTGTTATTTCATCGTTGTTGCTTGACATGACGAGTGTTTTTGGAATATCCTTAGGGATCTTTAATATAGTGGTTTTCCGTTGCCTACTATATCTCCATCCCGTTGGCTGTTTATCGGATCATCTTTCTTTTGGGACAATTTCTTATTCCAGGGACAAGGAATTGCCCTTATTCTCTGTTGTATATCAACAAATATACAACAGACAAATTCCAGAGATAAAAAAAATCTTCATCCCCATTTTGCGAAGGCGCTTGAGGTTTCAGGCAAGAACTTTACAACATTTGTACTTACCCCAGTACGGATGTATTATGATGGCTTTTTAAGGGTTTTTTTGTTAGTAAACAAAAGACTTCTGAATATGGAAAATATAAATTTTCTTTGTTTGTTCTTGCTTCCTTAACTTGACAGCTTAGGAATTTCCTCTTTTATCTGGCGCTCACATTAATATACTTATACTAATATTTCCACATAATAAGTGGAAATTAAAATTGAAATAAACTAATTCTCTTATAAATAAGCCTATAAAACTATCATACAATTTCAATACAGATACAACAATTGTTAATTAGATTTAATGTTTAATCAGTTTTTTTTTTATTGGAAGAAAAATATTTCTGCTTCTCCATTTTTCACTTCTTTGTAATATTATTCGCGTTTTGCTTAAAATATTTTTTCTCCTTACGCTTTACTACTTAAATGTCTCTCACAAATTTATATATAATTTATATATAATTAACATAATGCTGTCAATATAGTGTCAATATAATGCAATACAGGCAGAGAACTTTAAGAGTTACAAGATATAAGTAAACAAAAAATGACAAATTAGTCCTACAAGCAAAAAAACGGGTGTGCCAGTCCAGTAGGCTTAGGTAAGAGAAAACAAAAAAAAAAAATAATTAGTTATATAATAGGTATATGGTGCATCGTTTGCTGTATATAAACGTTTCATCTGTAATAGGAGTAGGGTAAACATACCATTTATTGGACACTGCCAGTTATTGGACGTACCAATTATTTTAACTTAAAACAAGAATTCTGTATTCAGTAGTGAGCTAAGTTCTGTTCAGATGTCGCCTTGTACTATTAGTATCCATATTGACGTAAATAACATTTGATTGACGTTTCTGTTTTGCCGCCAAATGAAAAGTTCTTTGGTTATGCACCAAAAAGACGGTTTTCTTAACCCTATTTTAAGAAACCTTAGGTGAATTTTAGTGCTCTAATTAGTGGTGAAATTGTATCACAGTGCTCCTCATAAATAAACAAGTTAGTGGTAGAGTGAAAGTAAGTATTTTTAAGGTTTAATTAGCATATTTAAGTCTAGGTTATGTATTAGATGGGTGTCCAATAACTACAACTAACATATGAGTATTTTCAGTTATTGAACATCTGTCCAATAACTGCATTTTGCAAAGTTTATACAGTTTTTGTGTTTATACAGTGAAATATTCGTGCGTCTTCTCTGTTTCTGGCACTTCAATTTTGGTTTCAATATTCGCAGTGTAGCCAGTTATTGGACACCTGTCCAATAACTGGTTTACAATCTGTCCTATAACTGAAACATTTATTTACACAGTTTTTTTATGTCTCTAGTTTGCAATCATGCCCAAGAAAAATGTATATAATGCGGAATCGATGGAAGCTGCACTAAATGAAGTTAAAATAACAATATGTCATACAGAAATGCGGCAAAAAAATACGGTGTACCTAAATCGACGCTGGAATTTAAAATCAAAAATCCTGGTCATAGAGACACATGCGGTCCAAATCCAATTCTTTCGACAAGAGAAGAGTCTGATCTTGAAAGGTAAAGTTAATTTAATTAGGTAAGATGTTTAACTGTTAAATGACATTTTATTTTTGCAGATGGATAGAAGATCTGGCAACAAAAGGATTTCCTAGGAAACGAGAGGAAATTTTAAATAGTGTTCAAATATTTTTAACTGAAAATCCACGGCCTAATCCATTTAAAAACAACAGACCTGGTGATAGTTGGTTAAAGGTAATAGGTAATAAAGGATATTTGTAAAATAGAGGTGACTAAAATTGCACTTTATATTTTAGGCTTTCCTAAAAAGACATCCAACAACTGTGCAGCGAACAAGTGAAGCAGTAAGTGGTGCAAGCGCTTGTGTTTCGGAAGCAGACATTCGAAAATGGTTCAAAGATATAAACAGTTATCTTGTTTCCAAAAATTTAATCATTAATGACCCTTCAAGAATTTACAATGGCGACGAATCCGGTTTTCAGATTTGCCCAGAAACTGGCAAAGTTTTTGCTAGAAAAGGCGCGAAAAATGTTTATTCTGTGGAAAAGGGATCATCTAAGGAAAGCATCACTGTCATGTTTTCGTTTTCTGCATCCGGAATAATTTGTCCACCTATGATCATTTATCCTTACAAGCGAATTCCAGAAAAAATAAGCCAGACTGTCAGAGATCTGATTGGGGCATTGGAAGATCCGATAATGGGTGGATGACGGCAGAAACGTTTTATGATTATGTGAAAAATGTATTCCATCCATTCTTGCTAAAAAATAATATACAGTTTCCTGTGTTATTATATTTGGATGGACATAAGTCTCATTTAACTTATGAGTTAAGTAGACTTTGCAATGAACTGAACATTGAAGTTATAGCCTTATATCCGAATGCAACCCGAATTCTTCAGCCTTGTGATGTTGCAGTATTCAGGCCCGTAAAAGTGGGATGGAAAAAGGCCATCAGAGAATTTTACGAACAAAATCCTGGAGAAGTTGTAAATAAAATGACATTTGCTCCACTATTGGAAAAAGTAGTGGTGAATAATATTAAGAGGGACACTTTAGTTAATGGATTTCGTGTGTGTGGTTTATTCCCTTTTAATCCAGATGCAGTTGATTACAGCAAATGTTTGGGAAATAAAAAAGAGCGTCCTGAGGTAATATTATAAAAACTTTTTTATTTACCTATAAGCTAATAACACATTTTTAGGTAAAAAAGCTACTCCCTCGTATGGACCATACAACATTCGTCAGTTTGGCTGGAGAAGATTTAATCAAAAGATTTCAATCTTTTGATGATCTTTTGGTTAAGGAAGGCATTACTGAAGAATTTTTGACTTTATACAAAATATGGAATTATTTTAAAAAACCTGATTCGTGGCCAGATAATAAAAAAATTGACTTGGATATGAGAGATGTGCCAGGATCATTCAATAATCAAGTATCGAACTCGACTGAGACTGAACCTGGACTAGATCCACCTAATATTGCACTTGTGCAACCTTCAGGTGCATCAGAAATTAAAATAAATTTGGATGCTGAATTAAATACATCTGAAAATCAAGTTTCAAAAGACCAAAAAATTAATATAACACAAAATATTGTCATAAAACCTGGTAAAGACATTATCTATAGTTTGCCATCTACTAGTAAAAGTATAGGTGACTACTTAATAGTTCCAGAAAAATCAACAAGAAAGAATAAACGTAATACCAAAAGAGTTTCATTTGCTATAACATCAAGAGAGTATCAAGAGAGTTTTGAAAAGAAACGTGCCTTAAAATTAGAGTTAGAAATGAGAAATTGGAGAGAAAACGAAAAAGAGAAGAGAGTGCAGCAGCAAAAGCTTTAAAAAATACTGCCCGAGATACCGACAAAAATAATTCATGTTTTCTGTGCAAGATTCGAACAGTAAAAAATAATTACCTAACATGTAATAGCTGCAAGAAAAGAATTCATCGACGGTGTGTTCCGAAAAAATATAACGTTCATGTTCCTGAAAAAGATGATGAGGATTTATTCATGTGTCATATGTGTTACACTGAGGAAAGCGATGATGGCGTTATTTCAGAAATAGAAAGTGAAGAAGACGGCGAAATATATAATGAAAAAGAACTTGACAATAAAATGTGTAAAAAATTTAAAAAAATAGAAAGCGAAGAGGATATCGAAATAGATTATCAAACAGAATCCAACTTTAAAATACGCGAGGAGCCGAAAAAAATAGAAAGCAATAATTATTACTCCGATCAAGAACCAAAAGAATTTGACAATAAAAAAGATAATGAAATAAATGCTCAGAAAAATGACAGCAATTTGTGCGACGAACCAAAACAAATAGAAAGTAGCCAATGTAATGAAACCAACAACAAAGTTTATAAAAACCCGAGAGAAATAGAAAATGGAGAAGGAATCGGAACAGACCATCAAATAAGAATTAAGAGCAAAATGTGTGAGAATTCAAAAATGGCAAGTGAAGAAGAATTTGAAGATTATGGAACAAAAGTGGGCCATATGTTAGAAAATAATTCAAATGACGACATGGACGTCGAAGAACTTTTTAATCTGTACCAAAATGAAATGAAAAAATATAAGTGATTTATAGTACCTAGGTAGATTTAATAAAAGTTTTTGAACATTGATTTCATATTTTTATTTGTTTTTAATCATTACTTTGACAGTGTCCAATAACTGAAAATTATGTGTCCAATAATTGAATTTTTTGTCCAATAACTAACTTTTTCGTAACCGTTCAGGTCTTTTCAAGTTTTCTAAAAAATCTGTTATATTAGAAATATTTAAAACCCGTTAACTTAAAATATCATATATGTATACTATGATGTGGCATAGCCGAATAATATCCGTTGAAAATTACACCAGCGGCAGCGACTTGAAATTGAAAAAAAGCTTAACTGTCCAATAACTGGTATGTTTACCCTATAGTAAATAAAGGATTGTATCAATATTTTAATGAAAATATATATTTTTAGTTTCATATATATATATATATATATATATATATATATATATATACATATATATATATATATATATATATATATATTATATATATATATTATATATATATATATAAAAGGAGTTGAATGCAAAAATGTTTTTTTACACATGCAGTAAAATTCATTGTTTATTTTGTTATTAATATAAAAATTACAATACAATACACTGCAACACAATTTAATATATTAATACAATACCAATTAAAATTCATAAGTATTTAAAACTGTTAATATAAATAACTTACTTTACGAAGATAAAAATTAAAAACCAACAACTCGGATTATATTGTAAATTTTTATTTTATTTTAAAATTTAGCATTTTTGCGTATATTACATAATTAATAACATTAACGTGAGGTTTTTAAATATTACAAAATATATAAATATATATATGTATATGATATATATATATATATATATATATATATATATATATATATACAAACTATATACAAAAAGAACATTTTTATTCTCGAGAGAGGAAGAGAGAGAAAATATATCTTCTGTCTCTCTCTTACTCATTATTTTACATATGTAATGGTTACACAGATTCACTCCCGTACAAATTTCCAACATCGAGCGCGCGAATAGAAGTATAACTTCAAAAAGCAAACAAAGAAGAGGCTACCTAAGAGAGCCCCTAGGAATATGAGGTGCTGAAACAATGAGATAAGATGGATAGAATATTATAAACAAAAACTTGAAGACAGCTGGGATGCGAACCATAAAAATTACATTTGACCAATAAGATAACAAAAAAAAATCATACAACAAATGCTGAGATTGGAAGAGCAGTAGACTTAAATAAATAAACCAGCGGGATTTTGATTATTATGATCTGAACTGATTAAGCAAAGAAAAAGATCATAAATAAAAGTAAACCATATATGGACAAAGAAAACAGTTAACTGATAAATGAAATACCTACTGTACTATTACAAAAAAGGAAATAACTAGTTGGAATACAGAAACTACCACAGAGTCATACGTATGAACATAGTATACAAGGTACTGTCCAACAGAATTCATAAGAACATATTCATAAGAGCATTCTTCATAAGAATGCAATATTAACAAACAAAAGTCTTCATAGATGTTAAAAGTACATATGGTAACATAAATCGAGTATATCCTATCCAAGTAATGCCAGAAGGAAAAATTTTGAGCAATATATATAAACAAATAAAATAAAATTGGATTTTGTGGATAAAACATATGGAGAAGATTTTTAACTTTTAACTGTAGTTAGTAGATAGAGATCGGGAAATGATAACATTTATATAAATCGGGTAACTTCATTAGAAGGCACACATGAAAAGGATGAAAGAAGATGAAATACCTTCCAAAATAAACAAATAAATGCCAGTTGGACATATAACAAGAGAAAGACCTAAGATTAGATATAATAAGAACTAAATAAAATAAGACATTTTAGGAAATTTTTAAAATACAAAATTGGAAAAACAAAACTCAAAATAGCTAAGTATTCTTAAACAGATTAAGACCCAAAACTATTGTATAACAAAATGATAACGATAAGAAGACAATAATTTAAAAGTCTATAGTTTTTAAGAAACTAAAGTTGTTGATTTCTGACAAGTTTGAGATTTATTACATGTGAGAGGTAAAGGTAATAAGTAAAGCAGAGACCCTATACCACTACAATAAAATTATCTTTAATGTAAAAAGCATATAACTAAAAAGTTAGCAAATATATAATTTAAAAATATTGATTGGGTATATAAAAACGTTTATTACATGAGCCACGCAAAAATAACAATTCACATTAGTCAAATTAAAATAAGATTAATTATAAATGTAGTGGGTATCAAAATTTTTGTTTGCTATTTAAGTACCTTCTTTCTTGAATAAGAAATTACTTCATTTCTTAATAACCTTTATAGATTCCTGTTTCTACCTTGATCTCATGTCATATGTATATTATACTTCCTGGACAAATTTGTGAGAACTTCACTTGTTAATAGGACAAGTCTTTCTAGTTTTTGGTGTTTTGAATTTTCATGAATCTTCTAAAATTCTGATAGGTGGCACCTCAGACGTTAACTTCTTTACAATTATTTTTTTTTGTGCTTCTGATATATGCATAGTTGTTAATTCTTCCTTATGTTCAGCATGTATAATTCTTTTTAAACATTAAACTGTGTTCTAGCGCCGCGTCAAACAGACAAATACATGACCTCAAAAAATTTATCTAAATCAGATTAAGATGACGACCAATCACAGCAAACGCACTCTGCTCACAATAGTGTAGTCCACATACTAGTTAGTTTATAATTAGACTGATGATAAATAAATATTATTAAAAGAAAGAAAGAAAATCATCGACTAATAACTTAAGGATGACGACTGGTAAACGAGAAACTAAACATTTACAACATTTATATTACTTTGCATAATTCTTAGAAAATATGATTCTTCATTTTAACATATTAAACAATTTTATAGTTTTCAATTTAAGAAATATAATAAGAATTGCCTTTAAATATTTCCAAAAGTAAACGATGTCTTTGATATATTTTTTAAAACATTGATTAGGTAAATGTTAAGATTAACCGGATAAAAAATAATTGCTGACCATTGATACTGACTAAGGCAACATTGATGGATTGTGATTTTAGATAAGTACCTTTTCAAAGTAGATAGCGAGAGGGGTCTTATTTGACATACTCATTCTCTCAGCGTGATCGAATATTCTCTTTGGGGCTGTTCATCATTAGAAATGTCGTATATTTATCACACAATCGGCAAAAGTATTTAAATGATTAAATATCACTTGATCTCCCGTTTTTCTAAAAAAATCAATTTAAACAGATAAAGGTTAATTCTATTATTACATTTGTATAGCTCCTTTATTCTTCTAGAATAGGCAGTTCTTTAGGAGATCGCCTTACACTAAAAAAAGTGTTTTAAAGTGCCATACTATTTTAGAGAAAATTTGTTACAAAAATGAATGTTCTTTTTCTTGTTTACAAATTATCCAGACTTAAGAAATTAACATAAACTTCCATAGATATATAAATATGTTTATAATTTGTTGCTACCTATATGAAACAGTTCCCCTGTTTTTTTCCTACATCGTCCACCAATAAAGATTTTTTCATGTGTTTGTTCTGGGATTGTCTTCCAATATCGCTCATGGCTCTCTCTGATCCAGTCATCTACTACAGCCTTACGAACTGCAGCCTTTGGTACCCTCAGAGTTACAACTGATTCATTTGATTTGTTTAATCCTCTTTTTGTAAGTTGATCTGGTTTTTCGTTGCCTTCGATGCCCTAATATCCAGTTCACACAACGTTCTCATGGTCTCCCAGTTCTAGTTATTTAAATCGCACAGTATCGCATAAAGCTCCACTTGAACAACCCTGCTGTTTAGATTATTGGAGTGTATTCCTGCCTTTACATCCTCTGTACTTTTGTATCCGACTGTATGCCAGATCTTACCCTGTTGGTTATGGTACTCCTTGTTTCTCCATAAATTCCTGTCTTCTCGATAAATTTTTAAAATTGTATTTTTTGTTATGGTATTTGTTATCAGAATAGGTTTGAGATGGGCAGCTTATGGAAAGCTAAGAGATGTTTTCCAATCAGCTCTTCCCATCTGCTTGAAGAGAAAAGTCTTCGATCAATGTGTGCTGCCGGTTCTAATCTATGGTGCGGAGACGCTAACACTTACTAAGACGTCCGCAAACAAAATTCGAACAACACAGAGGGCAATGGAACGGTCCATGTTGAGATTAACCCTGAGAGACCGAATACCCAACACAGAATTGCGCCGTAGATCGGGAGTAACCGACGCAATGAAAAAAATATCAACCATAAAATGGAACTGGGCAGGGCACGTCGCGAGAACGAAGGACGGCAGATGGACAAAACGCATTCTTGAGTGGAGACCCAGACAAGATGCCTTTAGGAATAAAGGACGACCACCAACAAGATGGACGGAAGACCTGAAACGGACACATCAAAATTGGATGCAGGCGGCTCAGGACAGAAATTTGTGGGGCGAACTACGGGAGGCCTATGTTCAGCAGTGGACGAGTATGGGCTGAATGATGATTTGTTATGGTTTCTTATTAAAATGTCCTTTGTCACAGTCCTTGTGATAGTTATTTGCCTTGTTTCTTAATTTTAAAGTTTCAGTGATTGTATTATTCTGTAATTTCCCAATCTTGCTTATCCTTGTATTATTAAATGAAAGGGAGGCAGGTTTATTAGGGCCTCCATAGCTGCTTTTGGAGTAGTACGCATTATATCAGTTATCAGTTACACTCTCTTTGATCCAGTCCTCTACAGCCTTAGGAATAACAGCCTTTAGTACTCCCAGAGTTACAGCTGATTCATTTGAATCCTTTAATCCTCTTTTTGTAAGTTAATCTGTTTTTTCGTTACTTTGGATGCCCTAATATCCAGTTACCCAGCCACACTTAACATTCTTCCGGTCTCCCTGTTCATTAACTTCTATGTATTGCACAGTATCGAATAAATCCCCGCTTGAAAAACTCTGCCGTTCCTCCCCAATTCAAAGATTTTGCTAATTTTTAGATTATTAGAGTATATTCCTGCCTTCACAGCCTCTACAGTTTTGTATCCATCTATATGGCAGATCTTACCCTGTTGGTTATGGTACTTCTTGTTTCTCCATAAATTCCTGTCTGGAATTTGTAAGGATCTTTATTTAGCCCCTCTCTATTACTTCATTTTCTCACTAGTTCTAGAGTCTTGTTCTTGCGATATCTGACTACAGTATTCTAAATTCCTTGTAAAGCGAATATAAAATCATTCGCAAATCTAATTCTTTTATGACCATTTGCACTTAAAGTTACTAATATTCCGTCTATCGCCATTGTGATAAGACCATATCTTATTGGTCTTAAAGACTATGCCTTTCACGTCCTCCTGTCCTTGGTTTAGGGTTTTCTCCATGCTCTAGGTATGTACACAAAGGCTACACTACTTCTGATTACATCGCATATTCTGCTATACAAAAATTTCGTTTCCTTTTGTAATAATACTGTGCTATAGCTACAGTTATTACTGTTATTACAAATTGCACACAATAAAAGATGTAGCTATTTTTACTGAAACCCCCTTTGGGCAGAGGGGCAAGCTGGGCTTAGTTTTATTTTTGTTTTTTAATACTTTTATTGCTTACTCTTATTGTTGGTTTATACATTTTTTTATCGCTTTTGTTGGTTTTTTTCAGGTGTCTACACTATTTTAATATTTGTACTTTAAGTGCTCTTATTATTTTTTTTTGGATTTTTTTTTTCATCTCATGATTCATCCAAGACTTTGTTCCACTATTGTTCATGATCTTAGTTTTTTTAATATATTTATCTACATCATTACAGAATATAAAATAAATTAGTGACATGTGTTTTTAGGAGTGTTCGGGAATTATCCAATGATATTTGGCCATATTCAACTTGAATTATTCTTAAAATAGATCTTGGGGCCAGTTTCTATCTGATCTTGCTGTGACTGGAGCATTGTTGTATATCCTTACTATAATAATAATATCGTATAGCATTTTTGTCGGGTAGGTACTTTCGTATCTGGCGCCAATTGCATCTTTAAGCCTATTTCAGGTAAATATACTACGTTCTGGAAATTGTACGTAGCAACAAATTTTTAAAGTATGGACAGTTACGATGTAAAAGCGGAAGGTCTTGTGTAAGACCATAGGCGTTCAGGTTTTTGAGTAAATATTACAGCAGTTTTATTAACATCAGTATTATAATTTTTTTATAAGTACCTACCTCTAAAATATTTTTGAAATAGACTGACAAAAATTTAAACTGTACCTACATTATTGCAAGTAAATGAATTACTATATTATAATTTTCGGTTTCGAATATAAAGAAATCAAAATAAAATTCACTAAAAAATTAAACAGAATCATCAAATAACACATGTTCGTTCCCAATGATTTCGATATCACCACTAAATTTTAATCGTAAATATCCAAGTCATCGCTATCTGCACCAAGTTAAACGACAATGCGTTCCATAATGATATCTTCCTGTGTATCTAAGTTCCACATCTTTTCTTCTTCTTTCTGCATGTGAAATCTGCAATTTTGTCAGTTCTCTCGGGTAACGTTATGTATGGCTTCGTAAAAGAGTACTTTTACATCACATAATTCACATATCCTAAAGGTAGTATTTCGACTTCTTTTTTACCACCTCTTTTTTTACTTGTGCCCAGTTTAGCTAAACATTATTAAGCTAACAATTATATAATAGTAACTGGAGAAGATGTAGCAGGTGAATATTATGTGATCGAATTACGAAGAAGAGTGGACGATGTACACGAGTTGATCCATTCCCATCTTCAGATCGCTAGTAACCGAATGAAGAAACGGTTCGATACGCAAGCCAAAAAGGGGTGTTTTGAGAAGAACGACAAAGTCTGGCTCTATAACTCCAAGAAGCGGAAAGGTTGATCTCCTAAGTTGAAGCAAGTTTGGTAAGGTCCATACATCATTATGGAGAAGATCAATGATATCATCTACCGAATATGCAAGATTCCGAGAGGAAAGCCGATGATAGTACACCATAACCAGCTGGCGTCTTTCGAAGGTGACCACGATGTAGATGAAGAAATAAAAGTTAACCAAGCCCATGATGTGTCTGACCTCACGTTTGAGATATTCATGGGTCGTCCGAATTCGAAGGGATTCTCGATTAATGGTATTTTATATTTAAAGAGGGAATTTTGTTTAAAACAGTTAGTTCTAGTTTTAAATATAAAGTCGAGTTTTCAGTTCGAATAAAAATGTAAAAATAAGTTAGTGTGATATTGTATGAATATAGAACTGTAATAAATATATAAAGATTCTAATAAACTTGTAGTAAAGTGTAAAGTGTTATAAATGTAGAACCTTTAATTATAAATAAAGACAATAAATTAGATTAATACCACACTATTCATCTGTTTTGAAAAACTACTATTATTTTTATGCGGTTTTTTGGTAGAACCAGTTATTTTAGAGGCTCGGGATGCCGCTTTATAGTTTAATTCTATGTTTTAAAAAACGGCATATATAACCCTCTAACAAAAATAAAGATATGTTAAGCAACATATATAAATTAAATTTTTTAAGCATTAAATTAAACGGCGAAAGACAGCATATTTGGGGCTCATACTTAGAACTGATAAATACGAGTTGTTGCAGCTGATTATGAACGTGCAGCGACGTAGGCTTTGTACAGCCCTATGGGTGTATTATGTAATACCAGATACAATTAAGGATAGCTTTGTATAAATTGATTTTGTTTTGGATGCTTATTTTTGCTTTTCGTCCTAGAAGCCACTATATTTGAAATAACTTTAAGTCAAGCTGCCTTCCTTTGGTCTGTATATGTTTCCTCCGAGATATGTGTTTACGAAGAAGAAAGCCAAGGTATTTTGCTTCTAATACTGTTGGCATTCGTGAATTATCTATTCACATGTTTACGATAAACACTTGTTGTGGCGATTGGTAAATGTTATTTGGATCGATTTTCCTTTGTTATTATGCCATATTATATACTGATTATTAAGAAAGTTCCGAGTGTTACCAAAGTAAACGACCAAGAGGAAGACCACCGATGAGATGGGTTGATGACATTAAAAGAATAGCCGCAACAAATTGGTAATATGTTGCTCAGGATAGAGACCGATGGAAGGAGTTGGGAGAGGCCTATGGCCAAACATGGACGACAGAAGGCTAAGAAGAAGAAGAAGAAAGTTCTGGTTATATTTTAGTTACTGTGAAGCTTTTATGGGATCTCCATTTACAGATAGTATCATTAGGTTGTTAGCAAAGGAGCGATTTTAGTATTATCATGTTCGAGTATATCGGCTGTATAGAGAAAGAAATACAGCAGTCTTAGAACACTACCGTACGGAATCCCAGAGTAATTGTGGCAAAAGTTAGATTTTTAATCATTAAATTTAATGGAAAAGTGTCTATTTGATGGAGGATTTAAGTAAAAGAAAAAATATACTATGTGTGTCTTTTAATTTGAATAGCAAACCTTTGTACCAATGCTTAAGAAATATCCAGGAATACAGAGCTGCAGTATTTCTTTTAGTCAAGACTTTTTAAGATTTCATTTTTTATTCGATGGACTTGTTGAGCAGTGGAGTGATTTTCCCGAAAATAAAACTGACGGTTTGATAGTAATGTTAGGAATTAATGATCTTGCGAGATTTGTAATGTAATGTTTAATTAAACGTTTCATTCTTTTTATCTTAATAGATGATGCAAGTTGCTAATGTGTTAAAACTAATAAAGCTTGGCAGATAAAGAGTGATAACCCTTAAAACCAACAAGAATCATAACTTAACAGGAAATGGTAAAAAAGCAACCCAAAATCTGGTCAAAGTACGGTATATGGCCAAATATAGAGGGATTTGAGAGAAGTCGAAACTGGAAACTGGAGAACGAAAGCTAGAAACAGAAAAACATAGAGAAAATCAATTTAACGGGAGTGCCAAAGCCAAATCAGGGTTGTAAATTAAATGATGATAATGACTAATTATATAATAATGTAAAAAAGCAACCCAAAATGTGGCTAAAGTACGGTATATGGACCAAATACAGAAGAATTTGAGAAAAGTCGAAACTTAAAACTGGAGAACGAAAGCTATAAATAGAAATAAATAGAGAAAATCAATTTAACAAAAATGTAAAACTGCTGAGTTCTGTGTTAACTAAAATCTCAGCATCTTCGCAAATGGAACATTTTGTTACTCTATTCACTAATCTCATACATTTAAGAAGAGATAAATAATTATGTGACAGAAAATTATACTGCAAAATAAAACCATATGTACTTTTTTAAAACTTTAAATAAATATATTAAGCATAAAAATTTATCAGATATTATAAAGTTATTATAAGTTATGTTCTATAGTGACTACTTTTTTCCAAGTGTAACTAAACATTTTGAATAGACTAACCAGTTCCTCGATTATGCCCTCTTCTGTCACTGTGATTGATGAAAAAGACTGAATAACTTTAGCGTCACTCTTGGGGTGCTCTCGACCCATAACACCACGCCATCAGATATTTCTTAGATTAATCTGCTTAGATTAAAAAGAAACACCATTAATATATCTACATTCGATAATCTCGGAATTAGAATATTTCTAAAGGTCTAAGAGTTATTTTTTAATAATTATTGCATCAATTTGAAAACCCTACTAAACTGAATTATATTTATAAAATGTTGGTGTACCTATTTTAAATTAAAACAAAAATCATGTAATAATTAAAAAAAAATATTGTGAATCCTTTATAAAAGGTATATAATAAAATACCCAAACGGGCTATCACAATTACATTACAGAACGTTTTCGGAATGTTAATTCTATCATCAGTGTAAACGTGGTATACATGCTATGAGCCACCAAAATATATGGGTCAAAAATGTTATAAATTTATAGTTGTTTTATATTATATATAATTACAAATTAGGATGTTTAAGTTACCGTTGGAATTGGTACCATGGCGACGTATGACCCTACAGAGTTATATGGTCCTGAGACGAAGTGTCTTCGAGGACCTCTTGATAACAACTTTTTAAGAATTTTTTTTAACTTTTCTTATATGCAGAAGTATGCATAGGGTACAAGATAAAATATTTTAGACGAAGAAAACAGAAATAATTAAAAATACGGGTATAAAGAATGAGCATCCACGACGATTGAATTTAATTGTATGTAATTAATCGGCTAATAATTAGTTTAAGATGGTTTTGTTAATTCGGCCCGTTTTAGGACCATCTATTCTAACATTTTCAATAAATATTGGCAGACAATATTTTGTATCAGTTTCTCGCACCAAATACAAATCACTCATTTCTATTTGTTTAATGGGCGGGAGGTAGTAAATTTTCTAAAGACTAGACCGTGTCCCATTAATATGGACCTAGTGTGTGTTGAATTTAGCTTGAAAGGGTGCATTCATATGCAGTCGCATAAGTAGAGTCTGGCTCACACATATATCCAAAGCTAGCTGCTTACCAACTAAAGTCCACCCCTTTAAAGTAAAAAGTTTTTTTTAGAATAATAACAAAAAGAAGATTAAATTTTATAAAAGCAAATCGGAGAAGTCCGTTTCGGATCTCGATAACATTAGTCAAAGTCGCCTAACAATAGAAATATATGACTCAATATGTTTAAGGGCTAACTTCAAATTCTGTTTAACTTTTCAACCAGTATCAAAAACTATATGGTGAAGACACTTTCAGTGATACTCAATACTCACCGAGCTGAATAAATATTACTTGCTGCCACCTCAGACGAAAGAAGATTCAAGTGGTGCATTCTGATGGAAATTGTAAACATGGTACAGAATAGGAAATCTGTGTAGAAACTACTGAAGAATTTTAGTCACAACCATAATAAAGAAGCAAACAATTTTTCAAACGTCACGATAAACCCTTCAACGACCAACGACTTTAAAAGCTATGGGCCCATATCTTTACTCTGTCATGTATTAAAAATATTTAAGCGCATAAAGCATCGAAGACGGGTACGAAAAACACCAGCAATTCGAGGCAATATTTATAGAGCTGACTGGCGCATACGACATCGTAAGTCACAGGACACTCTTCCATAACCTATATGACATAACACATAAGACAGTAAACTCACTTTTATTCGCCTCTTCTTGAAAAACATAAGCTTTTTCGTATCTTTTAATAGTAAAAATGGTACACGGAGAATACAGGAAAACGGTCTTACTAAGGGCAACGCAAAGGCACCTATACTGTATAACATTTACCGTTATCGATCAGTTTTCTAGTTTCTAGAGCATTGTAAAGATTTTGTAGTGTAAGGTCTCCTTTAGTTTCAAAACTGAATTTTTTAAAAGTAACAGGTAAAGTTTCTGTTTAACTGATTTTAAACTGATCCCCCACGTCGTAATCGAAATCAGAAGTAGAACGAAGAGGTAATCTTGACATTGTATCAGCATTTGCATGGACTTTTGTATTTTTATACTTAATTGTGTAATCATGTGATTTTAAAGCTGAGAATTAAGTTCCTAAAATGTTATGTGTATTCTGTATTACTGTATGGATGTCAAACCTGGATTGGGAAGGTTGATGATGACATGATGAACAAATTAGAAGCTTTCAAAATGTGGTTATATCGTAGAATGCTCAAAATATCATGGGTTAAACACATTTCAAACAGAGAAGTTTTGAACAGAGTAGGCCAAGGTGAAGGTGACTTAATGAAGATGATAAAAAAGAGAAAACTTAAATATCTGGGGCATATAATGAGAGGAATCACATACAGGATAATGCAGTTGATACTCAACGGAAAGATCGACGGAAGAAGAGGAAAGGAAACAAATGGAAACTTTCACAGTCTTAATACTTAAATTAATTTAAATTGTACTAAATTTAAACCTATTTTAAAAACTTTATTGCAGCTTCACCTCGTAGTGGACCCACCTCTGCTGTTTAGACTTCCTGCACTGAGTATACCCATTAAAAGTTTATTAATTTCATACTTTGAACAACATTACTATTTTATTCTTCAACAATTTACAAAACTAGCTTGCTCAGGTTCAATTGATCTATAGTTGGCGTTAATTACACTCTCCATATCTCTGCGTAATTTAGATATACCATCTCCACAGTTGTATATTTCAACATCTCCCACTGTTGGTCAGTTGATCTTGAGTACCGCTTTTACATATTAATTTCAGTTCTCACATGGACTGGTGGTTTAACTGAACCACTTGAATTATACCCCATTTATACACTGCTTTAAATTTTGGTTTTAATTTTTAGTATTTTTATTTCATATTTATATTTTCTGTTCTAGAGAATTGATAGTGCCTGGTAGACCTTTTATTGTAGTCAACCACCCACTGTCTAATAGATTGATAAGTCTATTTCTCGCATTCATACTTTATGTCTACTTTAGTTGCTCTCAAACTAACACCTCAAGTATGATAGATAGGTTTAAGTATGAGATCTGCATTATGCAATCTAGTTAAAATATTCTGTATGTCATATTTCATCAGTTGATTTACTATAGTAGTGTCAGTTGGACCTTTGGTCAATGCTTAGTTACATAAAATTTTGAAATGTACAGATCACATCTCCATGATTCTGATTGACCATCCAAGCTATAATATGTCACATGTCACCTTTACATTTTCATTAATATCGGGAGACATTCTCTCTCCTGTTGCCAACCAGAATATAGCTTTCACTATTTTTTAAACAATTTTAAACTGTTTGTCCTTGTTTAGTGTAGTCTTATGTTTAATTATAAGTTTATGATATTCTGCAATTGTTAGATAGCCCAAAATTTGAAAAAGTAAGTCTAAAACGTTAATCACAAAAAAAGCTTTTATAATCCATTAACATCGAGTTTTTTATCGAAGTTAATCATTCTCTTCATTAAAAAAAAAACGTTTCTAGGCTTATTTCAGATGCCTCTGAAGATGCTCTAAGAAGCTCTATATCAAATTGTTCGCAATGTGTTGTGAAGATGCGCATCTAAAACAAAAGATATTTTCTAGTTTGGTTATGATGAATATCATTTTCTTATCACATTTGTAGGTGGTATGTGTCCTTGTTTATTCTTTACACTAGAACTTCATTTATATTAGCACTTGTATTTCACTTCTGTAATCGAGCTGCATCTCAGGTTAATGTCTCCTTGCTGACGGCAACTTCTAATGCTGTCTCCATTGTAAAATCCTTGTATTCTAGGAGATCCTCTTGTTATGTCCACGAAGTAAAAATATGCACATGTGTTCTACCGAAAGTGTGAATTTTAATTTGTTTTCTTATTATAAACAATTTAACTTTATTAAATTATCGCATTTGTGTTTTTATCTTCTTTATTTGGTATTTTTCTTGGTTAAGCTTCCTTTTTTCCGGTTTTACCTGCTCCATTTATTAATACGCACTAACAAAAAATAAACCTAATTAAAGTACCTAAACTATAAAATATGTTTTTAGCCCAGTCTAGTTAAAAAAAAGATGGAAAAATGTTTCGCAGATATCTGAAGCTTGTAAGACATAGGTGGGGGTTACTCGATGACGAATAGCTGAAATGATACTTCTATTTTTTTACACACAATTCATAATTCACACGTCACAATTTGATCTTTTATCTATTAGTTTTTTTTCTTATATTTAAAATAAACAATATTTATATCATTTTTTTATATTAAAAATATCTTTATTTTCCCGTTTTTTGAATTAAAATTGATAAATAATTTACAGAGATATTTGCGAATAAGCAGTTTTTTGTACTAACTTATAAATTTTATAAATTTTTTTATTAACAAAATAAAATTTTATTAGTACATTTTATACATCCAGGAATTACCGTCTTTTAAATTTGTGCGAACTTTCTCCCCGATCGGTCAAATAGTTTAAAAGATATTTAATTTGTTTATCCCTGAGGCTAATTATTTAAACTATTGAACTTGCCCTATGAATCATGCAAGACACATTTAGCGAATTTCATAGGATTCTTAAAGACTTAAAATATCTTAAAAGGTAAATGCATATTGGGTTTTCATCGAAATTATTTACAAAATACACGTTTGAAAAAGGGGTACGTTTTTTACTTATAAACAATTGTAATAACTTCTATATTTTTCAAGCTACAGACTTGTACGTAGAACCATTGGATAGCTGGTAAAAAAAGTTACATTAAAAATTCAAAAACCTTCTATGACCAATACGAACGAAGTTAGCGACTATTTTGAAAAAAATCATATCTCCATTGTTTATAAACATTAAGAAAAAAAATTTGCACAAATTTTAAATGACTTTATATCGAAACTTATAGTTATAAAATTCATCCAAATAGGAAAGTGGAGGGGATAACTGTTTCAGCTCCGTTTTTTTTTGACATTGGAACTTTGAATTTTACGGCTTCCATTACAGCTAGAAGCCTCTTTTTTTATTCTGGGGTAGCTCATCGAAATATAAATAAATACATAGTTTTCACTGGCCGGAAAATATGGGAAACCTCGGCAATTGAGTCCATTTGAAATTCACCGTAAAAACTTACTATTTTTTTTTTTAATTTGGCAGGAACAGTCTGTCGCAGTATTAATAATGATGACATAATTTTCACCCCCGTAAATCTCGGAAAATCACGGAAAATCAACATATATTTTTTTCATCGTATATCGATAATGTATTAATATTTATATATTTTATAAATTAAATTTCAGGTAATTTTTTATACAATATATTATTATATTCCTTATATTAATTATATTTTTTGTATTTTTATAATTAACAATATTGATTTTTATTCTATTTTTCGTACAAATATGATATAGAATATTAATCTAATCTGCATTACTGTTTTGATAAAATAGGTCGATTTTTTCGAAACTTGTCTTATTAAATCTTGCAATGTTTATTGAACTTACTTTATTTATTTTCTTTACATACATTGGTTTAAAAGTTAAAATTTGGTTCATTCATTCGTCTTCACTGTCAGCTCTGAACCTTTTTGTTGCAAGTTATTTGTCTTCATTTATTAAGTCAGTCTATAAATATACATCTTCAGAAAAACTGTCGTCAAACATAACTGTTCCGAGGTTGTAGCATATTTTCTCCTCTACTTCTTCCTCAGTACCATTTATGCACAAGTTCGTACAATTTAAACCACGTTTTCTGCACCCACATCTAGTAGTTTTGCAACCTGTGGTGCATTTGCATGTAATGTGCTTTAATGTCTCTTCGGGAATTAAATTATCTAGAGTATAAATTGGTTCAAAACCAGTGGCACTTTGTCTTCAACCATAGGCACAAGCATCTAACTTATTACATAACCACAATTGTAATAGATAGTAAACCCGAAGAACATGCTGTCTGGCTGCATCTTCAGTTGGTGGCAGAGTTTCTAGTTTAAAAGATGATTTATCGATATTTCTGTTGAATTGTAAGTATCTTAAATGATTTAAAGAAAGTGTATTGTTGTATTTGTTTTTATAATTTATATCAACTGCAGTAGAGTATAGAACTATAATCACCTCACAACCAATTCTCATTATATTTTTCTTAGTTGCGTTGTAATCGTAAAAAATATCCATGAAACTAAGAGTTTCTTCGTTTGCGTTGATTAATTTAAATTTCCCCTGATTATAAATAAAATATTACAAAAGATAATTTCTTTCGATTTAATGTAATACTTACTTCAAATACGTTTAGTTAAAACTTGTTCAAAATACACAAAATATTTTACTCAAAGAAGTTAAAGTATATTACTTCCTAAAGCCACTACACTGAGACTGCCGAAATTTTGGAGTGTGAAGCTAAAACAGTTTCTCCTTCACTTTCCTATGTCGATCTTTCGAAAATACCTTCGTTTCGAAAGGCTGTAAGTTTGGAAAAATTAAATGAATTTTAAAGTTATAAGCTTCAATATAAAGTTTAGATTTGCATTCAAAATTAGTGCAAAAAAAAGAAGAGTCGCTAACTTCGTTCCTATTGGTCATAGGTGGTTTATTTTTTTTAATGTGAGTTTTTCTACCAGCTATCCAATGGTTGTACGTACAAATCTGGAACTTAAAAAATATAGAAGTTATTATAAAATTGTTTATAAGTAAAAAACATAACCCTTTTTCAAACGTTTGTTTTGTAAATAATTTTATTGAAAACGCAATGTGCATTTAACTTCTGAGATTGTTTAAGTAATCCTATGAAATTTGCTAAATGTGTCTAGCGTTATTCATAGGGCAAGATCAACAGTTTAAATAATTAGTCTCAGGGAAAAACAAACTTTTAAACTGTTTGACCGATCGGGTGGAAATTTCCCATAAATTTAAAGGACTATAATTCCCGATGTTTTAATGTATTAATAACATTTTATTTGATTAATAAAAAATTAATAAAATTTATAAATTATTGCAAAAAAAACTGCTTTTTTGCAAATATCTCCGTAAATTATTTATCAATTTTAATTCAAAAAACAGGAAAATGAAGATACTTTTAAAATAAAAAAATGATATAAATATTGTTTATTTAAAATCATCATCATCTTTGGCTCGACAATCCTCTGTGGATCTTGGCCTGCTCTAAGATTCGTCACCATTCTGTTCGGTTTTTGGCAACATGTTGCCATCTTCTGATTTTTAATATTCGTAAGTCGGTTTCTACTCCATCTAACCACCTAATTCGCGGTCGGCCTTTGCTTCTTTTTCCTACAGGTGTTCCTGTGGTTAGCTTTTTAGCAACGGTATTTTCTGGCATTCGTATTATGTGTCCAGCCCATCTAAGTCGCTGTGTTTTAATGAACGTTATGACATATGGCTCATCAAAGAGCTGATACACTTCAAAATTATATCTTCTGCGCCACTGCCCTTGGTCGTTTACAGCTCCAAATATTTTGCGGAGTATTTTACGCTCAATTATTCCAAAAGTCTTTCATCTTTCTGCGTTAATGTCCATGTTTCTGCTCCATATGTGAAGACCGGCCTCAGCAATGTTTTGTATATAATAATTTTAGTTCTTCTTTGAATGTTTCTTGAGTGGAAATGCTTTTGGAGTCCATAGTATGCCCTATTTGTAAGATTTATTCGTCTTTTGATTTCTTCGCTTGTTTTATTGGTAGCAGTCAATAGCGACCCAAGGTATGTGAAGTTGTCAACACGTTCAAAGGTATGACTTCCAAAGACTGTTTCTCGTTCCTCATTTGCTATCGGATCCTTTGTAACCAACATGTACTTGGTTTTGTCTTCGTTGATGACTAGACCGACCTGTTTCGCCGCTGTTTCCAATTCTAGGAGATATTGCTCAACATCTCGCTTGCTACGCCCTATTATGTCAATGTCATCAGCATATGCTAAGACTTGTATCGCTCTATTGTAAATAGTACCGCCGTCCCTAATTCGTGTATCTCGGACTGTCTTTTCCAAGGCAATATTAAATAGGAGGCAAGCCAGAGCATCTCCTTGTCTGAGTCCATCCTTTATCTCAAAGGATCTAGAACTCTCTCCCTGTATTCTAACAGTGGCTTCTAAGTTAGACATTGTCATTCTCGTTAGTCGGATAAGTTTCTCTGGTATACCAAACTCATGCATTGATTGGTATAGCACTGTTCTCTTGACACTGTCGTATGCTGCCTTGAAGTCGACGAATAGGTGATGGGTTTCAATATTGAATTCTAATGTTTTCTCGAGAATCTGTCTTATTGAATGAATCTGGTCAATTGTTGATTTTTCTGGAGTGAATCCAACTTGATATGTACCAACTATGCCCACTGTGTAAACTTGCAACCTTTCGTAGAGAATATTTGCTAGTATTTTGTAAGCAGTTGTTAACAGGGTTATACCTCTATAGTTGTCACACTGGAGCTGGTCACCTTTTTTATGTAACGGGCATATCACGCCTTGAGACCATTCACAAGGCATGGTTTCATTATGCCAAACAAGAAGTAAAAGCTTATGCAGTGTCTGTAGTAGGGCATCGCCACCATTCTTGTAGAGCTCACTGCAAATTTGATCAACTCCTGGTGATTTATTATTTTTAAGCTTTTTAATAACTTGGGCAACGTTTTCGATGGTAGATGGTCTTTCGTTTGGATTGAAAGGATTCCAATCATTTCGATTTGCTTGGGTGTTATCTGCTTCTTCGATATGATGGCCATTAAATTTTGCATCGAAAAATTCAACCCATCTGTTTAGGATTGAGGCCGTATCATTTAGGATGTTTCCTTCTACATCCTTACAGCTCCTTATTTTTGGCTTTAACTCTTTGCGCGTTTTGTTTAGATGTCTGTAGAACTTTCGAGTTTCATTTTGATTTCTTAGAAATTCTGTGCTTTCCAATTGCTTTTGCTCAAATTGTCTTTTTTTTTCTTCTATGTAATCGTTTTTCTTCTCTTCTTAGTGTTTGGTATTCTTCCTTTGCTCTTCTTGTGCATCCAGCTTGATTTGTCTTTAGGTATGCCCTGTTTTTGTTATCTGTTGCTTCTTGGCACTCCTTGTCAAACCATTCATTTTCTTTAGCTCGTTTGGTTTTCCCCAATATTTTTGTTGCTTTCTCAGTTATTATGTTTTTACATTTTGTCCACAGTTCCTCTACGTTTTCCCCCACCTCCAGGCTCTCCATTTCTTCGTCCATTTGTCTCCTATACTCTCTCGCAACGGTTTCAATGCGCAGATTATCAACATTAATTCTGTCTTGTTTCGTGTGTTTATCTTTCTTTAGGTTTGATATTCTTCCTCTGATTTTTGCCATTACAAGAAAGTGGTCACTGTCAATGTTATTTAAAGTATAAGAGAAAAAACTGATAGACAAAAAATCAAATTGTGACCATAAATTATTGTTAAAAAAAACGCAAGGTAAAAATAGGACTATCTTTTCATTTATTCGTCATCTAGTAACCCCCACCTATGTCTTACAAGCTTCAGATATCTGCGAAACATTTTGCCGTGAAATCGATGATTTTTGCGTAACCAGACTGGGCTATTTAATGATAATAATCTCTCCTCTCTATTTTTTGTTCGCAATACAACGAATTCACTTTGTATTTCTGTTTCCAATAAACAAGAGTAATGAGTCGTTGCGTGATCATAAAAAGAGTAGCGCCAATGTCTTAAAAGATGCTAATTAACGTTTATTAGAGAATATTTTCTGATTAATTAGTAGCACGTGTTAAGTATGAAAATTCTAATTTTGTGGAGACGGAGTCAAAAGTAATTACTGGAGCACGAAAATTTGTGCGTGATGAGAAACATTAACGTCTCTGTGATTGTCGCTGGAAGTGCGAGAGATATGAAAGGTTTGTGTACCTAAAAACCTGTTTAGACATTGTTTATTGCCCGACTTAACATTACAGTGTTTAAAATAGATCAAGTCAAGATGAGTTAAAGTCGAAATGTGTGTATATAACTTAAATATATTTAACTCTGATGTAATTTTAAAGGCTTAAGCTGTTTTACGACAAAGAATAAAATGACAAATATATCCAGAGTGATATAAAATTTTAATGCAGATGGCTTGAGTTTTGCCAAATGTTTATAAACAAAGTTTTACTATCTGTAAAAAGAAATGATTGATATCTAATTTATTAAATATTATGTAAAACATACAACTAGGTAAAAAAATTGAAATTGATGGCGCATGCCAATTGCCAACGCTCCTTCAATGAATTAGGTGGCATCTAAGTGAAGGTTCAAATCTTATCGGTTTGTCCCATTTCATTCAACCTTTTCTTTTTTAATAGACAAGCAAAAATTAAAATCATGAAAGTAAATTATCTAAAATGCTTTTTTAGAAGTGAAGCTACTGCTTCAAAAAAGATAGCAATATTGGATGGTGGTTTGATTGTAAAAGATAATATTTTAGGTCTCCAGGATCGACAGAATATAGACATGAGGAAATAGTAAAAGATTCACGCACTAGAACTACAGCTGGATAAACGACATGAAAGGAAGTAAGTAGTAATTTGTGTTACAGAAACAACTCACATAATATAAAGCACTAAATATTTTGATATGTATATTTGGAAGTAAAAACGATATAAGACATATCTGTCTGTGAATGTGATAAACATTGATATGATCCTAGAAACATACGTAAGAATGTAATTAAAAACCATTCCAAACCATTCCATTAAAAACAACCAAGGTCCATCAAAAATACAAATAAAATTAAAATGTAAATTTAAATAAATATGGAACAGCGAAACTGGCTGGAATTAGAACACTATAGAAGAAACATGGAACAGTTTTAGGAAAACATTCATGGAAGCCGCAGTGTAAATGATAGGTTTCAAGAAAAAAGTAGACCAAAATAGATTAGTACAAAACTTTTGCACAATATAAATAAGTAAAGAAAAATTACTGCAGAAATACCACAAAAAGTAAATAACTATTTAACTAGGAATAAGCCACAATGAAAGATAAAAATACGTTTATTGACGTTTTAATTTCCACTTCGGAAATCGTTCTCAAAATACAAACAGTAAATTAAACAAATTTTGTTTTTTGTTACATAGTGAAAAATTCTTCTAATAATTTAATTTTATCTGACTCATTTATATTGACAATTCAGACATACATTATGAATTTTAAAGTAGACGACTTTAAAATGATATTGCCAATATTGTTGAGTTGCGCTCCTGGGACGACTTTACTTATAAGATAGTTCATTCGATTACATGAAATTAACTTTAACTTGAGAATATCCGTCAGAAAAAAATCATAGCATGTTATTCGTCTTTAAAAAGACAAACACATGACATAATGACAGTAAAATTCTCGTTAGTGATTCCATAGTAAATTATGAGGGAAAAACCAGAAAAAAAACCTCATAATACTATCCCGATATGGTAAGTATTTGTCCGTGCATTTAGTTTACCTTCAATAAACACCAAAATTTTGTTTTTATATGTTTCGTTATTTAAAAAACATAAATGATGTATCCTCTATATGTTACTGACTTACTAATACTGGTATTTTCTTATTAATAACTTCCTCTTTCAATATTGGTAACCAGATCCGACTACATTCTACCGAGGAATTTGCGACACAATTGGCCTCATTTAGCATAATTAGAGCCGCTTCTTTGATTTTTCTTTTTTTACCATCCGTTTCTTTTAGGACTACATTTGAATTATTCCATTAAACCCTATTTTCATTATCCCGTAATATATGAATCCCCAATCCCCAATATCCCAAATATTGAACATAGGGTTCAATGGAATAATTCAAATGTAGTCCTAAAAGAAACGGATGGTAAAAAAAGAAAAATCAAAGAAGCGGCTCTAATTATGCTAAATGAGGCCAGTTGTGTCGCAAATTCCTCGGTAGAATGTCGTAGGATCTGGTTACCAATATTGAAAGAGGTAGTTAATAATAAGAAAATACCAGTATTAGTAAGTCAGTAACATATAGAGGATACATCATTTATGTTTTTTAAATAACGAAACATATAAAATCAGAATTTTGGTGTTTATTGAAGGTAAACTATATGCACGAACAAATACTTACCATGTCGGGATAGTATTATGAGGTTTTTTTCCTGGTTTTTCCCTCATAATTTATTATGGAATCACTAACAGGAGAATTTTATTGTCATCATGTCATGTGTTTGTCTTTTTAAAGACGAGTTACATGCCATGATTTTTTTCTGACGGATATTCTCAAGTTACAGTTGATTTCATGTAATCGAATGAACTAAGTAAAGTCGTCCCAGGAGCGCTAGTCAACAATATTGGCAATATCATTTTAAAGTCGTCTGCTTTAAAATGCATAATGTATATCTGAATTGTCAAAATATAAATGAGTCAGATAAAATTAATATATTAGAAGAATTTTTCACTATGTAACAAAAAACAAAATTTGTTTAATATACTGTTTGTATTTTGAGAACGATTCCGAAGTGGAAATTGAAACGTCAATAAACGTATTTTTATCTTTAATTGTGGCTTATTCCCAGTTAAATAGTAATTAATTTGAAATGCCACAAGAAAATAGCTTCAGAACAATACCACAAAAATTAAAAAAAAAACTGAAGGTAAAAAGGAAAAAACAAAGAAAGAAACAAAGAAGTCAAGCAAGCAAGAAACGACAAGAGTGAAAAAAGGAAAAAATATTTACGACAAATTGAGAAGTTAAAAAAACTGCATAAAAACCGAACATAAAAACACAGTACTGTACAATACGAGAACTAGCAAAAAGTAATTACCAAAAAATTAGGGAAATTACGATGGTAATGGTACACTAAAAGAAAAAATGAAAATAATTAACAAGTGGACGCAGTATTTTGAATCTAAATATCAAAAAAGAAAATATAAATAAATAATTATATCGAATTGAATAGGCAAATATTCCTCTCCTTCTTCTTCCAAAATCTGACATTCTTTTTGGCTAGCTGTGGTTTGGCATCCGTTGTAGATGCCCATATCAATGCAGGGCTCTGTTTTCCAACCTTTTTTGTAATTGAGCATTGTACTTCCATTATGTTTCATATTTCCTCTTTTCTTATACATTCTTTATAATAATTGGTAGATATCTTCTCATTAAGTTAAATTTAACAGTATTTATTATATTTTGTATTGTTAATTTCATTGGCAATACTTCCGCTCCATCCGAAGTAATAATCTTCTTAATGCTAATAAAGATCTTTTTTGTTTTTTTCTTGATTAGGGTTTTTTGAATATCATTCCATGGCGTGTTTTCGTGGCTTGTTTTCTCCGTGTTATATTCACTTCTATATATTTCAATAAAATACCACCTTGACTTATTATTGAATACAAATATTTAAATATCTGACAACTATCTAAATTTCTCTTCTTCTAAACTTACCTTAAAACCTGAAATCTATGATCAAATGCATAAGTATTCGATCTTACACATATTTATCTTGAGTCCCCGTAGCTCATATTCTTTCTTTAATTTTCTTATCATATATTCCATGTCCTTCCTGTCGAGCAAAAGTGACTTGGTCGTATGCGAAAAGTAGTGAATGTAATATATTTGCTTGTACTGGTATGTCCAATATTCCTCATTTTCTATACCATATTAATTAACGCTTGATTTATATATCGATGGTCAATGGTTATATACCGAAACATCATCAAACCCCAAATCAAAATTTAAAATTTTAGGAGAGCAAAAACTTGCGATGCTTTATTTTTCTTAGTATTTATTTAATAATTTATTTGAAAGAAACGTTTTAAAACTTCTTTTTCTTCTTTTTTTTTATAGACATTTTTCTGTCTGTGTTTTAATGTGCCTCCAATAAGTTGTCGTTCCATTGTTTTCATTTCAACGAGTTTTCGTGGTCTTCCTTCTGTTCTTTTTCCTTGGGGAACCATCTCTTGCCATCTTAACTAGTCTATTTGTTGTCATTTGGCTTATATAATCATTCCATTTTACTCTTCTATTTCTTAACTAGTTCTTTTTGTCCTCTGCGTCCGGTCTTGTTTCTGCCGCGTAAGTCAATATTGGTCTAATAACTCTTTTGTAAATTCCGATATTTTTATTTTTCCTTTTCATTTAGGCAGCCTGTGGCTCTGTTGCTCTATTAACTTAATATTTCACTTCAGTTTCGAGCTTTCTGTAACTAGATATGATGCCTAGATATTGAAACTCCATCACTTATTCTATTATCTGACCTTCCAGCTCTAATTTACATCTTATTAAATTTGCTCTTGTAACCATGCATTTTGTCATTTTTGGGGAAATTAACATGTTAAATTTTCTGCCGGTTATATTAAATCGTTGTAAATCATTTTCACTTTGAGATAGTAGTATTGGGTTGTCTGCATAGAATATTATTTTGTTTTTAAATTATTGTTCTCTTAGTCGGTATCCTTTTTTAGTTCTTACTTTTTTATTACTTCATCCCTAATCAGGTTGGACAATACCGAAAGAATCTCCCTATCTTATCCCATTGCCAGCTTTAATAGGGTCAGTTAGTTCTTCTTCTACTTTTACATTTATTGTGTTGTTTGTATTGTGAGAGATACTAGAGGTATCTCTCTCGTACAGTAAGTGGACAAAGTATTTTAATTAGGCCAGATCAAATGCCTTCTTAAGGTCCACGAAACATAGTTTTCATAAATCTGGCTAAGAAGACTACCTAAATTATATTGGTCTCAGAAAATTACAAACATCAATCTATGGGAGAAATTAGGGCAAGAACCCGTTTGGAAATCTCTAATGTGAAATGAATGAAAAAAATTGGTTATACGCTTAGTAAATATGCAAATAATATAACAAAACAAGAGCTAGAGTATAAATCAATGGGTAAAAGAAAAACAAGGAAACTAGGTTATATTTGGAAACTTAAGGAGCTTAAAAAGAGAACGTGAATTAATGACAGTAAGCTGGAAGAGAGGTAAAAAATAACGTTAAAAACAGGAATGAATTAAAGACATTAACAAATGAAATTGTAAATAGACGACCGTGTCTACCTAGAAAATAAAGACTAAAGAAGTGCGGTGATCTAGGTTAGCAACTGCTAGAAGCTCTACCTGACTGTTTTTTTAGCCTATGTTATACTATACAAACACAATTTAAAATAATAGAAAACGTTAAATAGAGTATTACACACAAACCTCTAATGTATCAATAACTGAACTAATGTATTAATATAATTTAAAACATTTTAAGTCGCAATTGAGCTCATCAAAAACTTAACGGAACCACCTTTGAGGGAATTCTTCAACAATGTGACGGACAGTCAGCTCTTACACATCACAGTCATATTCCAGCAGCAAGGGCTTTTCCTCATCTATGTAAGTTTTCAGCATATCTATCACTGCTTGTTTTTATTCTATTCAGCGCTCGCCATGTATTGCGGGGCAGTTCAAAGCCTGGCGGTTTCTAATCGATACAGGCAATTTGATGTACTTCCTGTAGTGAGTTGCTTTCTTATTATCTTCTCCAGGCGTTGGTGACGCTGATATGTTTTTGATATGAGGAGGTAGCCTTTTACAATGGAGGATATCAAAAGCGTAGTCGATTTATTTCGATATCAAACTTGTCATGGTAGATGAGTACTTGATGGCTAGCCTTGATATCTCTATATTCTCTGCGAAGAGAATGACTTCTTCGTAGTTTCGACAGTGAGTTGTGACTGAGATTGTGCAGCCAATAGTGAGGTGTTGGTCCACTTGTACCTGATATCATTCGCATTTTCTGGTTAAAGTGGGTATCCACAATATTCGTGTATTAACTACTGATCCATATCTGGAAAGCATATACAGCTGCGGAGTCTAAGAGCAGATGAACTGAGTACGGAGATTAAGAAACGAACCCCATATGATACCACTTATCTTATTAAAATATATTATTTCGCGTTTCTGGTTTTGATGGTGTTGGATGGTATTTTTTATGAAATTTATTTATTTTGATGGTATTTTATTTGTAGGTGTCCTTTAAAACTGAAAGTTCTCTCGAAAGTTACTCGAAGATATTTTGGTATCAAGCTATGTGTCAGTAATCCATGTTTAAAGTGAATGAAGAGCTTTTTGTTGGCTTTGGAGTTATATATATATATATATATATATATATATATATATATATATATTATATATATATATATATATATATGATAAATCTTTACCACGAAACGCTTTTGTAAATTATTTCTTGATAAATAAAAAATAAAGTTATACAGAATCTCAATAAGAGTAATTCAAACAAATGTTAGGTAAGTATTTTAAGGGTTACATAAAACAATGATGTCAAAATTTAAAAACATAGGACGAAAAATATTGTTAAGGATCCTTTTTTTTAGACTGTGCAAATCTACTCGTAATATTGTGATTAAAATTTAGCTACAAATAATTACACTGATTTAAATACACAATAATTTCCAAGTAAACAAAATACCACAATTCAAAAATACCCACTGTATGTGTAACTGTCATTTTTAATATATTTTGTCACTACAAAAATTACAAATAAATACATTAGCCCTCCATAGCAAAAATTAGCTTGTGAATCTCGTATGTCCAGTGAGACTAGAGACGCCGAGAGATTATAGATATTTCTTTATAATTTAGATATTCCACTGTAGTGAGTTGTTTTCGTTTAGTTATAATGTTTGTTTTAATTTATTCTTTAATTTCTTACTACCACTTTATACGATATTGATACAATAATCAAACACAGATTTCTTCCAGAAGGAAACGAGAAATTTAAAATTAAAACTTAATGATGATGAACATGAATAACGCCGTGAATGAAGTGACATTTCTCTAACACCGCGTAAGCCCCAAATAAGCTGAAAGAGTAATAAACCGCACACTAATCCTTGGGATTGGGATACGTCGTTTTGGCCTCTTTTCTTTTCTTCTACACATATTAACTTGTCAATTGATAGCTGAACATATTCAGGTTTAAATTAATAAAAATACATAGGTTGTGGTGGTGTATAACTTAATTTGTATATATATATATATATATATATATATATATATATATATATATATATATATATATTATATACGTCTTCATATCAAGGCGAGATCCGATTAAATCGAGGACAACCCGAGATCCACCAATAGGAAATTAATTAATGGAGTATATTGTTCATAACTATCTTTATAATTAACATATTAATCATGGCACACTTAGAGGGGAAAAGATTTTTGAACTTAATTTTTTTTGATAAATTTACAACAAAATGAGATCCGTAGCTGAAAAGGGAAGGGGAAGACTTATATACGAAATTTTAGATATTTACAGATCAACGCGAGATCAGACACTGTTGCCAGCTCTAAAGAGTATTAGTCGAGCGACCGGAGCTCGTGTTGTATTGCATATTTCCTACTCAAACAATAAAGTAATTTGCGGTTATGGTGTTTTGTATTTTAAAAATATTGCAAGGGCAGCGGTCAGTTGAAGTAGTGAAACAAAATTCAAAAATAACAGAAGCTAAGTAATGATTATAATTTTTATGTATATTATTAAATAATTCAACATAAACTTTATAAACCGAATTACTAAAATGCTCTGTTTTATTGAATTTGTGAAATCTATTCTCAAAGCTATTTTTGTTTATTATTTGTGTACAACATTAAAAACGGGAAATTATTTAAACTAAACAGTTTATCTGTATAACAAAAGCTATCATTTTAACATTCTAATCGTGTTTTAACATAAAAATATTAGTTTTGTACAAGATTAAATACAATTCCATACTGAAGAGTAAATAAGACTGGAAAAAGGCTTCTAGAATAGATTTTTGTGGGCACTTGTTGCTAAAATGCAAAACCTATTTTTATTCGTTTCTAATATCTTTCTAATGCAAAATCACTTGGTCGTCCAAAAATCGTAGCACGAGGGGAGTGGTGGGGAGCCTTACAAAAAAAGTGCTAATTTGTTTTTCGTCATTTTTCGGATCTACGATATCCGAAAATTCATTCTTCAAATTTGCATATCGATCCGGACATTAGAAATATTTTTATTTTATTTATAAAAATACGTCAAACCATTGTTGTATACGGAGTGCCTTCATACAAAATGACTTAGAATGAGTCTGAAAACCCATATTTTTACCCCAAAAAATATTGGGTCTAGCAAAAAATGACTTTCTATAAAAGTTATAGACCAAATATCAGAGAACATGTCGGTTTGTTTAGAATGTCGATTGGATAAATATTTTAAGAAAAAATTAAATAAATCGAACGGCATGTCACGACGCACAGTGGCAAACGCAGAGATGCGAGGAAGGGCGAGACTCATAATCTGAAGTTAACCTCAAATCGACTCTAGTGATGGCGATGTTGTTAGGGTCGATTTTACATTGAAATTCTGTTGTGTTGTATATTCGATTGCGAAAGTGCATCGTTGTGCATTATTTTTTACTAATAGCACGAAACCCAGTGAGCTGAGATTTTTAATATTAGAAGTTTTAAATTATTTTAATGAACAGCAGCAGGTATGACAGTGAACTTGAGTCAAAAATCAGATTACGGCATGTTTCTTTCCGTAAAGTCCATTTCCATTTTAGTTTGCTGAAAGAAGCGGAAACTGGAGAATACATTTTTGTTCTAGTTTTAGAAAAATGTACCCCTATTTCTTTGCATTTGACCATGTGAACTATTCTTTTTGGGGAACATTATATTTGTTGGACATGAACAAACTTGCTGATAAGGCTCCAGAATTACATGAAGACTTTATGAGAAGAAATTTTGTTGTGAAAAGTTTGAACAGCAACTTTCCCCAACTATTTGTAGATCCAGCTTGAAACATATAAATACAACTCAAAAGATGCAGGAGGAATCGTGGGATTGACTAAAACCAGCACAAAACTAGACGAATGGTTGTTAAGCTACGATATGATTGGCATGATGGTAGATGAATTTCGTGCATCATGAGACCTAAGCACCACTCAAGTCAAAACGTAGAAAATAGAAAAAAAAACGGATGAAAATTGATGAATATTCTGTACAAAAACTACATGATCAGTTTTTTACGATTTAATGTATTTTTCAAAAGCGTAGATCCTCTTCTCGTAATTTCAGCTAATGAGATGGCAGTGCCAAATATTCCAATACCCTTACTAAATATACAAAAAAAATGGAGAAGAGCCTAGCAAAATTTCTTCTTACTGTTAGAGCTCCCAATTTTTATCAGCATACAAGAAGTACTTTCAACACTTCCAACACTATAAAACAAGACAATTGAAAGTAACATAAATATTATGAGAATATTTTCAAATATGAATTTACAGTATATCCAATGTCGCTTGTACCTGTAAGAGTTTTATCGATACCATCAAATAAATCTGCCTTAGGTTCTATAATAGGACAGTTTACAGTTATGTCTAAATATCCACCATTACCATTATAAAGTAACAAAAGTGTCACATTCTTGAAGGTATGAGTTTAATCCAAGCCGTTGGCAAACCCTCCAACTGCAAATCATTTGGCGACTATGCAAGGATTTTAAAATCAATAGTGTTCAAGAACCTCTACAACCCTAAAAGGATTGGTTTTGTATTTGACCAGTACTAACAATCTTTGTACTGGTCCATATAAACATATAAACTTTCTCCTACTTCAGACAGTATAATATATAATATTCGTGTACATACTCATCCAAACGAAGGTATGAGTATGTAGTGTGACACCAAGACTTTGACTGCCGAATCTGTTGCTAACTGGCTGGAGTAAAGAAAATGTAGAGCTGGTACCAGTTTTAAGCACGGAATCCAAGTTGAAGAAACATACATACATATATACTATACTCCTAATAGGTGTAAAGATGAGTTTATTTTTACCTTTTTGTGACGAAAAATTATATTATTGGTTTTTTTCTAATTTTCAGACTGTACGGGGGCTCCAATGCTCGTGTAAACGGAAACGAGATCAAATTCATTGGTTCTTGTAAATATATTATGGCCCAAGTGAAATGTTACAAAAAAGGTGATAAACGTGAACAATTTTAACCATAGAGAGTGTTACTTCTTTTTATAGTAATGAAGAGTCTAACATAGAGTAAGATAACTAACACAAGATAATAATTAAGAAATAGGTACATAGATTTAATTGTTTTTATTACTATCCTTTGTTCTTGAACGTGAAATTCGCTGCCAGGGAAAAACTGTTGCAAATTTAGATGTTTTATATATCACAAGCTTTTGAACTTTAACGCCGTTACAACGTCCTTAATAAGCTTTATATAATACTAGATAATAATGTAAGAAAATTTTGGGACAAACCCCGATGTACCAAGTCACCTAGGAATCGAACAGAGAAAGAGTCCCACAGGTCAATCCTTTTGATAAGGTGGGTGTCTGGGATGAGTGAATTTTCCTCTACGAGGGAGTGCGAGCTGTATAGCTAAATTTGGATTTTCTTCCGTAAACGAATTTAAAGGAAATATGAAGTTAATTTGTTTATAAAGCTATAGCTCGTAAACTATTTGACGTACAGTGTCCAAGTTTAGCATAAATGAACTAAATATATTGAAAAATATTCCCGTGGAATCTTAACATAGTACTTGAACAGCATAGTTGGTCCCTTAATTATAAATGATATGTAAAACAGATTTGTGTTTGTAACTCTCATTCAAATTGAACGCGGTTAGCTTTATTTTGTAGGTCTTTTAACAGCGATTAAAATAAGTTTTTGACATTTTTTGTAAAACAAACAGTGGAGAAGATATGCGAAGAAAAATTGTAAAAAAATAATACTACAAATAAACAATGTCTCCAGACTTCGAGTACTTACCAACGTGTTCTGCATAATTTTACCTAAAAATTACTCAAAATCATCTAACTCCTAAAAATGTCATCAAAACGACGATTTTGAAGCTCTTCTCACTGGTTAAAGAAGCTATTATAGATTCACACAAAAGTTGTGTATTTTCAACTCTAAATTTCTAGTTTAATTAATTATTCTAATTTTATATCTATATCCATAATAGTTCTAATCTAATTTCAAAATGTTTATTTAAATAAAAATGAAGGGTTCCAGTTGAAAATTCAAAGTTGCTACACCCACCGCGTTCGCAGGGAGAATAAGAACCCTGCTATTGCATAAGTATATAGATTTTAAAAAACCATTAAAAAAAAACTCGTAAGTTTCTTCGATACGACGTCTAGTTCTCGAGATATTTGACAATCGCCTTTCTGGACAGAGCTCTTTAATAATGTAAATAATATTATTTAAACCGGAAATAAGCCGAAGGGAGGGAGAGGTCTGACTGTAAAATTCATTTGCGATGTTGCCAAATTTACCGGATCTCGGGTTGTCTACAAAATGTATATTTAGCATATACACAACGGATTGCTCGCACTGCCTCTACAGCGGATTTAGTGGAACTACTGCAATATAAAATTCACCAAAAGGGGTGCAAAATGAGGTCCAGACAAAAATCGATTTCTTTGGACCCCCATCATTGTTACATCAAGATGTCACTATATACACGTGAATACAAGGTGAGATCCAAAATCGGATCTCGCCTTGCAAAACGGATCTCATTTTGTATAGCTTATGATACAAACGGATCTCGCCTTGATATGAAGACATATATATATATATATATATATATATATATATATATATATATATATATCGGAAAAAGGAGTACGACCGTCAATCCAATATATATAAGGATCACTCAGACGAGTGGTGGGTTCTTATATCGGTCTCTAGGTGGAGAAATAAAAGACAAAGTTGATAGGCTACTTTATCTATTTTGAAGACGTTTCGCTTTCGCGTTTTGAAAGCATCATCAGTTCATCTAAAAAATTTTACAATATGAGAACCACACAATCATGGAAACGATGTTAATTGTTACCTTAAAAAGATATGTAGCAGTCAATGTTATTAACAATAATGTGAATGAAACTAAGTAAATGGACATAATACGCTGATTTTATATAAACAGTTAAGTACATTTAACTATTAAAACTTAAAATCAATAAATTCTTGGTCGTCTCTCCCCATACAAAATAATATTTTTCATAATGCAATTTAATGGCATCAATACCTCAATGACGTGAAAGCGTGACCATTAAAAAAAGGCTATATAAATAAATATGGCTGCCTTTTAAATTTGTTGTTACAGAAGAATTGTACGAATATCTGTGATTCAAAGATAGTCAAATGCAGAAATAACTAGAAGGAGTAAAGTTAAATCAGAAATAATATTGACTATTAAAAGATGAAAACGTGAGTTCTAAGGATATGTGATGAAAGGGCAAAAATACTTATTATTACAACTCATGTATAGCAAAATTCTAAAAAAGCAAAATCATCATCAGTGGCATTACAGTTCATGATGAGTCAAAGCCCTCTTCGGAACAATTTTCCATTCGCTCCTATATCTGGCAACTCTTCTCCATGCTTTAACTCCGATATATTTTAGATCATCCTCTATGTTATCTTGATACCTAAGTTTTGGTCTTCCTCTGGATCGTCTTCCCACTGATCCATTTCGGTTAAAAAATTGTATGATCATTGCATCTTCATCCCGCAGGAAAGCAAAATCGCTATCGAGAAAATCGCTAATACAGGGGCAGTCTGGATTATCTGTAAATTTAAATAGATGTACACACCTTCTAAGTCTATGGCTCGCAAGACTAACCAAACTACCAAGGAGCATCTCCTACGATTAATTAGGATAAGTTGAGTTTTCGATCTCTTGACAGACTCCGCAACAGAGCTTTAACCGGCAGACAGACGAAACAGCTCATTACAGATCATTCGCTAAAATTTACGTAAAACCTATTAAGCAAAAAAAGAAAAACAGGCAAAGCTATCTACTAAAAGGGCACTGTATTAGATTGACAAATAATAACCTATGATAAAGTTGTTAACTACAAGAAGAAAGAGCAGTACACATTTTAGGTCAGTGTGACAGCCTGACATATGAGATTCATAGTATTAGGCGAAGAAACGTTACAGACAAAGAGCTAGGTGGAAGGTTTAGTCTCTCGGCTAATAGATCTTTTAAAATGGTTTAGGCTAGAGAACGTAATCTAGGGTTACAAGATTACAATAAATATAAAGATTGTAGTTGAACAGGCCAAAAGCAATTTCATAAAAAGACGATTATAAAAGAACTAAAATTCACTGAACCGAATACAAGTATATCTTCACTTTTTTCAAAAAACAAAAGTTGAAAGTAATAGATTTTCAGGTAAAAATTTTCGTGATGTTACTCCTGTTTTTCTGGAAAAGATTTGTGAAAAATTAACGTTACCATAAGCTTACATTTTAAAAAGTTAAGAAAATGTGGATATCCACAATGACTTTTTTGCAAACTAAAATGGCAATTTATAGAACACAAAGATGGAATAAACAGCAGACCAGTAGAAACCTTGTTAAATATAGACTATAATTAGAAGAAGTGAGGGTTACCCAAAGTTTTGAGATTCTATTTTTATATTGTTTCCATTAAAATGCAGAGTTACAAAAAAAGTGATTTTCTAATTTTTTAAGCTATTCAAATTGAAACGAAATCAGTTGTGTTGTGAATTGTTAATCACTATGTATTTTTAATTCTATGTATAAGTAATCTATTAGTTGCTTCCTGGATACAGTTCACATTGTATCTTTTATTCATTTATTATCTCTGTACGTTTATTTAAAATTAACAAATTGCCATATTTGCATTTGCGACAAATTATGATAAATTAAATCTCTGGAAGATTACATAAGAGGTCTTAATCAGTTTATTACCACGGACAACGGTTTGACGTCAGAGACATTCATAGTCGACTCGTGCAAGTTATTTTATTTTTAGGAACAATCACTAAACATTACAAGTCGCTTATTCTTCTAGCATTAAAAGTCAATAAATACATAAGTTTTATAATAACGGTATTAATACTTTCTTATTTGATTCCTTTTGTAGTATTTTATCATACTTAATAAGCTGAAAGCTATCCCTGCTAACATAAGTACAATTATTTAATAGCTTATATTGTAAGATATTAAATGATAATACATGATAATAACAAAGAAAACAAATATACCAACATACAGTTGGTATATTTGTTTTAGATAGATAGAAAGGGTTGATAAATACAAATTCCTAGGAACTTGGATTTCAGACAATAATGATCAAACAACCGAAATAAGAGCTAGGATAGAAATAGCAAGAAATGCCATTGTCAAAATGAAAACAATTCTCTGCAACAAAGATCTTAGGTTAGAACTGAGAGTTAGAGCACTGAGATGCTACGTATTTTAAATACTGCAATATGGACTTGAAAGCTGGACATTGAAGCAAGAACACATAAATAAGTTACAGTCCTTTGAAATGTGGTGTTACAGGAGAATGCTTAGAATAGCATGAACACAGAAGAAAACTAACACGGAAGTATTGCGAAAAATGGGCAAAGAATGCGAAATAATAAACACAATAAAAATAAGAAAGTTACAGTATCTGGGACACGTAATAAGGGGACAGCGATATGACCTGCTGAGGCTGATAATACAAGGAAAGATAAGAGGAGGAAGGAGTATAGAAAGAAGAAGAGTGTCATGGTTCAAGAATTTATTTTAATTTTAATGGTTTAAATGCAGTTCTATAGAACTCTTTACAGCAGCAGTAGATAAAGTAAAGATAGTGATGATGATATCCAACCTCCGATTGAGAGACGACACTTAAAGAAGAAGAATTGTAATATAAAAATAAAATTAAGTATTAAGAATATCAAATATTCTAAATTTTGTCCTTATGTAAGTCCGAAAATACAAGCATTTCTTCGTAATCATTTATTACCGAAGTCTTGCAGTTTGTTTATAAAGTTTTGTGTCATTTTTCAGGTTTCATATCCGTAGAGTTTTGAGACTTAAGATTATTTGGATTTTTTTTTGTATAGCTCTAGACATAACCAGACTTCCATAATAAAAAACTGAACATGCTGAATGCTTAGCTTTACGTATTCTTATTCAAATATCGTTTCGGTAGTCCCGCTTTCTGTTATGACACCAAAGTATATACAATTTTCCACATTTTCAATCTGCGACTTATTAATAATTTACATTATGTTGTTTATTTTATTAATATTGATTTTCACACCTATTTTATTGGCTTCGGTATAAAGTGTTGCCAGTTGGTCATCCAAATCTTGGAACATTTACACTAAGCGGCAGATATCATTGGCGTAATCTAGATCGCTTTATAGCTATATTAAAAGGAAACCTATCCCATTGAGTGTCATGCTGTATTTTGCCTCAGTGTGTAGAGACTTTATAATAGAGAATATATATTTTTAGCTCCATAATTTTTTACATAGTGATGTGATGTGAAGAGGATATGTACACTTCTGATAACTCGTAACACTCGTAAGGTTAGTCGTAAGATCAATGGTGGCAAACCAACGGTAAACAAATTAATAATACTTAAAAAATGACATCAATTTACGTGCACACTTGTACAAAAATTAAACAAGGACAATTCAGATAAAAGAATACAATTTTGCGAAAAAATTATTTTTTCTGATTAGCCTACTTCCACGTTAAATGGCAAGACCAACCGTTAGAATTCTAGATACTAGACAAAAGAACAACCCAACTAGAGTTGTGAGAATCATACACAATGCCCGCAAAAGGTAAACGTAAGGTCTGACATTGTAATAAATACAATTTATTATGTTTCTGAGCTTAGTTCGGCTCCGCCTGAATTATTCGAGCCAAGCCGACCTGAGCCACGAGCTCAATCTACAGCTCGAAGTTTAAGCCGAGCTTTTAACTCGAGCTGTTTATTTCTTACATATTTTCTTATCTATTAAGTAACGTTGCCAACACATTCTTTAATTGCCAGGCCCTCCAGGTGTACAGCCTTTTTCCTCTTGTGTACTTCATTTAGTTTCTTTGAGAAATAAGCTACTGATTTTTCTTCATTGTTTTTCTGTTGTTTTTTTGCACCCCTGCTATTTTTAGTAAACTAGCATCAGTACATATGTGTATCGGTGGGTTTGAATTGAAGATAATTAGCACAGGTTGAATTATCAATAGATTTTTTAATCTACAAATGTTTTTTGGCACTTTTTAGTATGGTTGACCATTTCTTGGAAGGTTGGGCAGAAGATCCAATTTTATTGATATGTTTGGCACGTATTTACGGTAAAAATTTATCTTTTCTAGAAAATGTGTAACATTTTTCTGTGCTTTTGGTATTGGAAAGCTTTTTATTGAAATTAAGTCCTTCTCTTCTATTATATCAATGTGTGCTTCATTATCCTTCACTGTTCCTGCATCACAGGATCCTGTTCTTGTGTAAAGACAGATTTGTTTAGACATGTTATTTTATTTATTATTGATTGGTAATCGTAATTTAAATGGTCTTTATGAATTCTAAAATGTGTCTCTTTAAAATGTTCATTGAAATTTAATAAATGTATTTTTTTTTTTCATTTCATTCCAACTATTTATTTCAATTTTTTCCTAAAAATCAAATTTGATTTGCTGATTATTTTATCTTTTTTTCTTATTTTCAGAATTTTCTGAAAAATTATATTATATATTGTGGTGTTTTTGTTGTTTTATTTAATGTGTTTATCATATTTACTGAAGCATGTCTGTTTATACTTTTGTCCTTTCAAAAAGCTTGTTAACTAATTGATTTTTACATAAGTGCTGTATGCATACAAAGGTTCTTACTAAAATTTTGACTATGGTTGTTTTATGATTCAAAGAGCAGTATATATTATTGTATTGTATACATTGTATTGTTTATTTTATTTAGCATATTTACCAGACCATAATTTGTGTATTTGCAGATCTCGTTAAAAACTAAGTATCTAAGTTTAATTTTATTATACATCTTTGATTGTTATATCTAAATTTTTAATCTGCTTTTTTATGGTTATATTTATCTAATATATATATATATATATATATATATATATTATATATATATATATATATATATATATATATATATAGTTTGGTATATTATACCATATTTTTATTTATTGAATGTTATATTTACCGAAACAGGTGTTCCCACAGCTCGCGGAAACCTTCCGGTTAATTTATTCACATATTTTTAATTATTGAGACAAATTTTGTATGATTGTGAAATAAATCCCAGATTTAGTTATACGGCTCACACTCCCTCTAAGGGGAAAATTCACTCATCCCATATACCTACGGTATCAAAAGGATTGAGCTGTGGTGGAACTCTTTTCGTGTTATTGAGCCCTAGGTGACTTGGTATGTCGGAGTATCTCCCAGAAATTTTCGTACACGTCGCGAGGAGTACAGCTTTCTGCATGGCCTTATAAAGATGTTCATTTAGACCCAGCTGTTTTATGTTCGCTAGGAGATTTTTGGGAAGAACACGAGTAGTAGATAGAACAATAGGTACTGTCTGGGTACTTTCCATTCTCCATTGTCTCTTGATTTGTATTTCCAGATCTCTATACTTGGCGATCTTTTCGTTATATTTAACACCCAAATTGTTAGTGTTAGGTATCGCCACATCAATAAGTGTTGTTTGCCTGGTAATTTTATTCACTAGTATGAGATCCGGTCTAATATGGGCAACTGGTTGGTCTGTGAGCACAGTGCGGTCCCAGTATAGCTTGTAGTTGTCATTTTCAAGCATTCTGTCAGGGACATATTGATAATAAGGAAGATGGTGAAATAAATTATTATTATTATTATTATTACTATACTAATCCAAACATTGTTTTTCAAGTAGATGTCTTAAACTTTCTATTTTATCATCATTTAGAACTTCAAACCTATTACATTCTTTTTCAAATTCTTTCACCCATTGGCTAACATTTGATATTTTATTGCAGAATTTTTCAATGAAAAACTTCTGTGTAGCTTCCCTATATTTTGAATGTTTGGTACATATTCATGGCTAACAGCAGCTGGTTGTCGTTTTTCTTCTAAATACTGGACACAAAATTGTACATTTTCACCTTCATCCAAATAAATATTTTGTATCTCATCATCTATTGGGATCCATACATTTCGTTTTTGAGCTCTTTTTTTTAGTTCTGTTTTTTATAAGTACTGTATCTATTTAAATACGTGTTTACTTATTTGCTTATATGCTTCTGGTATATCAAAAATACGGCCATCTGAAGTCTCAATTGAAGTAATACAGATTTCATTCGACTTTGCTGTCTGAAGTATCTACCTAACATTATGAATTCTAGTCTTATTTTTTCCATGATCAAAAATGTCGTTTTATAAGTTTCTTTTTAATGATTATTAACACAACGGAGTTTCTGAAATTAAAGATATATTAAAACGTTTTGTTTACATCATTTACACAAATTTTACCAATTTACGACATTTTATATCAGTATGACAATGTTAACAATTCCTAACCATAAATAAAATCTTACAGGTTTTTAATATAGCGATGACAGTCTGTGGCTAATATTCCAGCTGATGTGCTGGTTATATCACGATAATATTTAAATGATGAAATTATAATTTCATTTCATATATATATATATATATATATATATATATATATATATATAATATATATATATATATATATATATATAAAGTAAAAGTAAAATGTAATGGCATGACTCGCAAAACAGAACAGAAAACCAAAAAAGGTATATCGATGGAAGTCAACCGTATAATACGTATTTCTGACTATTGGTCGTCTTCAATCTTCTTCTTGTGCCATATTCTAACGAAGGTTGGCGATCACTTCTTTAAACGCTCTCGAAACGTGAAATATCTGTTCAACACTCAGGTTAGTCCAATCTCTGATATTCCTCAGCCAAGATTTCTTCTTTCTTCCCAAGCCTTTTCTTCCCTCTACTCTACCTTGCATGATAACTTGTAGCAGAGAGTATTTATCGTTTCGAAGTATGTGGCCCAGATACGATGTTTTTCTTATTTTAATTGTGTTCATAATCTTTCTGCCATGTCCAACTGGTCTTAACACTTCCTCATTTGAGACTTTTGCAGTCCAACAAGGAATCTTCAAAATACGCCTATATAGCCACATTTCGAATGCCTAAAATTTTTTTATAGATTGGGCTTTCAGAGTCCAAGCTTGTACCCCATATAGTAGTTGCGACCAAACATACCATTCGACGCACCTCAATCTGATGGCTATACTCAACTGCACCGTCTTCAGTACGGTGCAGTTAAGTTAAAAAAAGGAGCATGTTAACTTGGGACAGGATCACTGCAGGAGCAATGCGACCAATTTGTGGCAGTAGAGTTGGAACACCCTGATGGTTTCCAGTGCAACAACTAACAATAACCACGGTTGAAAATACCACTACAGATACCTGGGGAAAAGAATGTTTTAACGTTTGATATTCCTTTCCCCAGGTAGCTGTAGCTATTTAATTTTCTCTGTAGGAATTTGTGGATATTTGTAGGTGGGGTTATGGGCATTACTAATAACTAAACTTTGTCTGGAACAAATGTTTGTTAAGCGATCCCTGTTTTCATTCATCACTCCTAGGCCATGTTTGCCCATTATGAATAGTTGGTTGTCTTTAGCATTTATATCACTTGTAACTAAATGTATATGTATATATATATATATATATATATATATATATATATATATATATATATATATATATATATATATATATACATCGTTTTGGTTAACTTCCTGATACGTCTACACATATATACCTGTGTATAATAAAAAAAATACAACACACGGTCCACTCAATAAAGAAAATAATTAATATTATGGTCTATTTTTGTTAATTTAATTTAAAATTTACTGATTTTAATTTGTTCTATTCATAAAACTTATACGTAGACGCCACTGTTATTTCTGCAATAGAATATGCTAAAGAAACTCCACTCATTAGTCTCATTAGCTCAAATCTTAATTCCTTCAGTATATTTATCCGGCCTTGGAATAAATGGCATGCTCCACTTTTTTCAACAAGGCACTTGAGAGGTAGGTGTATTCAATCAGCGCTAATAGTAAGACAGACTAAATGTGTCGTCCAAAATGTTTGTTGTATGAACTGATTTATTTTAAAGTTATTTACATGAGATTGCAGATAAAACTTGGATTAGAGACAGTAATCTAAAAATTTTCTTTTATTTGTAAAACAATATAAATTAATGTTGGTATATCCATATAATAAATAAATATACATATCACTGAGAACAGAATAAAACTAGACTAAAAAAAAGTCAACAACTCCTTTAGCGAACTAGACATCACAAGAAATAATCCTTACGTCCTGACTGTGGGCCAATATTCAAAATGATAAAAATAAAAAACACTAAGAGACAGAATAATAAATATCGAAATAAGGTTTTTCTATATAATTTATGATAATATACGATGAGTAATTCAATGAAGACAAAAGTTTAAATGTATCCGTTACATGAATGGTTGGATACTAGCCAGGACAGCGTGCGATATAAAAGCAGAAGGTGAAGGTATCTCATCAGTTCACCAGAAAAACCATTTAAAACGTAAAGGGAGAGCTCAACGTAACGAGTACAATTACAACCGTATGAAAACAACTTAAAGATAGAAGGACCTGGAACGGTAGGTCTAAAAATGAACCATAAATATTATCTGATAGTAAATTTAATTATTATAGAAATAATTTAAGATGTTTCAATATGTTAATTGTATTTATATGAATTTATTTTAAAACAAGAAGTATCATAAAAATTTAAACAGATTTTTTTTGAGCATTATTTAGAAATATTGATATAATGATTTTTTATAAACATATTACACTGGGCTATAAATCAAATATAATGTATTGTCCCAAAAATTGTATTGAAGTATTATTTACACCGAATTTACACTGAATCCAGAAATTATAATAGTTTTTTTTTGTGTCACGTATTATGTCTTCTGACGTCTTCTGACAGTTAAATAAAAATTACTCATTTTTTTACCTATTTACAGCTATTTATACAATTATAGCTATTTCAAAAAGTGGTTGAAAAGGAGTTTACTTTTCTTTTATAACATCTTTTTTAAGTATCCAGCAGTAGTCAGCCAGTTATATATAATTTCATTTTTGTTAATATTGTTTTTCCGTACTTCAAATATATTGATGGAAATGTTCTTCATGTTTATCACTATCACCTCCAAGATTTTGTGGGAAAAAGTCTATGTGAGAATCAAGGAAATGCATTTTAAGATATATGTTGCAGCCCTAATCACTGTATATTTTCAGTCGATTGTTGACATATTTTTTGTAGTTTCCTCTATGGGTTTTCAGAAGTTTTTAACCTCTATTTTAAAGAGGTTCATGCATTTTAAGTTATTAAGTTTTAGAAATTGTTTTCTATTATCAAATCTTATATAAGTGGATCTACAACGATGCTGTCTTTGATTTTCGCATCACCTAGTCCAAGAAACTTATCTTTTAAGTACACAAATCTTGTTCATTCTTGTTTATAGGTTTGGCAAAGTTTTTCATCAATACTTGTAAAAAGTATATTTTTTAGGATCAAAACATAAAAAAAAATTTCAGCATTTTTCTTACGAGGGGTATTTTCGCTCAATACATGATTTCTTTGTATAAAGGCTTTTGCCATTTTGTCTTAGTCACAAATGAAGCAGTAAAACATTTTATACCTAGCTTGTAAGCCAAGTAATAGCAGTTACTTTAAGATCTCCATATTACTTCCATCTGTATCTATCATATTGGATACCTTCTATAAACAGCTTTATATTGCCATATGCCTCTTTTATGTTTGCCAAATATTCCAAAGGGTCTAAAGCGAATTGGCTACCGTTATGCAATAGAACAGCTTTAAGGCTAACTTTAGATGAGCCTATAAATAAACGCCACTCTTCTATTGTATGGCCTAAAATGTTTATTACTGCTGAAATAGCAGTACAGGACACATAGTTGGAAGAAAAAGTCCTCCAAGTCTTCTTCCCCATTTCTAAAGTAACATACTTTGGCACTTTTGCCTAGTAAGTTCCAATCTAAAGGCTTGACCTTTAGATTGGAAATTTTTTCCAATGGAACCTCTTTTTTTCTTTGACCTGGTTCAGGATTTGTACTGTCACTAATTCCCATGGATATTGGAGGAGGCGGTATTGGTAGTTCTTGACTATGTGTGACAAGTCGCATCGCTGAAGACAAGCTGAGATATTTTAAGTAATGTTTTAACTTCAGTGGAGTCCTACATTACACTAAAGTTAATTCCGTTTATAACTTGAACACCCTAGTTTTTAACTTCAAAAAGTATTTAAAGATTAATTTAACTATATTTAAAGGGTTTTTACCTATGTATTTAATGGCTTCGAACATATAAATTTAGATAGCACTGATGATGAAATAGTTATTTCAAAAACGTTCTGTGATGTAGCCCCATAGGGTTTTTATATATGATTTTTAATGAAAGTTATAAATATATTTTTCATAAAAGATTTTTTTAAATATATTGTTTTAATTTTTATTTATATACAGTTTGCTTGATACTTTTTGGATATCTACAGGCGTAAAAATCATAATACCACGATAAATTTGAAAATATTTGCTATATAGCCTTGTACCAAATAGGCGGCAAATGATATTATTGTTTAGATCATTTGATTAAAAGGCCCCAAAATCAATTACGAACTAATCTCCAAGTTTTTTGGATTGGATTAAAAATAAAAACTAGAGTGTAATTATCAGTAGTTGTTAATAAAACTATAATTTTTACTCCACACCTCAACCATTTGTTTACCATCGTCGATCAAGAAGAATCGGACAAAGGGGCATTAGAAAACAATTCGGTCCTGGTATTTACATCGAATTGTCCACTTTTGTTAATAACTAAGTAATTTAGGCCACAAATATTTATTTTTAATATACAGTGTGTCCGTAAAGTATGGAATATATTAGAACATTTAAACTAAAAGCCCATTAAAAACATCTGAAACACGTCGATTTTTAATTTGAATCACCTACATTTTACAACCAAATTTAATTATACAAAATGATACACATTAAGGCGATGACGCTCTCATCAATAAAAATAAGCTAATGTCAAATAAGTATAATAGTTGGGGTCTAGCAGACAGAATTAAAATATATTATGAAAAAAAAAAATTGAAACTAAATTATTTTTTATCAATTGCAAAAAGTAGCCTTACAGTTTTTAGTGAAATTTTAATATTTTATTGACGACCAATAACAATTAAGTACATTCAATAACAATTTTATTTAAATTTACAACGAGTAATTGAAATACTGATGATGATTGGGTATTGATACAGATCGGGAACTTAGATAAGGGAACCATATAAGTCGGACCCGAAAAATTACAGAGGAATTAATTTATTAAACACTAAAATTAACAGTCAAAGTGATAACAAATGAACTAAATGAAATTGATAACACTAGCAGAGGAACAACAAGGTTTTAGGTCGGGAAGATCATGCACTGACGCTATATTTTTAATAAGGCAAGCGCAAGGGAAATCATTAGAATACAACAAACGATTACTATTTAACTGGGAATAAGCCACAATTGAAGATAAAAATACGTTTATTGACGTTTCAATTTCCATTTTGGAAATCGTTCTCAAAATACAAACAGTAAATTAAACAAATTTTGTTTTTTGTTACGTAGTGAAAAATTCTTCTAATAATTTAATTTTATCTGACTTATTTATATTGACAATTCAGACATACATTATGCATTTTAAAGTAGACGACTTTAAAATGATATTGCCAATATTGTTGAGTTGCGCTCCTGGGACGACTTTACTTATAAGTTCATTCGATTGCATGAAATCAACTTTAACTTGAGAATATTTGTCAAAAAAAAATCATAGCCTGTAATTCGTCTTTAAAAAGACAAACACATGACATGATGACAGTAAAATTCTCCTGTTAGTGATTCCACAGTAAATTATGTTGGAAAACCAGGAAAAAACCTCATAATACTATCATATACTTCATCTAATTTACATACCGATGCACGACATTATCTACGTCAAAGATTGAAGTTGACATAGCTGCCAAACTATAAAAATATCCTGACTGAATTATTGCAAAAGTATTACCATCTCTTTACAACGAGTATTTAAATTCTTACGTGACATTTTAAAAATAAAACACACTAATTTTGTTCTTAAAAGAACATATTTTATTAAATAGGTAAAAATATAAAACAAGAGGTATTCACTTTAAAATACAAAATAATAAAGTACCTACAAAAAGTGTCAACACCGCAACTGTCAAATAAGTGTTACCAATTTATGCCAAAATTTCACCTTCGTTCGATTACAGTTACAGTGTGTTCCGATCAAATGTTCTTCATAAAAACGCTTAGAAAATAGCTTTAGAACAATACAACAAATCGGTATATCTATGTTTCGTGGACCTTAAGAAGGCATTTGAAGAAGTCAAATTAAAGGACGTTATCCGTATATCGTACGCGAGAGAGATACCCCTAGGAATAATCAAAACAATTAAAAATATCAACCGAAACAACACAATAATAGTAAAAGTAGTAAAAGAACTGACCGACTCTATTGTAGCTAGAAATAGGATAAGACAGAGAGATTTGCTGAGTCCTATATTGTTCAACCTGATTACAAATGAAATAATAATAAAAAGTACGAACTAAACAAGGATACCAAATGGGATAAAAACTGTAGGTATAATAATCTGCTAGGCAGACGATGCAATACTACTCTGTCAAAGTGAAAACGATTTACAACGTATGCTCGGTCACAAGTGACAATGTATTTCCCTGCCTTCTCCCACATTTTCATTGCTTCTATAAGGCTCTCTATTTTGATCGTATCGAACGCTTGATGGAAATCTATGAAAGTGATGGCAAGAGGTTTAGTGTATTCAGTAGATTTTTCAATGAGAATCTTAACTGTATAAAGGTGATCATTGGTACCATATTTTGAACGGAATCCTATTTTCTCGGTTGGTAGATGTCTAATTTTTCTCCAATCTTGATGTCACTAAGTTAGTGAAGAGTTTGTATATATGGTTCATCAGGCTAATAGGTCTATAATTTTTTAGATCCCCCCTATCTCTTTTTTATAAAAAAGGATGACTATAGCATTGTTCCATTCTATGGATGGAACCTTGAATATTTTGGAATTCTTTTGTAACCTTGATTTATGTTTTCATTTCAGCAAAAATTAAAAAAGATATAAGAAGATATAATACTAATGTAATTACTCAAACAGTAGAACAGAACAAAGGTTTAATGATAATGAAAAGAAAACTCACACAAAGTGAACACGAAATATACAAGCTGAGAGATAAAGACGGAAAGGCAACAACAGATATACAAAACAATCTGAAAATAACCAGAGAGTTCTATAAAGACCTCTATACCAGCCAAAGACTACAAGACAATTTCCCGACACGAGTAAAGACTCATAAATCAGGGAGCGGAAATACTTTTACCCATTACTGTGTCAAGAGTAAGAGCAGCTTTAAAGGAAATGAAGAACCATCGATCGCATGGTGATGATGGACTCATTAGAGAGGCAATAAAAGCAGGGGGAGAAATTTTATTAAAATCAGTAAGTGAACTGTTTAATAAATGCTTACATGCGGGTACGATTCCAAAAGACTGGAACAATGCAGTAGTAGTCTTGTTACACAAAAAAGCCATATTACTAAATTAGAAAATTATAGACCCATTAGCCTCCTTGCACATACGTTCAAACTCTTTATGAAAATCTTAACAAAGAGGCTAACACTTAAACTTGATTTCTATAAGCCCAAAGAACAGGCAGGCTTCAGGACAGGATATGGCACAAATGACGATTTGCATATCATAAAGATCTTAATAGAAAAGTGCATCGAGTACAACATACCACTGGTTCTTGCATTTGTCGATTACGAGAAGGCTTTTGATTTTGTAAAGTTTGAAACAATACCGGAAGCCCTAAATCAAAGCCGAATAGATTACAGGTACACGACACTAATCAAAAACATCTAAAAGAACGCTACATCAAGTATACGACTACATGAAGACACAGAAAAATTCAGCTTAGGTCGAGGAGTTAGACAAGGAGACAATATTTTACCAAAATTGTTCACGGCAGCTTTAGAGTCAATATTTAAAAGCACTCAATGGCAAGATATAGGCATCAATATAGATGGAGAAAGATTAAATTACCTAAGGTTTGCAGATGATGTTGTAATAATCTCAGATAACTTACATGATACACTTTCTATGATGCATTCGCTTAAAAGTCTGTCTAAAAGAGCAGGACTAAAGATAAATTTTGAGAAAACTAAACTTATAACAAATCTCGTAATGAGTGGAAATATAACTATTAACAATAATACCATATAACAAACAGACACTTACAAATATGTGGGACACGAAATCAAAATAAGCAGAGACAATCAAACACATGAAATACAGAGGCGAATAGGCCTAACATGGGCAACATTTTGAAAATTAAGCCATATTCTAAAAAGTTCAATTTCCATGGGTCTCAAGCGAAAGGTTCATAACCAATGTGTTTTGACTGTACAAACTTATGGAGGAGAGTCTTTACAACTCACGCAAAAATCTGCAAATAAACTCAGAGTTACACAACGAGCCATGGAACGTGCAATGCTGAACGTAAGCCTTCGAAACCACATAACAAACCAACAAATCAGGCAAAGATCAGGATTTCAAGACGTCATCGAAAGAACCACAACGCTTAAGTGGAACTGGGCAGGGTACTTAGCCAGAATACAAGATGGACGGTGGACAAGACGTATTATGGAATGGAGGCCAGAAACTATAAAAGAAGCCGAGGACGACCACCGACTAGATGGACCGATGATATAAAACCTGTAGCGGTAAACTGGCTACAAGCAGCCCAGTGTAGAGAACACTGGAAAGAACTGAGGGAGGCCTATGTCCAGCAGCGGCGATTGGCTGATTAACGATTGATTTATGTTCTTCTTTGAAATGGCTTTTTGTATTCTTGGTTGATCTTCTCGTCTACGTAAAATTCTTCGACGATCTATAGTAACTCGTCTCTACGTGACATTATTTTATTTTGCTTGTTTCTTAATTTACGAACCATGCATTTCCCATTCGTTAGCTTTCCTATTATAAGTTTAAAATTTCCTTAAATCTCTCTTAACTGCCTTTGAAACAGTTATTATTTTAACAGGACTTATTTTACTATCTGATGATGAGGTTTCATGCAAGTAGTAGCTTATTATTGATATGTGCCTGATATTGGTTGGTATCCAATGGGTGTAATTGGGGTGTCCAGATACCATGAGATTTATTTTTAATCATTACGTTCCTTTCTCTTTGTATGTTGATTTGGACTTTTGATCGCATCATTTTGTGGTCACTGCTTGTGGTGAACTAGTGAACTAGAATTACTTTAACATGTTTAATTATTTGTTTTTTGTCACTTATGATGTACTCGATTTCTTTTATTCGTTCATGACCTCGGTTATTTCTTTTCGGTTATTTTTCTTGGAAACCGAATTTTCCCAAGAATGTTTCTAGCTCTGCTTTTTTTTACACATATTTTAGTAGATTTATCAGTAGATATACCGACATAAAACATTTCGATTTCTTTGTCTGTATGGTATGTTGTGGGAGTATATACTACTGGGTAATTTTAAGTCGATATCCACTATTTAGTTTAAGAATAAGACACACCACTCTAGAAGATACACTTTGGATGTTTATTATCTTGTTCGCGTGGTTTTTATGGACAAAGAAACCGATGCCTTTAACCCTCTACTGATTAAGAGTGCCTCGAGGTATGCATGACAAAAGTCAATGTTTTATTACACGCAATAATATTTATTCCCAAAACTGCTGTGCCTACAGATAGTACCTTTATTGTTATCTTGGTTCATAAGCAAGATCATTTTAACGTTTCGTTTCGTTTGCCGGAGCAGTTTAGTGAGAAGTTTCGTAGTGTTAAGAACAAAAATTATTTCTTGTTACAGTCCAATTTTCAAAAAAATATTTTATAGTTTTTCGTATTGGACCTCGTCGTGATTTATACCTTTGAAAAGGTAAGATTTCATTCTTTTAATATGATATAAATGGAAGTGAAAAAAAAAAGTTATGAAGTTTTGTAAAAACAGAAAAAGGAAAGCGTGCCTTAGAGCACTTATGACAGTTTAGATGGAGATTAGTGTCCTCTTTCTATTGTGTTCAGCTGCCTAATTGTGTTATTGTTTACAGTTCTATTGTGGCAGAAAATGGATTTTCGAAGCCAAAATAAAGTAAAGATCAGCAAAATAAGCAAATCGGAACAATGAAAATTTATAAAATCGGTCAAATCAGATGTGGAAACTGATTTTAGTAGCGACGATGATGTGAACGATCCAGAATTTGTGCTTGATCAAATATCCCCGAGGATGAACAGTATATTTCACAGGTTGTTCGGCAAATAGATGAAGACGAATCTGCTTTCGCCAATCAAGAGGTCGACTTTTCATTGAACTTGACTGCGGTCGACGAAGCACTTCCACCATCTTCGTAAACATTACTTCCTGTTACCACAGAAGACAAAGATCAGTACGACATGCCATCAACTTGTTCAACATGTCGTCAACATCACCGTGTTTCAATAAACTGAAACGATGTCGTTCTCCATTGTCCGAAATCGAAATTGCTGGTACATCAATTGTGCTTTCTGCTGGAGGTTTCACTGGTGCAGGTATGAATTGGTTTGGCATAAGAGTATTGATGAGTTTCCTTAACTGGTATTATAACTTTTTCAAGGAAAGATAAGAGGAGGAAGAAGTATAGGAAGAAGGAGAGTGTCATAGTTGAAGAATTTAAAAGATTTGTTTAAATGCAGTTCTATAAAACTCTTTAGAGCAGCAGTAGATAAAGTAAAGATAGTGATGATGATATCCAACCTCCGATTGGGAGACGGCACTTAAAGAAGAATAAGAAGAACGCCAAAAACTGTTTTTTTTTATTACTACACCAAAAAATAATTAATTTTACTTATCTTTTGTCATTTATCTTCATCCATTTAATATATTATTCTTTCATCCCTTAATAAACAACAATATTTATTGATAATTCTAGCTTACCATTGTCTTGTATCTTCTTTTTATTCTTGTGGTGCCTATCCGTTATGAATGTTGGCAACTAGCATGGCAATTCTAACTTTATTGACTGCAGCTCGAAATAGTCCTAAAGTGGTCAAGGAAAACCATTTTCGTAAATTCGCAAGCCATGATATTCTTCTTCATCCTGGTCCCCGTTTTCCAAAGACATTTTCCTGTATACGTCTTTGTCTTGTATACGTGCTCTTACATTCGGCCTAATTTGTCATGCGTGCCCTGAGGCACTGGTTTACCTTTTGTCTAGCTGACATATCTGGAAACGAGCAAGCCACCTCTTGATTTTTTGGGGTTTTTACACGCTAATTATACTAAAAAAAATTTTCATTAATTTTTTTTTCACGTTGAGAGTTTCGACTGTTAGAGGTACCCTGTAGTTTCAGGGCTAATCTGATCGAATACATGCCCTGATTTTAGTATTTTACAGCTTTACTTATTTTATCTATTACACTCTTATTTCTATGCCTATATTTTATATCAATTATTTGGTTGTTATTTTTCAGAATCTATTATTTTTAATCAGATATTAATCTCACAATGTTTAAAAATATTTTTTTGTCGACATAACTTAATTATTTTATAAAGCCCATGTAAGGATTAATTATGAAAGTTATTTCATATAATCAATCGCCGAAAAAGTAATAAGGACTTCAGACAATGGCCCTCTTTCTAAGGAAAGATAAGCTGTCCACAATGAGCCCATCTTAGGCCTTGTTCTAGACGATATTGTCATTAAACAATATCTTAGCCGATGCCATATATATGAGTGTGCTGGCAGAAATGAACTGGGCATTATGTCACGAATAAGTCGATTGGCCATTGTCCCATATGTCTATTGTTCTCTTACATCATGGAAATGGTCAACCACTTATACACTGAGATAAGATGACAAGTTACGAGTGCTTGGGTAAGAAAACATATCAGAATATTGTAAGGCGTATGAGTATATATTTGTTTACGCTATAAAAATAATACTTATGGATTTTGATTTATATAATAGGGTTTGGTTAGAACCTATGCTTTTGGAATTCGTATATTGATTATGTTTATAAATTTAAGATACTGAAATTAAAAAATCACTAAGGAACGTAAACAGGTAAACGTTGAAGTGTTAAATTTAAAAACACATAAGAGTACAAAAGTTTTAAATTCATTTAAATATACTTAGAAAAATCATAAATAGTCATATCCACAAAGCTTTGTAAAAAGTAAAGATAATATGTAGTTAAGAGGAAATTTATAATTAGAGCAGCAACCTTCCAGTGAACACCGTCTCATCCAACCCACCAATTAGCCTTTTGTCTTTTATTTTTGGACATAGGCCTCTCCCAACTCCTTCCATCGATCTCTACCCAGGGCAACATATTTCTAATTTGTTTTAGTTATTCTGGTTATATCGTCTACCCATCTCATATAAGGTCTTCCACTTGATTGCGATCGTCTTCATTTGTAAGGTCTCCAATCTTGTATTGTGCTCTTTTTGTTTAGCAGTGTGACCTTCTTCTTTTTCTTCTCCTGCCACTCCTAGCGGAGATTGGATATCATCATGGCCACTGCGACTTTGTTAGCAGCGCGCCTAAAAAGTTCAATCGAACTACACCCGAACCATTCACGTAGATTACGAAGCCACGATAATTTTCTTCTTCCCACACTTCTTTTGCCCTTAATTTTGCCCTGCATGATGTTTCTTAAAAGTTCGTACTTTTCACCTCTCACAATGTGCCCCAAGTATTCCATCTTTCTAGTTTTTATCTCATTTAGAATTTCGCATCTTTTGTCTAAAGTTTGGAGTACTTGCGTGTTAGTGACGCGGTCTATCCATGATATTCTGAGAATGCGCCTATAGCACCACATCTCGAAAGCTTCGATGTTTTTTATGGTCAACTGTTTTAGTGTCCAAGCCTCAACTCCATATAACAGGGTAGAAAAGACATAACACCGCAGCATTCGTATTCGTAACTTTATATTGATATCACGATTGCAAAAGAGTTTGCGCATTCTATTAAAGACTGATCTAGCGATTTCTATTCTACATCTAATCTCTTTTGTTTGATCAGTGTCGTCTGTGATCCAAGCACCTAGGTATTTATAACAGGGCACACGCTCAATCGTTGTATTGTCTATTACAAGATTAGCTCTGATGTTCTTTGATTTCGTGATTACCATAAATTTAGTTTTTTTTCAAATTAATTTTCAAGCCGTAACTGTTACAGTATTATATATTGAGACTTTGAACGAGATGTTGTAGTTCTAGTAGCGTTTCCGTTAGGAGAACTGTATCGTCAGCATACCTTATATTGTTGATCGTCTCACCATTTATTATCAGACCAAAATCTTCTTCCTCGAGTGCTTGTTCACAGATAGCTTCACTATACAAGTAAATAAAAGTGGCGATAAGATACATTCCTGCCGGACTCCTCGACGGATTTGAATTTCTTCTGTTAGTCTAATCTCAACCTTGACATTTGCTGTTTGATTCCAATATAGATTGCATATAATTCGAATATCTCGTCTGTCTATATTTTTCTTTATTAGAACTTGTCTTAGTGGTTCATGTTGTACTTTGTCAAAGGCCTTTTCGAAATCAATGAAGCAGGCGTAAATTTCTTGGTTCATGTCTAAGCATCTCTGTGAGAGAACGTTCATTGCAAACAGAGCCTCCCTTGTACCCAGCCCTTTTCTGAATCCCATCTGAGTGTTACTGATGTCTACGTCTAATTTTCTATAGATCCTATTATGGATTATTTTTAAGAACAGTTTTAGAGCATGACTCATCAAAGCTATCGTACGATATTCGTTGCATTCCTTTGTATTTGCCTTTTTTGGCAGTAGTATAAAGGTCGAACGGAGCCATTCCCTAGGTATTATTCCAGTTCTATACATTGTGTTAAATAGATCTAGGAGTATTTTAATAGATTCATCGTCCATAAGTTTAAGCAGTTCTACGGGAATTTCATCAGGACCGGGGGCCTTACCACTTTTTGCTTGTTTGATTGCATATTATATTTCTTCTCTGATTATATCAGGCCCTGTATCATCTGTATATTCGTTTGAGATTTCTTGTCTATCTTTGTCATCAAACAGTTGTGATATGTATTCTGTCCATCGGTTCATTTTTTGTTGTAATAATTATACCATCTGTATCTTTGATCTGTCCTGTCTGTGTTGTTCTTCTCCTTCCTGTCATTTCTTTAATCTTTTTGTGTACATTAAAAAAGTCATATTTTCGCTCCAATTGTTCCAACTCCTGGCATTGCTCACTTAGCCATCTTTCTCTAGCTTCTCTTATTTTCTTTTTTATCAGTTTATCTGTTTCTTTGTATCTTATTGGATTATTTGTTTTGTGTACCCTTCTTTTACGCATCAACTGTAGTATTTCCTCATTCATCCATTCTTTATGTTTCCTTTCTTTCGGTGTTAAATTGTGTGACCTGCGAAGCTCAAATTTAGTTTGGCAATTTTTGTTATGATATCCTCAACTTTTGTTTTCAATTTTACCCAGCCGTTCCTCTTTTTATCTGTTAGTCGTATACCTAACATAGCTCTTTCCATTTTCCTTTCCATTACCTACAGTAAACATTAGATGTATTGACGTATTACGTAAAGTGAAATAATGCATCGAATATATAGGGGGTGGTTAAAAGGGTGGTGTAGACAGATGATTTGGATGTCCATCACAAATAAAATAAAAAATATATACAATATGTCGCTAGCATCTTTGTCTACGGAACTCTCTAGGGCCAGGCGCCTTTTTTAGATAAACAGCGGCAATTTAAGTGGCGATACAGCACATAATGTATTTATTATTAATTTAGTTACAACTTAGAACGATATGTATGATTTTGGTTTTCAGTTACAACATAATGTATAATTTTTATTTTAAGTTATCTACAATTTTACAATAAAAGCTTATAAAAAGGGTGTAAATCTTTTTGATGCAGATAAATTTCTTGGTTCATGTCTAAGCATCTCTGTGAGATGCTTAGACATGAACCAACAAGCGTCGTTGAAATTCAGTTGAAATCAAGTTAAACTTTTCCTCATCCAGAAATTAGTTGATATAAAAAAACGATTTTCATCTCTGCTCCTTCTTCTAATATGTATTAAGATTTTTATAATAATTAGCACCATTTTTTGCATCTAAACTTTTATAAAATTTGGATGTAATTTTCGGGTTAAGATATGATTTGGTTGCCCATGTATCAAGAAGTTTAAGAGAAGGATTTTTAATTTTAATATGAAGTTCTTTTTTGTCTGAACAATAATGGAGTTTGATTACGGTTTTTTGTTTTTCTCGTGGAATTTTGAAAAATCTATATTTTCTTCTTCGTATTGGACATTTTGGTAATTTTCTAAGCGGTAATAATCTGAATATGCGTCCTGATTTAGATAGTAATATGAATGCTCTCCTTACGAAAATCTCAACGGAGCTGTTTCGAGCCGCAGCGAGCAAGGTTATGATTGCCAATATGATTTCCAACATCCGAAACGGATAGGAACCAGAAGAAGAAGATGATGATGAATGCTTTCTATAGTACGCATTGGTGTCATTTTCGTCTTACTGTTAAAAATATTTAACAGCTCTTCTACGGTGAACTTTGGGGTTGTGTCGTTGCTGTCGTTGTGGCCTAAAATTTCTAAAGCCTTAACGACAATTTCTTTATTTTGATAAAAACCATGCTCTTTATTTTTTAAATTTTTGCTGCAGCTTGGCTGATAGTCTCTGTGATTTGTATTACCCTTCCCTAATATTTAATTTCTATCGGTTATGTTACTAATGAAACTCTTATCGAAGATGTATGAAGCAAAAGGCATTATTTCGCATTTTTGGAAACCTATCTTTATATTACTGGGGTCATAGATTTATCAGATAGCACATTGATGTTTTAGTGACACTCTTGAACCAAATTTACAGTTCAGACGTATTAACCAAAGAGTGGTTAACGTCAATTTATATTTGTCTCTAGATATTAATGATACACAATTTGGTTTTCGTAAAGGCTTAAGAACGCGTGAAGCTCTTTTTTCACTTAATATACTGATACAAAGATGCCTAGACGTCAATCAAGATATATGCGCATATTTTATTAACTATAATAAATCATTAGATAAAGTACAACATAAACAATGAATGTTCTGAAATCAAACAAGATGGACTACAACGACGTTAGGATCATATCAAATTTATACTATAAACAGCGAGCAACAGTATATGTTAACGAACAGCTATCAGAAGAAATTGAAATTAGATGTGGAGTGAGACAGGGATGCGTATTGTCGTCAATTTTTTTTAATGCCTACTTTGAAGAGATCCTGGAAAACGCTCTTGAGAGAAAAACTGCTGGAATAAAGGTAAATTGAGTTCCCATTAACAACATTAGATAGGCGGACGACACTGTGATCTTAGCCGAAAATATTCAAGATTTGTAGAGACTGGTGACCAGAATAGCGGAGTATGGAAAAGAGTACGGTCTAACAATGAACGTCAAGAACACGAAATTTATGAAAATATCAAAAACTCGAAGGAACGAAAATCTTCTAATAAACAAAATGCATATCTGAGAATACTGATGAACTCCACAAATAATTATATTTGGGAGATCAACATAAGAATAGAATAGGCTAGAGCAAATTTCAACAAAATGAGAAGGGTGGTATGTACAAGGGATTTAAAATTGGAACTAAGAGTTAGGTTGGCGAGGTGTTAAGTTTTTTTTACTTTATTTTATGGAATGGAATTTTGGACCTTAAATGCAACATCAATGAAAAAACTGGAATTCTTTGAGCTGGAAGTGTATAAAAGAACTCTGAAAATATCGTGGATAGAATACGTCACAAACAAAGAGGTTTTGAGAAGGATAAATAACGAAATAGAAATTTTAAGTACAATTGAAACTAGAAAATTGGAATATCTGGGACAAATTACACGTGGAGAGAAATACACCTTGTTTTAACTGATTATGCAGGAAAAGATCCAAGAAAGAGAGGCAAAATCATAAATGTGTTGCTTGTGTGAGTCCATTTCAAATAGGTAAATAAATAATAAATGAGACTTACAATCAATTTAATTTAACTATCAGACGACCGGTTTCGCCTTCTATAATATGTAAAGCATCTTCAGGTCTCGATACAAAGTTAAATAAATGCTGAAATGATAAAAACCCATATTAGGGTGTTGTCTAATTAAGATAAAAAAATTAGATGTTGTAAATTACAATAATTATGCCAATATTACATGTCTGTTGTTTTAATTTCAAAATGAAAAATTTGAATAAAAAGGTATAAAAAGTTTTAAAAGTTTAAACAGACAAGGTAAGACCCACAAATTGTTATAAAATAGTCTATTAGATTGTAATAAATTAATAAATGAGCAAATAAATAAACATTACTTACATGCCGGTACTCTATTAATTAATGGGTGGTAGAACATGGTTGAAACTACTATGTATTGTTGAATGGAGAACTCAATTCTGCTAATGTAGTTGTTTGACAGTAAACGGGAAGTTCTTGAGGAGATAGATTTGATCCAATGAAGCAGAAATATGTGTGTGATTGTTTGTTAAATGAAAGTGATGTTATATACCATTGTATTATATAAAAGTTATTTATACTTATTCGGGAGATATATTTATGAAATGTGTGTTATTTATTGAGTTATTGTTTTATAAAGGTGACAGTTTTATGACAATGAATAAGTTTAGATGTACAAATTGTGTGGGTGTGCAATTATTTTTCAACTTGTAATTTTCAAATTTCTTTGATAAAGTTCTATTGGCAAAATAGTAGATTATTGCAAAGTCGAGTAAATAAAATATTAGAATTAAAACAATTAAGAATAATTTAAAACACACTAAAACAGAAACACTTAGAAGGGACGAAACAAACATTAAATTTAAAAGGAGAAGGACTTTTATGCACTACATCTCAGTCTTGGGCACAATGAGTTTTTTATGATGTTATCTATTAGATTTTAGTGGTAAATTTGACAGATGTAGGTTAGCATGTGACAGTTCTCCATCTGTTTCTCAATACTGTAAGTTAAGTTACCTAGTTTTATAAAATATGCTGATATTAATTAATGTCTATAAATTGTTTCAATTAAGATATCAAAAGTAAATTGATGTGTTTAATATTTGCATACTTTAATAATCTTTAATTAATTAAATTTAAATGTAACAATACGAATAACTGAAATACATCCCACATTATAACTAACTCAGTCCAATGTCCAAATTACTGAACAAATTAAAGTGATTCTTTGGCAACTGAACATGTACATTTTATAATCAAACGTATAACAAATTTACAAAAATATTTTTATTTTTAATTTGAAATTATTGTTGGTTTGAGTTATCTTGTCATGGTGTTTATAAATATTTTAGATATTTAATTCAAATTCTGATATATTAATATATTAATATCTGATATATTAATCAAAGTAACAAGTGGATAATTATGGATGGTAATTAATTTATGGGCTCAAAAAAATTGACTGAATTATAAAGCCTTCAATAATTAGTTGGTAGTTCTAATATCTGACAGTTGGAACCGGATTTTGTTATACGAACAGGTAAAAAGGTCCTCTATTTAAACCGGTGTAAAGTAACTTTATTCTTATTTCAATTTTTGGTGTCATATGAACAGATATTCCTCACACCGACATGAACAATGGTGAGTTTGTACAATTATTGTTTTAAGTAACACTTTAAAAATTTTTTTAATAGGAGCTGTTTATGAAAGTTAATATTTCTATTTGAAATGTAAATTTGTGTATGATTGTGAATAGTAAAGATGTAATCAATTAATACAGCTAGTCTGAACGATTTATATGTTATGTTGGAAATTCTCAAACCACTATGATTTCTTTACCTATTAGAAGCATAATCGTCCACCGCGGAGATGGCACTTGAAGAAGATAGATTTATTAATTGTATATCCGAAATATTATTCTATTTGAAAAACTATAATTGGCTTTCCTGGATTTCTCATCATCCATAAGTACAAAGCACTGTTATAGTATGTTTTAAATGAAGCAAAAATAGCCACACCTGATGGTTGCAGTTTGTTTGGTTAATGTGGTGGTTAAGTGAGCATGATAACTCCGTTGTCTTTTGTTTATTTTAGTATCTCAATGAAGAAGTGGATTATTGAGTATTCAACATCAGCAATGTTGGATTTATTTTGGAACTGTTTGAGTATTGTATAAAATGCCGCATAACAGCTAACTATAATTTAAAGTTTATCCACACCAAGAGATTCGTAAGTCCTTATGTTGCAGCAGCTGCTACGTTTAACATGCAATGCTTAATATTAACTCTTGGGATGATCATGACAGGGGGTAGTGCAGGAAAAAGTTAATAATTTTATTAATTTGTTTTATTCCTCTTGATATAAAATTCTTTAATGATTTTTGACAGATATATTGGATGTTTTTTCTGAATCGAAAATGCATCCACATTACAACGATTTAGCACTGGATAAGCTGCAACCTTCCGGTTGGCGATTGAATGCCAGTGAAACCAGAAAAACCATGAAGCCAGTTAAGTCCAGGAAAATTCATTTCTTTCCATTTCTGAGGCACATGAATTTTGTTATACAGACAGAGTTTAGGGGCCAGTTGCCTCCCGTCTTTTGTAGATTTTCCGTATAACATTTTGCTGCAGTATAATTCGTAATTTTTAAGCAATACATCTTGTGTGTAATTTAATACCCGTCGAGTAACGTAGTGCGGTTTGTGCAATAATACGTTGGGAGTTTCATTAGCTTTCTTTACGTACCTCGCTAATATTTGCTAATGTTTAATACCATTTCTCTCTGCTACTATCCTTAGTCTACAGTTATGTTTTAATACGTCATCTACAGCACTTTTTATAGCTTCTGTGTTAAACAATCAATTACTAAATTTTGTATTTCAATCGCCAAATATCTGTAACCAAAAAAAATCATAATTACAGATTAGGTTACAACATTGTGGGCCACTTTGACACACGTCCATTTATCTCACAAAAGCGCATAACATATTATAAACGACAGTCTTCAACATTGTAAAACATTGTGCAAAAAACAAGAGAAACCATCACAGCAGAAAATAATAGAAGGCCTCTATGTCATCTGGAATATTTTATAACTCCTTATAGTATTTAGTAAAAAAAATTACCTATTTCGAAAACCAACGACACGTGTACAAAAAACTATCAACAACACGAGAACGACTGACCGCTAACGGCAAATATTCTAGAACTGAATGCCATTTCTAGTGCATAATTTGAAAATTAAAGAGTGAAAATTTCAAATTAGCTAAGTGTCAAAATCAGCATTTTGAGATATTTACTAAAAACGTTAAGAAAACGCAAGAATTAATTTTTATTTGTTTAAAAAAAATATGTATATAACAAAAACTTAATCTAAAAGTATAATATTGTTCTTTATTTTTTTTTCTTTTTTAAATAGGAAGGTGCTAAGTGCCTACCCACTTTTCTTCAGTAACAAGACGAAATATATTATTATTTTGCATATTAGTATTTTAAGCAGGGTCTTATTATACAGTTTCAATTACTCCTAGTAAATGTTAGTAGAATTGTTGGGGCTAAGGATTGATGATGTATAGTATCCTTGATTGAAGACCCTTCTTTGCTGATACTTTGTTTTAAGGTTACGTTGTCACTTATTTAATTGTTTTCTAATCATTTACAGTCTTGTTCTTTTTTAAAATATTAGTGTCTCGCCATAAATCAAAATCTAAAAATGAATGGGTGGTTTTGATGTTTATAGGATTCTCTTTTCCAACACTTATCCTAACTGATTTGCTAACTTGTAGCTCAGTGGTATTTAACATTTTCTCAGCAGCATCTTTAATATTTAAAAAACCAAAGCTATTTATGTCTATGACATTGAAAGTAAAGTAAAGTGTATCTCTTGGAAGTAATATCGTTGATAAAATCCTCCAGCAGGAATGCTTTTATAGTTTTTTTTCGTTTTTTATTAGGGCAAAATCTCTGTCGCAAGGTACGAAACTGTGGCCGCTTACCAAAAATCTTTGCTCTATAGAATCGTATACGCCATTAGAAACCAAACACAGTTGTCGCTCCAAATAATGATGTTCTTCTTGTTTGTAAAGCCACTATTTTAGAAACGTAACATGCACGACGCAATTTCGTTTGCACCACGCCCCGAAAATTCTTCATGCCACAGAAACATGGAAGCATTAATGGAAGCATTATTTCATTATTTGTGTCCTCTACATATATTCCAAAGTTGAAACAGAAAAACTGTGACTAAAGTTGGCATAAACATGACCTGTTTCAGATCCATGGGTAAGCTGCAAACCTTGCTACCAGGTTGTTTTAGATCTATTGTATCTTGCTTGAGCAGTTCTCTTGCTTTTTCGGCTTTCCTTTGATGAAGTTTTAGCTCGCATTTTGACTGATGGTTACTACCTTTGTTTATACGGATTTCATAGTACAATATATCACAGGTGTAACATGTATCCATTCGAGATCGCTGAAAAGACAAATTTGAAAATTCGCGTTTAAAAACAGATCTACAGAATTTATAGGTTACTTTAGTATCTGTACTAATACATTGTGTAAAATGTGCTTGTGTATAATGTGCTCTTTTATAGCACAGTGATCATTTTCAGAATATAGCGATTTCTTATGAGACGTCCTATTATCTAAGAAAAAATTTTCGCCAAGATTCTTTTTATTTACAAGAACTTCCAGCTTTTTCCTTGTTAAAGCAAAGATATTCTTACACACTTAAGCAAAGGCTCCATCTTTATTGGGTAACGTATAGCTTACTGTTGTTTGACATCTGCTATCTTCCGGAACCTCATAGGTAACATATTAGCGCCTCCCAACCCGTAACAGCTGTAAGACCCATCAGATAAGTACATTGGGTTTTGGTATTCTTTAGGTGAAACTTTTTAAACAAGGATTTTCTCCAACAATAACTGATAGTTGTATAATTAAATTTGCACTTACAAATAACCTAAAAAAAATAACACATAAAGTAAGATAGAGTACAACATGATAGGATATATTCCAAACCTTCTGTGTTGTCAATGGTTTTGCTGCTATATCTTTACGTTTTATATGCTTTACCAGCTTTTCTAAGTTGTGTTTGTTCCTTGACAAGGCTGCTAGTATCATTACTTCTTCGGGTTTTCAGTTCACTCATTACAACAAACTGTACGCTTTAATCATATTTCAACAAAATGATTAATAATAAATTTAACAGTCTGGCATATAACCCCATTGTAAAGCAATAGGCAAGGCACATACCGCTGGCGCCATCTTACAGTCCCTATAAATAGACTAGTATTAGGAATGGCACCTAGTGCCTTTGTTAGGGCATAGGGCATGGAACATAAAACTTTTTTATAGCAATTACTCAAAATCAAAAGTTTTGCACTTTTTGAAACTTCCACTTTTCAATTGCTGCGACTGTGTCATAGTAAATTCATCTCAAGGTGGCCCACTCTCCCCTACTAATTTTCTACGTAAACCTCTTTAATGTCTAACCGTCATTAATAAATTTTTTGATGGGCATAAGATCAACCACTTTCAACCGTAGACAGGAAAATCCGAAAACAAGTTTCGTCAGACAATAATAAAAGTTGTTTTGGCTGCTGGTAATGAAAGTATCCTAAGAAAATTAGCTGGTTATCTTTGAATTTTGTCAGTTATTTTTTCGACATGTTCGAGTCATCAGACGCGTTGTACTTGTGACCTATCTTTATTATCAGACAATGTTATTTTTGTGGTTTTCTTGCAATTTTTAAGCTATTTAATTAAAAATACTAACAGCATCATAAATTTTCGGTATGTCGTAAAGTCGGCATATTTCGGTAAACAGGAACAACGCTCCAGAATCAAAATAGTCATAGAGAGAAACCGTGTCAGAATCAGTCTAATTAAGTAATAGTCAAAGTTTGGAGAAAGTATCTATCATGAACTTTTTTGTTGACGGGCGCTTTTACTATTACAAGAATTAGGTATATTAGAAACAGCTTTATTTATAATAATGTGGAAGTCACAGTTAATATCCGGATATCTAAAGTAATTTACCATTAAGTACAATACCTGCGTAATCAGTGTAAATGTCTCATTACATGTTCTTCCATCCAAACCTATTGTCAAAGTTGTATGTATGTATCTTTAATTAAACAAAAATTGTAAATAATGGAATAGAGCATGACGGTTAACGGTTTTAATATGTGGTTAGAATATTTAGCTTTGAATGATGCTACGTGAATCATAAACTAATTATAGTGCAGGTGGTAAATTTATATTGGTTACTTGTAGCACTTGTTTTAATGTGTTTCATCGTTAATGATCAATAAAAATTTAATTGTCTAAATTAGTGTATAACACAAATTTCACTTTGCAGCAAATGTTTCTATTCCTGTATTTCTCATGACTTCATCGTATTATCAACAAATGCTCCGAGTCTTGCTGTTCTTCTCTGACCAATGGATCTATCAAGAAGCGTTTTTCTAGCTAGATAATTTTATTCCATCCGCATTACATGCCCTAACCCCCTCAGACATCCTGTCTTAATATGTTTTACGATATCTGGTTCTTGGTGTATTCTATAAAGTTCAAAGTTGTATCGTCTTCTCCTTACTCTAAGTAAGGAGAAGACCTGTTGTAAGAAGGGGCTGTAAGAAGAGACTCTGTTGGCGGTGTAAATTCTGCGGTTTATCTCTGCGTTAGTATTATTTTCATATTTAGGAGCTCTCTTAGGTATACAAATTCGTTCACTGCTTCGATGACGTTGTTTTCTATAACATGGGGTTGTAGGATTTGTAGTTGCGTGCTGATTTTTGTATACTTCTTTCTTTTGTGTTTATTATTAAACCCATTTCTGTAGCTGATTCTTTTAATGCTACATAGATACTGTACGAGATACATACGTATCTCGTACAGCGTTTTTCGTTATGCCAACAGTATTGATATCATGAGCATATATATATACAAGGATTTGGACTGAATTAGTATACATTTACCCAATGGTTGTGATTTATGATATACGTATTACTTTTTCCAGAGCCAGATTGAACAGTATACAGAAAAACGTCTCCCTGGTGCAGCCATTTATTTGTTTTAAAAGGTATAAACAGTTCCCCCTAAATTCGTACTCTACTTCAAACTTTTTTAAGAGTTATTTTTGTGAAATTGACCAACTTATTTGGTATTCCTAGCTCTTTCATGGCTTTGAACATTTCTTTTATATTCACGGAGTCGTAGGCTGCTTTGTAGTCTATAAATATTTGATGAGTTTTCCAGTTTTTTTTGTGATTTGTTTCAGGTTTAAAATCTGATGGATTGTTTATTTACGACCTCTGAAACCAGCCTGGTATTATCCTACTATTTTTCCATTAATATCATAGGCATAGACAAGCATTTGCACTGATTTATTATATATTGAACATTGAGCGAATGGTTGCAATTTGTGACATACGTATTACTTTTTCCAAAACCGGATTGAACAGTACTATCCATTCTGCATATGGTGCGTTACGGTGACATAGTACTGTGAAAAATATTTTATACGCTGAATTTAAAAGCATAATTTTTCTGTGGTCAAAGCATTCAAAGATGCTGGAAGATTATCTATTCCAGGTGATTTGTTTCTGGCTAGCTTTTAACTGCACCTTTAACTTCCAGAATCGTTGGTGGTTTCTTTTCTCTCTCGTCTGTTTCTCTTACCTCATCTTTTTTGTTTTCCAGGTTTTCTTCTTCCACCTCTATATTAAGTGCCTGGTTACAGTAATATACCCGTCCATTCAATATATCTTTTTTTGTTGTTAATAGGTCGTTATTTAGACTTCGACATTGTCTTGTGGTTACCTTGAGTTCTTTTCTGTTGATAATAACTTTCTTATAAAATGCTCTGAATTCTTTCTCTCGATTAAGAATTCCTATATAATTAAATTGCTTGTTTAAGTGGTTGTCTTTTTTTTTCTTTTAAGTGTCTTTTTTATTTACTTATCTTTGTCTAGTAATTCTCTATAGTTGTTCTAGTTCGTCGAGTAATCATCTTCCTGTATGCTTTATTCTTTTTAGAAAATAAGGCTATTATCAAGCACAAGTTAACTAAATCTATCCCAAGTACTTTCGCTTAAAATAGCATCTTTAGGGGCATCTGAAATAAGCCAAGAAAACGTTTTTTTAGATGAAGTAAATTAGTTAACTTCGATAAAAAACTCGAAGTTCATGGATTAAAAAAAAAGTTTTTGAGATTAACGTTTTAGACCTACTTCGTCAAAATGTAAGCTATCCGGCAAGCGTAGAATGTGGAAACATTAAAAATGACATAAAATTGTACAAAACACCACACTAAAACGAGGACAAACAGTTTGAAATTACTTAAAGATTCTACGCTACATTCTCTGTCAGTATCTGGAGAGATAATGATCTAAGCGGAAATGATACGGTGACATGTGACATATGATAACTTTGATAGGCAGTCAAAGTTATGGATCTGTGATCAGCAAATATTAAAATTCTGTATAAGTTGTCATTGGCCAAAGGTCCAACTAGAAACTACTACTGAAAAAATCAGCTGATGAAGTATGACATATAGAATATTTTGATTTAAACTAGATTGCATAATCCAGATCTCACATTCACATCCGTCTGTAATAATAAGGTTGTAGGTTTGAGGCTAAATGAAGTGTACATAAAGTGTGAATGAAAGAAATAGACCAAACGATCTATTGGACGGTGGGTAGTTGACTACAATAAAATGGTCTACCAGGCACTGTCAATACTGCAAAACGAGAAGAAAATTGACTATGAAATTGAAATATTAAAATTAAATCAGAATTGAAAGCTGTGTAAATGGGTATAGTTCAAGTAGTTCAGTTAAGCCTCAAGCCAATGGGGAACTATAAAACTAATATGTAATAGCATTACTAAAGACCAAGTGACCAACAGGTGTTGAAATATAAAAATATGGAATTAGTATATGTAGATTATGCAGAGGTATGAAGAGTGAAATCAACTCCAACTGTGAATCAATTGAATCTGAGCAAGCTAGTTGTGTAAATTGTTAAATACAATACAGGTCATGTTGGGACATGTGCACTGATCAAATTTTAATTAAGGAATTTTCCTTTTAAGCGCAAATAGCACATTCTTTGACTTTAGGCTTTTATGCCAATAATAAGGCCTTTTGTTTTTTTTTACAGTAATCCCACCCCACACATGTGTTGACTTTCATTGCAGGTATAATATATGGAATGGGTTCTTTTGTCTAGAGTGTCAGTTTCCGTCCACCGCATTTCCTTCAGTGCTAAAACATCTACTTTGTGTATGTGTTCATTATGTCTAGTAAAGATGTAAGTACTCCAGTTCGGTACAGGGTCCGGGCATTCCATATTCCTTATCTCAATTCCCTTTTTCGTTTGCAGAGTCGTGTCGTGAGTTACGTCCAGCTACTAGTTCCTGAGATTCCGTAACATATACTTTTATACAGAAAGAGGTTGTCGATACAGGCTAGGTTACGAGCACGTAACTAAACAATTCAGCAGTGTAAAAAATTTCCTGTAATATTTAAATTTAATTGTTTTTAAATGTAAATTTAACATTGGTAGGTCTTAAATATTTTTAGATTCGTTGTAAGTTTGACTAGGCAAACTAAACAGATGGAAAGAATACGTCCAAGAATTTTTTAAGGACGACAGGACACAGCAAGATAGCATGAACGATTGTGAGGAACATGATATAGGTCCAAATATAACTAATGTTGAAATTACGGATTGAACGGATTGATTACAGCTCTCGCCGCTTCTCCGCCCCCAATTTCCATCTTTTTCTGTCATACGCAGTTGCCTCTTCTAAGTCTCTTGCCGCCATTGCTTCATCAATATCGTTGCGCCAACTTCTCCGTGGTCGTCCTCTCATTCTTCTTTCAAGAGAAATCCATTCCAGTACTCTTTTGGGCCATCTGTACTCTGGCATTCTTTTAACATGTCCGAACCAGATTAATTGTTTTCTTTCTATGTCATCATTGATATTTCGCTCCATTTTCATTTCGGTTCTTATTTGTTCATTCCTAATTCTTTCTAGTTTTGATCTACCGCAGCTTCGTCTCAGATAATCCATTTCTCATGTTGAAATAATACATGCAATAAATCTGGCAAAATCTACTGAAATTGCGGGGCTTGACACAATTCCCACTGAAATAAGTAAACTAATATCAGAAGATCAGATCAATGTATTAGTAGACTAATATAATACTATAAATAATATGGGTATTATTCCGAGAGATTGGCTCAAATCAACATTTATGACATTTATGACACACAAACGTCTTATACAGTTACTTAAAGATAAACACATTGACAAAAAAGAATAATAGCTCAGCTCTACTTTAACCAAACAGCAAAAGTCAGAGTAGGCAAAGAACTTTCGGAGGAAGTAGAGATAAAAAAAATCGGAATCGATCGGATCGAAAATCTAACAATTGGAATAATAATCAATGGCAGCCCCATCACCAATATCAGATTATGCCGATGATACTATACTAATTGCAGAGAATATACAATATCTACAGACACTCCTAAATAATGTAGTAAATGCTAGTGAGGAAAGCGGACTAACGCTTAATGCTAATAAAACAAAATTTATGACAATTTCCAAAACACAACAACAAGACATTTTAAACATAAGAGGGGTTCCAACAGAAAAAGTAAAAAAATACAGATATCTTGGTACAATTATTAATGAAAATAACGAGTATACAGAAGAAATAAAAATGAGAATTGGACAAGCTAGATCAACATTTAATAAGATGAGGAAAGTATTATGCAGTAGAGACCTTAGTTTGCAACTCAAAATTAGAATATTACGTTATTACGTGTGAGCTTAAAGAAAGAGGTGAGTGATCTACTTAAAGCATTAGAGATGTGGACCTACCGACGAATTTTAAAAATAAGTTGGGTAGACCGAATAACAAAATGTTGAGGTCCTCAGAAAGATGACAAAGGAAATGAAAATCATGAATACGATTAAGATAAGAAAGTTACAATATCTTGGCTACGTTGTGAGAGGGGATAAATATAAGTTGCTACAAACCCTAATGCGGGAAAAAATACAGGGAAAACAAAGTATTGGAAGAAGACGCGTCTCCTGGCTCAACAATCTGAGAAACTGGTATAATTGCAGTTCCATCGACTTGTTCGGAGTTGCAATCTCAAAAGTTAAAATAACTGTGATGATTACCAACCTCCTTAGAGAAGACGGTACCTAAGAAAAATTTTGACTAGATTTGCATGAATGAAAGTTTAATAATGAAATGACACCTGTTTTTTATTTTAAAAAATCTGTCTTTATGCGCGAGCAGAGAGTGCCTCGCAAAATCTATCTCGCCCACATTAAGTTATGATCTTGCGCCGCCACTGTAGGTCTTTTCTTCTTTGCCAACCATTTTCCATCCACTCCTAAATGTAGGTCTCTCCCAATTGCTTCCATCTTTCTCTATCTTGCGCCAATCTAATCCACTGTTTGCCTGCCACTGCTCTTATGTCATCTACCGATCTTTTTTAAGGTCTTCCCATGCGTCTTGTTGTCATCCTTGGTCTCCATTCTAGAATTCTCTGTTTTCACCTGTTGTCATTATATTGGGCTACATGACCTGCCCAGCGCCATTTCATTTTTGTAATTTCTTTCACAATATCCCTAGTCTTCGTTCTACGTCTTATCTCGGTGTTTCTAATCTTGTCTCTTAGTGATATTCCAAGCACTGTCTCCAAGCCGTAGGTACAAACAGGTAGTATGCATGTGTTATACATCTTTTTCTTTAAGTTTATAGGAATGAAGGTGTTTTTCAAGATATGTGCTAGTTTGCCGAAAGCGCCCCAAGCCAGTTGTGTTCTTCTTTTAATTTCAGCATCTTAATTTGGTTTTCCTAGTTTGATAACATGACCTAGATATACATAATGTTCCACATTTTTTATGGTATGATTTTTTATTGTTATATGTCTGATCTCGGCTCAGTATTTTTGTTTTGCTGTAATTTATTTTTAAGCTTACCGCTCCTGAAACTGCATTTAATTGTTGTAACATATGATTTAGTTCTTTTTGTGCTTTCGTCCAGTTTTGTATGCATGGTGGCATTTTCATATATGTTTTTAATTATGTTAATGTATCTTGAATCTATGCGTGAATTTTCTAGAGTGTTCTTACGGTGTGCAAGTGGTCTATGGTATTAAAATGTTTTCTAAATCCAGCCTGCTCGATAGGTTGATAGAAATCGAGCTTATGTGTTAGGCGGTTGGTTATGATTTTAGTTAGTAATCTATACAGATGTGATAGCAAGGATATTGGTCGGTAATTCTCGATGTTTGCTCTGTTTTCTTTCTTGAATAGTAAAATGACCTCGGAGTTGTACCATTCTTGAGGAATTTTTCCTTCATCAATTACTTTATTAAATAAAACATTTAATACCTGTTCCATTTACATAATTTTCAACATTTCAACTGTAATCTTATCCTCTCTCGGACATTTATTCGTTTTAAGTTGATTTAGGGCCATTCTTATTTTATAGTCGGTTATGTCCGGTAATTCTTCTGAGCCGGTGTTAATTGACACTGTAGGTAGATCACGCAATACAGAGCCACTTAATATAATAATAATTTTCCTTAACTAAAGTAAACTTTGTACATCTCATTTAATTAAATTTTTTTACGAAAATCATTAATTGGCTAATGTCAGGTATTATTTCTTTCTATACGAATATATTGTTTGCTCTCGTACTAACAAACTAATTACAAGCTTTAAATAATTCACGTAAAATCACCAACTAATCGTAACGCGTAGTTAAACCGTTTTGTCTTTCATCTAGGAGTGTCCGACAACAATGATTTTTTATTTATGAAAGAAACAATTATTTAGTGTACTGTCTAAGCTTACTTACCTAGCAATTAGTGAGGCACTAATTAGACATGCTCTAATAATTGCGGCTCGGCTTTCGTTGAGTAGAGTTAATAACTGGTTGTGCTAGAATTGACACTTTGTAAAGTCTTTAAGGCAATCGATTTGGTATGAATGATCTAAAGATATGTTTAAAGATGCATAAGCTTAACGGAGTGTTAAATTAATCTTCTTCGCGTCGATTTAATTACTATGTAATTTTATTGTTTGGAAAATGTAAGAAAAATGGGTGGAATAATTAAAGAACGTATCGCTTTTATGTGTTTATATCCAGTGAATATACCATTCAATGGATTTAAAGATAAAATCTGAGAGGATAATTTAGGTATTTTTTTACAACAAAGAAATATATTTAATTGCTTTATAACTTTTATAATTTGTTTGCGTTTAAATTATTTTTTGTTTACCTTCAATTATTGTAAAAAATATATATCTTAACAATTATTTCAATTTTTGTTTATAGTTTTTTATTTTTCATATGTTCTTCTTTTTGCAGTGATTATCTGTTCCAAATGCTGGCGATTGTTAAAGCAATTTTAATGGACGTGTACGAACTCCAAAACACCAAAATTAAATATCTCAATATCCAACAAAACGTTAATAGAAAATGACTTTAACAATGAGCTAAAGAAATCAATAAATGAAAACAACACAGAAATATGGAACACATTTAAAGATCTTACCTTGAAAGTAATAGAAAAATATTCAACAACGTTACACAGGCACAAAAAAACAACAATGGATGACTGATGAAATCCTGGAATTAATGGAGCAGAGAAGGAAACTGAAAGGTAAGAAAGTGACAGAATATAAGGAAAAACGGAAACTAATTAAACAAAAAATAAAGGTGGCTAAAGAAAAATGGATGGACAATAAATGCAAGGAATTAGAAAAGTTGAATAAAAAACATGACACGTTTAATATGTTTAAGAAAGTTAGAGAAGTAGCTGGTCTTTATCATAAGAAAACTCCACATACTATAACCGATTCGTCGGGAAAAATGATAATAGACGAACATGAAATTCAAACAACCTGGTGTAATTATATAAGTGAACTGTATGATGATGATAGACCCGAAGAACTGGAGACTTTAGTTGAAGGTGAAGGACCAGAAATACTAAAATCAGAAATACTGCATGCTATAAAGTTAGCAAAGAACAAGAAAGCCGTTGGCCCTGATAACATTCCGACAGAGATGTTAAAGCTTATAAATGAGGAGAACATAGGAATACTGGTTAAACTTTTCAATGAACTTTATTCGACTGGTGATATCCCTGAAGATTGGTTAAAATCCGAAATTATAACACTACCAAAAAACAACGTCCGAAAAACTGTAGCAATTATAGAATGATAAGCCTTATGAGCCACACTTGCATAAACGGGAAATCAACAGAAATATGTAAAATACAGAGAGGTGTCAGACAGGGTTGTATACTATCCCCACTGTTATTTAATTTATATTCAGATATAATATTCAAAGAAGAGCTGCATAATTTGGAATGGGGCGTGAACGTTAATGGAATTCTGATAAATACAATCAGATATGCAGACGATACAGTTATTTTCAGTGATGACATAAAGGTATTACAATGCCTGTTAAATGCCATTGATACAGTGGGAAGAGAGTTTGGCCTAAACATAAACTGTTCAAAAACAAAACACATGGTGTTTAGCTGTTTAGCACATCAAGATGCACGATTATATGTTGATGGTCACATAATTTAAAGAGTGTACAGTTTTAATTATCTTGGTTGTCATATTACTGAACAACTAGATCCAGATCAAGAGACAAAAGTAGAATCGAGATAGCCCGCACGACATTTTTAAAAATGAGATCATTCTTCTGTAATGATAACTTGCAAGTTCAACTTCGAAAGCGCATGGTTAAATGGTACATTTGGTTAGTCCTCTTATACGGTGTCGAAGTATGGACATTAAAAATATTCACCGTTAATCGTCTGGAGGCCTTTGAAATGTGGCTGCACAGACGTATACTAAAAATTCCATGGACGGCTATGCTGACAAATGTGGCAGTCCTTGAGAGAGCAAATGCTGCTCGCGAGCTGATTGATAACATCAAATTTAGAAAGTTGCCCTATTTTGGACACATAGTAAGGGGAGACCGACATAATATTCTTCAACTTATTATGATAGGTAAAATCGAAGGACGCAGAGGAATTGGTACAAAGCAGGCCTCTTGGTTGAAGAATATCAGGGAGTGGACAGGAATAAAGAGAGCTGAGCAACTTTTTAGAATAGCTCGAGACAGAGACAGTTTCGCCATGTTAATCGCAAACGTCAAGGGGACTTGATAGGACACGTTAAGAAGAAGTACGTACTCATCACTTTATAGCCCCCCATAAAATTATTAGACCCTCCGATATATAGTAAACTGATCACCGGCATCCGTTGGAGATAGGTAATATTATCACCGCAGATAGATAAACTCACCACCAGCATTTTGCCTTAAGGCGCTTACCTATTAAATTGAGAAATAATTTTAAACAAATTGCTTTAAAATAGATAATAATATTCGGTATCTTACGGTGTGGCCTATTAAATGTATCTGCAAATCGGTTTTAAGGTCTGAAAATTCAGTTGCATAGGTTTTCCATAGTGAACTTTATAATAAAAATATTTATTAAAAATAGTTGAAAAACTGGGAATGACAGAATTCGTATGAATTTGTGATGAAATGTATACGGCTAGACTGGGATGCCCAAACAGTTAGAGGAAAATGAGACTCATTACTTATGTAGTTTTCTACCATATAATTGGCCATTTTTATAAATGAAGGCAGGTTAGAGATATCCGCATAAAATCGTTGACAAAACAATACACCCACTCTTCCTGGGTCCAAAAATGGCAAGCCAAATAAGTGGTGTAGCCTCTTGCCGTTGGAATCTCCCCTCTTGTAGGTGGTTTGCAAACTTGCAAACCAAGTTTTTGGATTTTGCGAAACCAACTTTGAGTCAAGTGAAATAAACACCCAATTTGCTTCGCAGATGGCCGAACGGCAATTACGGCCTTGTGAATCGAAGTTTTAAAATCAGCTTCTCAAGTCAATCAAGTCTTGATGGCCTTAAAACGACAATAACTTTTTCGTAGCAACAAATTAATTGAGTAAAGACCGTGACGTAGCTTTCTATGTGCTTGTCGAAGAGAAAGCATATTATAAGAGACACGTAATGCCCATTTAATAAGCTATTGATGGTAAATATTTGCAAGAAAAATTTTGGAGCATATCGAAATGTAACATCCATATAGTATGCCTCTGCTTCTAACAAGTAACGTATTCTCAAGAATGCCAAAAAATAATATTTTGTTACGAATCGTTATATCGTTATGTTCCATAAAAGGAAAACGATCGTTGCTTATATTCTTCCGAATACATCGAATACATACGTCGGTTGAGGTGTTATTTGAAAGAAAAAATTGCAATCTTCTGGTTAATGATTTTTGATGACCTCTTCGATAAATCGTCTTGAGCTTTCATCTTGCAGGATCTGCTGATGACTTGACGGCTTAGTTTTCGAAGGTGGCTTAAGTGATTGTGTTCCAAGTCGTAGTGCAGAATATTTTCCGTAACTAAAATAATTATAGAAAGAAAAACACACACTGGTTTTATTTAGACAAATGGAACTTTTTCCATAAAATAAATTCTTGTGCTATAGTGCATGATGTAAAACTGTCATAATAAAAAACCAAAAATCTTTTACATCACATAAATAGGTGAAAAGTCGACGTAATATCTGGCATACTTTTTAAGATATTCAGTGTTTTAGAATGATCTACCTAAAATCTAAAACTGTGATAATGCGACTTTAAAAATTTAATCAGAAAACTAAAAATCTAATATCAGAAAGGGTAATCTACTCAAAGCAATACAGTAATAATATGTCTTGTCTACAAGAAACATCTTGTACAGTTGATTATAGAAATTAATTAAGCTAATTTTTTTTTATGTTTAATCGGAATAATCTGCCATCAGCGAAACTACTTAACGATAACGGTATAAAATCTACTTACCCCTTGTATGGCATTTAGCCTTACACCCTTCCATAGAACAAGTCCACAAAAGGATAATTAATTTTAGAGCCTTTAACAATTGAAATTTGAAATTATTGATAACTATTATTTTTTGTCTGCATTGGCTCATTTTCGTAATTAATGAGCAGTTAACTAGCCGTGTTAAAGGAACAAGACCAAATGAAGAGAAATTTTTCTTTTCGCATAGTTTTAGGATTTAGGTTTAGTGCATATATCAATAGAATTGTGTGGAATTCCCAAATAAAAACCAATGAATTGCATTTGCATTTAATACATCTTATTTTAGATTTATTCTATCAAATTACTAAATCTTAGCGGTTTGCAAGGGGTTTATGGTCTATGCCCTTCACGTGGTCCATGTAGGCCAGTGATGAGTTTACCTATCACTCAGGGTCTATTTAAAAATCCCAATTTTTATGGCAGTGATAAGTTTGTACTATGTACGAGGGTATATATGCCAATTGGTTATGAGTTTACGTGTACCCATTATAATTTTGTTTACACCTTCTCGAAACAGCCTGCCTACGTCAGGTAAAATAATTCGTCTTTCTGGGCATCTTTTACCAACTACTTTTCGTTTAATAACCAAGTAAAGTGAAATATTCCAATTTCTGTTTTGTGATCAAGTACTTCACATTCTTTACCCATACTGCGAAGAACTTCAAAATTCGTCACTCATTCAACCCATGAGATCCGCAGTATCCGACTGTAGTACTACATCTCGGAAGCATCCCGCATCTTCATTGATGCCCTATATCCAAGCTTCCACTTACTAAAGCAAAACCGCAATTTTATGGCCTTAAAAAAAACAAAAATTTTATTGTGAGATGAAGATAAATCTCGACTTTTACAAATAGAACTTATTTTAATAAATGCTGACGGCATTTGATATGCGCTGTTTTCTCTGTATGAATTGGTCCGAGGGTATTTCTAATGCATTACATAGAATTACATTAATAAAGGTTTTTCTACGTATTTGTTTCAGGTGTCTCCTTTATTTTATCTTTAATAGCTATTATTGGCTTCTCTTTTATTATTAAAGTTACTTATCTGTTATTATCTGTTAAATATTTAAATTTGATAAAATGAAAGGCACATATCGAGTACAGTTTTATTAATTAAATCTTGCTCAAGCACTTTCGCTTCCTAGAGCATCTTCAGGGGCATTTCTTCAATTTTGAGCTATCCAACAATCTCAGAATATCATAAACATAAAATTGTACATAACACAATACTAAACAGGGACAAATAGTTTAAAATTATATTAAATAGGCGAAGCTACACTCTGGTCGGCAACAGGGGAGAGCAGAATTCTGGAATTATGACGTCATGACGGCCTAAATAATGACGCACTGAAAGAAGGCTCTAAGAAGAACTGTATTGAACTTATTCGCAGAATTTTCCTATACTCCGATTTCAAACGCTTTAAGTTTTATTAAAAGTGTATTTGTTAAAGCGCAACGTTTGACACCATATAAAAGAATTGAGAACACATACCATCTTACTAATCTAATTTTCATTCATAAACTAATTCTATTTCTACATAAGTTTTCCTTCATCTTATAAAATGCAACTCCAAACTTTTTTACACGTATTCTAATTTTTTTGGCCATGTCCCAGTTCTCACTTAGATTACAACTAAGATAAGTGATACTCTTGTTTCTCTCCAGTTTTGTTCCATAAGTTGGTGCTAGTTCTGGTTGTATTGGTGTTTTAATGACAACCATGACCTTTGTCTTTGTGGTGTTTTGCTTTATATTAGTCCATATTTATCAGACGTTGTGGTAATTCATCAATATTGATTAGTAAGAATAAAATGCAGATACATGTTACTTTACTTCGTAATTGAAACTCTGCTGAATTAGCATGGCCAATCCTGATATTCTCACTGGAAAGATTTTTATTGATGCGTAATCCTTTATTATCGATACCCACCTACTAAAGAATGGTTATTATTTTAGTATAATTTACTAGTTAAAAATCTTCTCAAAGTCAATAAATTACATATATGATGGCTGACATCTGCGCATCTCTGTACCATAATCCAAATACAAAATAGTTGTTCTCTGGTTTCAAAGTTATTGCGGAACTCAAACTGTGTGTCACTAAGTTTTTCTTTTTTCTTTTTCTTTTTCTTTTGGTAGGTCCATCTTAAGTGCAAAATTCGAACAAATAACTTTAAAACATGGCTCATCAAGCTTATAGTTCGGTAGATAGATTATCTAAATAATTGGAATTATACCGTTTCTTACGATGAATCTCTGTTCAGGATAATAGCGATTAGCATGTTTATCCTAACTTTGCTCGTAGCTATTTGGAAATATATGGTTGTAAACATATTAAACCACTTTCTCAGATTTTGAAGCCAATATATTCTTCTTTTCTATGGTCCTCCGTTTTCAAGTATCTTGCCCGAAGAATGAATTGCAATAAGCTATATCTAGGTTTATGGTGGACATGAACTCAGAGAAAAAATATACCAAATAATAAAAGTCATATGGGCCGAAGAAAAGATGCCAGAAGAATGTCACAAAGGACAAATTATCACAATCCATAAAAAAGGAGACCAACAAATGTGTAATAATTATAGAGGACTGACATTATTAAACACAGCGTATAAAATCATGTCAACCTTAATACAACGAAGACTGGCCAAAGCGACAACAAATATCATGGGACAGTATCAATGCGGATTTATTAGGGGAAAGTCAACAACAGATGCCATTCATACGGTAAAGCAAATTATGGAGAAAGCTTATGGATATAAAATAGAAATTGAACTGCTTTTTATAGACTTCCAACAAGCATTTGATTCAATAAACAGAGCGAAATTACTTACAGCTATGAGGGAAATGAGAATACACAACAAATTAAGACGATTAATAAAAATGACAATGAGCAAAACCGTAGTAACTGTAAAAACACAAGAAGGAGACACAGAAGAATTTGTTATAAATAAAGGTGTACGTCAAGGAGATTCATTATCTGCAACTCTGTTTAATCTTGCCCTGGAATATGTAGTCAGAAAAATCAACAAAGGTACACTTAGAACGAGAGAGGGACAAATAATAGCATATGCCGACGATATTGTGATAATAACAAAGAACAGAAAAAAATGGAAAGTATGTTAAAAGAATTGCTAGCAGAAGGGAAAGTAATGGGATTAGTAGTAAATCAAGAAAAAACAAAAATAATGAGATTTGACAAAAAATATGAAAACAAAAAGGTTAGACTGGGAGAATATATATTTGAAGAAGTAGAAACGTTTAAGTATTTGGAAATATTATTAGCAAACAATGAAGAAAGGGAAACAGAAATTAAAGAAAGGATAATTGCAGCAAATAAGACATACTATGCAAATAAAAAGCTTCTAAAAAATAAATTACTGAGCAAAAAATCGAAAATGAAAATATATAAAACAATAATTCGACCGACTATGATGTATGCTGCCGAAACCCTTAGCATGACAAAAAAACAAGAGGAAGACCTTAGAATACTAGAAAGGAAAATACTAAGAGCAATATTAGGACCAATAAAAATTAATGAAAACCAATATAGACAAAGAACGAATCATGAACTACTAAACGAAATTAAAGATGCAAAATGGCTAGGACATATATGGAGCTCAGGACCACCTACGACAATATTCTCAATATTGGAATGGACACCAGCTGGTAAACAAAGACGTAGAAGACCAAGATCTACATGGCTACAAGAAGTAACAAACGATCACAACAGGGCGGGCGTACGACAATGGAGAGAAAAAACCAGAGATAGGAAACAGTGGCGAAAAATAACAAGAAAAATTAAATAAAGAAAATGAGGACTGATCTACCTCGTAAAATTGATCTAGAGAGCTTAAGCGGCGTAACCCCGTACGGGGTGTTTAGCCACAATATATATATATATATATATATATATATATATATATATATATATATATATATATATATATCTAATTTTAAATATAAGAAGTTGATTTTTTATAATATGACTCAATATATTATAATTTTTGTACTTTGATTGTGTTAATAATCTCGCATTTCTTGGCCATTCATGTAAGACCTCAATATTAACACATTTATCCATGACATTCTTGAGATGCTTCTATAATACCACATCTCTAAGGCCTCGAGCTTTCCTAAATAAGCTTCGATAACTATCCATGCCTCTACCCCGTATAATAACAAAGCGTGAAAATACATAGCATCTAGCAATAGAGATTTTGGTACCAAAAGGTAAATCGTGACTTTCAAAAAGGAGACTTTATCTTTACGAATGGCAATTTCGTTTTCTATATGCGTTGTTTTTGATTTCCTTTGTCATTCATACTTTACATCAAGTTTACTGCTGTATTTCATTATGTTTAGAAGCCTTTAGTTTTTTTAGTTTTCTTCTTGCATCTATGCAAAGAAATTGTGGAAAGCATTCTGGAAAGAAACCAGAATGTCTAACCTACGACGAACTCGAAAACGAAATAAGGATAATGATTTAAAAATTTGCACATGCAACGTAAGAAGCCTTTATTGGCATGGAGTCTCGTTTCTGCTCATACAAGAAATCAATAAATTCTGGAAAAAACTAACTTCAATATTTACTACAGTAGATATCCTTTTCGACACGAATTTGGTACCAGATTTATTGTAAACAGCAAGGTCAAACATAGTGTAATTTATTTCAAAGCTACTGATAATTGGATATGTCGAATAAGACTTAAAGAAAAGTTTGCTAATATCAGCACGATTAGCATTCGTGCTTCAACAGAAGAGAAAGAGGATGTTGCAAAGAGGATGTTGCAAAAGACATATCCTATGAGGCACTAGACCGAGAGTACCATGAGCGCCAAAAAATGACATCAAAATAATAACATGTGACTTTAATACCAAAGTCGGAAGACAGAAAATACTTTTGCCCACCATCGGAAAAGAGAGCCTACACGTATACTCTAATGATAACGGTCTCAGAATTATAAACTTTGCTATGTCTAAGAATATGGTAATAGCTGCACACGATTTCCCAGAAATCTCCTGATAATGAAATGACATTAATAAACTAAAAGATGAAAACAGAAACCGGTGAAATATGTTCGGAAATGTGTAAAAAAGGTAGTGGTCGACTTTTTGCTGCAATCCATAAAGTAATAGTACTTATATGGCACAATGAATTAGTACCAGAAAAGTGGCTAAAGGGAATAATATGTCCATTGAAAAAAATAGTGATCAACTGAAGTGTGAGAACTATAGAGGCATTACTCTATTAGCATCTGCCTATAAAATATTCGGCAATGTATCGTTTGAAAGACTTAAACATTTTACAGAAGACATTGTTTGTCAATATCAATGCAGATTTGTTGCTGGAAAGTCAATTACACATCAAATTCAAGTACATAGGCAGATTTTAAATAAGTCACTAGAATATAACTTAGATACACATCATCGTCTTTAAAGCAGCCTATGACAGTGTTAAAAGAACTGCATCATATAATGCAATGATAGGCTTTGGGATCCCACCTAAGTTAGTTAAGTTGACTTAACTAACAATGCAAAACGTAAGTTATTGCGTTAGAATTGAAGGAGAGAACTCAAAGTTCTTTGACATTTACAATTTTCTAAGACAGGGGGCGCGCTCAGACAATTAAGTATTAGAATGAATGAAACTATTTTTAATAGATCGACGCAAATTCTTGCATTCGCTGACGATATAGGTATAGTGGGTAGAAGTATAAGAGACATAGTGCAGTGTAAACAGAGAAAAAACAAAATCTATGTTGGTTTTCAAAAACCCTCGAAATATCCAACTGAGAATTCAAATTATCCACCATATCATTGAGCAATATTACGTGATTCTCAAAAATTCACATATGCTAGTGAACACAACAAACACGATAAGCGACGAAATACACACACGCATAGCAATAGCAAACAGAACTGACCACGGTCTCCAAAAGCATTTAAAAACAAAAATGTAAAATGTGCACTAAAGTTCAATATACAAGACCATAATAAGACCGGTTTTGTTCATATGGGACCGAAACGTAGACCTTATCTCAAAATGATAAAAGACTTCTTGGTGTTTTTGCGAGAAATTTTTTAGAAATATTTTTGGGGCCGTAAATGAAAATGGGCTATGACGTCGAAGATACAAATTTGAACTATATCAGTTATACAACGATCCAGTAATTGTGAAATTCGTTAAAGTGCAGAAACTTAGATGGGCTAGACACTTTGTTAGGATGTCAGATCACGAATACATGAAGAGATTAATATTTTCAAAACCTCTACAAGAAGTGGAGGACGACCACGAAGGAGATGGATTGATGGTGTGAAAGAAGACCTACAGATTCTAAGGGTCAGACGATGAAGGGAAGTTGCCAGAAATCGACAGAAGTAGCGACTTCTTTGTGAGCAGGCAAAGATCCACAACGAATTTTCGAGCCACTTATAATGATGATGATGATTTCTTCATATATAACGTTTTCTGTAATGCCCTATTCTTCATTATAGTTTTTTTGCGAATCTATAGTGGTTTTTGTTTCCGTCTGTTAAAGATTTTCGAAATATTCTTTATTTCTCTATATTATTGTATCGTCTTCTGTTAATAGTGTACATGCGAATGTGAACGTAATAATATATTGTGAACATACATTATGCTTTTCTAGCTTCTGTTGGTTTTCTCGCTTTGTAGATCCAGTAATTGTTATTTGCCACTCTATGTATATTTGGATATACTTACATTTATTTATAAGTATCTATATTTAACTAAATTATGAATAAATAAAGTAATCCATTTATTCTCGTCAGAGATTTCGCAAATTAAATAAATACCTTTGATGATAGCTTTAATTTGAAGAACACAAAGAATGTCACGCAAATTAACATTGCGGGACGCACGCAAGAGTGCGCGTTATCACTGGTGCTTTAGAACAGATTCCAATGGTTGAGTGCTATTTAGCAAATAATTTTTTATCATCAAATTACCTTTTAACATGTAAGTTTTTTAGTTGAATAAATTACATCATATAATATGTAATATAATTGTAACAAATACCCCTATGATATGATAAATTTTTTTACACTGAAATATTCTACTGATTTTAAAATATTGAATTGCTACTATTGTTCCAGGAAAACACTTTCAAAGGCATTTTTTTCTTCTTCTTTAGGTACTGTCTCTGCTAAGGAGGTTCGTAATTATCACAGCTATTTTCACTTTTGAGATTGCAGCTCTGAACAAGTCGATGGAACTGCAATTATACCACTTTCTCAGATTGTTGAGCCAGGAGATGCTTTTTCCAATACTTCGTTTTCCATGTTTTTTTTCTTTTCTTATTCCCTCTCCCTTTATCCGCTTTATCCCATCTCATAATATGGCCGAGATATGACCACGTGGCATATACGTGGCCTTTCTTATCTTAATCGTAATCATGATTTCCATTTTCTTTGTCATCTTTCTTTGTCATCTTTCTGTTATTTTCATTAATAGTTGTACCAGTTGTACCAAGATATCTGTATTTTTTTACTTTTTTATTGGAACCCCTCTTATGTTTAAAATGTCTTGTTGTTGTCTTTTGCAAATTGTCATAAATTTGTTTTATTAGCATTAAGCGGTAGTCTGCTTTCCCCACTAGTATTTACTACATTATCGTTACAAGAGTGTCTGTAGATCTTGTATAGTCTCTGCAATTATAGTATAGTATCATCTAGATATCAACAGATAAACAAATTGGGTTTTAGTGATGTTCCACATTCCTAAAAATTCTTAGATTAATAATGTTTTAAAGTATTTTTAGCGTGTGACTCGTTAGACTAATTACACGGTGGTCATTACATTTTCTTGCATTAGGTCCTTGCATTTTGGTAATGTAATACATCTTGATTTGAGCCAATCTCTCGGAATAATACATGTATTATATAGAGTATTATATAAGTCTACTAATACGTTGATCTGATTTTCTAATATTAATTTAATTATTTTAGTTGGAATTGTGTCAGGCCCCGCAGTTTTTTTAGATTTTACCAGATTTATTGCATATATTATTTCAGCCTGTTATATTTGGACCTATATTATGTTACTCGCAATCGTACATGCTATCTTGTTGTGTCCTGGCGTTCTCAAACAATTCTTGGAGGTATTCTCTCCATCTGTTTAGTTTGCCCTTGACATCAGATATTATTTTACCATTTGTATCAACCAGGGTGTTACCATTGTTGGACTGTCTTATACCTGCTAATTCTTTAATTTTTTTGTGCAATTCAAAACTATCATGATTTCTCTGGAGTTCTTCTATCTCTTAACATTTGTCGTTGTACCACTTCTCTTTTGCTGTCCGTATTTTTATCCAGATCTCCTTGTGTGTGGCTTTGTATTCGTTTACATTTTTGTTTTTGTATGATCTTTTTCAGTTCATTAGTTGCCGGATCTCATTATCAATGATTATTGTTTTGCTTAACTCCTTGTTAATTTTCAAGGTTTGTTTTCATTTTATATTTGGGTATTTTAGCAAATTGCTTATTTGTTGTATCTTGTTGATTTTTCATTTTCTTTAAGTGGATTTCCAATTTTACGATTACTGGATTGTGTTCTGATGATACATCTGTTCCTGGATATGCCTTTGTCGATTTGATGGAATTATGGTATCTCTTATTGATAAGGATATAATCTATCTGGTTTCTAATAACTTTTTCTTTGCTATTCACAGGTAATTTCCATGTATATGATCTACGTGGTGGTAGCTGAAAGAATGCATGTGTCGTTATCATTCCACTCCTGACCGAATTCCGTTAGTCTTTCCCCTCTTTTGTTCCTTATTCCTAGTCCGGATTCACCAATAATGTCATGGAATTCACCTTTTCCCAATTTGGCATTAAAATCCCCCATTGCTACTGTTATATCTTTATTATTGGTGCTGTCTAGTGCTTTTTAATATCATTGTAAAACTTTTCTATTACATTTTCATCTTTATTTGCAGTGGGGGCGTACACCTGTATAATATTAAGAGTTCTATGCACTGTTTGGGCTGTGATTATTAACACTCTATCCGATATAGGAACAAAACAAGGTACAGCCTGGCAAAAACTGCGATCAACCACTATTGCCACGCCATTTTAATGGTGAGTATCTTCATTTCCTGAGTAGTATATTTTGGCATCGTCAACTTCGATTTCGTCAGATCTAGGCCATCTGGTCTTACTTAGTCCCATTATATTGACTTTAAGTCGTCTTATCTCATGTATTACATTGTGTATCTTCCCTGCTTCATATATAGACTTCACTTTCCAGGTACCTATCTGCAGTTCGTTTATATTTTTGTATCTGACGCGGGATTTCGCATGTTGGCGACCTGTGAGGCCCCGCGGTCTAACTGAGAATTGCCTCCCCTGCCGGATCTTGGTATCCGATGTCCATGATCAGTATTTGTGAAATTGTCATTTATAATATCCATGATAATTGACAAGAGATATCTTTTTAAATATATTAAATGTAGTGGTTTCTCGTTGCCTCTTACATCATTCTACCTTTGACCACTTCTTTGGTCCATCTGCCTTTGGAGTCGATTTCTCAACTACAGGACAAAAGACTGCCCTATCACTTACCAACTCCTCCGCCCGTAGCCGTTGGTCAGTAAGTGAGAGATCTGTAAATACGCTATAAAATAAAAGATATAAAATATTTTTAGCTGCTATTAGAGGACGAATAATAAAATTATTCGTCCTCTAATAGCAGTGTCTACTTTTTCACATGAAATAAACCAATACGATATTAGTGATTATTTTAAGTAAATAAACACATGATACCCACACAGTGGTTATTCAAAACAATCAGTATATGTTCTTTTTTAACGGAGCACACATATGCCTCAGGTTTGTAATCCGCATTGCTTTTGCCACGTCCTAATTCTTCAGTGTAAACACGAATAGAGGAAGAGGTGTTCTGTCCCTTTTCCGTTATATTGTATTTGATATGTATGTAAGTTTTATCTCTAAGATTTCCTTTGCCTCTGTATTTAAGAGTAAGCCTTTTCATTACGAGCCTTGGTTTTATATCCTCTTTTAGAGGAAAGGCGTTTCAAAGTATTTTTTAGTTTTGTCGTAGTCTTGTAAATTACTTTATTTATAGGTAGAAATCAGTTGCTTCATTTTTAATTGATTTGTTTGTTTATTAATTTATTTATTTGTAACATTTTGCTCATGAATTAAAATAAAACAATAAAAGCATATAACACAGTGTTTAATTTTCAATAAAGAATAAATAAATATGAGCATATTTACGTATACAAAAATATTCTGTCTGAAACCTTGGTTAGTAAGGGTGAAATTTCCAAACAGGTTAGTACAAAAGGATATAAAGGATATAAATATTCCCGGAATAACCTGTGAGGGTAAATAAAATGTAAAAAAAACTTGTAAAAAAAGAACATTGTAATTTACTCATTTATTTAATGTACACGTAGTCTAAATTTGAGTGTAAAGAACAATGTTACAAAGAAACGAAAATTTAAAAGCACGAGCATATTAAAGAATAAATCGCAAATAACTATTTTAATATCCTGAAAAACAGAACAGTTTACTTTTGTATGCATTACCCTTTGCATAAAGTACAACAATTCTGAGAAACGTCAAGCAAACCCACATGAAAGCGCGCTTTTCCAATCAATTGTGTTTACATTGGCCTTTGATTGGGATTGATTCTTGGTACTGATGAATAATTGAAGGAGGTAATGAATGTTGAACGGTAATTGGTTTAATTAAAGGTAAAGCAGAGCAATTACGCAAACTCTAGTTCCACGAACGTGTCCCAAACACTTTTGTTAATTATTTATTTTATAAAAGCGTAAGCTTTTAGTTAACGTTTAGTGTTCCTTATAAAGGGTGTATATAAGAGAATAGCGTTAAAACCATATTATTAATACTTTATTTTTTAATCAGTGAAATAACAGCAAAAACTATTGATCAATGTCGTCATAAATAAATTATACCAACATGATACTAAAAATTAAAAAAAATTCATATTATTTGTATTTAGTTATTTTTAAACCGTAACTATTTTGCAGGTAAAGCTATTGTAAATGAATGAAAATAAGCTCTATTTATTTACATAGATAATTATAAAATATACTATTTATCTACGTTTGTTTGAATATTTATAAGAACAAAAATACTATTATTACGTATTGCTATCGGAGAAAGATAAAAGGAATTAAATTAAATTTAAAAAATCAATCGAAAATAAATATACAAAAAACAGAAAAGGTGAATGAAAATAAATTAAAAATAAATTTACATAAAAAAGCGTTACAACGACAGAAATGCGAAATCCATCTGCAAATATTAAAGTTGTTATGCCTATTAGGTAAAAACTGGCTATTAAAATAATAAACGAATTATGTATCATACTTTCCCAAAATATGGTTAAGAAAATACATCATCATTATTGTGCTACAGCCGTTAGAGGTCCTTGATTAAATTGGTACCATCAGTTTTCTCAGCATTTTATGTTACGAAATAATATATCCACCTCAGCTTTGGTTAATCCCATTTGCTCATTTTCACCAGCTGCGCTGTTAGAATATTTTTTATCATTCAGCCTAGAGGTCCTGCCTACTGTTATAGTGATAACTATATTCGTATATATTTTTCTTTCTTTTTATGCTTCGAATAGCTGATGTTTGTACATATACTGTAGATCAAAACTTAAGCCTTATATCTTATCCTCGGCCAAAGAAATTCTTGGTCTTCGAAGTATAGAAAAATGTAAAGAAAAGAAAAAAGCTTACCGGAAATACATGTTAACCAAAACTCAAGAAGTAATTACAAGACAATAAGAAACGAAGCACATGCACTTTTTAGAAAAATAAAAAATGATCACTGTGAACGCTTTTTGAAATAAATGGAACATGATTTTTATGGTCTGCAAAAGAAAATATGGCACTTTAAAATAGGTTGAAGAACGGAGGTGAAGGAACTAACAGAACCAAAATAAATAGAACAGCATGCATAGATTGACTACATAAAAAGCTCTATGCATAGAAAGAACAAAGGACGCTAGAACCGGAAACACCAGAAATTACCACAAGTGAAGAAGGTAATATAAATATACATGAAGTTAGTAAAATACCTGAAAAGCCAAAAAACAGAAAAACAGTAGGTAAAAACGGAATATCAAATGACTGACTGAATGATTGTGAAGTAGCAATAACAGAACAATTAACAATATTAATTAATAAAATTATAAAACAACAAAACACCGGAAAAAGAGGAACGGGCGTACTTATTTCACTCTTTAAAAATAGAAAATAGGAAACAGTGAGAAAACTACAGAGATGTAAATATACTATATACTGTTTTTATTTGAAGATCTTTTTTGTGTGTTGGATCATTGAATTCTGGGTTTGGTTTTACAGTTTCTGGTGTGACTTCGCTGTTTCCACTACTTTCCTCCATTCTTCTCTCTCTTTGATTGTCCTTTCTATATTTTTATACTCCTTTTCATACTTGTTTAGTCTTCTTTCACTTGTTAGTGGAAAGTTTGTCCAGCATAACACTATGTTCTCTTGACCCACCCATTTTTGTATATCGTGATTCATTCTTCTTCTTTGTTTTCTCTCTTTGGTACCAGTATTTTTATTATAATCTTTCTTTTAAAAACTTTCAATTGCTCTTTTACTCTTGCTGTTAATTTAAATTTTTCTGTGTCATTTTTGTGTTTCGCCTTAACTGCTTATTCCAAAACATTTTTTTATTTCCAGAAAAAGCTGTATTTCCCGTTGGAATTCTTCTTTTCATATCTAGACCTTCATTTCTTCTGTTGACTAGTACTCCCAAATATTTAAACGTTTCAACCTCTTCAAAACTATGTACGTCTATTGTTTGTTCTGTCATTTGTGTCTTCTTTTTCGTACTTACGTTCCTATGTAATCTGTTTTATTTTCATTAATTTTCAATCCTTTCAGACCGGCTTCGTGTTCTATTTCTTGAAAGATTTTCTTTAATGCTCTTCTATCTGATGCTACTATGGTTATATCGTTCATTTATATCCTATTATTTGTACTGCATTTTTGTTTATAGGTTCTGCCTTTGACAGCTTTTTTACTCTTGTCTAGTGATGAAATAAATAGTACCGTTGAAAGCGCATCTCTTTGTCATAATCCGTTTTTTATTTTTATTATTTCTGTTCTGTCTCTTCCGATGGTTATTGCTTGGGAACTTCGCATTGTCATTTGTATAAGTCTTATAATTTTATTTGTTATATTACTCTTGTAAGTCTTGGATAATTTTTTTGTTGTTAATGTTGTAAAAACAACATTTTATATTAATTTTAGTATAATTTTTAGTTCTTACAAATATTGGTTTGAAATTTATGTTACAGACTGTACTTTTGTCTGCAGAATATTTGTGCCATAAATAGCTTATAAGGGTTGTTTAAAGTGGTAAAACCGACGCCGCCTTGTCGGCAAAATTTAGGTAAAGATTAAATTCAAAATCTCTCGCAGATGTGACCAGTGTCTCAAGCTGTACGGTACTCGTAGCCGGTACCTAAGCTCTCTTAGCCGCCAAAATGCAGTGAAATGTGCATTTGTTTCTCGATTGTTCGCGCGCCCCTAAAACGCCGATATAATAATGGACAATCTTTTAAAGCGAACTCTTTCATTAGTATTAGTGCTTGTGTAAATATTCTCTTGTTATTAAATGTGTAGATTCAATTAATTACGCTTATTCTTTCTCTAAGTACAACCCCTATTAAATCAAACACATAAAGAACCAGCGCCGTGAAGTTCTGCTTGTATATATCGAAGGAAACACTCTTGTACAGTCCATGGTCCTAAAATATTTGGAACTGGACACGCACGGGGAAAGGAATTTAATAAGCTTTCCCCACAACAATTGGTGGAAATCGGAGAAAACTCCATCAGTTAAGTTAGTCAAAGTGCTGTTTAAAGTCTAAGAAAAATATATGTGTGTCTTCGTCGTACTCGTGTGTTTGCTCTATAACTTGTTTTTCGTCTCTAATTATACTGGTAATTACTTTATATGCTACATTCGGTAAATTAATTGTTCGGTAGTTTTTGCATATTCTATGATCTACTTGTTTTGCTTTCATTTTTCAGGCATAATTAAAAAAAAAAGAGCTTCCAGCTGTTCTCCGTATGCAGAGGTTTACTCTCCGGCTCTGGAACTCACTTCAGCCATGTATGTTACCTGAAGTCATATTTAATTTAATAATGAACATCACAGTTTTTTAGCAACATGATGTATAATCTTTTACAACTATATGTAATTTAAATGGTTTTTACCCATGTATTTTGGTGGCTCAGGCATTTGTACCTAGTAATTTTAAAATTTAAACCTGATGATGGACTGTTTAGTCCGAAAACGTTTGTTTTTTTGATGTAGCCCTTTTAAGGGTTTTTAAATAAATATACCAACTTACGAAGACTAACCTATTTTTTGAAATACGTGGTATACAGCCAGCTACAGGAATTGTTTTCCTTGTGAATTTTGATAATATTTTTACTTCATGTATTCTGTATTAGTTCATAAATCTTTCTATATAGTGCCTCCCTACCGTATTTTACAAGTTCTGCGCATATTTCTACTTCTGCCGTTGTTTTCTCGTTTTTAAGTTAGCGTATTTTCTCTTTCACTTCTATATAGGTAAATTTTTCTTCTTCTTTATCTAGTCTTGTGTGCGTTATGGAGATCTGGACAAACAAGTAAGAGATCAAGTATAAAAACAAATAGACTGGCAGGATATATTAATAACACTATATGACAAACAAACACATTAACACTGAGATAAAGTCAAGAATTTATAAAGCCACTGTAAGACCAATATGGACATATGCCTCAGAAACAAGACCCGATACAGCCACAACATAAAAGCCTACTGGAAACAACGCAGAGGTAATAGTACTGAAAAGAATTAAGGAAAATAGCCTGAGAGATCGAAAGAGAGGTTAAGACATTAGAAGAAAATGTAACGTACAGTATATAAACGAATGGACACTAAATAGAAAAAAAAATGAAATAACCACATAAGCAGAACAAAGTCGTGTCGTAAAATTAGCAAAAGATAAGCCACCAATCGGTAGAAGAAGTATAAGACGACCGCAAAAATGGAATGACAACCTTCCATAGAGGTATTAACCCGCCAGTAAATAAGCAGAATTGCTTATAAAAAGAAAGAAGAAGAAGAGGAAAAAGAAGAAGAAAAATTATCCCTCCATATGAAAAAATATGTACTGATATCGGTTGGCTACTATTACAGCCAACATTTCCACGGCATTGAATTTGCAGAGACAGCATCGAATGACCTGCTCGCTCACCAGATTTTTCTTCGTTGAATTTCTCATTTATTTTTGTGGAGAAACTTAAAAACTAAAAGCTATAAAACACCACACGCACCTTACGAAGATTTAGGTCAATAAATTTTTAACGAATGCCGACTAATGACTCCCCAAGTGCTTCGAAATATGAGAACAAAACCTTTATCATTGTGTGGACACCGAAGTTTATCAGTTTAAGTGAACTATGTAACCAGGTAAAAATATTAATTAAAAAATGTATTCCTATATAAAAAAAAATAAAATAAAGTATTTGAACCAATTTAAAACCTTACAGACTATTAAGATAAAGAATTGCTAGGGCTTTAAAACGATATTTTATTTGACAACCATTGTCAATAAGACAGTTTGGGATAATTCTCACCCTCGTATAGAAACCAAAGAGAAATATTCGTCTATCTATATAAGGATTTTTACAGCTGTCGCCGCCTTCCTTCTTTCAGCCAACGTTCCAGTCCGTTCTGTTCTGCCATTCTCCATCTCTAAGGTCTCGTCTTTCCATGGCCTCGTCCACTTCATTCCTCCATGATCTTCGGGGTCTACGTCTTTTCCTCCTTCCTATTGGGTTCCAATCCAAAATCTTTGCTATCCACCTTGTATGATCTGTTCTTCTCACATGTCCATACCAAATTAAACGTTTTTCTTCGATGTAGTTGAGTATGTCTTGTTCTAATGCCATTCTTCGTTTTATCTTATCATTTCTGATGCGATATATTTTTGTCACTCTGCAGCTTCTTCTCATGAACTCCATTTCAGTTGCTATGATTTTGGTCATGTTTCGTTTATTTATTACCCAATTCTCTGCTCCGTAGGTCATTAAATTGCGTACCAAGGTGTTATAAATTCTCTTCTTTGTATTTCTGGTAATCTGTCTATCTCACAGTACCCCGCTCATTTGTTTAATAAATGTTCTTGTCTGTGCTAATCTGCTGGTTATCTCTTGCTTGGTGGTTCCATTTTTGGAGAGTATGAATCCTAAATATTTAAATTTTCAGTGCCGTTGATTTCCCTATCATCGTCCATTTCCAAGTTTCTTACTGTTTCGTGCTCTGTTGTTAAATATTCGGTCTTTTCTAGGTTTATTTCCAGTCCATTTTTTGTGTATTTTAATTCTAATTTTCGGAGCATATAGCACAGATCTTCTTCATCTTGAGCCGTTACCACTTGGTCATCTGCAAAGCTTAATATGTAGTTAATAAGACGTTGTCCCGAATTGGTATTCCCATCTCTTCACATTTCCTTTTCCATAGTTTTAATATTTGTTCGAGAAATATCTTGAACAGTGTCAGAGATGTACAACATCCCTGCAATAAGCCTTTTGTGGTCTTAAATCTGTTAAAGTATTTATTGCCGGTTTTAACTCTTATTTTGTTGTTGTTGTAAAGGTTTTTACGGCTCTTATTAACCTCTGAACTATTCCGATTTCCTTCATCGTGTTCCATAGTTGTTTTCTGAGAACCGTATCATACGCCTTTCTTAAATCTATGAATGCCATGTGTACAGTCTTTTTTTGCCATTTTTTTTTCAAATAATTTTTGAAGTGTATATATGTGGTCTATGCAAGATCCTCCTGCCGTGAACCCCACCTGATTTTCTCCGATTTTATTTGAGATAGATTTTTCCAGTTTTTCTTTCAGTATTTTGCCATATAACCTGCCCATACATGCTATTACACTGATGCCTCTGTAGTTCTCGCATTTCTTCTTATCTCCCTTTTTATGAATCGAGGTTATATATGCTTTGGACCATTCATCTGGTATTTCGTTCTGGTTTATAGCGTTACTGAACATTTCGTGTATAATCCTGTGTAGTTTTTCCGTTCCGTACTTAATTATTCACTAACGATTCCTCTTGCCCCCCCCCTGATTTTTTGTTCTTTAAAGTCTTTATGGTATTCTTTACTTCGATTAATTTTATCTCAATCTGTTCTTCATTCTGACTTTGTTGTTGTTCGTGTTCTACGTCTGTCTCTATAAAATCTGGGCGGTTTTCTATGCGTAGTTCTTTATAGTAGTCTTCTCACTGTATTTGGACCTTTTCGTTGATATTTTTCCTTAAAGATTTCAGTATTTTCCAGGGTTCCGAATTCCTTGTTCCTCCTATGTATTGTTCAATTTGAGCACATGTTTCTTCCCATTCTTCATTCTTTTCTTTTGCCCTTCTTCGTTTTACTTCTCTGTTTTTCTCTTTGTACTTCTGTATGTCTTCTGAGGATTGGGTACTAATACTTTTCATATATAGAATTTTCTTCTCCTCAATACATTTTTTGCTTTCTTTTTTTATTTTTACTTTGTGTTGGGTATCTCTTTTCTCAAGTTTCCCCAAAGCTTCTAATGTCGCCTTTTTATGCTGTGTTTGACGTGCTTGTACGCTTCTTTGACGTTTCTGAAACCGAAATCCTGTAACTTCTGGTCCAGTCTTCTCTGGTATAGGTCACTTATGGATTCCTCCTGAAGTAAATTTATGTTGAACTTTATTTCTTCTTCTTTCTGTTTATTTTATACTTGGTCTTCTTCGTGTTTTTTCTTAGTTCTAGTTTGGGTGTTCAACGTGTAGGGAAACCCCATTTGTGAAATTATTAATCGGTGGTCAGTGCCATATTCGACTCCTCTCTTTACTCAGGTATCTCTAATTTTGATAGTACTACTTTTGCTGACAATTATGTAATCGATCATGGATCTGATGTTTCTCGTCATTTATACATATGTGTATATATGTTTGTCCTTATGTCTGAAAAAGCCGTTACTAATTTTCAGATTGTTTAGTTCGCACAGGTCAATTAGTCTTTTTTGATTATCGTTTGTCACATCTTCTCCAAAACGGCCTATCATGCTATCATTTAGTCGTTTCCCTGTTCTTCCATTTAGATCACCTGCTATTATTATTTTTTGTGTTGGTCTCACTTTTCCGATCTCTTCTTTTAAGGTATCCATGAACTGATCCTTTTCTGCTACCAGACTGTTATCCGTAGGGCCGTATACTCCCAGTATTATAATTTGCCTGCCATAGATTTCCATGATAAGTTTTACTATTCGTTCATGTATGGGTTCCCATGTTTTTATTATTTTTGTCCATTTTTTCTTAACTAGTATCCCCACTCCGGCAGCTGCTCCTTCTTCCTTCCTTTTCCCGCTCCAACAGTAGAAGATGTCATCTACAAATTGTGTACCATATCTCTTTTTCTTGGTCTCAATTGTTACCAAAATATCAAGGTTCGTCCTCCTAAATTCCTCTATCAGCTCTTTGTCCTTAGTTCGGCATCCTTGGATGTTCCAGGTGCTACACGTGATTTTCCTCTTTCTCTGTTTCTCTTTTAGACGTTAACTGAAATTTAAGACTGAACTTCTTTTACCAAAAGCAGAATTGCCCCTCCCCGCTGTATCCGATGAGGCTTCCTCCGTTGGAGGTATGGATTACCACCCGGGGAACTATATTTTTATTTTTCATCCTGCTTCTTGTACTTTCGCTTTTTGTTGTTTTTGCATGTGCCAGAATGCTAAAGCCTGACGCCAAAACCCCCACTTTGGAGGACCTGTACTTTTAGCCGCCCATTCTGGATCTGACGCTGCTTGATTCTATAGAAACCCTAAAATCCGGGCACACCACTTCCGCCATCCTCGCCGTACCGAAGGTCTCCCTCTCCGCCGTGATTGCCGTTGTGGTCTTTATCCGTCACCCTGGACAAGGGCTAAGCAGGTACTAGTTTCCCGGGTCAGGAAACACCTGGAATCTGTGGGGGACAGGGAATGATTCATTTTTCCCTGATAGGACTATCCAAGGAATTCCAAGGAGTTCCTACCCACTACCCAACTATTGTCAATAAGACATTTTGGGGTGATTTTCACCCTCGTATAGAAACCCAAGTAAAATATTCGTAAATACCGGAAAAATTGTTCTCCTTTAATCAAAAATCGACGTTGCTTGGTTTTTCAAAAACATTTTCTCAGTTCCTGCGAATGCCTCTGTTTCGTTTTCGTCCGGCAACTCTATATATTTCGCTTTATACAGACTATTTTCAGGTATATCAACAAACAATTAATTTTCACACTTAACTATTAACGAATATTGCCAAAGGACTTTTCACGTTATATACATTGTGTGAATATTGTTGTGATAGAAACATCACCACAAAAAATATTGCTAAATAATACTAGATAGGTATAGGAAATAAATAATAGTGTTAATGCTTTTGTAAATACTTTTTAAAAAATTGCGTCCTATTTATAACGTTTAATTTAAAGAAAAAATAATTTCATTTTATTAAACAAAAACGGAATTCACCTTTATTATTTCGACACCAATATAAACATTTTCCAACAAAGATCGATGTTTTAAAATATACATTTTTCTTTCATCAATATACAATTAAAATTCTTATTAAAAATATAAAAGTTGTCCTTCATCAGGCGTAATTAATAAAAACCAAAGCAGATGTATATAAACAGCTGATTTACTATTTTTTTATGGTATCGCTACCAAAATAGATGAAAGCAGTGGCTGCGCAAACATTTAACCTACTCTCGTGCATCATTGTTGATGCTACGGTTTGACGAAATGTATGACAATAAAACTGATTTACTAGTTCCCTAATGTAACTTTATTTATTCTAAAAACGTGTAGGAGAAGCAAATTGCATGGTATTTTCATTAGTTAAAATTAAAACCTCAGTAATATCAACTATTGTTATATTATAGATACTCTTCTAATAAAAGAATGTAATAGGATATATTAATATTCATCTAAAATAAAAAAATGGGACCGTTTACTTCAGTACACTCATATCCACGCTAATTCACTCATCACAGTGTATAAAAACGACTGTGATCTAAGGATATTCTTTCCGTGATTTCAAGTTATAAAATATCGTTCAATGCTAGAGTACCTATGCCACTCTCATTCATTTAAAAGTCGCAAATATGGTCTCTCCTTTATCTTTTTTGTTGTTCCTCAAGACAATGCTGTATTCAGTTTTTTGTTTGTCTGTGTTGCTAACTTTATCTGCTTTTCTTGCTAGATAATATAAAATCGAATTTATTACTTAATAAAGATATGATTAATTTGGGGCTCTGTATCAATATACATAAAGTTTCAAGAGGACGGAGCTTTGAGAGACCTTTCTGGTGTTACTTACTTTACTTTTTCGCGTTTAAGCATGATCATTTTAAGTGTTCGGACCAGAATCGGGCACAGCTTATTGTCTTGGTGTTGGCCTTCCACAGGTCGTCCATCGTGCATGAAAACAAGTATTGGTTGCACTGGAGCAGGTATTGTTGGCCGCTCGTACATAAAGGGTCATTTTCATCAAGCTGGCCCCAGTTCTACAGCTGCTCTGTTGTTTTTCACAGCGGCCAGCCTGATCTTATTGGGTTTAGTTTGCCCGTGTCCTGCAGCCGCAGTTCAAACCAGTCGGTGTGTTTGGTTTTGAGGGATACCAGTCTGGAAGTTCCACGGGAATACCACTGAGAAAACTTCTGCTAGATTTCAGCCGCATGTCGTCGTGTGAGAACTCTTTCTCATCAAACATCACATGTCTATCATCACATAACTGCCTGAAGCGCTCAGTGTACTCCGTGGTTCATCTTTGCTGGTCCCTTCAGTCGATTCCCACATACTAATATAGTTTCTCTAGTGGTGTTGCTTTTAGACACATCATCATCATATAACGGGGGTCCTACGGCGATTGCCGCTTCCCGCATTTCAGCCTCCATCTTTTCCTATCTCTCCAATCTCCCTCTTCTAAGCCCCTAGATTGCATTGTTTTTGTAATTTCTCTTCTCCAGGAATTTGGTGGTCTTCCCCTTTTCCTTCTTTCTGGCGGAACATACATTAAGGCTTTCTTTGGCCACCGCTCCTCCTCCATTTTCATCACGTGACCATACCATTGTAATTGCCTTCCTTGTATTCTATCTGAAAGAGTATCTCTAATTCCTGTACGGTTTCGTATTTCCTCATTCCTGATTCCTGATTCCTGATTGCTATTTGGCATGCTACGTTTAGGGCCATGTCCACTTTCTTAACGTATACTTATCTACTCCAGACAATTCAAGCATATCCGCCTGTTGAGAAGCTGAGAGCCTTGACTATCATTAGAAGGACGTTTGGCGGAGCGATCCAATTAGAATAGTACAGTGCGTGAAGTACCTTGTTATCAGGTGCTACCTTCAGAGCGCTCTTTTAGTAGTGTGCTTTATATGTAAGTATTCTGTTAAGCTTTAACCAAGGTATATTGGATGCTCCACGTGTTCCAGTTGATGTCATTTCCATCTGATATTAAGCTTTTTTTGCCTCTCTTGATCTTAGGTAGCAAGTGCTGACTTAGATTATGGTGGGGTTAAGCTTTAGCGAGTTCTTATCATGATAAATTGTAAGGTCTCAAATTGCTTCCACTAGCCGGGTTTTAACCACTTCGAAGGTTCTGTTTTGTACTGCCAAAGCAAGGTCGTCAGTATAGAGAAAGTGCTTGGCAGTTTAAATGATTGTTTGATTATTAGTATACACGTTAAACAGTATAGGTGATACCATCCCGCCTTACGCTAGGCTATTCTTCTAGTTTCGCTAACGGTTTTCTTCCTCTCAAAAAAAGACATAAAATTTCCTGTTTTCAAGCAACGATTTTACTTGTGAATTTTTTATTTTTGTTGATGCCATGATATTTTTAAAGAGTAGTATCTAACTTACAGTGTCGTATGCTATGGTTAGATTCACCAACGCTACATAGGTAATTAGTTTGTCTTGGTAGCCCTGTTCTATGTGTTCAATGAGATGTAGGACATTGCTAGTACAGTTTTTTCCCGGTCTGAATCCAGCTTGCTTAGGAATCAGACGATGCTCGAGAAATAACTTTACCCTCTTTGGTAGAAACCTTTCTTATAAAGTTTGTTTAGGTCGTATAATAAAGAAGTTGGCTTGTAACTACTGACGAGAACATTAGAAGATGAAAACAATTTATAAAATTGATAGCAAAACACTATAGGACATAACAAACGTACAGATATACGATGTATACGAAAACATCAAGGACTAGGTAAGAAATAGAAGAAAGAGAAGAGTAGAATGGAACGATCATGTAAGCTGAATGACAATGAAGAGATTTGTAAAGAGGGCAAGAGACAATGTCACAATAGAAAGACGATCAGTAAGAAGACCACGCAAACGATAAAACGACAGCTTACTGGAGGCACATTGAAAACAGACAGATTCATGTTTATATAAATAAAACAAGAAGAAGATAAAGAACGATATCTGAAATAATATCCCAACGCTTATTCTTACGTTTTTTTCACCCAATAATGCGTTGACAATAGCTTGCATTTGTCTTAAATTAAAAATAGTAACTTTTAATTTTATAGCAAGCTTGACAAAATTCTTTTCCTCCACCAGCTTTTATTCAGGATATGGCTAAATTCAAGTACTTACACATCGCATTAAAATTATATTATAAATACACTTTCCAAATTTTCCTCAATAAACACCTTTACACTATTTAACTCTAAAACCACAAATAAAACTAATGTAAATTTCGGAGATTTATACACCTATTTATTACTAAAAGCTTAGGTCGCTGCTTTGTCTGTTTGTATTGAAACATGTAGCGACATGAATCGCATTCTTACTGGATGCTTCATTTCGTTTTCCGACGCAGTAAGCTGATCGGTTCGATATGGATTTTAGATGCAGTAATACGTGGTACCGTGTCACGGTACTAATCGCAGAAACTTGGGAAGATCTTCAAATACTAATTAAGAAAATAGTAGAATGCAGTGAAGAACACGGATTATCACTTAACATAAGCAAAACAAAAATAATGCTAATATCTAAATCACCACAAAACTTCCCTGACATAACCGTGCATGATCAAAGAATCGAACGTGTAAGAAGATATAATTACCTGGGAACTGCTATCAACGAAAATAATGACTGCTCTGAAGAAATCAGAACCAGAATAGAGAAAGCTAGAGCCACATTTACTAAATTGAAAAAGGTGTTCTGCGGAAGAGATCTAAGTCTAAAACTTAAAATTCGCCTTTTGAGATGTTACGTTATGTCAGTTCTCCTCTACGGGATGGAAACATGGACATTGAAAAAGATCGATACCAAAAAGATAGAAGCATTTGAGTTGTGGATGTATCGTAGAATATTAAAAATACCCTGGACAGAGAAAGTAACAAATGTGGAGGTTTTGCGGAGAGTGCGGAAAGAGAAAGAGCTGATACTTACTGTTAAAAAGCGCAAACTACAATATTTGGGACATGTTATGAGGGGAGATAAATACCAGTTGCTGCAATTGATTATACAGGGAAAGAGATCTATAGGAAAAAGAAGGCATTCATGGTTGAAAAACTTGAGAGAATGGTACAATTGCACCAATTACCAACTGTTTAGATCTGCAGCATCAAAAATACGCATAGCTTTGATGATAGCCAAACTTCGGAACGAAGACGGCACTTGAAGAAGAAGAATACGTGGTACCACACTTTTGCTTAATTCGTTTAGAAAGTTTAATTCACTGGCAAGCACACCTTCAAAACGAGAGCACAAAACGCTGCCTTTAAAAGGTAAATGGGATATTACTAAGATATGCGAGTGTGGTAAAACTCCGACTGCGATATCTAGATTTTGATGTTGGACCAACTGCAGCCTACGACATTATAAAAAACAAAGAAAAAATCGAAAAATTTATAAAATCTGTAGGAAATGATTATAAGGACAGAAAAACCATTATAATAAGAAAATTTTCTGATGTTGAATAAGCTTTGCACATCTGGTTTAAGCAATAACTAAGCAGGTAAGCTCCTATTTCAGGTGACATTTAAAAAAATCTCAGTTTTGTTATCAAGAATAAACACAGAAAACTGATTTTCGTCCCAGTCAAGGTTGGTTCGAGAACTTCAGAAAACAGTACGGAAGACGATTTTTGCAGATGAGTGAAGAGCAGTTGAGTGATGATGAATCTGAGATATCTGAATTTATTTAGAATTTAAGCAAAATATCACCGAATTATACCTAATTCCTGAACAACTTTATAACGCTGATGAAACTGGTTCAAACTAGTAGCAACTTTCAATCAAGACATTTAGACGAAAAAAGAAATTTTTTGGTGAAAAACTTCAGAAAGAACGTCTTACTCTCATTGTATGGGCGAATGCATCAGGATCTCACAAATTAAAATTGCTAATCGTAAGTGAGTCCAGAAAACCCCGTGCTTTCAAAATGTTAGAATTAAGAAGATACGAATTACGTACATGTGACAATGCCATGCATGGGTGATAAAAGAAGTTTTTTTTAAATTGGTTCAAGAACAGGTCTTTGTCCCACAAGTTAAAGATAAGTTAAGATAAAATAAACTACTAGTGAAAGCTCTCCTATTGTTAGTCAATGCTTCAGAACATCCTGATTAAATTAAATTATTATCATTAAATTAAAATCGAAACTGCTGATGGATATATCGAGGCGATGTACTTACCAAAAAATACTACTGCATTGGTTCATCGCAGGTATCAAAGTGTTATTAAAACTCTCAAATCACATTACAAGAAACAACTCCTTATGGATATTGTAAGTCATCCTAATGCTAACATGAATTCGTTTGCCTGGCAGCAAGTCATGCCTACTGGAAGAATATTTGGCCCAACATCCCACTCCTTCCAATAGAAATTAAAAAATAATCTAATGACCAACCTATGCATGTTGTACTAGATGTTGTCCTTCAAATTTTCAACAATTTAACTAATTTATCTGAAGCAAGAGAAGCTTTATAAGAGTGAATTTTAGGTGACAATCTCAAAACAAATAATAAAATAATTAAAGAAATGACAGAATCTCATGAACACGTGACCCAGGAAGCACAGGATGAAAAATCTTTCACCGTCAACTGTGATGGTGCTATATTGGCTGCAAACACTTTGATGCATTGGTGCGATTAGAAAACATAATAAGGCTTTGAAAAAATTTTGATGTTAAAAATCACAGTATGTATTTACATAAGTCCATAGTTAATCTACCTCAGTTGCGGCATTTGGTTATAAGTACCTATAATGTTTATTAACACACACATAAGTTATTATTAACACACTGTATATACATTTAGTTTATTAGCTTCCATATTTCTTTTAATAAACATGTTTTAGTTAGCTGAAATTTGTGTTTCATTTGCATATTAATCTGCGTATTAATTTACTCATAAAATGTAAAAATATTGTAGACTATTACTAGCAGAACTATGTCACCATTCGGAAATCCGACACCCCTTTTGGTCCTATACCTGTATTTTATTTTGTTTGTATATTGGAGCTATTCATTTTTTACCAATATATCTAAAACATTCTACTAACCGGGAATGGGTCCAACGTATGAAATAAGTAAAGATTGGATAAGAGATATTAGAAAAGATATAGAAATAAACAAAAAGATAGATGGGTAAAATTACCAAAGATACGATAAGATAGAAACAGGGCGCCACTCAATTTTTTTTGGGTTAAAGAGAAAATTTAGAAAAGAAAACAGGTAAGAAAAGATATTTAGGTTCAGAGATAAAACCCAAGGAAAGATCTATCTATCTATCTAATTAGCCTTCTTCGGTCCATCTTTGGACATAAGCCTCCCCAATCCTTTTCCATTCTTCTCTGTCTGTCGCTACAGTCATCCATCTAGAGCCCAAGTGCTTCTTGATATCATCTGCCCATCTCATTCGGGGCCTTCCTCTGCTTCGTTTATATTCCCACGGTCTCCAACTTATAAGAATTTTGTTCCATCGGTCTTCTTTTTGTATTATATTGTGTCCGGCAAATCTTCATTTCAATTTTGCAACTTCTTGTCTAACATCCCTCACTTTTGTTTTCCCTCCTATTCACTCGTTTCTCTTCCTATCCATTAGTCTTATGTACAACATTTGTCTTTCGATTGCTCTTTTTGTTTTTATGATTTTGTCCATGTTTGCTTTTGTAGATGCCCACGTTTGGGAACCCTAAGTAAGAACAGGGAGTACGCATTGATTATATTCTTTGGTCTTAAGATGCTGTGGATATCTTTTGTTTTTAAGAATGTAGCTTAGTTTGCCAAATGCCGCCCATACCAGTCTAACTCGTCTCTTGATCTCTGCTGTTTGGTTCTCTTTGTTAAGTTTTATAGTTTGACCAAGATATATATATAATCCTTAACTTGTTCTATTTCATCTTGTCCAATTCTCATTGTGATGTCTTCATCTGTATTTGTTATAGTTTTGGTCTTGCTGTAATTCATATTTAGGCCTATCTTTCCAGCCTCTACGTCCAGTTCTTTCATCATTTCAAATAATTTTTCTTTTTTATCGGTTATCAATACGATGTCATCAGCGTACCTTAGATGGTTCAAGCGTTGTCCACAAATACCTTTTTTTCCCATTCTAATCTTTTAAAAGTATCTTCAAGAGCCTGATTGAAAAGTTTCGGTGATATTGTATCACCCTGTCTCACGTCTCTACTTATTTGTAATGATTTTGTTCCTTCATATACTTTAATTGTTGTTTTGGCTTCCTTATATACATTGGTTTTTAGTTCCGTATATCTGTGGTCAATTAGGCTGTTAATCAAAGAACTTTTCACTGCCCAATATTCGACACTGTCGAAAGTCTTTTCGAAATCTATAGTTATAGCCAAGGAAAGATACCAACAGTTAATTATCAAATAAATTTGGTCAACACATTATATTAACAAATAATAAATATATTAGGTATTACACTTACTTACCTACGAAACTTTCTGAAAGGCTGAAAGCCTGATCTTTCTACTGGTCAAAGACATAAGAATAATTTAAGTTAAAAGCAAATATTCAGAGTTACTATTTTATCAGGGAACTTGTTAGAAGCCGATAAATAAAATACATACATAAAACAATAACAATATATTTAACACCAAAATTATGACGCTGCTAAATGCAACACAAGTAATAAAGGTACACCAACAACTATATAATGGTGGTATACAGATAAGAATAAGCAGTAATATAATTAGAAAATACCTTTAAAAAGATATATAATACAATCATGTACAAATAAAGTTTTGTGGGCGTACCTCGAGATATTACAGTAAAAAAAAATTAACAAACATTATAACAAACACAAAAGATAATCAAAGCTAAATTTACAAAAATACAAAAAGGTTACAGATATAAAACTTTAACCAAACTGCACTTGGTTAAGCCGATTATTTGCTTCGCACTATTATTTAATGATAAGCAGACTTAAATGTTCATATTTATTACTTATTAAAATTTCTTGAATCTATTGAAATGTTCTTTAAATTGAATGCAAAAATCAGCAATCTACAGGTGAAGTCATGGATGAACTTTGATTTGCCTAGACGATTGCAGATAATATGATACCATACCATATTATTTGCCCAGATAATTGGAGATACTAAGATTACGGTAACTTACAGTAATTTCTGATGACTGCTGCCTAATTCACTGAAGTACATACTATACTTGTATTCAACACTGAATTTAATTACCTTAAAGGTACTTAATAATTATATTTAATCTAATATAGTATAGAAAAAAAAAACTCAAATATAAAGTGTATACACAGAGACGTTAAGAGACGGTAATTTTAGGCAAGCAGCCTCACTCAATGATCGCCCCACTAGAAGTAAAACGGTTCTTTTAAAGTTTTACCAAACTTAAACCAATATAAGAAGAAGGGATATCTCCCTCTTAAAAATCATAGGCCAGTTGTATGTATTTCTAAGAAGATAATGTCTTAACGACTATCAGAAAGTTCGGGGCAAATAATGGTAAGAACAATTGGACATGAGAAAATTAAAATCCTTTGGATTAGGTTATTGTCAAAAGATTACTATACGTGCCCGACAAAAATTACCAATTTATGAAAAAGAACCCGCATACCGAAAAGCATTAGTTCCTTTCATACTCAGGATTAAGACGTAAATGATTAAAAACCTTTCTTAATTAGGGAAATCCCGGGTTATTTTGGTATGGAAATTCTTCCATCACAAACATTTTTAATCGTACACACGATCATCGGCGTATCGTCCACACGGGTAAAAGGAATAAAAATAATCAATATTTCAATATATAAAAAAATGTTACAATGTAACTAAACAATTTCGAGAAAAAAATTTTAAAAAAGAGACAAGAAAAAAAAGTACATTCAGAGAATATCGGTATTATACATTTTTTTTATAAATATAATGAAGATATATGCAATTTCTTCTAAAAATGTGCCAGATATACAGTAAAATACATTTTGCGTATACTCCAGTCTCTATTTTATTTATTTATTGTAATCACCAGTTTGAAAGAACAAACGGGCGCGTAATTTTAGTATTTCTGAATATTGTCGAGAAAAGGTTGATAAGTAATATTCCTAAGGAAGTACCGCGTTCTGACGGTTTCAACGCATTCTGTTTTGATCTACTCTAGTTCTTTTTACAGATACCTCCAATAGTTGTTTAAACATCAGTTAGGTAATAAAATAAAAACATTAGTATTGCAATTAAAGCTCATTAGGACATAATACATGTAATGAGAGTCAAAACTCATTAATATTTTATCAATGAATACAAAAACTTTTAAATACTTAAATTACGTATTAACAAAATCTCAATTAATTATTTAATTAAAAAAATAAACATGATGTAGACATCTATAACTTAATTCTAAATCCATATTTTACGACAAAACACCAATAAAATTAACAACACTAAACAGAGATCTCTAATTGTTAAAATGAAAGTGGTTGATTAGTCATTTCCAAACTAGTGAAAGCAAACTGAAGACTGAAAATTCAGCATGCCTCTGAAAATGTGAGGGTGGGACGAGAGCGTAAATTTAGACTACGATTAACTCGCTACAGTTACTGAAATATTTAATGAAAATTCGCATTATTCCTCGTCGTTTCATTTAGAAATGTTAACATGACAAACGCTTAGTCGCGAGAGGTATTAATAAACGGATCACGTTTCACCAATTTTGGAAGTGACAGATGACAGTTGGTGTTTCTAGTGTATTTTGATTTTTGCGATTCGAGTGTTTTGATTTAAAAGTGAGGTTATAGACCTGTGCGGCATTCTTGTATCAGAAGTGTATTCTATGAGATTATTATTATTTGGTTAACCTTTCACAAATTAAAAAAAATATTAAGATATGTTTTTTGTTTACCATAAAACTTATAGGTCAAAAATTACATTTTTTATTCACTTAACATCTCACATAGATTTACTTTTGAATACGCGGCTTGATTGCTTTTGAATCACATGATTACAACGTAGCTCCAATATGTATTGGTACATACATGCACTTGCGCTACAAAAACATCTAGTTATCAACGAAAAACCAAAAAATCATCGAATTAAAGCGAACACAATTATAAAGTTGTATAAAGTGGGAACAATTTCTTCTGCTTCTTCTATAATTTTGCAAATGTTAAATTAAGTTATAAAAATGTTATTAGTATTTTTTTATTGATTAATAACTAAAAAATGTGATTTGTTCCTGTAATTTAAGACATCTTTTCTGAACCGAATAAATGAAACAACATGATTATAACGTAAAGTGTGCCAATACTAATTGTTACAAAATACCGGCGAACAGCAGTAAATCTTTGGTATTTTTGGTTTGGTACTTTATTTGGTTTACTATTTTATTTTTTCTTCAATTATCTATTTATTTATATATAATATATTTATTAGTTACACAGAAACTTTTTAAATAACTTAATACTAACATTCATTGAAAGTTAACCTCGTCTACATATCTACACATTTTCTTTTTATTACTTTAGCAAATAAAGTATCATTGTATTCGCAATTAAGATCATATAGCTAGACTCATGACAATACAGTATCTTTACGTCTAAGGCTCTAACAAAGATGTGTAACATAATTATAAATTATTAAGAGTTAATAATATGTGTGATGTGCTTAAGTTATACTTTCATGAACTTCATTACATTTCTCTTTAACTGTATTCTACGGTGCCATCTATTATCTTGAATATTAAAATACTTCTGTATGCTTCGGCTCATCATCATCATCATCAGTAGCTCGACAACCCTTTCTGGGTACTGACTTATTCTAGGATTTTCCGCCATTCTGTTCTGTTCCTTGCTTTGTTTTTCCAGTTTGTAATCTTGGTGTTTTCAGATCTTGTTTCACTTGTTACATGTATCTAAGTTTGGGTCTTCCCTTTGACCTTCTTCCTATTGGTGTTTGCCTTATTAAACGTTTTGGTGTTTTAGCCTCCAACATCCGTTCAACATGGAACATCCAGTGCAGACGTCAGATCTTTATGGATGGTATAACCTCGGGTTCATTGTATGCTATGTATAGTTCAAAATTATATCTTCTGCGCCATATTTCATTTTATTTTACCCTTCTATATGCGTATAAGGTTTTTTCCCTCAAACGTACCTAATAGGTTCTCATCGCTTTTCGACAGTGTCCATATCTCTGATCCACATACAAGGACCAATTTTATCAGGATTTTGTATATTGTATTAGTCCATTATCTGTTTTATTAGCGATATGTATTCTTCTCTTAACTTCTTCACTCATGCGTCAGTTAAGGCAGATTAATAAACGAGCTTGCAAGGATTGATACTAATTTGTGAATAATGTTTACTTTCAATAATAATATGTATATTATTCTTCCTACCATATATTTAAAATATTATATAATATGTAAAGTCTTATGGTTCTGTCTTTTTTAAAGGTACTTAGATCCAACAGGATTAATAACTCTTTAGACGTTTTTTACATTTGATAATTCAAATTATCCTTTTTTATAATGTTTTACATTTAAATAAATCTATTACAAAAAAAACTTTAATACTTCCTTTTTATTTTTATATCATGGCATACAGGTATCCAATGAGAATTTTTCTTATTGATTTGAGGTTTTTTACATCCACAAAGCAAATGACTTTTCCTGTAATCCGCTGAAATGTACCATAAGTCACAAAATTTTTAACTAAATAGCCCTTTAATAAAAGTATATTTATTCAAAAAAATGCTTTCGGCTAAATTACCAAACGTTTTGGGAATCAATATTCCACCCTCAGTGCTGCTACTAGGTATACATGTTTAAAGCCACTAAATACATTAGTAAAGACCCTTTAATTGATATTAAAATGGTTTTATATTACATGTTGCTGATAATTTTATAGGATCTTAAAGTTTTACTCAAATTCACTTCATGGCAACTTCAAACTCCCAACTGGAGATACTAACCTAGAGTCGTTGTCTTTATACGGATCTTCGATAGCAATTTGCCCTTGACCTGACTAGACCTTGAGTTGTTACCAAAGGTCCATATAGAGACGACGTACTCGTTCAATAACCCCAGTTGGGAGATTTACGTTGCCACTAAATCAGCAACAATGTAATATAAAAACAAATTTAATAACATTTAAAATGTTTTTAACCTAGGTGCTGCTTCAGTGCTAACCTAGGCATGTATGCGTAGTAGCAGCACACAAGATAAAATAATATTAATTCATAAAACGTTTTGTTATGTAGCCGAAAAGGGTTCTTCTTAAGCCCTTTACATGAAGAAACTGGAAAAACCTCTTTCAGATAAATATACCTTTTACAGAGGATTTTTTAATTAAAATTTTTCTTACCATTCTGTTTTATTGATTTGAAACAATGAATAGTGTAGTTCTTTTAAAGTACCATCCAAGTTATACAAAAACAGACTTTATATCTAATGAGATGTTATTCCAATAACTATTTAAATATTTAAAAACATATTGCCAAATAAAAGTTTAACTGTGTAACAATTTGTAATAAAATTTACAAAATAAGAAATAAAAATAAGGTTATTACAAACGTTTTTGTTCTAACAAATATACTTCAGTCATCAGAGACGAAAATGCCACTGAACCCGTAAAAACATTCAAACAAGCTGAATTTTTTCAAGAATAATAATTTTGGGACCCCAAATCAGATGCAAAAAAGTTTACGACTTTTATCCCCGGGCTTCCACTTTAAACTCCCCTCGTATTGGAACAAAAACGCAAAAAAATAATTAACCAAGAATCAGTACGCTGTAGAAAAAAACGTTTTAAATAAAAAATGTAGCCGAAATCATTTTAATCAAAAAAGTTTTTTGTTTAAAAAAACTACTTTTTGTGTAGAATGAACTGTTCTCTTAGAAACAACGCTTGAAGCGACCTTCGATTCAATAAAATTTGAATCAACTCGACGGTAAAAATTTAATATCTTTTGATTTAAGTGTCCTATAGACAAAACTCAAGATGCGTTTTAAAGGTAAAGAGTGTAGCTTTCTTATGCATTTTTGTACTATCATGTTTCGAATACTAGAACCTAACCTTTTACGCCTATATCATAAAATTTTAGTTTCGAGTTTAGGCAACACATGTGAGGCATTGATATATACTTAAAAAACGCTGGATTTAAACTTTCACATAACAAACGATCTAAAACATTTAAAACTTTTTATTAAATACACTAGTACATTTATTTAAACAGCCATATTTCTTCTATAAACTATACTCAACACCGTTTTTTATATGAATTTGGCGTTTTTTATTCATATTTCAAATGCCTCATATTTGTTGCCACAACTCAAAATTGAAATTTTATGTCATAGATTTTAAAGATTTATCTTTAAAAATAAAAATTTTACTACGACTGGTCAATGATAGTGATTATTTTTTATTGACCTCACGAGAGTCGTCAAAAACCTTTTTTTTGCGATTTTACCCACCTGCGAGGGGAGTTATAGCAGGAACTCCGTGGGTTAAAGTGGTAAACTTTTTTGAATCTTTTTCGGGGTCTCAAAATTGATATTCTTGGTAAAATAAGGCTTGTTTGTATGATTTTTAGGGGTCAAATCTCTATAGACTGGACCAATATGTTGAAAAATAACAGATTCACAAGTTCGTAAAAAATTGTAAATAATTATAGATTAAACGCGGTGTATTTTCTCTCTTTAGAAGTATTCTTTCTCTGATAAACAACCAATTTACCAGAAAATCTTTACAAAATTAACAGCTCTAATATTAAACTAACGCATTTAGATTGATTTCCAAAATATGTAAAATAAAACTTACTTAAAATACACTACCATTTGTTAATACTTGGAGAAGTAAGGCGTTTAAAGCATTGTTCTTTACAATAAGAGGATCTCTCTTTGATTACACGTGTTGACAGTTTTAAAGTAAATTTGTTACTAAATGTGCCATGTAATTTTCTATTAAAAGTATTAAGTAGGTCATTTAAAAAACACCGGTTTTTCCTGTCAATAATTTTAGCTCAAAAATCCAAATATTTGTAGATTTAAATAGGTAAATAGATAAATTTATAATAAAATTATAAAAATGTAATCTTAAGATAATATAAAATACTAAAACATTTAAAATAAATCTAAATTAATTAAATTTTTGTTATTTCTATTATTTTAATAATTTTTTTATGGAATTCGTTTTTTGTCATATCCGGTCGTACTGTCGCCAATTGGTTTATTGTACATTTTCCGTTCATTTGGGCTTCTGTCTCAGGATTTTTAGTGTAAACAACTACTTATGTAACCAATAACGACGATTGTACATTCCCTCCTAAGGCACAGATTTCTGCTTAGTCAAATTAAACATTTAAAAATTTCTTCTTCTTCTTCTTCTTATTAAATAAACATGACTCTGTTTTTCAATGTACCTAGAGTAAGTTGTCGTTCCATCGTTTCATGGTCTTCCTACTGATCGTTTTCCTATTGGGGAACGGTCTCTTGCCGTCTTTACTACTCTATTTGTTGTCATTCGGCTTATATGATCTTTCCATTCTACTCTTTTATTTCTTACCCAGTTCTTGATGTTCTCCACCTCGCATCTACGTCGTATATCTGTTCTTCTAGCTCTGTCCCATAGTGTCTTACCATCAATTTTTCTTAGTGTTTTTATCTTTGCTGTTTCTAACATCCTTTTTGTCCCCTCTGTGTCAGATCCTGTTTCTGCCGCATTTGTCTTTATTGGTCTGATGATTATTTTGTAAATTCTGCCCTTCATTTCTTTTCCGATATTTTTTTTTCTTCATATTGTTTTATTCAGGCAGCCTGTGGTTCAGTTTAATTTATTTACTTGATCTTCCACTTCAGTTTCGAGCTTTCCATAGGTAGATAATATGATTCCTAGATATTTAAACTGATTCACTTGTTCTATTATCTGACCTTCCTGCTCCCATTTACTTCTCAGTAAATTTGCTGTTGTAACCATGCATTTTGTCTTTTTTGAGGAAATTAACATGTTAAATTGTCTGGTGGTTATATTATATTGGTGCAGCATACGTTGTAAATCGTCTTCATTTTGGGAAGATAGTATTGCGTCGTCTGCATAGCAGATTATTTTTAGTTTTTTTTCTTCCATTTGGTATCCATTCTTAGTTCTTACTTTTTTTTATTATTTCAGCTATAATCAGGTTGAACAATAGAAGACTCAGGGAGTCTTCTTCTGTCTTATCCCATTGCCAGCTTCAATAGGGTCGGCTAGTTCTTCTTCTACTTATACTTTTATTGTGTTGTTTTGGTCGATATTTTCGATTGTTTTGATTATTCCTAGATGTATCTTTCTTCCGTATAGTAAGTGGATAAATTATTTTAATTTGACCCGGTCAAATGCCTTCTTAAGATCCACGAAACATAGATATGCCGGTTTGTTGTATTCTAATGATTTCTCTTGCACTTGCCACATTTTAAGTATAAAAAATAATTTAAAAAAATATAAAAAATTCTTATGCCTGTAACCGGTATCGAACTCAGGACGTCCGACTTAGTATGCTACTACCTAACCAATAAGATATGTCCGCACACATTATTTTTATGATACCAAGCTATAAGAAAAGATCCTAATTAGGAGGAATTATTACTTGACATTTGAATTATTACTTGACAAACTTTTTAAAAAATTAAATTTTTGAGAATTGGCGACTTTGGAGACAAAATAATTATTTATACAGGGTGCCCCAAAAAATATTTACTTTTTAAATGAAATTAATTTGTACAACAATAATTATGTATGTAATTTATTTATTACAAAATATATTTTACTCTTGTCAGAAAACAGAAAAAAATATTTATTTGACAAATAAAAATTGCTTTTTGCTTAAATTAAATGTTTAAATTACCACCCACCTACTTCGTGGCATTATTTGAACCGACGACGACGATGTTATTGAACATTGTGGGTCGGTTCTGGAGGTAAATTATGAATTATCAATATAATTACTATATTTTTTGAATCTTTTTCCTCGTCAACCAATCCATCTCCAAGAATAACATATGGTTAAAAAATCTCGAACAAAAAGTGCGAAGTGCGCATGTGCAACGTCTTGCTTAATTCATATGTTTTCGTTTAGAAAATTACATCATTTTCATTTGCAAATATCTCTGTAAAGGCGAGTATCAGTTAATTTATTAACCAATCAAGATATCTTTGATTCGTAAGAGACTCATCAAAGAAAAAAAGACCTACAACTTTATTCCCCACTAGCCGTACCCATACGTGTACTTTTTAAAGAGAGTGTGTGCCTCAGTCATCCAATGAGGTTTTGCCGATTCACTGTTCCATGTAAACAGAAGATTGCTTCGTCAGAAAAAGGCATTAACATAATTACCTAAATCTAACATTACTTCGCAAAACTGCATTCGGCAATTTATATCATCCTCATTGATTTTCTAGGCATTATGAATTGTATATGGATAATGTCTTTTAATACACCGTCAAATATAAAATTCCACGAGGAAACTAAGTTCCTGTAGCTGGCTGTATACCATATATCACAAAAAAATTTTGTTAAAATCCTTTATAAAAGGTATATAAAAATGCCTCAAACGGGCTATCACAAACACATTGCAAAACGTTTTCGGATTAAACAATCCATCATCAGTGCAAACCTGAAAGTATATAACCACTTTAATTAAAAAGAACGTTAAATGAAAATGTTGACAAAGGTTAGAGCAAAATGTGGTTAATACTTACGGTTGTATAATATACTAGTATAATATACATATTATGCTAGTAGCCACCAAAAATGGGTAAAAACCCTTTAAATGTTATAAATTTGAAATTGTTTTACATTATTAGTATTTCTAATTTGTGATGTAAATTTACAATACAGATTACAATATTGATGGTTGATACTGTTACATTATTATAATTTTAACTTTTTAATTTTAAATAAGGCTGACATCTGTCAATTTTAGACAACTACCGTAAGTTACACTGACTGCTCTGACACAACATCCGTATTAACTTGTCAAAAATGTCATTTTGATCAGTTGTTATCAACAGGTCCTCGTAGTCACTTCGTCTCAGGACCATTTTACTCATGTAGAGTAATACGCCGCCATGTTACCTATCCAACGGTAACTTAACCATCACAAATTAGAAATACTAATAATGTAAAACAATTTCAAATTTATATCATTTAAAGGGTTTTTACCCATATATTTTGGTGGCTACTAGCATGTACAACCGTAAGTATTAACCACATTTTGCTCTAACCTTTGTCAACATTTTCATTTAACGTTCTTTTTAATTAAAGTGGTTATATACTTTCAGGTTTGCACTGATGATGGATTGTTTAATCCGAAAACGTTTTGCAATGTGTTTGTGATAGCCCGTTTGAGGCATTTTTATATACCTTTTATAAAGGATTTTAACAAAAATTTTTTTTAACACACGTAAAATAGGCTTTTTAGAAATATTTGTTTTAGCTACAACTTGCCTTATATTAATATGTAGAATTTTCTGCCACACTTAATATTACATCAAGGTTTACATCATCATTTATTGATGGACGACTAGCATTTGCGACAAGTTTTGTGTGTCTAGTTTCTATAATTTTTTTTTAATTTTACTAATAGTAGATTTTGGGAAGAAATATGTTATATTAAATAAATAACATAATACTTGTTGCATTCTGGTTTTATTTTAAGGTTGAGTTTACCCAAAGTACAAGCTGATTTCTTCAGTTCATGTTTCATATAAATTAAAAATTGCAGAATTCATAAAATAGTAAAATTAAAATGTACTTTTTACAAGCTTTCTCTCTTTGTATTTGAAGCATACAACATAATATGCATTATAAAAATATTTCAACACTGCCAAACCAAAATATTTTATTTCATGGTTCAAATTTGCAGCTATATTCAGCTTGTACTTTAGGTAAACTCAACCTATTTCCATATTCAGTCATAATTAATACTTCGACTCTTTGTGTTTCTGTTAATAGGACCATTATCTGTTTATTTGTTTCATACAATAAACTAGTCCTCATACAGTAGAAAATGCAAAGAACTGACTTAAGTTTGACTCAAGCCAACTGGATTTCTAAATCCTACACCTTTGCCGTAGTTCTTTTTAGTTCTCATTATTTATGTTCTTTATATAGGAGTTTATTTTTGTTTTTTATACTAGTAGAAAGAACAGCAGTCCTAAAAATTTACTTATAAACTCTCTGAAGAGCTTTAATAGTAGACAAAATTAGTGACTAATTTACTTCTCATTTTATTCATTAAATTTTAAGAAATTAATGAGTATGATCTAAATCACAGATTGTCCACAAAATTTATAAGATTTAAAACAGAATTAGATTGGAAATTGTTGATTGTTGTCGTTGGTTTAATTACTATTAAGAGGCAGGTTGGTGGCAATTTCAACATTTCATTCAAGCATAAAACAATTTCTATTTGTCAAATAAACATTTTTTTATTACCATAACATATTTATTTAATAATGCCACTAGTATGATACACTAGTGTGTCTAATTAAGTGGGCACCATATGGGAAACTTGTGGTTTTATGAAAAAAAAGTTATTAGTTATAAAAAGTTCTTCGTGTTCTAAAAACTCTAATACAATCATCAAATATTAATTTTTTTTACTCATATATGCGCTTTGAGAAAAAATTTGAATTTTGGATATTGGTAACTCTTACATAAAATTAAAATTTTTTGAAAAACTGCGTATATTCCTAACAAATAATATCTGATGATTGTATTTTGGGTTTTAAATTATTTAAAACTTAATTATTTTTTCATATCACTAAAAATAAAAAAAATTTCCGAATGGTGCCGACTTAATTGGACCATATGTGAACCTTATTTATTTTAATTTAATTATATTTTAAAAAATATTAATTTACTTATTATAAAAAGTCGATTTTATAACCTCATTGTATAAAAATAATAACCTAGCATAACCTAACCTAACCTCTCTTTTTCGAAATCCAGCGTTAATAGTCTGTATGTCATTTTTGCTTTATTAATTGTTGATCTCTTCATATTTTTGCAAATTTGAGACTTAAAAATTAAAAATATGTAATCCATCTTTTATATTATAGAGAAGTTCCTCTAAATATTATAAAAACCATTGAAAACATCTACTAACATAACAAAATGGAAGACAAAATAGATGGACAACTTACAGAACCTATAGGCAGCGGAATAAGACAGGGGAACTCATTGAAACCTATACTCTTTAATTTAATCATGGACAAAATCATCAAAAGTATTAACAAAGGAACAAAAATACTCTGTAAATCAGACGATGAAATATTGATAGCTCAAGATAAAAATAGTCAGCAAAGACTGGTTCGCAGATTTAACATTAGAGCGAAAGAATTAAATATGACAATCTCATCTCAGAAAACTAAAACAATAGTAATCAGCAAATAACCAACCCGATGTAAAATAGAAATTGATCGCATTCGTATTGAACAAGTAATATGAAAATAAAATACCTTAGAATAACACTGTCCAGCTATGGAGACCTGGACAAAGAAATGAGAGATCAAGTACAAAAAGCAAATAGACTGACAGGATGCGTTAATAATACTATCTTGCGAAACACTACACATTAACATTAAGACGGAGTCAAGAATTCATAAAGCAAGTGTAAAACCAATAATGACCTATGCCTCAGAAGCAAGACTTAACACAGCCACAACATAAAGGCTACTGAAAACGCAAGAGATAAGAGTACTGAGAAGAATTACATGAAATTCGCTGAGAGATCGAAAGAGAAATGAAGATATTAGAAGAAAATGTAACATACAATATATACACGAATGGACACTAAATAGAAGAAAAGAATACAATAACTACTTGAGAAGAATGGGGAAGACCCGTGTCGTCAAAATCAAGAGATAAGTCACCAATCGACAGAAGTATTGGACGACCGCGCAAAAGATGTAATGACAACCTTCCATAGAGGTATTAATTCACCAATGAACAAGCAGAATTTCTAATAAAAAGGAAGAAAAAGAATATAAAAATATGATATTTTACATATTTTTGTTAAAAACTAAATAATTGCTTTTGAATTTTCATCAATAACGAATGTTGATTGCTGAACGGTTTCAACATTTTTACCTATACGTATGGTCGCTCGCTTATTTTCAAATTTTTAGCAATCTATATACCTAATTAACTATAAAGAATTGATTAAAAGACCGTAAAAACTATTGTCATTAAAAAATAATTATGTCAATCTATGTGCCCTATTAAAATGAGACAAACGGAAAAAACAATAGATCTTGGTAATACTTTATAGAACATGCCACAATAAATAAATAAAAAACGAATTTAGATCCATAAGCAAAACAGGAGTATTTAGATCGACCGGATCTCCAATTTTTTTAAGTAAATCTATTTGAAGAATGTGACACATTTTTTTGTAATTGACGACAAATTTTCTCCCAGACTAAGATTATAAATAAGAAACGTGTTTCACACTAGTTAAATATATTTTTCAAATAACTTTAATTTTTGATACAATTCTATTTTTATTCGCATGTTTCTATTATAAATCTATCAAATCCATTGATATAAATATCTAAATATCAGAGGTCTAAAATACTAATACGAAAAATCATATTAATTTTGTAGGATACACTTAGATCAGGAATTAAAAATCAATTCTGTGCAACTGTGTAATAAAAGTGTTACGTTTGCGTGTTGGTTGTGTTTATATTTGTTACATCGTAAACTTCACTGAGAGGATTGTCGTGTTATTTTCAACAGGTTAACTTTCTACGATATTAGGTAGGTTCTGTTTTTTAACAATTACTATTTGATTCACATTTAAATAAATAATTTAATAATTAACTAATTTTGAAGTAAATTAAAATCCAAATCATCCAGTACACGTAAATATATACCGAAATAAATATACACCGAAAAATTTAGCACCTGGGCAGCTGGATCGATGAACATCTTAATCGTGGCTTAAAAATCAGAAGTCGAATTGACGTAGCCAGAGCAACCTTTTTAAAAATATCTAGCCTCCTAAGCGCGACAGATCGCTGGATATGCATAAGATATAATTTTGTAAAATGCTATATAAACTTCTGTATGGTTACAAAAGAAGCCGAGGACGACCACCGACTAGATGGACCGATGACATTAAACGTGTAGCGGGAAACTGGCTACAAGCGGCCCAGTGTAGAGAACACTGAAAAGATTTGAGGGAGGCCTATGTCCAGCAGTGGACGCGATTGGCTGATTGATGATGATGGTTACAAATTGTGAGCTGACTTCTTCTTCTTAACATGCCATACACCAAAGTGCATAGGCGACTATCTCATTACTAGAATTCTGTCCTTGGCGGCGTGACACAGCTCGCCTATATTGTGTATTCCTGTCCATTCTTTAATATTCCTTAACCAGGATAATTGTTTGCGGCCAGCTCCTCTCCTACCTTCGATCTTTCCTTGTAGGATTATCTGTGGTATTTCATATTTTGCTCCTCTCAATATGTGCCCGAGGTAACCAATCTTGCGTTTTTTAATTAATTCAAAGAGTTCTCTTTTCACGCCGGCTTTCTTAAGGACATCATCGTTTCGAACTCTATCCACCCAAGGTATGCGCATCATTCTTCTTAATGACCACATTTCAAATGCTTCAAGTTTGTTGATAGATGTTTTCTTCAAAGTCCACGTTTCCATGCCATAAAGCAAGATGGACCATATGTAGCACTTGACCATTCTGTAGCGTATTTCGAAATTTAGGTTTTGATTACATAGGAGCGGTATGCATTTCACAAAAGCTGGTCTTGCCATTTGTATTCGGGTTTTTTTTATCTCGTGTTGTGGATCCGATTGGTCATTGATTGTGGTGCCAAGGTTTTTAAAAGTTTTCACGCGTTTTATACGATTGTCACTTATGCATATTATCGGGTTTTCTGGAGGGTTTCTGCTAATGACCATATATTTCGTTTTCAAAATGTTGATTTTGTGGCCATATTTTTTACCTATGCTATTCACCCTATTAAGTAATAACTGCTGATCTTCCAAATTATCAGTTATAATCACTGTGTCGTCCGCATAGCCTAGGTTGCTAATTGGTATGCCGTTCACCTTAATGCCTAATTCCGTGTCTTCTAATGCTTCCGCAAATATATTTTCAACATATAAATTAAAAAGCATCGGAGAGAGTATGCAGCATTGGCGGACCCTTTCCGGATTTTAAATTCATCCGTATATTGTTCTTGATCGATCTCCACCTTTACCATTTGGTTCCAGTATAGATTTTGAATAATTCTGATCTCCTTCTGGTCAATGTTGACCCTATGTAGTAGTTCCATCATGATATAATGTTTCATGTAAAAAGTCTTTCTGCGTATTATTTCCACACCATTGCTATCTCCTCTTCTGACTCTATGTATTCGTTTCTGTCGTTGCGTATTCTTGTTCTGTGTAGGCTTTTGTGTATATTCGATATTTCTTTGATCTTATTGTGTAGTCCAAAACTATCTCCTTTGGCTTGCAATTGTTCAATTTCGTTGCACCTTTCCACCATCCAACGTTCTTTTGCTTTCTTTATTTTCTGGCTAATTTCTTTGTGTATCTGTTTGTATTTGTCTTGATTACGTTGTTGTTTATGTTGCCTTCGCTTTTCCATTAGATCCATAATTTCGTCCGTCATCCATTCATTATGCTTTCTCTTTCTGATCTGTGTTTTAACTTCCCTATTTACTGCCAGAATCGGTCCTTTAATATCATTGACCATCTCTTCGATATCATCATTTTGTTCTATTACTCGCATTCTTTTATTAATTTGATTCGCATAACTCTTCTTCAGATTTTCGTCTTTCATCAGTTCTCTTGTATTTATAGGCGTGCTGGTGTTAGTGAGCTGAGCTGACTGAAATTATTAAAAAGCGAAAAAGTGCATATATTGGTCATGCAAATGACATATAATAGACTTTTTCTAACTTACAATAGCAATAAAAGCAAACGAGGATCAAAACGCAGACAGTCTCACGGCTGGGAATATCCCAGATAGAAAAAAATTTGCCAAAATTGTTACGGACCTTTGATAGACGAAGGACATTAAGGAAGAAAAAGAAAGAATACCTCCTTCTTAATGTGCCGTCTTTATCATTAAAGGTTAGTAAATATGGTGACAAACCTTTTACTGTCTTCAGCTGAATGTATAAGTTCCTCAAACTCTATCCCTGTTCTGTTCTTTCAATACCTCGTGTCCCTTCCATTTTATCCTTAATTAATAATGGAGAAATATATTACTTTTGGTTACGTCGAAAATGACTTAAATAACTATTTCTTTTTGTCAGATTCTTTAGTTTTGGAATCTAGGTTTAGACTTCATAGATATGTGTATCGCAGAGAATACCCCGCATATTAAAGAAACTATTAGCTATACACACTTATAGTTAATCCAGTACGGCTGCCCCAATGGAAAAGACGATACCTGCAGAAATATATTTTTGAAGAAAAACGCAATTAACTTTAAAATGTTTGCCGTACTTAACTATAAACACTATTTTAAGTGAAATATGTTTGTTTAACTGTAAATACGTTCAAAATTTTTTGTGAGGATGCTTTTTATACAAATTTGTAGTTTAACCAAGTTTAAAGCAGATATTGTGTTTTATATTTTACTGGAGATTATGATCATTTGTAAAGAAAATAGTACAAAAACAGTATATATTTATAAATAACTTTTATTATCAAAAAAATCACATTATCGTTCTTAGTAGTTTTTTGTTAATCTTCTTAAAAACACGTTATTAGATCTAAATCATCCATATACAACAGATGATTAAGCTTCGCTGCTACAATATTGATGTTTTTAATGCTAAAACCTGAGTCACTGGAGTTAAATAGCTTGGATAGTCGGTTCCTCGTTACATAGAACTACGATGGACTCAGCGAATCTCCTTGGAATAGGCCGCGGTTAATTGTTATATTTTCCGTTTTGATATTCTTTTCACCAGGGATTTGTAGGTGGATTTTAGTCTTCCAATCTGTCACTATATATCTTAAGAAGGTCAGTATATTATCCTTGACTTTATATATTCTTAATATATCTACTAGCCATTCATGCGGCACTAAGTTAAAGGCTTTGTTACAGTCAATAAAGGCGGTAAAAAGATTTTTTTTTGGTATGTGCCTGGTTATAAATGACTGAGTCGATAATAAGTTGTTCTTTGCAACCCATGGAACCTTTAGCGCATCCTTTGCTGTGCATCGTATGTTCAATCCATCCAGCATTGGTGTTAAGAGCAGCTGGTGTAAAAAGTTGATTTCCCCAAAACTTCCAAATTTCTTCTTGGCTTGCATATGATTTTATCATAATATATAAGTTTACGATAGAAAAGTTAGATAGTTTCTAGGCATGCTCGAAAAGCGCATTATCCCATTTCCGACTGTTACTAACTTTGTACCTCCTTATTCGTCCTGAATAAACCGAGAGATTTTGTTTTAATGTATGTATGTATGTATGTAGTGTAATTATTCTTATTATAATAATATATTATAATATTAATTACAATATATCAATAAAACGTTCATATTAAATGGTTTCAAGTTTATTATATACGTATTACCATATCTCAAAACTTATCTAATATTCCTCGTATATAGTTTGTAATATATTATAATAATATTTTTAATAGCTTCTTCCGCTCCTGCTTATACTGTTGCATATACTACGCAGTTATATTTTTAAATGAATCTAACTAGTTTTGTTTTATAAAATTAAAGTCTTGCCAAATAAACGGTTTCGTTTCCTTGGTGTTGAAAAGTTTTTATTTATACAAAATTTATTGTTTTCGTGGGAGTGAAGTCAGACAAATATATAATTAGGAAACGAAAAAATGTCATCATTAAATTTTAACTTACACTTCTTAGAACTTAATATACCATTAAATTAGATTGTTACAAAAAATTCGTTAATATTGCATTCACCAGAATTTGTATATTTATATAAATATGAAGGATGGAAATAATTAATAATAATAATTTAACTGTGAGTACAATAAATGCGATTAATGATGAGTTTAATTGACTTTAGATAAATATCACTGTTACTGTATGGAAATGCTAGTCTATAGCCGTTGATGGATTGAATTCATTGGGTTTTCCTAATGTTTGTGTAAACCATAAACCTAAACTGGCTAATTATTGGAGAAATTCGGATTTATACTGGTCAAAAGCTGCAGGATATATGTCTCGAAATAGATTTAAAATTTTGTTGCGTATGTGGCACTTCGCAAATAATGATTGATGTCAAGCAGAAGACAGAATGTACAAAGTTCAGTCCCTGGTAACTTTGTTAAATTCCAAATTTAAAAAGGTTATAGTACCAGACGAAAATATCTGCATAGATGAAGAGATGGTACCCTTTCGCGGGCGTTTAAAATTTCGCTAATATGTAAAAGGAAGAAAACATAAATTGTAAATTAAACAAGGACAAAGGAATGACTTTGTACACTGACAACTGGTACACCAGCGTAGAGCTAGCTGAAAAGTTATAAAGCAGACAAACGCAGCTAGTAGGAATACTACGAAAAAATCCGAAATGTATTCCGAAAGCAGTATTGGTAAGCCATCTGAAGAAGGGTGAAATTGTAGGAAAAGAGAGATACGGCATTGCCATTTTTAAATGGAATGATAAGCGCGATGTCCTAATGATTAATACCAAATATAAATTGAATTTTATTGATGTTCCAGGTAGAATTGACGTCAAAAAGAAGTTGGAAGCTATTGTGGCTTATCAGAATGCAAAAAGTTTCATTGATGTATCCGACCAATTGTCGTCTTATTCTACCTCTATTAGACGGAGCAATAAAGAGTACAGGAAGGTAGCAGTTAAACTACTTACTAGAACAAGCATAGTAAATGCTCATTATTTATATAATAAGAACAAAACTGTACCAGAAAGAATAAGTAACAGATTTCAAAGAAAAATTGTGCTTGAAACTACTTCAAGCACAATAGTTATACTCCCTGCAACACACCGCCAGAAGTCAGAACATAAATTTATTCAAGCAGGTAAAAAAAGTCGGTGCGTAATTTGTTACCAATGAAATAAAGATGACTATGAACGACAGTATGCAATAAATAAAACTAAACCACTTACCACTAAATGCCAAGTGTGTGACCAAAAATTTCTCTGCTTAGAATGTTTTTTTGATAAGCACAAAATTTTGTCAAAATAATCATTTGGGTATAATTTAAAATATGTGTTAATATTTTATTTTACAGTGTATTATTGTATCTATTGTATCTATTATTAATCACAATAAACACTTTTACATCAAAATTTATTAGCGTTTAAAATATAAAAAATCTACTACAATTCAACTGCAAATAGAAAAATGACCGAAGTATTTTTTTTCTAGGCTTAGATCATTTTTAATTTGCCCCAGGCCACGCTAAGTTAAATCCTATAAGAAATACACGTAAAGTGTGGTCCTGTGGAATACACATGGCCAAACGATCTTTACTGACTATGTATATGTAAATATACACGAGACAGTTTGAACTCAGCCACTGTGTATATTCAGGTATACACATCGTAGTCAAAGTGTTGTCAATCATGAACAATGGATAGGTATTCTGCGAAAGACAAGTATTGACGACAAGAACATTCGAATTGTGGTAAATCTATACTGGGGTCAAACAGCAAGAGCAAAAATTGGCAACGAACTCACTGAAAGCGTGCAGATCAAAAGAGGTGTCTGTCAGGGGTGTATATTATCCCCACTCCCATTTAATATGTATTCCGAGGAAATATTTAACAAATGTATGGAAAATGCAAATGAGGGCATAAAAATAAACGGCGAGTTAACGAACAATATAAGAATTGTCGACGATACGGTGATCCTTGCCAGTACCATAGACGAATTACAACAAGTAATGGAAAGACTTTATTCCGTTATGATGAGGAATATATTTATGTGAGGAATATGGCCTGAGCCTCAACTTCAAAAAGACAAAGTGGATGCTGATAAGCAAAAAGCAACAACCTGCTCGACAATTACGGATAAGTAACATACTAATTGACCATGTAGAATCTTATATGTACCTTGGCACCAACGTAAATGCAAAATGGAAACAGATCATAGAAATTAAGGCGAGAATAGAACGAGCTAGAGCAGCATTTAGCAATATACAAAAGCTCCTCATAAGCAAAGATTTGTCTCTTCTCCTAAAACTACGTCTAGTTAAATGCTACATTTTTCCGATCTTGCTGTATGGCGTGGAGGCCTGGACGCTGACGGAGACGCTAACGAGAAAACTAGAAGCATTCGAAATGTGGGTGTACCGACGCATTCTTCGTATATCCTGGACCGAACATGTCACCAACATAGAGGTACACCAAAGACTCGGAAAGGAGAAAGAAATCGTGAATACAATTAAACAAAGAAAGCTTGAATATCTAGGCCACATATTGAGACACGATACGTACCGTCTGCTACAATTGATTGTCCAGCGAAAAATAGACAGTAAGCGAGGGCCAGGCAGAAGAAGACACTCATGGCTCCAAAATCTGCGGAAGTGGTTCGGGCTCACATCGGTCGAAGTATTCAGAAGCGCCGCAAACAAGATCAAAATTGCCATGTTAATAGCCAACGTTCGCAACGGAGAGGGCACTTGAAGAAGAAGAAGAAGAAGTCAAAGTGTTAAATAAATTAGTTAAGTTATACTACATATAAGACGAATAATAATTTTAAAAGAAACATGCCTAGGAGGTTATGTATAAAAAATGGAATTATAAAAAGACATATAGTGGTTAAATATTAAATATAACTTACCCCAGAAAATATTTAATAAATAAAATGAATTTTTAATCCAAGCATCAGCTCAAGTAAGCAAAAGACGTTATACAACCTCTCCCTTTCTGTAACATTGAAGAGTGACATACCAGTCTGACAGGGCAGAGTTGTCAATTGACAAATAACGTTTGTCGACTGAAGTGAGGCATAGAAATTTATATGTACCATGTCTGTGACATGTGACATTTAGTTGATTGAAGGGTTGAATAAAAAATTGGAGGCCAACTGTTTTAGAATAAAAATAGTAAAATAAAAGATAAAGGAAATAAATAAATAAAATCACAAGAAATTGAAATAAAATAATTATTAAAAGAAAAATAACAAAACAACAAAATATATAACCATATTTTTGTATTGTAACGTAGAACTCTCCACGCAAGATCAAGGTTTTAGGTTCATTTTACAATAGTTATTAACATTTGTTGAAAACTAAGAATTATTAGGTTTTAACAGCTTTCTAAGCAACAAATTAGTAACATTAAAAAATCGCCATTTTAAAACTATTAACGTGTTTTATCAAATAGTTCTCCAAATTTTTAACGAATTAACTTTACTTTTTACTGGTAGACGAAAGTTATTTAAATGGTGCATTTTGGTTTTCATCGTTAATAATTTAAAAAGTCTACCGAACTTGCTGCTGGAGATGTAGGGAGGTTCGGGATATTGAGGTCCATAAAATTAAAAAAAAAACTATTAGATACCGGATTAAAATCATAAAAATACTTTATATTTGTGAATCATAATTAACATTGGTTCAAGTGTTAAAATGTGGTTCAAATAGTTAAAATACATAACGTTAAAAATTACAAACATTTAGCATTGTATAAAAGTAAAAAAAATATGACTATAAACCAATTTTGAGATTTATTTTATCAGTTGCTTTTAAAATATGGCAAGCTTCCATTTCCAAACACAAACTAAACTCACAAGATTTATGTTCTTGGCCGTAAATCCACCTACAATGAGTAAAATCGTTTGTGTCTATGGTAAACATTAAATATACGTAGATTCATTAGACTACACGAATAATAATGAGCTGATAATTAAGGCTGGCCGCATATTTAGGCTTTTTCTAAATATCTAGGTCTGAAGGTATTTTTTAACGTCCAAAACCATACAGAGGCGTCCGTTAACAATTCTATTTGTATTTTATTATTTCTCTTAACAAACAATTTTCAGATCAAAAATAGTTTTATATAAATTGTTAATTTTTTAAAAATTAAGCAGAATATTTTATTTTCTGGTATATTATTTATTTCAGATATTATTGATATTTTATTATCTATTAAAAATTGATTCGAAGAATTTTATTTTCAAGTGGCAGGACAAAATTGCTTGTATTTTTTCAAAGAGATTTATAGTAAAGTGACTGAGCTAGAAGAAAAAATTCAGTTAAATCGTCATTTTTTTTTCATAAAAATAAAATCTTCTAAAATTGGCAGGATTTATAGCTACCCATTAGCAGATTTAAAATAATACCCGATGCACCCACAAGGCTATTTTTAAAAATACATAAAATATCAATACATCTCGAAAATACGAGAGATGGTATCTCGAAATGTCATATATTCTCTTCTTTTCTACGTTGACTCCCTAAGAAACATATTGACATATTATCTGAATCGTTGATATCGTGTATTTTCACCCTTTTTGTCTTGAACTGCTGGGGAAACTTCATATGTAAACTATTACCAATAATTCCTTTGGTTAAATTCACTTAGCATGTAGAAAATAAAGATTACAATATACTACTCGAAAATAGTCTACAAGATAGCATAATGGACAAAACCTCCCTGTTAACAGTCAACAGGTAGAGTAATAAAGGTGAAGAACTTTGTGCTTATTTGGATAGGACAGCGTTACTACAGGTCCAGACAGATAATGTTAATTTAAACAGCTTTAAGATATACGTACCGACGTTAAAATAATCTAATAAAGAAGTCAAGCTAGCGATTAGATACTTTTAGATTAGATTTTGCTAACGCGACTCTTGCTTTGTTCTCAATTCCTTACTGAGAGAAATCATGTCCTATCTCTTTGTCCTTTCAAAGTCTAGTTACTTATTTTCTAATAATCCCTGGTGAAGGGCAGAAGTAATCATCAGAACCTGCTAAAGGCACAGAGGAAATGATGCTAGACCGACTTGAAACTGATAACTCCAAGAATGACTGGAGGAGTTTGAATGGCTGTGGTACTGGAAAGCCACCCCATTATATTTCGCACAAATCTAAATGACAGACGCGAACAAGAAAATGGCCCTCAGTCAGGAGCACCACTTAAATGGGAGAGGGTGCGAAGAATCCCCCCGTCAACTACTTTTGAGGTTCAAGGAAGTGGATAAAGAATCCAAATATATGACATGATAGTACGCATTGGCACCTAAAATATACGCAGCTTATTCATGCCAGGAAAACTTGCAAACACTGAAGCCGAGATAGCGCCTTGTTCAGGAAAACAAAAAAACAAAAGATGCATACATCTATTGCTCAGAAGGATCTGACCAAGAACATCCATATGCAACGGCTATATTAGTATCGGACAAAATTGCGCACTTAGTCATAGACCTCATTTTTCTAAACAATAGAGAGCAATTTTGAAATTAAGAGCCACTAATAAAAACGTAAATGTTATTTAGGTCTATGCTCTAACAGGTGACAAATTAGCGGAGGAAATTAAAATTTTTTATAACAATATGGATAAAATAATGCCAATAATAAAGTAAGGCAAGATAACAATAAATATGGGTGACTTTAACGCCAAAATTGGTCGTGGTGACAAAGGAGATAATATAGGAGCATACGGTCTCAGTCTCAGAAGCAATACGGCAAAAAATTAGTACAATTCTGCGTAGAGAACAACCTGTTAGTAGTCAACACCACCAAAGATGTTTCTTAGAGTTAAAAGGGAAAAAAGTTAAGAAAAAAAACGCGTCTATATAGACAATAAAATAAGTATCAAGGATGAGAAAGAAATATAGAAACACCAGAGAACTTGGTACGCAGCCCGTAGAAATAACTTGGACTGCAGCCCTAATAAACTGGTTGTGTGTTTATATCGACAGTCACTAATATATAATATCTCTTGGGTCATGTATTGAGAGGTGAAAGATATGAATTACTCCAAATCATATTGGAATGCATGGCAAAAGATCAGTAGGAAGACGCCAGGACTCGTAGCTGAAAGACCTGAAGAAACAGTTTGACCGTTCATCTACAGAAAGCTTTCGTGAATAAGTTTTTAAAGCTACAATTGCCATTTGGATGGCCAACCTTTGAAAGAAGACTGACTAATCTGTATAAAGAAATAAGAGAGTTAATAAGACTGGTCAAAAAATTAAGGACTTCTAATTATGTGGACTTCAACGCCAATATAGGAGAAGGCCGCTTTAAGAATATAATCAGTGACTTTGGTTTGAAAAATCGAAACAGTACAGGAGCTATATTAGTCCAATTCTGCTTGAAAGAAAAAGTAAGTTATCTCAAACAGGTTCCTACTGCCTGCGAGAAGACTGTAAACCTAACAGTTCACATAACATTTAAATGATCACCTTATAGAAAACCAAATTAACTTGATATTGATTATTTAAAGATACAGAAATAAACTGCATAAAGTTGAAACATTCTGGGACCGATATTAAGTCTGATCACAATGGAAAAATGGGAAAATTAAAAGCAAAATTAAGAAAGTTAAACGAAGATTCTTGGAGAAAATCGAAAATAAACATCTTAAAAAGATCTAAAGTATATATGAAAGTCAAAAAGAAAGTAAACGACGCATGCAATGAAATAACTTTATCAAACCAGCAATTGGCAAGTATAGCAGCCTTCTAAAACAACAACAAAGATGCAGTGTTAATGGTCAAACGAAATAAAATTAAAGAAGATCACTGAAAAATTAAGACAAAATTTAATATAAAAACTTTATAAAACATTTGTAAAGATATTCGTGAGGGCAATAGATGCACAGAATACATAATAAACGTCCGTACCAGAAGAGGGGCAAATGCGGATTCTGATCACTACCTGGTCGAAAGTAGGATAAGGGCTAGAATTTCAAACATCAAAAAGGAAAGAGGCTCTAAACATGAACGATACAATATCGAAGGACTCAAAGAAACAAACAAAAACAGAGAGTACAAAGAAAATATAAGCATCAAACTAGAAAACAGACCAAAACATGTAAACCTAAATGAGGAGTGGGAAGAGTGCAGAGAAATCATAAAAGAAACAGCTAAAGAGGTGTTGGGCATGGAAGGTAAAGAAAGAAGAACAAGAACGAACCACTGGTTTGACGAAGAATGTCAAACTATAACAGAAAGAAAAAACAGAGCATATCTACAGATGCAACAGAGGCATAGAACCCGACAAGCAGAGGAAGAATATAAACAACTACGTAAAGAAAAAAAGAAAATTCACCGAAGAAAGAAGAGAGAATATATTAACAAAGAACTTCAAGAACTACAAGAACTAAGTAAACCAACAGAGACAAGAAAATTTTACCAGAAACTCAACAAAAGCAGAAAAGAGTTCAAACTGAGAACAACGATGTGTAAAGATAAGGAGGGTAATATATTGACAGAACAGCAAGAGATACTTAGAAGATGGACAGAACATTTTAAGGAAAAGCTTGGGGTGAATAGGACAGAGATGAACCCTGATATACCATTAGACCAAGCAGACAACAGAGAAAAGAGTCCACCAACAATAGCAGAGATTAGAACAGCAATGGACAAATTAAAGAACAATAAATCACCGGGATCGGATCAAATATCTTCGGAGCTACTGAAAGAAGGAGGAGACGCATTACTTAAAGCCATACATGAGCTGATAAGAAAGATATGGTTAAATAAACAGCTACCAAAGGAGTGGAATAGCGGCATTATTGTACCACTACATAAAAAAGGAAACCAGTTAGAATGTGAAAACTACCGTGGAATCACGCTGTTGACTGCAGCATACAAAATAATGTCCAACGTAATGTATGAAAGACTTAGACCATACGCTGAAAAAATAGTTGGAAAATACCAATGTGGCTTCTGTAGACAGAAGTCAACAATAGACCAGATATTTGTTCTGCGACAGATCCTTGAAAAAACAAGTGAATATAACATCGACACACATCATCTCTTCATAGACTTCAAAAGCGCATATGACAATATAAACCGAGAATTCCTAACAAAAGCAATGAAAGAATTTAATATACCAACACAGCTAATAGAATTGATAAAAGAAACACTAAAAGTAGAAAGTAAAATCCGGATACAAAACGAATTAACGAAAACAATAGATGTGAAGAAGGGACTACGCTAGGGAGACGCTCTATCATGCATATTATTCAACATCATACTTAAAAAAATAATAAGAGACACAACAGTTAATACAAGAGGAACAATAATTAATAAAAGCGTGCAAGTACTAGCCTTTGCAGATGATGTTGTCATAATCGCAAGATCAAGAAGAGAAATGATAGAGGCATTCACTCAAATAGAACGAGCTGCAAAAAATAGTGGTCTTAAAATCAATCAGACAAAAACAAAATATATGCCTGTAAATAAAAACGCACAAATAAGGCAGCTGCCAAATTTAACAATAGGAGAATACAACATTGAGGCGGTAAAAAACTTTACATACTTAGGATCCCTAGTTACGTCTAATAACAACGTTGCAGAGGAAGTGAAGAGGAGAATATTTATTGCCAATAAATGTTACCATGGCTTAATTAGGCAACTAAGATCAGATAACGTCTCCAGAAAAACAAAATGCCAAATATACAAAACCTTAATAAGACCGGTACTCACATACGGTTCAGAAACCTGGACACTCTCTAAAAGGGAGGAAACGTTGTTAGCCACCTTTGAAAGAAAAATCTTGCGACACATATATAAGGTCACAAAAGAAAACGGGATTTGACGGAGAAGGTATAACTTTGAACTATAGAACATATACCAGGATCCGGATATCATAACATTCATTAAAATAGGAAGGCTACGTTGGATTGGACATGTGGAAAGAATGGAAGAAGGCGAAATACCAAACAAAATATTCAAACAAGTGCCAGTAGGAAAAAGAACAAGAGGAAGACCGAAGCTGAGATACGTAGAACAAATAGAAAATGATATAACAACATTAAAAATTAAAAACTGGAAAAAAAACACGAAACAGGTCAGAATGGAGAAGAATCCTTGAACAGGCCAAGACCCAAAAAGGGTTGTCTAGCCAGTGATGATGATGATGAATAGATGCACTGTAGAAAAACTTGACTACCTAAATAGACGCAAGCTAGTAAAAAAGTATTAGGTCGAATAAAAACTTGTAGCCTAAACAAAATAGTCAAGCTTAATAATATTTTCTTTGACCCTAAGATACTTCTCTTCTCCATCACTGGAAAACGTATACCCAATAACTTTCTGCAGATAATAACTAAAGAAATCTTGCAGATAAATATAAAACCTTACAAAATGTTTTCTTTAAAAAAATTTCTTTATAAAAGGTATAGTAACATAAAAACCCTATCCGGTTACACAACGTTTTCGGAATAACTATTCCATCATCAGTGCTATTTGGATTTATTATATGTTTGAAGCCACTAAATACTTGGGTGAAAACCTTTTAGATGTAGATAAATTAATTTTAAATTACATTGTTGAAGTTAAAAACCTAGGATGTTAAGGTTATTAACGGAACGGAAGTGTCTGGCAGGACTTGTTAATAGCAAATAGAGGAGAAGAGGGGAAGTCTTTTATGTTAGACTAAAATAAAAGCTTTTTCACAAAAAAAAAACAAAACAAACATATACTGATACTGACAGATCGCCAATGCCCTGTACTAATACCTTAATACTAAATAAAACTTGTCTCCGAATCTTCCTCGAAAACCAAACTGCATGTCACCCATAAAAGATAGCTTTTCTATAAATTCTTCCCTGCCGTATTTTTAAAAATATTTTTAGCATACGGTTCATTAAGCTAATTAAGGGTTAATTACAACACTTCTATGCTGAATGCTTTTTAGGTAACATGATAAATACAGATTTCACCCAATCAATTGGATAGCTACAATAAATCAAATTACAGAATTTGACTTAAGTATTTAATGAGTTTCCATTTGCTGCGAGCTTCAGAACTTTTATCTGAGTTTCATCTTGTCCTACTAATTGCTTATTTTTAGATAAATATATAGCGCTTTGAAACTCTTTTGATATTATATCTGTGCCTGGATTTCAGAATTAATGTGGATATTTTGATTATATCATCATTGAATAATTTTCAAGTAAAGACATTTTATTTCTTGACTTTGTTGTAATATCCATTCATGTGTTGTTAATTTATTTTCTTTTATATGCTTTATTGCATTTTCTATTATGTATTGTACCTTTTTTTTTTAACATTTTAAGCATTAACACAACATAGCTCATTTGACCGACAACAGTTGGACGAAAAGACTAATAATATGCAACTTAAAGTTATAAACAGAGCAAAAGACCAAAATATATGTAATAAGTTGGAGGAGGCCCATGTTCAGCGGTTTACAAGAATGGCCGACTGCTGATAATGATGATTCTATGTTGTAAACCTTATAGCGTTGATATAGTCATTCTCTATTGTTGAATCTGTGATTATAAAATACGTGTTATAGTTGCTATTGCGAGAATAGTAACCCATATTTTCAATAAATTCTTTAATTTTTAGCTACACGACGCTTTAAGCGTAATGTAGCTACACACGTGGTGTACGTAAGTAATACAAAATAATACAAAAATATAATAAAATTCAAAATTTAAAGGCAAATCATCTTAAACAGTACAAACAAACAAACTGCTACAATAATGTAAAGAATTAAAAAAATCTAAAACTAAGCTGACAGATACAGTAGGTAAAATATTTTTGTAGAAATTCCACTAATCGCTGCCTTCATATTCATTATGTGTATTGCTGCATTCTGAACAGAGATTTTGGTATAATCGTTTGTTCTTTACAAATAGACTTACTGAAGGTACTACAAATAATTGTGACTGTTCTGTTTTCTGGTCTCTCACAAAAACAACACCTTTTTCTTATTTTTGCTGGTGGCTCTTCACCAATATGTGGTTGACATATTCTATATTCAGCAGAAAAGTTTTGAATATCAGATGGAAAACTTTTAATTTCTGCCTTTTTTGAGAGATATGGTGTCATCAGAAACATATCAATGCTTTTAGGTAACGTCTTGGTATTTCTGTGAATTGTCATGATAAACAGCGTTTATCAAATTTAATTTACATTGTTGCAATATTTTCATCTTAATATAATTTCCTAGGTTTTTTTATAACATCTATAACATCTCATTCTGACCTTGTACCTTTAACAATGTGTTGAGGGGAAAACCAGAAGGGCCAGCATGAGGGCCTCTATAATTCCAAGGCAAGCAAGATTTTGCACATTGCTTATTTTAAGAAGGCTGCTTTTTTTTTATTAAACTGTACATTTGTTGATTTTGTCACAATACCCATGATATGTTTCTATCTAAAATATCTTTCATCTTTGCTCTATCTACCTGTAAATCAGGTAAATTATTACGGTAACATGAATCTTGTTACGTATCACTAACTGTTACCTATCACTAATTGTTATTGCTGAATTTCACCAATGTACTAATTTTATTTTGGGCTGAGATGACTTTAGAGCTTTTGACATTGTAATAAATTCCGGTTTTTCCGTTTAGCTATAATATTATGTTATACAGGCTTTATGAGATAAATATTCTAAAATATATGTCTGGTAAAACAGTTCAATTGAAGGACCTGGGAGGTGAAGGTGTTATTGTTACATTTGCTTGAAAATGGAGATATCTATGTGGATGAAGGCGTTATGTGTTATTATTTCTCAGAACTATCACAGCACTATCTCCCATTCACTTCTAGCCATAGCTTAGTATTTATTTAGCCGTTGAAGGGGTTATGATACAGTAATATGCAGAATGTTTAAAGGGAAAAGGTGCCATGTGTCTTCAGCATGCACATAACACCTTCATTCACTTAGTCACTGCACTGTGTTGACGTTATAAAATAAAGTACAAGATGAGAACAAGTAAACAAATATTAGAATTGGCTCTTAGACAGGCAAAAGGGGTCAGTTATGAAGGTAAGCTTGATAAGCTTAAAATAATATACCACAGTAAATTACCATTACAAATATATTAAAATATTGTTTTTCTCACATCAAAGATTTTGAAGTTATGTTAAAAGTTAAAGTAGAAAATATTTTATTAAATAACAAAATAAACGCATTGTTCTAATTATAGTCTTATAGAACAATGATATAGACTACTATATTTGTTTGATTTCAGGTGAAAATGAAGATATCAGTTGCATTTTTGACGTTCCATCAAGTGATGAATATGTACCGAACTCAGATATCGTTAGTGATAGTGAGGATAATGGTAATGATGATTATACAATGTTCGCATTACCTCTTCTAGAAGGTTTCTTTCTTGTCGAGATAAAACTAACTTTTTAGAATGCTCTTCAACAAGTACAAATTCTACAGCAAAAATACATCCACAGTCTAATGCGGAAAGTGATGTAGTAAACCTACAAATTCCCATTTCAATTACAAACAGCAGGTGTGTTGAGGATAGAGTGGTGAGTAGACCTATTAATAGTGACCAGGCTCATTTAGATGTAGAACCACAAGTAAAAAAACAAAAATTGTCCAGGAAATAACAGAAAAACAAACAACAATGGAAAAGAACTGTGGCTGCTAAAGCAAGAGAATGTTGATAGAGTTACTTAGCTCGTACAGGTGTAGTAATTCCTAGCAAGCGCATTAGTGAGGATAATATTATTTGTAATGGGAAGTGTCGATTAAAATATTCAACTAGGATTAACCAGGATACAAGAGCATCAATTTTTAATGACTTCTACAAACATGATATTAACGGGAAAAATGTAATTCTTTTTAAATCAATTTCCATAAGTGAACCTCAACGAAAACGTAAGGGTGCAAACAGATATAAAACTGCATCTTTTAAGTACAGTATTACAGTAAATGGAATGCATGTGCCAATTTGTAAATCAGCCCTAATGTCATTGTACCAAATAGGCAGAAAGAAAGTTTTTCTTGTCCAAAACCAGATAAAGAAACATATTGCTTCGTTTCCTGCTAAGTTGTCTCATTATTCTAGAGCCAACAATTCAAACAAAAAATACTTATCACGGTTGTTGTCTGTACCCAAAATGTACAAACTTCATTGAACAATGCAGACTAGACCAAGTTTTAGACGAATTCTTAGTAAAAGAGTCTGCGTACAGATTTATTTATGATTACGAGCTCAATTTATTCATTGGATAACCTAAGAGTGATACATGTAGTACATGTGATAGTGGACAATATTTAGGAGAACATATTGATTTTTATAAATCTGCATTTCAGGCTCAAAAAACTGAAAGGGAAAGTGCCAATGCGTTGAACGATGTTGCATATGTCACTATGGATCTGCAACAGACTATGCCATTGCCTGGTTTGTCCACATCAAGAGGTTTTTATAAAAGACATATGTGGTTTTAAAATCTCGGCCTGCATAATAATTTTTTACCTGGACAGAAGACGTAGCAAATCGTGGCAGTACAGAAGTTGCAAGTTCACTGTTAAGTGCGGTTGAAAGTGATAGAACACTTTGAGAAAAAAATCATCTGCAAGTGTGGTCCGGCTCTTGTGACGGGCAAAATAAGAATTTCCAGATTATTTGTATGTACCAGTACATGATTTTGAAAGGGTACTTTTAAACTATATACCATAAATTTCCAGAGGTGGGCCACTCTTACCTCGTGACTTTGGTCCCATTGAAAAGAATCTACAAAAACAGCCTAATTTATTCTTACTATGTGAGTATCGACGGAAAATACTGCAAACAACCAAAGGAAACTAGGTTATAAATATGGAACCCCATTTTACGAACATTGAGGAATTAGCTACATCTCTAAAACTAGTAAACCGGAAAAAGGATTTTCTTGGAGAGACTGTTCAATTTAGAGGTGGCGTCAAATGGAGAAGGGTAGATGAATTTGGTAGTTATCTGTTTAAATATAGCTACGACCCCATTATGCCGTTCAAGAAAGTGAATATTCGACGTTATAGGTCTACCAATAAGACAAATAAAACTGTGTGTGTTATATCCCCAAACTTTGTAGTTCCAATAATAAACAAGAAGATTGGCAGTTTGTCTGCGGAGAAAAAAGAAGACATCAAGCAGTTATTGCCATATGTACCCCTTGAACATAGATGGTATTACGAAACAATTTCGCAGGGCTATTAAAAAGGGTAGCGTCCTACATGTTTGTATACCATTTTTGCATTGACTAACAGAATGTAATTTTTATTTTAAATAAAATACATCTCTAATTTGTGACTTTGGCTTGTCTTTTGATCTACACATAGCACCATGTACTTGTTTTTATATATCCTACATCCTAATAGGTTGGTGGACAAATGTACATATTTGATTTTTTTTAAGGGTGAAATGTATACGTTTCAAAAACAATTGCTCGCATGAACTTTTGTTATCCAAAAGATTCTAGATTTAAACTTTGAGTTTTTTAACAGGTTCTTGTAAAAATGCAACCAAAAAAACTTTAATCTGGATTATCTTATTTTCAGTTATTTGTAACAAAGCACCTTGACCCTCCAAGACCTTCAATTATTTCTTAAAGTACGGAATCAGAATATTTAAACGGCCTATTTAATTATTACTTTTGTTGAGGCAAACATTATTTCAATTGGACCTTTTTTAAAAATTTTGTTGTTGTGCCTCTGTTCATACATTCTAAGCTTTTAATTAATGCCATGACAACACACGAATTAATAAGTGTTAATTGAAATAGTAGCTTTAATTGAATTAGATCTATTAGCTTTGTTTGCCAGCGTGGCTCATCTAACGCATAGCTGTTGTATTTGTGAACAAACAACAAGAAAATGTTGTTAATTATTTCTATTTATTTTTCCTGGAAGTGTGAAGAGTATGGGTTTTAGTAATCTAGATACCAATTAAGTGTCTCTGGGACTCTTTCATTTTCTTTCTGCTATGATTGGATTTTAATTGGAACATATAGGAATAGTGCAAGCGCTTATTAAACGCTTGGTCTGATACATTTTTATTATCTTTAGTTAAGATTCTTGTGCTTTAATGCGATGTGAAAAATCCATCCTTATGCTTTAAAAAACGAATAAAAATATAAATTATTAATTTTTTTTGCAAAACGTAATTTAAATTATGATATAATTATGATAGATTATGATATAATTATATGATATGATATAATTATGATAGATAGATTATGATAGAGAAAAAATATTAGGATTTTGTTTCAATTTAAAAATAACTAGCTTTTTACGGAAAGTAATGAAAAACGGTAAAGTGAATTTATGAAATTGGAGGTGATGAAAATTGATAAAAGTTTATGTTTAATACTAAAATATAAAACGTCAAACATAGCATTGTTATTTAATTTTAATTGAATATAGTCAAATTGGCATGTTTAGCTCAAACGTCAGCTTTCTCAGAAGAGAGTTGCAATATTAGTAAAGTCGTCAGCGATTTGACTTCTGAAAATCATGCAAACGAGCTGAATTTTGTTGGGAACGTTAAGTTTGCGACCACAAAAAGGTTTATCAGTTTTTTATCACTTTATCGCAAAGAAGTTTACCACTTTTAGCCCCTAGCATCGCCCTAAAACCCCCTTGTCGGATTTGTCAAGAATCTGTACGCCGTAAACAAAATTGGTAAGGCGTGTCGAAGAAACCGTTCTCTTAAAAACAACGCTTGAAGCGACCGGTGATTCTGAAAGTCAGTTATGCGCTCGAAAATAATTTTAATATATTAAACTTTGTATCAAGTTGCAAGTAATAATTCAATAATTTTGAATTGACACTAATGAAACTGTTTTAAAGGTGGAGAGTGTAGCTTTCGAACTCAATTTTTTGTGTTTTGCTAAAAATAAAGTCAATTTTTCTAAATCGGTCGAAAAAAATAACGTTTAGCTATTTTTGCCATTTTTTACGATTCTCACAAGATCAAAAAAATCATTGTTAGAACATAGTCTCTAAAACGTATAATCTGAAACTTCGATTTTGAGTTTTTTCAATAAATATGAGGCTATCGAAATAAGTCTAACAAACGCAGAATTTAAACTATTCCATTACACACGATCGCACGTTTCGGGAAATGACTCTACGAATTTGGTTTTGACGAGTTTGTAAACTAAAGTTGTGTTTTTTTCGAAAAATGTACTTATGTAATTATAAAGAAGCAGTTTTACTTGTTTTACACCGCTTGTAATGTGAAAGTTTAAATTCAGCGTGTTTAGGTATATTTTAAATGCCTCACATTTAGTGCGAAAACCTAAACCAAAATTATAAGTTAAAGGATGAACTGTAACAACAAAAATTCCAAAGTAATCGGTCAATAAAAGTGATCAATTTTATTGATTTTCAAAGAATTATACAAAAACGCAAAAATCGTACAACGTTTATGTATTTATCATCTTTGAGGACAATCTAGTCAAAATATATTGAATTTTTATTGTCGAGTTAATACACATTTTATTTACAATTGATTTCGCGCAAATTCGGCGGTGACTTCAAGCGTTGTTTCTAAGAAAACGGTTAATTCGAAATAAAAAATGTTTGATCTACATACAGATTCTTGATAAGCCGATTTTTTTCGTTCCCACATTCTGAAGAGTTACCCATTGGAGAGTAAACCTAGAGAGGGTCGACAAGTATAAATACCTCGAAGCAGTTATAAACTCACAGTTAGAATAAGATAACGAGATCTTTTTCTTCTTCTTTTTCTTCCTCATTATAAACAATTTTACTTGTTTATTGGCGGATTACTACCTCTATGGAAGGTTGTCACTCCATCTTGTGCTCGGTCGCCCGATAATTTTTCTGCCGATTGGTGACTTATCTCTTGCTATTTTGACGACACCGATGTCCTCCATTCGGCTTATGTGGTTATTTCATTCTTTTTTTTTATTTTGTGTCTCTTTGTATATACACTGCACGTTACATTTTCTTCTAATGTCTTCACTTCTCCTTCGATCTTTCACCGTATTTCTTGTAATGCTTCTTAGTACTCTCATCTCTGCCGTTTCCAGTAGTCTTTGCGTTGTGGCTGTGTCGGGTCTTGTTTCTGAGGCATATGTCATTATTGGTCTTACACTGGCTTTATAAATAATTCTTGATTTCGTCTCAGTATTAATGTGTCTGTTTTACCATATATGGTTATTAAGGCATCCTGAAAGTCTATTTGCTATTTGAATTGACCTATTTGCTATACCATTTGACTGCTTACCAGTTAGATGTATGTTGCTATTTGTACGTGATTTCTCAGTTCTTTGTTCAGGTCTCCATAGCTAGACAGTGTAATTCCCAGGTATTTTATTTCCATTACTTGCTTAATACTGCTTAATTACTTAAATCTTTGACTACGAAAACCCTATTGTTCATTTGCAAAACTTATCCTCTGAATTATTAGCACTTATAAAATTTAGCGTAGTATTTAACAAGTTTATACCTCTGTAGTTTTCTGGGTGTTTTTATCTTCTTTTTTGAATAGTAGAATTAGTTAATTCTCCATTCTTCCGGTATTTTAAAGCGTTTCTGTAATTTTAATATTTGAGGATGGCTAGATAGAGGTCAGAATTGAAATAGCTCGAAAAGGATTTATAAAATAAAAGTCAATGTTTATAAATAAGAAATTAGTTATGATTACCAGATTAAGATTCGTTTAATGTTATGAATGGTCACAACTGTTATATGGGGAAGAAGCTTGGACTCTAAAAGCCCTATCCGTAAAAAAATTAGAAGCATTGGAAATGTGGCTATATAGGAGTATTCTAAAAATACTTTGGATTGCAAAAGTCTTAAAAAAAGAAGTGTGAAGACGAGTTTGACATGGCAGAAAGCTTAATTACACAAGTTAAATAAGAAAAACATTGTATCTGGGCCACATACTTCGAAAAGATAAATATTCTCTTCTGCTCATCATTATGCAACAAAGAGTTAAGAGATAAAAAGGCTTGAGAAAAAAAATCTTGACTTTGGAATATCAGGGATTGGACTAACCTCAGCATTGAACAGATATGTCACGTTGCCAAAGACAGGGAATCGTTTAAAGCAGTGATCTCCAACCTTCGTTAGAAGGCAGCACAATAATAAGAAGAAGAATCTTAGGTTAGAATTAAATATCTAATTGGTGCAAAAGAAGTTTTGGTTGTGATAATATCTTCTTCTTCAACCTTTATTTATCCATTGTTGAACATAGGCCACCTCCAATTGCTTCAACGCCTCCCTATCTTTTGCAATTCTCATCCACTGCTTTCCAGCTACAGCAATAATATTGTCTATCCATTTCTTTTTAGGTCTTCCCACGCTTCTTTTTGTTTCTCGAGGTATCCAGAATGTCACTTTATAAGACGATCCGTTGGTGTCTTTTCTTGCTACATGTGCTACTCATTGCCATCTCAATGTCGCTATTTTTCCCATGATGTCAGTTACTTTAGTTCTTCGACGTATTTCGGTTTTAAGAATTTTGTCTCTGAGGCTTCTATTTAACATGACCCTCTCCATAACCCGTTGAGTTACTCTTAATTGTTCTGCCATTTTTCTTGTTATTGCCATAGTTTCCAATCCATAAGTTGTAACTGGTAGTACACAAGTGTCATAGGTTTTTCGTTTTAAGTGAATTGGGATTTTTCTGTCGTTTAAAATGAAGCTCAACTTACCAAAAGCAGCCCATGACAATTGTGTACTTCTTTTAATTTCTAGGGTTTGATTTTCGTTTTTAATTGCATGTTCTAGATATATATATATATATATATATATATATATATATATATATTAATTTTAAATTAAATTAACCGCCCAAAATTTTGGGTTGGTATTTACACCTTGTTGATCTGTCAAAAGTAATTTTGACCTCAAGGTTGGCTGTCTTTTTTGCGGTTTAGTTCGTTCCTGTTTCATCTAACGCCATTTTCACGGCGACATCCATAGGGCTTTGATCGGTAACTTCATATTCACTATTTTTTAGAATTTTATTAATATTACTTATAATGCTACCTAAAGTTAAAATCAAAGTTTAATATCCATTAAATAGTTGGAGGTTATTTATGATTTTCTTGGTTCTTTCTCACTTATTAACATTAAATAACATTGAATTTATTTTGGACCACATGGTCAATCGCTGTGCTAATTTTTGTACAAGTTCATATATGTTGTTAGTTGCTTAACTGTTTATACAAGATCAGCGTACTATGTCCATTTACTTAGTTTCATTCACATATTTGTTAATAACATTGACTGCTACATATCTTTTTAAGGTAACAATTAACATCGTTTCCATGATTGTGTGGTTCTCATATTGTAATAATTTTTTAGGTGAACTGATGATGCTTTCAAAACTCGAAAGCGAAACGTCTTCAAAATAGATAAAGTAGCCTATCAACTTTGTCTTTTATTTCTCCACCTAGAGACCGATGTAAGAACCCACCACTCGTCTGAGTGATCCTTATATATATATTGGATTGACGGTCGTACTCCTTTTTCCGATATATATATATATATATATATATATATATATATATATATATATATATATATATATATATATATATTGTTCCACCTTTTCTATATTGATGTTATCTATCGTGATGTTTGCTAGGCTGTTGCTTAATATCTTTGTTTGGTCGACATTCATTTTTAATCCTATTTGATTCGATTTGTGATTTAAATCTTGTATAATCTTGCATTGATTTTAGTTCATGGATATTTGTGCTTATTAGTACTATGTCGTCTGCTAAACGTAAATGGTTAAGATATACTCCATCTATTTTTAATCCCTTTTCGGGCCAATTTAGTTTTTTGAAAACATTTTCTAATGCCAAAGTAAATAACTTTGGTGAGATAGTGTCGCCCTGTCTCACACAGAGTTTCCAGATCATCATCCATTTTTACGTGAAAAGTAACATCATCGTATATATTCTTAAGGAGGGCAACATATCTTGAATCTACTCTGGCGTCGTAAGACTTAAGAAAGCCCATGTCTCGATACTGTCGAATGCTTTGTGATAATCGACAAATACCAGATTTAGTGGTATGTTGTACTCTATGGTTTTTTTAATAACTGTCCGTATTGTTTGCAAGTAATCGATAGTGCTAAAACCTTTGCGAAAGTCTGCTTGCTCCACTGGTTGGTATGCATCTAGTTTAGCTGTCAATCTATTTGTTATTATTCGGGTAAGTAGTTTGTAAAGCTTTGCCTTAAATGTAAATACCTTTGGTATTTGTCCTTCCAATATGCATTTATTCAGTAATGCTCTCATTGCCTCTTCTAATGCAGTGCCTCCCATTTTTAGCATCTCTGAAGTAATTTTATCTTCTCCTGGTATTTTGCCATATTTCATTTGTTTTAGGGCGGCTCCAATTTCTGATGTTATTATTTCAGGAAAATCCTCTGAGCCCACATTAAAGATATTTTTTGTTATTATACCGGGGTTCGGAATAGTAGAAGTATACAGCTTCCCATAAAATTTTCGGATTTTTCCAACGATTTCTTCCTTATGCGAGCATAATGTTCCACGGTCGTCTTTTATCTTTATGATTTTATTCCTGCCAGTGTATTTATATGTTTTTAGTACTTTCATGTTCTTGTTGTTCTCTGTGGTTTCTTCTATAAGCTCTGAGGTCTTTTCGAATATTTTTCTTACGCTACTGTAGAGCGCTTTATAGTTCGGGTTATCTCTGTTCGTTCTTTTTCTTTTCTCTATCTGTTCTAGAGTCTCAGGTTTTAGTTTAGCTTCGTTTTAGAGGGAAAAATATGTGAATGGTATTTAGAGTAAAGGGTGAATGCAGGTGGAAACGTAAAACAAAGAAAGACTATCAGCCACTAACAGGTAGCATAAAAACAATAACAAAAATTCGTAACAGAAGATGAAACACTAACGAAAATCTGCAGTACTTAGTTAATGAAGTAATAATAACGATCACGTTCGAAATTCATATAGTTATTACAGTAATACATAATAGTAAAATTCATTAGTCAAAACTTGTATGTAATTAGTAGAATATTTTTTGTCAAACGTTCCATATTCCAAAATGTAATATAAATTCTTAATTAGCCACTGCACTATAGGCACGTTCACCTTTGATAACTCTTTCATAAATTGGAGTCATTAATTGGATTGACTTTTAATCAATCGAATGGAATTGCGGCGCTGCACTGTCTATTATTAGAACTGAGATAATATCAAGAAATCCGCTGATGTTATATCTGGGCTTCTTTACAATAAAATGACGTAAAATTGAAGAGTGCGAAAAAATATTACCACAAACGAACAATTTAGGTATTATTAATAAAATAGGTAAAATATTCTAATAAAAATAAAGTTCTATACATCGAGTACATCGAATAATCATGCATAATAAAATATACAGGGTTGGCCACTCAAACAGGTCGACACTAATATTTGGCCATATTTATTGGATTTCGTGAAAATGCTAAATTAGTTTGATTTTTATAATAAAAGGAACATTTTTTTTGTTTACAAAAAATAGTCACTTTAACCATCTAGATCAATAGCGACATTAGTTATTACAGTATATTAAATTATATAAAGATGTATCTTTAAGAAAGGTAATAAATTTTTTGGTAGTTAAACGTTCGCCTAATACTGTTTTTAAATCACTGGAAATATTATTATTTTGTCTGTTTACTGTATATTTGCCACATTCTGTTAGAATGTGTTTAACAGTAAAGTTGACTTGATAATGTTGACACACTCGAATGTTTTCCTTAGTCATTAGATACTTATGCGTTATATTGGTATGACCTAATCGAAGTCGAGAAATTTTGACTTGTGAGTCCTTTAGGTTTACTAGGCGCCATGGTTTCACTGTCGATTTAATTTCTTTTAATTTAAATACCAATAAATCCCACTTATTTTGCCACGAACTAATCACTTTTCCTTTGACGAACTGTTTTTTGTCTCTAAAAATAGTATTTGACACTATTATAGCATGGTCATTAAGGTAGCTTTCTCAGCTCTGAGTCTGATTTTTCCTAATATTCCTATAATTACCTTGTATGTCAATGTGAGCTGAAACCCACATAAATTTGACTTCGGAACCAGTAGCAAGTTGTCTTGTAAGGCAGCAAGTTATTTCTTGGCAAGTAAGGCTATAGGGTTCTTAGTGTATAGTTGACCATTTGTTCTTAACGAGTTTAGAGAATATATAATAATGACGGAGGAAGAATAGTTTGTAATTTTAATATGCGTGAGGGCTGGTAATATTTTGTTTAATTCTGCTGTGTATACAGTGACTAGAAATTGGCATTAATTTAAATTGGGAACAGGAATGTGCAGTCACAAATGCTGCCCCTACGCCCTTTGCACATTTAAAGGCATCTGTATAAATGGACAAACTTGCCCCGCAAGTCGTGAGTTCCTTTAAAAATGACTGTCGGGTAACATGGGCTGATGTCTCTTCCGACCACGAATGACTATTAGGTTTCCGAATGCAGACGGGTCACTATATTTCTTTCTCCTACATTCTCATTCACCGAGTGATTGCCGGTATAAGCAATCCCCCACTCCATGACCAACGGCTTTAGGCGAATGAGTTAGTAAGTAGTAGGGCACTTTTTTGGCCTGGAGTTGAGAAATTGGCTCCAAAGGCGAATGAACCAATTAGTGGTCAACGGCATATCAATGTAGAAGGCAACGGAACACCACTACATTAAAGATCGTCAGATTTCCCAAAAACAGTAATCATGCAAAATACGGTCAATTACATTGCCCCTAGTCCGCGGCGGGCCTTTAATGGTCGAGGGTTGCTAAGAATCTCCGCGAGGAGGAGCAATCACCCTAAAGTAGCAACTAACTGTATAGAGCACAAATTCTTTTTAAATTTCGGAACATGGAATGTAAGAAGTTTATTCGAACAAGGAAAGACACACAACACGATTCAGGAAATAGACAGACTGAACATAGAAATATTAGGAATAAGTGAAATGCGCTTGCCTGGTTCCGGTAAAATATTGGTCATGGATAAAACGACATACTACTCCAAACATTACACCTAAGAAATTACTATATTAATATGTGATTTAAATGCAACGATAGAAAATGGACGAGTTGTCAATATAATAGATGATTGTGGTTTAGAAATAAGGAGTGCTAGAGGCGACATATTGGCTTAATTTTGTCAAGAAGAAAACCTGGTGATTATAAACGCATGGTTTTGATTACCACCTTGTAGACTGTACACCTGGAGGTCGCCACAGGATAATGGAGAAAATTGGATTAGAAATCAGATCGACTTTATTCTAACCAATCTAAGAAATTGCATTGGAATAGACTTTTCCTGGAGCAGATGTCCCCTGAGACCATAACCTCCTTATCTTAAAAATGAAACTGAGGGTAAAAAAGATTATAAAATCCAAAAGTTCTGAGTTTTAAGGCTCTAAATAAAATCTGTGCTGAGGCTTTAACTTGTATCAATCAAGAAATAAAGAAATTAACATCAGAAATGAAAAACACTGAGAATGTAAATATCAAGCATAGCAAAATCAAAGATTCTATTCTCAAAATACAGAAAAAACTCTACAAAAGAAAACAGAAAAACCTTGGATGACTTAAGAAATACTGCAAATCGTGGAACAAAGAAGAAAATATAGAAACGCAACCCCAAATAAGTACAGAGAAAACATAAATTAATAGGGAACAAAATAAAAGAGGCTAAGTGCATCAAAGTAAAAGTGAAAGATGCATCAAAGTGAAAGAATTGCAGAAAAATCTTGAAAAAACAATAAACCTATTAATAACCTAATTAAAATAAAACAAGTATGGACTAAATATATTGAAGATCTTTTCATCGACATAAGAACGGAATCAACACAAATTGATAACGAGGAAGCTCCAATATTATTAAAATATAAAGTCCAACATGCTATAAACAACTCAAAATCTGGCAGAGCCACCAGTTAAAGTTCATATCGAGATGATTCAACTTATAGACGAAGACAATTTAAGTGCAATAACTATACCCTTTAACAACATATACAAATCTAGTGAGATACATACAGAATGGCTACTATCAAACTTTTTTCCACTACCAAAAACCAAGAAACCAAACACTGTAATGACTATAGATTAATTAGCTTAATGTCACACTTATGTCACATTAAAAACATTTTTAAATATTATACATGCAAGAATCACAAAGTGCGAAGCTGATATGAGTAATAGACAGTTTAGCTTTCGCAACGGCTTCGGAACAGTGAAAGCTCTGTATAGTTTCACAACTCTTACCCAAAAATGTCGATACCAACAAAAAGATCTTTACGTAGAGTTTATAGACTACGAGAAAGCTTTCGACAAAATTAAACATAACATTCTCATGGAATGTCTAAAGAGAAAAGTACTAAGGTAAAAATTCCATTAACATAGTGAGGAATCTCTATTACACTAGAACATTAAATGGAAATAGCACGGATAAGCAACAGATAAGTAGAGGAGTGGAACAGGGCTGTGTACTTTTACCATTATTAATTAATATATTTCGAAGAGTTATTTACACAAGCACTTGAAAACTGTATAGAAGTAATAAGAAAAATGGGGAAAATATAAATAACATCCGTTATGCTGACGATACAGTCATTATCGCTGAAAGTGAGACAGACCTGCAGACGTTACCAAACACAATTTGTGATACTGGGGAACAGTTTGGTTTAACAATAAACAAAGAAAACAAAAACCATGGTTGTCAGTAAGAGGGGCAAAGTCATTAAAAGGATCCAGATAAAAAATGTAGATATTGAGCAAGTGGACAAAATGAAATACTTATGAATCTGGATTACGGAAGATCTGAATCCGAAATTCGAGAATAGAGCAATCAAGAGCAGTCTTTTTAAAGATTAGGAAATTTCTGAGTAACGAAAGACTTAATCTGTAAATCCGATATCGGCTGAATGGGAAGGAGTAGAGAACTCCTGGCTACCATTAAAAGGCAAAAGACAGCATATTTAGGATATATACTTAGAAATGATAAGTATGAGTGGTTGAAGCTGATTATGAAGGGTAAAATCAAAGGAAATAGGGGTCCCGCTAGACGACAAATATCCTATCGGGAATCATAATTAACCAAGGAGGGGAAGTTTTTACATTTCTAGGAAAGAGGTCAGGAATTTGGAGTTGCAGATCTTCTAAATTTCTTTGTAAAATAAGAGGTGGTTGACCTGTTGAGTATTAGAGATTCTTAACTGGTGTGGTTCTAAATGCACCTGTGGCAATGCGAAGTGCTGTGTTTTGAATAATTTTAAGTTGATTGGTAATATTTTTTTTAGCACATATATAGACAATAGCCCTGTAATCTACTTTTTATCTAACTAGTGACCTATAGATATTTAATAATGTAGTTTTAACCCTACCAAGGGTTACATGAAGCCGAACAACTAGCCCAGGACAGAGAAGGATGGAGGAAAATCGTAAAAAAACTGTGACGGCCTGATGGTGTCACCACATTCCATAGGGGATTAGGAGTGAGGAAGAGGAGGAGCATTACTTTTAGTCCATGTTGGCAAGACATTTTTATTTTTGAGATATGTTGTTGTCATAAGAAATTTATTATTATTAATTATTGGTTGCGATTGTTATGAAAATCGCATTTTGAATTAAATTATAGTTGACGTTTCGATTTCCACTTCGGAAATCGTTCTCAAAAAGGTTTTTTGTACAAAGTATGTATAAATGTGTTAAACACACAAAAACAAAAAAAAACAAAGTTTGTGTTATTGGTTATAAACCATGATAACCAATAACAGAATTTTTGGTTATACATATTTTGACATAATATGTACAAAATAGGGAAGGGCAGCTTTAAAGGCATAGTTGGACCCTATGATCTTGGAACAAGGAACGAAAGGAGCTACCGACTTATACAATTTTGTCAAGAAGAAAATATGAGACTTACCAACACATGGTTCCAACTCCAACCCGTCGCCTTTATACTTGGAAATCTCCAGCCGATAGAGCTCAGGACATAATAAGAAATCAAATAGACTTCATTCTTATCAACGGTATATTCAGCACAACTGTCAAAAGAGCTTGCACATACCCTGGAGCAGATGTCCCTTCTGACCACGTACTATTAGTGGTCGTCATAAAGATCGCTCTTTCATGCAAGAACAAGCCTGAAACTCAACAACAGATAGTACTGGACAAACTGAAAGACCCAATGATACAAGCAGAAATAAGCAATGAAATAAACGCACAAATTCAAATATTGACGACAAACATTGCCGAAGATCTAACACCAACATAGAATACGATTACAAGTGCTGTAACAGACATCATGAAACACAACTTAGGGTACAAACGAAATAACAAGAGGCAAAAATCGATGACAGTAGAAATACTATTATACATACAATATGTATGAAAACATTAAAAGGCAAATAAAAGCAAAAATAAGAATAGCAAAAAATGAATGGCTTAAACAACACTGTATCGATCTAGAACATTTAAAACGACAGCACGACGACCGTAATTTACATAAAAAGCTTAAAGAGACTGCTGGAATATACAGAAAATGAAGACCAACTACCATAGTTAATCAGGATAACTAGATAGTGCTGTATAAAAAAGAGAAAATTGATATATGGGAAAATTACATCCAGGAGCTCTTCCATGACGAAAGACCCATGAGTGAAGTTTATACAGACGACCAGCTGACTGGCCCTTCAATCCCCAAAGAGGAGATAGAAAAGGCAATATTAAATTTAAAAAACAATAAGGCACCTGGACCAGATGAAATTCCGTCAGAAATACTCAAATTACTGGATGAAAGGGGAATTTTAGCACTACACAAAATATTTAACTTAATTTATGAAACTGGCTGCTATCCTCAACAGTGGTTACGCTCTACCTTTATTCCTATACCCAAGAAAGTCAATGCAAAAAGATGTGAGGATCACAGACTTATTAGCTCGATGAGTCACACTTTAAAGATATTCTTATAATACTACATCAAAAATTATATAAAAAATGTGAATATGACATCAGTGATTTCCAGTTCGGGTTTAGGCAAGGTTTAGGAACACGAGAAGCAATAGTAGCAACACAGGTGCAAGTCTAAAATTGTTACGATCAGAAGAAGAATGTGTTTCTAAGCTTTTTGGATTTCCAAAAAGCGTTTGATCGTGTCCAACACCACAAGTTAATGCAGATCCTCAAAAAAGTTGATATAAACCAAAAAGAGATAAGATGCATTGAAAACTTGTACTGGCATCAAACGGCACAGTTAAAAATAGACAATTCTATATCCAAATCCATACATATAAGAAGGGGCGTTCGACGGGGATGTGTGCTTTCCCCTCATTTTATTTAACATTTATTCGGAAGCCAAATTTCAAGAGTCTTTGGAGGATGCAAAGATGGGAATCAAAGTGAATGGAGTATTGATCAACAACATACGATATGCTGATGATGGTGTCTTAATTTGTGACAACATAGTCGATCTTTAACAACTTGTTACTATAATCGGAGAATACAGTAAGCGAATGGGATTAGAGATTAATACCAAAAAAAACCAAATTTATGGTCATCTCCAGAAACTTGGATGCACTTGAAAACTCCACCATAACACTAAATACTAATTCCATTGAAAGAGTGAGTAAATTTAAATATCTGGGATCGTGGCTTTTTGAAGACTGGGCATCGGACAGGGAAGTAAAATGTCGCATTGAGCAAGCTCGACAAACTTTCGTAAAATTCAAAAAGGTACTGACTTGTTCAGAGTTCGATCTTTAACTGAGACTAAGGTTTACTAAGTGCTACGTGTGGTCAGTGCTGCTATATGGCGTAGAGGGCTGGAAACTTAAAACGAGGGATATAAACAGATTAGAAGCTTTCGAAATGTGGCTCTATCGCCGTATCCTAAAAATACCATGGACAGCGAAAATCACAAATATAGATGTCCTTAAAAGAATAAACCAAGAACGCCAACTTTTCGAAACCATCAAGAAAAGGAAAACGGCGTATCTAGGTCGCAAAATGAAAAATACCAGTTCCTCCAACTTATAATCGAGGGTAACATTTAAGGCAAGAGAGGACTGGGACGCAAGAAAATGTCCTGGCTCCGAAACATAAGGCAATGGACAGGGATTAACGACATACAATATCTGATACATATTGCAAGAAATAGAGAATTAATGGAAAATGTAATCGCTAACATCCATTAGTGGATTTGCATCTGAAGAAGAAGTAGTACAAAAAACATTTTTGAGAACGATTTCCGAAGTTGCAATCAAAACGTCAAATATTGGTTAAAAATGTAATTTTCAGTACAATCACAACTAGTTTTCGAAACAAATTATTTACTCTTTATATTCCTATTAAAGTACTATAAAATTATTAAATATTTTAACAAATATAGTTTGCATAATTGCAAAATTTAAAGAAAACACATATTTTATAAAATTGGCAATACAAACTGTGTTGTTTTATTTAGTATTTTTGTTTAAAGTTACACAAATTTGGACCAATTTTAACAGCTTTGGAATAATCCACGACCGTTAAGTTGTTTATGTTATACCATTTTCCTTTATCCGAAATACGAGAATGTTCTTTACTAAGTATAGAATTTCACTTACGTTCTTTTATAATAAATTCATTGTCTCCTCAAAATCCATACATTTACCTACAGCATTCATTCAAACCAAGATAAAATGGTCAACGTACCCAATAATCACAGCCTGTTGTATACTTTTTTATCCGGTCAGGTCACAAGGTTGATACAAATCTTGTTCGTCAGTGTCTTTTCTACACAATCACATTATGATGGGACACTTATTCCATCTTCCCTTCAAGCGTCCGTCCTGTTTTGTTGTTCCGGCTCTTGACGAGGAGCAAGAGAGCAACTCGAAAACAAAAGATGGCCACTTTTTGTAACTTATATTGTTCTGAGTAACATGGGAACTTGGTGCAATTTATTATTCGGTATCAGTGTTTTTTTAGTTCACAGGTGGTCGGCACACAATTGAAAAGTTTATAAGGGGGCTATGTTTAATTTCTGATGGATAGAGGTCACTTCTTTTTAATGAAATAAGAATAATGGAGTGAATTTAATAAAATTAATTTAAACAATTACAGGCATTATCAACAAACAAAATGGCAAAAACAAAAGCAATAGACATATTTTTATGCAATGAAATATAATAAAAGGAAAATGTAAAAACAGTTACAATATCTGCAAAGTATTACTTATATCTTATGGGAATAGTATAATAAAATAAAAAAAAGATAGTTTTTTTACTTTTAAACTTAAAGCTGCTGGATATAAAAAGTTGACTAACTACTTTTCTCATTCTTCCTCTTCTTCTTTTTTAGCCTTAAGTAATCCAACTTTGGACATAGGCCTCCCCAAATCATTCAAGTGTCTTCTATTTTGCGCCACTTGCTTCCAGTTGTGTCCTCCGATCTTCTCAATATCATCCGCCCTTCTCATTTATGGGCTGCTTCTTCTTCTCTTTACTAACTATGGTCTCCATTGTTATATTTCGTGGTTCCATCTCTTATCCTTCAGTTGGACATTGTGTCCTGCGAAGCTCCATTTTAATTTGGCAGCATGTTCTCCTGTGTTTTTTACTTTCGTTTTGCTTCTAATCCCTATGTTTGTTTTTTTTTTGTCTATAAGTCTCACCCCGAGCATTTATCAATCCATCGCTCTTTGTGCTTTTACTATTTCATCCATGTTATAATTGGTGAGTATCCACGTCTGTGAGCCATACGTTAGTATAGGGACAATATACTGATCGTAAATTCTGATTTTCAAATGCTGTTCTATTTTAGTGCTTTTCAAGATCCATCTCAGTTTTCCAAATCATGCCCCGCTAATCTTATTCTTCTGGTAATTTCGGCAGTTTGATTTTCTTTGTTAACTTTCCTTATCTGTCCCAGGTAGATGTATTCGCTTACTGTTTTTAAATTTATGTCGTTCAACGTTATTTTTCTAATGTATTTGCCATTATTTTTGTTTTTTCCAAGTTCATCTTAAGACCTACTTTTTCGGAAGCTTAAAATTTTTGCGTCATCATGGTCTGTCGTTCTTCGAAACTTTTGTTATACGTTAGCTATTATAATCAATCTCTCAAATATCGCAAACATATTCTTTTGCTTGTTTCATACTTCTTTTTTATATCCTCTTCAATATTGAATTATATTCCCTCCTCTACTCTCCAACTATTTTAATTAATTTGTAACTTATGCGATCAATTTCCATGTTTATCTTTTAATAATTGAAGATAGTACCTATGTTTGCAGTTTTAATTTAGCCTACAGCTTAATATGCACTATTTTACAAAAAAGAAAAAATACCACATTTCTTTTAATGTAAATAATATTCACATACCATTATGCCGACCGACACCACAAAATATTTGGGTATCACATTAGACTCTAGGCAACGCTAGATTCATCATCATCATCATTTAACCCGGATCTATCCACTGCTGGATATATGTCTCCCAGAGTATTTTTCATGTATTTCTGTTTTGTGCTGTTTGCATCCAATTTTTGTCGATCCGTTCTATGTCATCAGACCATCTTGTTGATTTACGACCTCTACTTCTATGTGCTTCTTGTCTCGGTCTCTACTGTATTATCCGCTGTGTCCATCTGTTATCCGACATTCTAGCTATGTGCCCCGCCCAGTTCCACTTAAGGGTCATAATTCTTTCTATGCCATCTCTCACTTTGTTCTCCGTCTTATTTCCTTGCTCGTGATCCGATCTCTACGAGAAATGCCTAACATCGATCGTTCCATGGCTCTTTGGGTAACACAAATTTTATTTCTTACTTTCTTGGTTAGTGTTAATGTCTCTGCACCATATGTAAGTACTGGCAACACGCACTGATTAAAGACTTTTCTTTTAAGACACATAGGCAGTTCTGATTTAAGAACATAGCTCAGCTTGCCGAATGCCACCCAACTGAGTCCTATGCGGCGCCTTAGTTCGCACGTTTGATTATCTCTTCCTATGTGTATCTCATAGCTCTTCGCTTAACACACGATTTGTCATGATTTGTGTTTTTGTGTGGTTGATTTTTAATCCAACTTGTAGGGAGGCTAGGTATAGTTTCCCCAGTTGCGATACTGCATCATCGATTCTGTCAGCAAAAAGGACAATATCTTCAGCAAACCTCAAATGACTAAGCATTTCTCCATTGACATTAATTCCTTTTCACTGAGATTTGCGTTCTTAAACATATGCTCTAATAATGTTGTAAACAATTTTGGCGAAATTGTGTCTCCCTGTCGCACTCCCCGTTTTATTTTAAATACGTTGTTCTTTTTATCTGCCAGTTTCACGCTTGCTGTCCCATTTTGATAGATGTATTTTATCATGTTTATATAGCGATCATCTATACAGCACTCTGTTAAGACTTTTAACATCTTTTGATGACTTATTGTGTCGAAAGCTTTTTCGTAGTCAACAAATATCATGACTAATGGCTTGTTATATTCAACACTTTTTTCTATTAAGTTCCTAATTACTTATAAATGATCATTCGTGCTATATCCTGCTCTAAAACCTGCTTGCTCTCTTGGCTGATAGAAATCCAACTTACTTCCTAGCCTGTTGGTAATAACTCTTGTAAATAGCTTTTATACTTGTGACAACAAGCTAATGGGGCGGTAGGTTCTAAGGTCGCTGATAACTCCCTTCTTATGAAGTAAGATGATTTCCGCGTTGTTCCACTGCGTCGGTGTTATCGCTTTGCACAGACATTTATTGAACAGTTTAGCAAGTGTCAGTAAGAGCTTATTTCCTTCTAGTTTTAGGCTTTCGGTCATTACCCTGCCTTCACCTAGGGATTTATTGTTGTTCATCACCCGAAGCGCATTTTTAATTTCGTCAGCAGTTATGTTCGGAATTAATTCTGAGCCTTGATTCTCTATCTTTGGTAAAGGGCGTCTTTTATCGGATTCACTTATTTCATAGAGTTGTCTGTAGAAGTCTTTCACTGTTTTCACTATTTCTTCCTTATCAGCCACAATGTCGTCTTGTTTGATTATTAGCTTATGTATGTTCTTTTTTCCTGTGGACATGTTGTGTCTTAGAACTTTCAGACTTCTATTTTTCTCTATCACCCTTGTCACCTCTTTCATGTTATGTTGCCGTATGTCTTTTCGAATTTCTTTGTTTATTGTTTTACTGAATTGACTAAATTCTGCGTAGTTTGTGTTATACCTGTCCTTTAGCCTCCTTCTTTCTTCGATCAGATTTTTAGTGTTGAGACTTATTTTCTCATGTTTTTTTTGTCATTTTAGGACAGCACAACTTCTCCGCTTCTTTAAGGGCTTTTACGATACTTTCGTTTAAAACTTCGACCTGTGTTTCGTCGTTGATTTGTTGAAGGTTATGGTCAATGATGTCACGAAAGTGGTCTGTATTTTCGGGCGGAGTCCATTTACGATTGTCTGATTTTATCATTTTTGTTCGTTCATTCTTTAAATTGAACAGAATTTTTGCTCAGAAAAACAGAAAAAAAAAGAAAACAGCTCAACATCCGGTACAAAAAAATGTATTTGCCATTGGACAATTAATCCACCCTGTCAATATACAGCAAAATACTCTTGTATAAACAGAATAAATAACCAAATATCAATTTACAAATAACAAAATGAATCATTGCTGAGTTACTGAGATCATCAAGGAAACTAATGTTTCTTTTTATACGAGAGAAGAAAGACTTAGATGCCTTAACTGGCGAGTTTCTTCATTACATCGTCCTTTAGGGAAAGGCACTTTTCTTTAGTTGGTAAAAATGTGTTATTAGAAATTGATTTCTTGTAAAAACATCCAACATAGCCATCTTCAAGGAGAGAGATTTTTTTAATGTATATTCAAAACACTTTTTAGTTTTCCCATATACTTTCTCAACTGCAAAGTCATCAAGCTGAAGGTTACTGTCAAGTACTTGAGCAAAGTTTACCATATCAGATTCTTCGGAATGAGATAGAATAAGTTGTGCATCACTATCTTAGAGGAAGTACTCTGACTCTTCTTTAGATGAGTAATTAACATTTTTATGTTTTTTTTTTCACTTTTTCATATTTGTTTTTTGACCTGCTTGTTATTTTATTTTTAGACGTACTAGAACTCCCATTGTCAGTGCTAGTACTAGCACTACCGATAAGTTTGATCTAAACTGGGTCTTCTGAAATTGGAAAATCTGCCACAGAAATACATTTTTCAGGATCAACAGAAAATTTCACACGTTTCTGGAAGGTGCAGTTGCTTCTGGTTTTCTGAGAGCTTTCTGGAGTTCCTTGAAAGTGTCGTCAATAGCAGCGACAGGAGTTATAGCTGTTGAAGTTGTGGCTCCTCAGTCATCAAAAGATAGTAACATTTGTAGAACTTGATTTCAACAAAGAGGCACAAGACCACATTTTCTAAAACCAGTAATTATGTTCTCTGATTTACACCCTTCACATAGTTTTTTTAGTAAACTAGGGAACTTACTCTTTTGTATAGTAGCTTTATATCTGCCAGGTCCTTTTTTCCAATCAGCAACAATTGCCCGCCATGCAATTTTCATTGGCCGAAAGAATGCTACATCTAACGGCTACAGAATGCATCTGTTAGGTGCATCAAGTTTGCTGTAGGAATATGAAATGAACATTATTCTCTGAACACGTTTGTATGTGTGTCAAGTGACAGGTGGCTAGCTAAGTTGTCTCCGATCAAGTATCTTTTATCGTCATATCGTCTAAAAAATGTAAGTATATAAGGGTTTTGATATAATCTGAAAAACAGGGGTTTTAAAACCAAACACTTTTTATCTTATTATACCTAGACACCTCAGGACCGCTCTCTCTCCAACTTTCATACACGTTTAGGGCTTTATACACTACATAAGGGCGCAAAATTTGAGCATCAACAGTAGTAAAAATCATTACTGAGATGGAGGTTTTAGTAGAATTATTTAGTTTTAGTATAATAATTGATTATATTCGATGGAGGAATGTTAACGAGTTCTACTCCAAGTCTGTCAAAGTATTCATTAGTTGTTTTTGGAGAGATGGCTGCTCTGGCTCGTTTTATATTTTGTCATAATCGAAACGACAAGCTAGCCTGGTACCTTTTCAAGAAAAAGTAGATAAACTCCCGATTAGGTAAACGTCTTTAAATTGCTTTATCGTCTTGCGTTGGCGGTTAAGCAAATCTTTAGTTAAAAGTCTCAGAGTAAACGACGTAATGGGATAGCTCCATTTACAGGAAATAATTAGGCGACTCACCAAAAGTTTTTTCCTCCACTTTAGTCAAAGCGGTTTGCCTCTTCCCTCTTTTGTAGCTAAACACCCCTTCGGAAATGTCTATAAAGAACACTATAATTGATGCCATATTTATTCTCTACTTTTCTGAGATTAAGACCATTGGCTATCTCTCCTACGTATTTCTGAAGAACCTCTGGATCTTGTGTTCTTCGGTTTCACAGGTTTGTAATTCTTTGTCATGTTGAAAGAAAACAACTATATTATATATTTTTTATATGTATCCTAAACTATTATATATTTCATTCCTATTTACCACTAATAAAACAAAACAAAAATAAGGGTTTTTGAATTTGTGGATTGAATAAAAACAGTTGTCTAATGTGTTTTTATTCACCCCACACATCTCAAAATATGTGACCACAAATAACATTATGAAAATAGGAAAGTGTGTTATTTATATATTCTTTAAGTATATTTCCTTTTATTGATATATAACACTAAAGAGATGACACAAATCAAGAACATAACATGATAGAATATAATACTTACATGTAAAGTTTAGAAGATAACGAATATCTGCTTAAAACAAAACGTGTTATTCTGGCAATAAATATCTTCTCTTCTGACTCTCAATGCTGCCAACCAAATAAACTTATCTTTTTCTTCAAATTTAGGTTATTATTAACTTGCAACCAGAAATTTGCCACTTTAACACTACTTTACCCCCTGAAATGTGTCATAAAACTGTTTTGGAAGTTTTGTTACTATTCACTTCACTGTTTTTATTCACACCATTTTAGGGTATATTTTTGGGCACATTTTTAAAAATAATGTTTTTTCAAAACGATTTTCGGAGTGAAAAAAAACGTCAAATAGCGATTAAATATACAGATCACGACTTTGTTTTATTGACCATACAATATAATGGCAGGCGCTGTAACATGTTAGACGTTTTCACCTGTATATTCATTTCACAGTAGGTATGAATTGTCGTAATTGTCACATTGACATTGCAAATTTCAAAGTTCTGAAAGAAAAAACAAATAATAAAATGCCTATTGCGATGTATGCCGTTCAAGAAAAGTATAACTTGTAACATGGTACTTTCAGGGTCATTCGATACGCGAAGTAATTGATATATTTATTGTTGCCTTTAAAAATAGACCAGACCCCCACCAAGTGTTACAACAGTTAAAAATATCATTAAACATTTTTAAACTTCGGGATGTGTAAACAGTTGTAAACAGTATCATGAAGGTAATAAACCACGTGTTAGACCTGTCGATGATGAGCATCAAAACAGGGATGTTGATATTTGTGCTTTTGTGGAAGCTAGTGAACCCTGCAATAGTGTACAAATTGCTAGGGAAGTTACCGTTAATGCTCGAACTGTCCAGCAAGTTTTCATAAGGAGTGGGTATCACTGTTTTAAGATACAACCAACACAAGAACTGTTTCCGGGAGATAACTTTAGGCGGATGGAGTTTTGTGAATTTATGTTAGATAAACAGAATAAAAATGTACACTTTTTAAGAAATATTTTAATTTCTGACAAATCTTTAATTTTATTACATAAAAACACAATTCATTCGGTGCAAGGTTTTATTCTCGGAAAAATAAACACCTCAGTGTTGCAGTGCTAACGCAGCGTCCTTAAAAGTTAAATGTTTGGACTGGGATGATAGGCGACCATATTGTCGGTTCATTTTTTATTGATGGAAACCTAAACGGGCTCAAATATTTACAACTTTTACATAATGAGATCATTCCGGCAGTTCGACGCCTTCCCGTTAATTTTCAAGAGGTTTATTTCCAATAGGATGGGTGTTCGACTCACAACTCCAGATCAACTATTGACTTCCCCAATCAAACGTTTGCTGATCGTCTGATAAGTACACGTGGTACAATTAAATGACCCGCAAGATCCTGTGACTTAGCGTCTAACGATTTCTTTTTTTGGGGTTTTGTTAGAGAAAACATTTATAGGCATCAGTTTGAAAGAGTTACAAACCTAGTCGAATTAAGGGCAAAAATACCTTATTTCTCTGCAATAATTATACCAGCCCTACTCCAAAATATGAGGAGAAATGTGTATTTGGTTTGAGATAAATGTTGGATACTGTTTAGTACAGGGAAGTGGAATATTTGAGCCCTTAATTCATTATTCTGCTTTCCTAATTTTTATTTTTTATTATGTACATTTTACGAAGTTTGTAGGTTCTAAATTAGGTAGTAAGTATTTTTTATGTTTAAATTTGGCAGAATTTTATTGTTTTTTTTTTTATTTAAAAGTACAAACCTCCCGGATCAAGATGAAATGGAGACCCTGTAACTCCTAAAAAAGTATATTTGGAAATAAAGGAAAATTTAAATCAAAACAAAGCTTTTGGATTTGATTTAATTACTGGGGAAGTGGTAAAGCAACTTTCAAGAAAAGCTATAATAAAAATTAACACATCTTATAAACGCTTCCTTTAGGCTGTGGTGCGTACCAAAGATATGGAAGGTGGCAAAAATTATAATGACAATAAAACCAGGGAAACCTCTACAAGAAGCTTCTTCATATAGACCTATTTCACTGTTATCTGGCATGTCTAAATTATACGAAAAATTAACCTTAAAAAGACTAAAACCGATTATATAGGAAAAAATCTAATTAATAATCATCAATTTGGGTTTAGAGCCAGCCACTCAACGATAGATCAGGTGCATAGAATAACAGATATAGTAGAAAAAACTCTAGAAGAAGGAAAGCTCCGTTCCGCAATTTTCCTCGATGTAGAGCAGGCTTTTGACAAAGAGTGGCATGACGGATTATGTCATAAAATGAGATGCTACTTACCAAAACAATATTCTGAACTACTAGAATCATAAACAGTAAGTTAAACAAATTTTGTTTTTTGTTGAATTTTTTTTTTTTTTTTCTAGAATCATATATATCCGACAGATACTTTCGAGGTAAATATGAGGAAGCATATTCAGAATTAAGAGAAGTTAAAGCTGGAGTTCCACAAGGAAGTGTCCTGGGGCCAGTGCTATACCTGTTCTATACCAGTAATATTCCATCATTAAAACCTAACACAATTGCGACATTTGCAGATAACACATGCATTCTAGCAGTCGGACAAAACCACGAAGATGCAGCAACCATGCTACAGAACTTTGTTGAACAAATTAACATCTGGACCAGGCAATAGCGTGTCAAATTGAATGAAACAAAATATGTACTGTTTAATGAAAAAGAAATGCACTCTCTCTGCTCTCTGCAACAAATTGTTATTGTATAAGCAAGTCCTTAAACCGATATGGACATACGGGATACATATATGGGGCCGTATAAAAGAAAGTAACATCCCTACTATACAACGATATCAGAATAAATTATTAAGAAACATCGTTAACGCTTCATGGTACTTCAGAAACTTGTGATCTTCATCGGGACCTCCAGATCGATACGCTAATCCAGACAATAAGTAAGTTTGCCGAGAGTCATGAACAAAGGCTCTCCAACCACGTGAATGTCAAGGCCATCAAACTCCTAGATAACGCCAACCAGATAAGAAGACTTAAGAGAACGAAGCCGTTTGAGTTAGTGCTAGTGAGTGAGTGAAAGTGAGTGAAAGTGAAAAAGCAGAGCAAAGTGCGGCTAAAGTGTACACGTTAGCTAGTAGTACTCTAATGTATTAGAGCCTAAGGAATATTGCTGATTGTAACCTCAGATAAGTCTTTAGATAGTGAATGATCAGATAATCAGCAATAATCAGATAATCAGCAATAATCGGATAATCAGCCATAATCAGATAATCAGCAATCAGCAATAATCATAAGATTCCTGTTGGAGTTTTATTAAATAAATAAAAAAGTACAGACGATTCTGATACTAATTTGTTTTTCTTCTTTCTTGTCTTATTGCTATAAGCTTTGTCCATAAAATTTGTACAATTTTCAGTGACAATAAAGCATATTACTTATTTACTTACTTAATTATTTGTATTGCTATTAAGGCTAAACAATAACCAAAAAATTCGTTTTAGAGTATTATAATAAATATACTCTAGAGATGGGATTGCAATAAATCTTAATTACTATGGTCAACAAAACAATGTCGTTATCTGTATATATGATTCATTACAAGTATTTTGTAGCCTACTCCCTTTTAAATATAATATCTAACTAAATAATCATATCGCTGTGTAAGACTCCCCGTAAATGTGTATGAATAGTAATAAAATAGGTATTTAAATAGATATATTTCCGCATACTAGGTTAGTGGTTATATTCCAAAGTAATTAAGCTATTTAAAACGCTGTTTATTTGTGACCGATGTAAGAATGGTAACGATATATTTAATATTAGTGGCGTTCAACCGTTTTACGCCATGCACTATTTTTTATTTAAAACTATTTACTACTTAATAAATTTCCGTAATGTAATATTCCATCATTTAAAGCGATTGCTTATTTTCATAAAATATTTAGAACGCTTTCATTTACTTTACGATCATGTATATTTAGAATTAAACGGTTTCAAATAAAAACGTAAATTTTGTCTGGTAGTATAAAAAACAGAGCATAAATATTAAAATAAAAGTATATATATATTCCATATATGTAATAAGAAGCAGATTAAAATAGGTCAGCAATGGCTTAATGCACTGCGACCTTTGAAGATTTATTTTGCATCGTCATTATAACTCCTTATCTAGCTCAGTCACATTGATGTGTTACTAAGATTTCACAGATTTAAGATTCTCCTGTGTTTGTTGGGAACACCAATAATTGTTCCTTTTCTGAAGGAGTCTTGCAACAGCCAGCTGTTGATCTTTAGGCTTTATTTTTCTCCTTTACTAGTATTGTTCAGCAACATAGTAGTGGAGCTTTTCGCGGCATTAATCTTTGTACTGTTAACTTGGTTTCTAGGAAAACTAGAACGTATTACAGCCACCTTTGCCAAGAAAGCAGCCTCCGAGAGAGTAATTTATATCTTCTTAGACCTCTTCTAAACTTAAACTAATAACATAAGTAGGCATTATACTAATCTGAGGTAGCTTGTTTCTGACTAAATATTTGCGTAGCTATCTTGAGCTTTATTGAGTCTACCTCTTCAGAGGAGGTCTTCGATAGCCCGCTGTTTTATGAGTGTTGTAGCAGTACTGCTGTCCTACAATCATTGCATCCACAGAGTTATTTTCTGTATCTGCTCGTGGAGCGAAGTTTTTTTGCCTCAATCCTCGACCTCGTGGTTTTGGTGTGTAGCTGTACCACCTTCCACGTTAAGTTCATCGGTGGCTCTGTAGTCCTCAAAGGCTCATCGACAATTCAGAATACTTTGGCAATTCGATGGTTTTTTACTTGACAGTGTATTATTTTCTTACATGTATTGAATCTGACGAAAAGTGGAACGGTGTTTTTCATCGGCGAAGAGAAGTATAAAATACATATTAGAAAAAGACAAAATCTAAAGACGGGAACCAACCCAAAGTGGAATACTGTTTTTTCCCTAATAGTTGTTATTTACTTATTAAAATTTTTACCGCCAACACTGGTGGCACATAGCAGACAAAACTAAACCACGCTCCATTGGGTAGTTATTAAAAATAAGTTATTAAAATAAAATAAGGTAGCGGGCCAACCGTGCTCTTTTGCTTTTACTATTATCTATTTTCTATTTCTTTTTACTGACGTGAACTTGCTAAGAGCACCTCTATACGCATCCCAGATTTAAACTCTTTTGTAGCTAATCTCAATCGTGGTTTTTGAAACATCACTTCTTTTATTTTCCAGACCAGCAAAAAGTTTGTGTGAAAATTGCAAGTGGTCATTTACAGTAACTAGTACAACTAGTAAAGAATTAAAATATAGAAACAAAAGAATGGAAAAGAAGAGTATTTTTGAAATGTCTAAAAACCTGAATTCCTAGCTGAGTGCTTTCGGTTTAAAAACCATCCTCAGACGTATGCTACAATAGAATACTAATATAAGTAACTTATTTAAGTGTAACAATGATTAAATTACATCGAGTTTAAAACGTACCACAAATAATTTTTTAAATAATTAATTACAAATTGTTAAAAATTAATAATGGAATTTTAAAAATGAAAAATTAATTGAATTGCATAAGGTCACTTTTCTTTCTCTAAAGTCCCCCATAATCTTTTAAAAACAGGTTGATAGTTGAGATAACTTGTATGTTTAAGCAATAATCAGGGTTTAATTTAATTACTTTGGATATCTCAAGATCTTCTAAATGGTTTATTTGTCTAAATTTTTTTTTTTTTTGAAATGTTATATAAAATTGTACTGGTTTTTAAGGGATAAAATAAATCAATATTAAATTTTATGTGATGTCCAAAGTTTGATTTATCTGTGATATAAGATGTTTTTTGATTCTCTGAGTAAATGTTCTCATTGACCTACACGTCATGTTCCAATGTCCACAACACAGTTTCTATATACCACTCTCATTTAATTTGTCAATTTTGTCATTAGTTTTGTTAAAGATGGATTTAATGTTGTGTTTGGTTTTCAAAAAGATTATTTAGGTTCAAAAATAGGTCCTTTGGTGGATAATCTAATGTACACATTCAATTTAAAAAAGATGATCTAGGTGAAGAACTTGTATAACTTATTATATATGTGGAATTAGTATATGTAGATTATGCAGAGGTATGAAGAGTGAAATTGATCCACAGTTGGAGTTCATTTCAATCTTCATACCTCTGTATAATCTACATATACTAATTCCACAGTTTTATATTTCAACACCTGTTGGTCAGTTGGTCTTTAGTAATGCTATTACATATTAGTTTTACAGTTCCCCCATTGGCTTGAGGTTTAACTGAACTACTTGAACTATACCCATTTACACACTGCTTTCAATTCTGATTTAATTTTAATATTTTAATTTCATAGTCAATTTTTTCTTCTCGTTTTTACAGTATTGACAGTGCCTGGTAGACCATTTTATTGTAGTCAACTACCCACTGTCCAATAGATCGTTTGGTCTATTTCTTTCATTCATACTTTCTGTACACTTCATTTAGCTTCAAAGCTACAACCTTATTATTACAGACGGGTGTGAGTGTGAGATCTGGATTTTGCAATCTAGTTTAAATCAAAATATTCTATATGTCATACTTCATCAGCTGATTTTTTCAGTAGTAGTTCTAGTTGGACCTTTGGCCAATGACAACTTATACAGAATTTTAATATGTGCTGATCACAGATCCATAACTTTGCCTATCAAAGTTGTCATATGTCACATGTCACCGTATCATTTCCGCTTAGATCATTATCCCTTGAGATACTGACAAAGAATATAGCGTAGAAACTTTAAAGTAATTTTAAACTGTTTGTCCTCGTTTTAGTGTAGTGTCTTGTACAATTTTATGTTATTGTTAATGTTTTCACATTCTACGCTTGCCGGATAGTTTATATTTTGACGAAGCAAGTCTAAAACGTTAATCTCAAAAACTTTTTTTCATCCATTAACTTCCAGTTTTTTATCGAAGTTAACTAATTTACTTCATCTAAAAAACGTTTTCTTGGCTTATTTCAGATGCCCCTGAAGATGCTATTTTAAGCGAAAGTACTTGGGCTAGATTTAATTAACTTGTGCTCGATAATAGCCTTATTTTTCAAAGTTAATAAGAGAAAATACGAAAGTCAGTTTGGTCAATGCTCTTATTTTTTTCATCTCTACATACGCAACTAAAACTGGACTCTCAAAAAAATCGACACGAGTAAGACCAAAGGCTTTGAAATGTGGGTATATGGAAAAATTTCACGCGTATTCTGGAGAAAACCCACTTGTCAAGTCTGGAAAAGCTTTATATAAAAGACAGGCTATTAAAAAAAGTAAACCTAGTGTACTCAATTTACTTTGACCACAAGCTAGGAGAACGGGTACCATAAAACTATTGGTAGTAGAATGAAAGGTAGGAGGTCGAAAACAAAGAGTAATATTTCTGACACAATGGGAAGACCAATTGTAACCTTTGGTGGAAAAATCACTTCAAGAAGCCGTCCATATGGCTCAGGATCACAGTAAGTGGAGACAGTAAGCTATTAATATTTGGAGTGTCACCTCGCCCTTATAAGAGCTAAAAAAATGAAGAGGAGGAAAGGATATAACGTAGCGAAAAAATGCAATTAATTTAGATGATGTTACAAGACTTTTACAGGAAGCTTTGTTACTGCCAAAAATTAAAAACGATGTATCCAGCATGTAATAAAGGAGCAAGAAAAGTTACGTAACTTGGATTTCTTAGATAAGGAATGCGTATTAGAATCAATTGTCATTGAACCAAACAACACAACTTCAGATTCAAATGATGAGGATAAAAACGATACGATAATAACTGAACTGTGATATTTATTCATTCTTGCTTACCTATATGTTCTTTAGTTATTGTATACATAGCGAGAAATTGCTTTGTATATTCAAATTGGTTGATGTAAAAAGACTTTTGCAGGAAGCTTTAAATCTGAGGAAAATTGAAAAAAATGTTAGATTTTAAAAACAAATTCAGATGGTGAGGATAAAGACGATACGATATAACAATTGAACTGTGATATTTATTTACTCGTACCTACATACACCATTCTGACAACGTCGGACACAGAATGGGCGGCTGAAACAAACACTCATCAACACGTCTATCCAGCGTGGTGTTTAAAGGCTAAATACTCCCCACGAAAATGTCAGTTGAAAAGACGGCAAGTAGGAAATTATTTTTAGAATCTTGCACTGATAAATTATCAGTCTATCCCATGGATTCGGAGGGTACAAAAAATTGACAAAGACATAAAAAAAGTTACCCGAACAGAAAGACACTTGTTATAGGAATATAATATAATACACGTTCCCTACTATTCGATGAAAGACTTACTGAACTTTAGTACGAACTAGAAAACATAGAGTGTGACATAGTCGGTCTCAGAGAAGTCAGAAGACGTGGCGAACACATAATTAAACCAAACTCAGGACATAGTTTTTACTACGTAGGTGACGGCAATAATTCCTTGGAAGGAAGCAGCTTCATTATACACAAGCGTCTCCAAAGAAATATAGTATCACTAAATAAATTTTCAACAAGAGTGAGTTGTCGTACTCTGAAATTGAATACAAGGTATTTAATGAAACAATACAGGTATATGCACCAACAACAGACCATTATGAAGAAGAAGTGAATCTATTCTATAATGATATCGACGACGCTCTTAAGACCATAAAGGACATTTTACTTTTATATGGTGATTTTAACGCCAAATCAGGAATGAAATTTAACCCTACAGAAACACCTCTGGGAAATTTTGGCTTGGGTGGTAGAAATGAACGTGATGGAATACTGTTAAGGTTCATGCTGCAACATGAACTATTCCAAGTGAAAAGTTTTTTCAATAAAAAACCACGGAAAAGATGAGCATGATAAAGTTTTAATAGAAAAACTCAAAATTAAATAGATTTTATTATCACGGACAAAAACACACCCTTAAAGACATCACGGTTTTAAACAGATTTGATACCAATAGCGATCATAGAACGGTACTAGGTAAAATAGAAATAAGCTTAAAGAAGGGGAGATATAAAATGATTAAAAAGAAGAACGAACAAATAAAAACCATGAATGAAACCGTCAGATGTAGACAGTTTTCAGCAAGGTATTTCCGACATACTTAGTAGTCCTGAAACAGAAAATAATATAAACGACTTAAATAATAAATTAATATATGCCTCACAAGAAAGTGAAAACCAATTCTGTTCTTGAACTTAAATGGAAGAGAAGATTAGCGAAAATACCAGACAACTAATGTGGAAAAAAAAGAAGAAAAATGAGAAGCGAGACGGAAACCAAAGCCAACGAATCACAAAAAATAAATGAGAGAAATTAATTTTTTTCTCATATCTTGAGAAAAAACTTGATTTCTGCCAGCCAATAAAACAAGCAGAATTTCGTATCGGATCTGAAACAAATTAATGATCATCTACAGAGCATTAAAACGGTAATAAAAAAAATAACCGAATAAAATCGACCACTCGTTCTGACTGTTGTAGATTTCCAAAAATCCTTTGACATAGTAGAATTTGACAAAATTCTGGAAGCACTACCAGCATGCCGCATTAACTACAGATATACAAGGTTAATTAACAATGCATACATAAAACACGGATCATATCTCAATCGGCAGAGGAGTCCAACGGGGTTATGCCTTATCGCCCAAACTGTTTACCGCAGTACTAGAATACGCTTGTAAAAAACTTAACTGGGAAGAGAAAGGCCTGAACATTGACGGTAGAAGATAAAAAAATTTGAAATTCTCAGACGACATAGTTCTGTTCTCGGACAACCTCAGGGATATATGTACAGTGCTACATGAACTTTAGTTAGAGTGTACCAGTGTGGGTCTTAAAATAAACATCTCCAAAACAAAATTGATGACAAACCTAATACCTAGCGGAAATCTCAATATTGGAGACAACGACGTAGAACTGAAGGAAAAATACAAAAACCTTGGACACGAAATAAAAATCACAGGAGACAACCAAACATGAGAACTACGAAGAAGAATAAACCTAGCATAGGCAGCCTCCGGAAAACTCAAAGACATCTTTAAAATCGATATACCAATTTATTTAAAACTTAAAAACATTAGGTCAATGTGTATTGCCTGTGATGATCTATGGTGCCTACAACTTCTAAAATGCTGCAAATAGCTCAGAGGAAAATGGAAACGTCAATGCTGAGTATATCGCTTCGTGACCGAAATAGAACTAAAGACTTAAGATGAAGAACTGGAGTTACCGATGTAATTTCCCGAATTGCCACCCTGAAATGGAACTGGGTCGGACACGTTGCCAGAATCAGTGACGAAGGTCGGCCAAAGAGATTGCTTAAGTGAAGACCGACGTTAGACAAAAGAAGTAAAGGAGAGACCCCTTACTCGTTGGACTGACGATCTTAAGAAAATGTCAAGAAATTGGATGAAATGTGCTCAAGATAAAGGGGATAAAAATGAGGAATGCCCATGTCCAGCAGTAGACGCAAAGAGCTGGGTGATGATGATGATAACTTATCTTCTTTAGTTATTGTTCATTTTAAAATATTTTTTTTTGTTCCGCGGCATTGAATGGGTAAATCCTTCGTTTTTGTTTTATATTAACCCTTAGACCTATTGTATTAGCTACCTGAACCCATAATATACGGAGGATATAACAAAAGATAGCGAGTAAAGACACATTGCTAATGAAGGGCGCTTAGGAATCGCTTTAATTTTCTAGTGCTTATTGTTTCAGACACATTATTGAATTTATAATGAGGTAGTGTACTAACAAGCTCAAGAAGACAGAATATAATTACTCTTCTCTTCAAGAACTTTCCCAATATTTGTCAAAAAATAATGGTCAATAGTAAAATGGTGTATATACAAGCAAGGTTCCTACAGCCTCTGCTGCCTCTCGCATTTCGACCGACATCGTTTTCTGTCCATCCATTCGTCTTCTTTGATGAGTCTATTTCTCATTATGTGTCGTACATTTTCTTTCTATGCAACTGAAGGCCTCCCCTTCTTCTTCTTTGTTGTGGTATGTCTTCATTCATTCGCTTCACGTGACCATACCACACTAGTTGTCTCCAATTCTGTCTATACTGGAATATACAGTATTTGTCCTTTTTTTAAATATCTTCATTCCTGATATGATCTTTTTTGGATACAGATTTACTCTCCCTAGAAAATCCATTTCTACTACTTCTATTTTTTTTCTATCTTCTTTGGTGATCTACCAAACTTCTGCCCCATAAGTCGTAATAGGCTCTACTAAGGTTCGATAGATTGTCAATTTCGTTTCGTGTCTAATACCTTTAGATCCTAGTAGAGAGTTTAGAATGTTAACCGCTTCTTTTCCGTGCTGGGTTCTGTTTTCGTTGCTCCTGTTGGTAGTGCCTTCTTTAGATATTAAAGTATTTAGTAAAATGGTACACCATTTAAACTGTACACAAGTATTATTTGCATAAATTGTCATATATTATTGCCTAATACTGGTAATTATAATTGCAGTATTTAGTTTGCAGGACTTGAGGATGCATAGTAAATTGTAGTATGCTAAACTGGTCGTCCGTGGTAGAATAAACTCATTGGTATTATTTTTTATTTATTTCTCCTTACTTTAATTAAAATAAGCTCACATAGGCAACACATTTAACTTTTAACTAAAAATCTAAATTAAAACGAGAAATACTTTTGTTTGAAACTCGCCTTGATTTATTTGAGATATAAATTTATTGATCTTGGCCCTACCTCAAAAGTATACAATTCTTTGAAAAAAAAAGGGCGCTAAAGATTTATAAGACAGAAATAGTACAGAAACAAATTAAGATATAAATCAAGACTTTCAAGACTCGTATTTGCAGCGACGAAGGAGAGAATAGCGTTGTTTAATTATCGGGATTTCGACCATCGGTCATTCCCTGTAACTAATGAACTTTCTGATTAGTCGGTCACATCCCTAGGTCTCCCGCGCTCGGTGACAATGGAAATTAATTCATTATGTCTTCTTCTGCTTCTGTGAATTATGTGAGCGATCTACTTCCTGGAAAATTTATTGGGGATTTTAAGTTTAGTGGAAACACAATATATTAAACAAAACAAAATATATTAAATTAGTATTTATTTATTATATAGTATTTATAATAATGATAACTATGAAGGAGTAATAATATACGAACAACTATATTAGCAAATACTGAGCCATCAAGAAAAATCATAACTACACTAGGCTGTAAAGTTGACAAATTTTGAAGGTGTACTTTAGCTAGTTTCATAAAATTGACAATTCTTTTTAAAAACTTTACTAATATTTAACAATAGTTATATTAAAACATGACCTTACTTTATTCTGCCATTTATTTACATTGTTTGGCACTTGTTTTCTAGTGGTTTTGCAAGTTTTAAGAAGCTTTTTAGGTCATTTTAATTGTTTAAACACTTTCATTGGAGTGAATTGGAGTGAAATCATCATTGGAATGTGTAAGAATTTCATCCTCCGTCTTCCATTCTGTAAATAGTAAACATAACAATTATTTGAGAAAGCAATTGATGTCATCAGTTCTTCCAAATATTTTGTTAATTCATTTTACTGATTACATCACTAACCTATACTTTAAGTCTAAAGGCTCGGCCACACAGAGCGCTATGTTCGCAACGTACGCGATGTTCGCTATACGACGAAAATATATCTTCCGCTGTGGACAACGGGACTGGCCACACAGATCCGCGTACGCTATGTTCGCGATGTTCGCTACGTTAGCTGCGTCGTTGAATGTTTTGTTGTCGGATATATTTTTATTTGTCGCCGAGTACGGGCTTGCGCAGTAAACGGTCCAACGTATGTTTTGGTTTTTCTTTGCGCCGTTGCAAGTCTAGGTGGTGTCGCGCGTATTGTTAAACAAACATGGTGTTGGAAATTTTAATCGAGGAAGTTAAACAACGACCATGTTTATGGAAAAAGTCCTTGGAGGATTATAGGAATCAAAATGTAAGGGATAATGCATGGGAGCAGATTAGTAAAGTTTTACATAGACCAGGTAAATACATAATACATATATAATTATATTATAATACTAATTATTATAAAATATTTTTTTAAACTATGCGATTCACTACTCTTTCTTGTCATTCCACTCGACCCTCATCAGACATAAAGTACTCCATGAAAGAAGTTCTAGCCCCTAGGGCTTCCCTTGTTGCATTTCTTGCAGTACCAGCACGCATTTGAACTAATTGCTGTACTACTTCGCCTACCTCCTCTTCGTCTTCTTCGTTGGCCGGAACACTGGCCTGAGTTAACAATGATGCCCGTAGATAGTTATGCAACACCAACGTAGCTTTGGGAAAAGCCTCGTCCCCCACTATGACGTATGGCAAAGAGACTCCGCCCAAATTTTCATCTGGAGGCAAGCCAATGTTTCCTTCAGTCTCAACGATTACCAATTGCACTATTCGTAAACACATTTCCATCACTAACTCTCCCATACTGTCCTACATCTACAGCAAGGAACTTTTTATTACCGTCGACTAATGCCAACAAAACAATTGAATGGTACTTTTTGTAGTTGAAATGTTCGGAGCCTCTCAATTGAGGAGCCTTAATTCTAACATGTTTGCCATCAAGTGAAGCAACAGTGAGGAAAGTTCCATCTTTCTCTGAAAACGTTTTCGGATGCTCTCCAAATCTCTTCATTTGGCTCAGGCATAACTATAAGTTGGATGTTTTTCCAAATCGCTTCACAAACCTCTTCAATAATCTTACTGACTGTAGATCTACCCATACGATAAGTAAATGCCATTGATCGGAACGAATTTCCTGTTGCGAAGTACCTTGAAAAAAGAACTAAAATTTAATTTAATGTATTTGTTAATAATTGTTATAAATGCTGCAACTTTTGTTGCAGCTGATGATCTAAGGGCGGATTGGAAAAAGCTACAAGATAGTTACAGGTAGGCTATGCTAAGAAGAAGAACTAAAAGTGGACAAGCTGCAAAGAAAATGAAAATCTGGAAGTATGAATTGCAGATGTCCTTCTTGCTGGCGGATACCATTCCACGAAGGTAAGTAATAAACAGTGAAGAGGGGAATAGAGGAGATATGATTATTGTATTATCCTTTACAGAACAGATTCGAATGTTGCAACAGTGCGGAACGAGGGTGATAAGGAGGATGATGAGGACTTCGTTAAACTGAACGCGACGGGTGGTGGCAATGAAGAAAACGAAAAAGAAGAGACAGATGGTGGTGAAGACAAGGCTGAAAATGAGCAAGAGGGACGTAGCAGAATCTTTCGTAAGCGAAACAGGAAGCTAGTTAAAGAAAATGAACAGGATGTTAATAAAGTGATATCGTTTATGAAGGAGAGAAAACAAGAAAGCAAAAAGTTATTAGGTAAACTTGATTACTTCTTTGCTAGTGCCTGTGAAAGTGCGAAGCGTCTGTATCGACATTTACAGTTGAGAGTAAAGCGAGAAGTGATGAACACAATTTTAAATGCTGAAACGGAGTCCCTGAGCTTTACTTCGGCATCTGTCTCTGCACCTGTTATGATTTAACGGCAGAAGGAGAAAATAACTTTTCGTGTAAACAGTGATTAATATTAATATTATTTGATTTTCATTAACTTTTGTACCTCATAAACAAGTCAAAAAATATATCGTTTTTATAAACAGCATGTTTTAGTTACCTCAAGCAAAGAGCTAATCGTTCTTCTGGTGGTATACTGTCCCTATAGTTAAGGTTCTTCTTTTCGATGTCGTCTTTGATAATTGTCAAAATATTGTCAAACTGGGTTTGGGTCATTCGAAAATATTCTTTAAACTTAATTTCGTCATCACGCAACTGTTTCATTAGATGATTATATTCACCACATTCTTTCCTTTTTAAGTTGACGTTATGAACCCAATTTCTTTTACGTTTCTTCTTATTACATAATGCTAAAAGCAACAGTACATCATCTTCGTCGGCAGAACCATCGCTGCTTTGCCAGGGTACACTATCCACCAACATGATCTTAATAAATGAAAAGCCAGACTGAAATATTTTCGTAATAAAGAAACGTAGCGTTTGGTCTGGCCACCCAACATAGCAAACATAGCGAACGTAGCGAACATAGCGAACGTAGCGTACATAGCGTAGCTTTCTGCCTGGCCACGACATAAATTGTTGAGATTCTTTCCAAGACAAGAAAAAGTAGTTAAATCAGAGCTTACACTAATGAAATAAACCAAACATTAATAAAGGGTGTTTTTTTAGAGTTATAAAATCTGCGAATCTACGCCTTGCTAGATGATGATGTACATTGAATTCTTGCATGAGTTGGATTTTGTAAACAAGCAAAGCAAGATCTTTTCGCAAAATCTTCCATAAAGTTGATGGACACGTATTTAACCACGATGTGTACGACGGCAGATAGACTGATTCGGGTCTTTCTCTATGCTACGCTCTACAGCAACAACAACTTCTTCTGTACGCACTGTACGACATGTTTGTGGATGCATATTATCATTTAGAGTAATTGTGGTGCAAAAAACGGTACATTGTTAATCGAATTACTTGCTTTGATGGACTATTATGTTGCCAATAAAATGGACGTAGTGCGTGATACGTATTTCGAACACAACCACAATTTTTCAAATAAATTTGTACAATTTGAAAACGTTGTTCACGCGTCAAGTCTATTCATGCTGAACCAAACGTAACAATAATCGCTTGAAAGCTGTCAAAATATTCAGCAGTTAAAAAAGTATTAAAACCATATACTAACATACATTTTAATACCTATAAAAATCACCCTTTATAAATAACAATAATATAATTTTCCAATTACAACCTCTCTTTATTTGATCCAGATTTAATTCATGGATTTGCATTGGTTCTTCAGTTTTATTAGTGAAAGTACCCTAACTAGAAAATTAAACAACTGTTAAAATAATTAATAATATGAACATATTTAATCAGGACCGATAAATAATTTTTTCCATCATTTCACTTGTTATTCTGTCGTACTCTAGTGCCTCTTCGTTTTGCATTTCTGCAATAGCTTCTTGCAGTTAATTTATGGTTATTGGAACTACATTATCATCTTTTAATCTTTGATTCTTTAGGTTGTTTTCTTTGTTATTTTTTTCTACTAACATATAATCAATTATTAATTTCTTTTCTTTCCTTTTTACTTCTCTTGTGTACTTGTGGATATTTTTGTGATCAAAAAATGTATTAGTTATTACTAAATTGTGCATCATACAGAAGTCTAGCATTTTTATTCTATTATTATTTTAAGTTGTTTTTCCATATTTTTCTAATATTTTTTTATAATTCTGGTTATTTGCGCCTATTCTGCTATTGAACATATCTAGGAAATATATATTTTCTTTTGCTTGTTCCATGACCAATAAGCTAATTCTTCCCAGAACTTATTCGTATTATAAGCCGTGTCGTCATCTTTTGAGCCATATAGAATTATTATTTTTTTACATTCATGCTTTTGTCTAAACTCAACTGATAGTATTCTCTCTGAACAGGCTTCCCAATTAGCCCAGGCAGCTTCTTCACACTTCATCTTTAGTTTCTTTTTCTTTGTCTTGTATACTTCTGATATACCAGGTCTCCAGTATCCACATTTCTTTTCTATTTTTCTTTTTGTTTTTTCCTGTTTTTTCTTTTTACTTACGTTTCCTGTCCATTATTATTTATTGTATGTTTTCCTTATTCATTGCCTTGTTGTTATTTATAGTTTTCTTTCGTTCCTGTTCCGTTTCGATCTTCCTTTCCTATAGTTAGTTTGTTGAATCTAATTCTCACTTAATTTCCTTTTATCCGCCGTTTTTTCGACTTCCAATCGTCACTTAGTCCGGTTGTTCCATAGGTCTTCTTCTATGGCCCACTATCTCAGTTCTTTATTTATTCCTTCACTCCAACTTTTTCTCGGTCTACCTCGTTTTCTCTTTCCTTCTGGTTGCCACTTTAATATTTTTTTTGGTATTCGTTGTTCATCCATTATTTGTATGTGTCCGAACCAGATAAGTTGTTTTGTTGTTAGGTCATCTGTGATTGTTCATTTGATTTCTATTATTTCTCTAATGAGTTCGTTGGTAATCCTTTTTCTTCTAGATCTTCCTGCGGCTCTTCTCCAAAAATCCATTTCTGTCGCTTTCAGCGTTTCCAGTGTTCTTTCTTTCAGTGGCAATACCTCACAGCTGTGTAAAGTGATTAACTATAGTAGTTTACTATACTTTTTACTATAGTCTTATATATCCTCTTCTTATTTTCTTTGCTGGTGGATTGGTGCCATAAAATGCTGTTTAACGTTGTGATGGCTTTTCTTCCTGGCGTATTTCTCTCTTGTATGATTTTGTCTAATGTTTCATCTCGTAAAGTAACAATACCTAAATATTTGTAGTGACAACAGTGCTATATCGTGGTGTTATCGTCTAATATGGGATCTTTTTGCTCTACTCCAATGCATAGGTATTCGGTTTTCTTTTGATCTACTTCTAGACCCGATATATCATACTCTTCAATAAATTTTCATTCCATATAGTTTAAGTCAATATAATCTTGAGCTATTATTACTTAATACTTGATTTAAAACACTTTCGAGGTATATTTTAAATAAAGTGGGGGACAGACAACATCCTTGCTTTAATCCTTTTGATGTTGTTATAGTCCTGTTGTCGCTGCTTTTGTTTTTATTATTGATTTATTGTATAACACTTTGACGGCTTTTATTAATTCTATATTAATATTCGTGCTTTCCAATCATTGCCACAGCGTCTTCAATGGAACGCTGTCGTAGGCTTTCCGTGTGTCGACAAAAAACATAATATGAATCTCTTGATTCTGTGCCATCTTTTTTTCTATTATTTGATTTAAGGAAAAAATGTGGCTAATAGTGGATCGACCCGTACGAAATCCTGTTTGTTCTTTTCCTTCATAATCTAAATAGTCTCTCTCGATTCAATTCTTTAAAACCTGTCTATATATTTGACTCATAGATCCGGTTACAGCTTTTCCTCGGTAATTTTCACAATTATTTTTTCACACTTTTTATGTATAGTGCTGAGGTATGATATCTTCCATTCCATAGGAATTTCGCTTGTGTTTATGCATTCTTAAAATAGTTGTCGAAGATATTCGTACAATTTGTTGGCAGTTTCTTTCCCAAGACTTGTTCTTCTCTTAGAGATTTTCCTTCGTACTCCTGCTTGTTTGTCTTTATGTTTTATTTTGTCTTGTAATGATTTAGAGCTTAAATATTGTTGATATAGTTGTCTTTTACATTTTATTTTTTCCTTTATTCTAGCCAGTATGGTTTGTTTACCTTGGATTTTATGTATTATCCCATTGCTTCAAATGCTGCTTCGTGTAAACAGTTTTTTATATGTTCATATGCCCTTTTACTTGTTTCTTTCTGCATTTCTTTTTCTTATGCACTTAGGTCGTGATACGTTAAAAGTTTTTATGCAAAGTTCGTTTGTTTCTAATATTCTGTATGTATGTATTTTCTCCTCGTTAATTAAAGAAAACTCTATCTTTTTCTTTTGTAACAAAATTCTAAACATTTAATAAAGCAACAATACAGATGAAGAAAGCACTAAACAGATATAATACAGGGCGATGTTTTAGTATTAGTCTTAACAACATTTATCTCTTAAAATTCTCGAAATTGACTACTTGATGACTGTTAAATTAAATATCTATTTAAAAAAGTTTTTTAAATTCAAAGCCTACTTTGTCAAACTCTTAATTTATACTAATTTTTTAAAACCAGACCTGATTTTTTTCTAGTTTTGACACAATTCACAACTTGTCCTGAATATTATTACACGATGAGAGCAGACATATTATTAAAATGGTGACATATAATGACATCTAATGTATACATATTATTATAACACTTCCTTATGACTCACCCTGTATAGTAAAGGATACTATAATTGTAAAATAATTCAGTTTTCTGTATGATTTCTATCTATCTATTTATTTATACAGCCCTAAACATCCATCCTTGGATATAGGCCTCCTCCTCCTTCTTCCATGCCTCTCTATCTTGGGCAATTTACATCCATTTTGACCCGGCGTGTTTCTTCAGGTCATCTGACCATCGCATTTGTGGCCTACCCCTTTGTTGTTTATGATTCCATGGTCTCCAATGTATAATTGTCTTAGTCCATCTTTCATCTTTCTGCCTTAGGGTGTGTCCGGCGAACTTCCATTTAAATTTTGCTACTTGGGTTGGGTCATCTGTCACTTTTGTTTTATTATGGATCCATTCGTTTCTTTTTCTGTATGACAGTTTAATGTTCAGCATTTTTCTTTCCATGGATCTTTCTGTCTTTGCTATTTTTTCCATATTTTCCTTTGTAAACGTCCATGTCTGAGAGCCATATGTGAGGACAGGGAGTATACATTGATTGAAGACTCTCGTTTTTAGATATTGGGGGTATTTTGAATTCTTTAGGATATAAGGCAGTTTTTCGAATGATGCCTAGGCCAATCTCATTCTTCTCTTTATTTCTTCGGTCTGATTTTCTTTATTTAATTTAGTGATTTGGCCTAGACATATTATATACTCTTTTACTTGTTCTATTCTTGTTTGTGACACTGTAATTATTAGTTCTTCTGGTTGATTAGTCATGGTTTTTGTTTTACTGTAATTCATCTTGAGTCCAATTGTTGTCGATTCTCTATCTAATCATTCTTTACAATTCTTCACTTTTTTCTGTTATTAATACAATATCATCAGCATATCGTAAATGATTCAGATTTTGCCCGTTTATGTTAATTCCCCAGCCATCCCAGTGTAGTCGTTTGAAAACATCTAGCGCTTGGTTGAATAGCTTGGGAGAGATGGTATCATCTTGTCTTACTCCTCGGTTTATTTTAATAGGCTCCGTTTGTTTCATTAGCTTAATAGTTGTTGTTGCCATGTTGTATATATTTGTAATTAAGTCGGTATATCGGTAGTCTATTCTGCTGTTTTGTAGGAAATTCTGTACTGCACAGTGTTCCACACTATCAAATGCCTTCTCGAAGTCAATAAATGCCATGTAACTAACGAATATCGTATATCCCGCTATACATGATTTCTATATGGGAAAGAAATTTATGAATGATTTATATATGTACGTCTTATACAATATAACTATTTTAAAAAATATATTTATTTACAAATATGTACCATCTTTTAAAGATAGTTTTGCAAGTTAGCAAATGTAGTTAAATTCAATAAGTAATTTGGATTTTAAATATATTGCAATGTTAATCGTCATAGTATTCAACCCCCATATGACGTCGCGCTTATCTGATTTTCAAAGCAAATTAAAAACATTTGTGTCCTCTTCACATTGAGCTCAAAGGGGTCAAGTAATTACGTCCGACTATACCCTCTGTTCCCGACGACGGAACTTCCTGTGCGTCCCGAAAGATAACTCCTTGTTCATATGTTAATTGGCGTTGTTCAGAAAAGGCTTTTGCATATTAAATACATCCCTAACGACCCTATGCCCTTCAGCTGTGGCCCTGATTGTCCTAAAAGATTATTAACATACAACTGTTAAACTGGTTTATGTAAAGGGTTGTCCGTTGACGTATTGTTTTATTCGCTGGTCCCATGTATGGACAATATTGCGCAGCTCAAGATTATGACCACATAATTTTTACACATTGTGAATTAGGGGAATAACGAATGACGGTTATGAGCAGAAAAAACAATTATAGGGTTCATGGAGTTTGATTACCGCTTGAAATATTGTCTCTTGAAAACCAGTTAATACACGTAACAGCAATATTTTTTTTTCAAGTTGATGGGAAAAATTTTTAATGTTCCTATTAAATGAAACACCTGAATGGAATGAGTGTAGAATTTCTTATACTGGTCGCTTGTTCAAAATACAAAAAAGGATTATTCTGTGGATTATAGATGTAGACCCTTCATACATACATACATATATATATATATATATATATATATATATATATATATATATATATATATATATATAGAAAAGAAATTTAATCTTTGCAGATAAGTTAACTCTAATGTGTATCAATTATTTCACCTAACGTTTTCGCCAAAGAGAATTTGGCTTCTTCAGGGCTGAAAGAGAATAAATTATAATTAGCTACCATATATTATCTAATAAAAAACATTTACCTTACCGTGAAATTTTAGAAATGTCGAGTTATGATGTTAAAAAACTTTATCTAGTATCAACATAGTGGTGTTTTTTGTTACTATGTGCAAAAAAGTTTATTTGTGAACGTTGGAAATGTATGGTAGCTTTGAACTTAAAACGCAAAGGTTTACCCAAGGACAATCGAAAAACCTTGTCCTTTGGTAAACCTTTGCGTTTTAAGTTCAAAGCTACCATACATTTCCAACGTTCACAAATAAACTTTTTTGCACATAGTAACAAAAAAACACCACTATGTTGTTACTAGCTAAAGTTTTTTAACATCATAACTCGACATTTCTAAAATTTCACGGTAAGGTAAATGTTTTTTATTAGATAATATATGGTAGCTAATTATAATTTATTCTCTTTCAGCCTGAAGAAGCCAAATTCTCTTTGGCGAAAACGTTAGGTGAAATAATTGATACACATTAGAGTTTTTTTTTGCAGATTTCCCCAATATTTAAGAGTTTACTATATATATATATATATATATATATATATATATATATATATATATATATATATATACAAAAACATCAGTAAATTAGGGCTGCTGGTTGGCCGAGATGTTAGAGAAACACTCTTTTGAGAAGCTTTCGGAATTATTTTATTCCTTCTTCAGGACACTGTAATGTATATAAAAAATGTGTAAAAATTTAAAAAATATCACAATTTGTCAGTGTTACTTACTAGTGGTTGAGATTATTTAAAATAAACTTAGACACTCAACATTAACAACACAAATATAAAATATACTAATGGACAATGACATGACTTCTTTTGATAGTATGTTTTGACTGATATATAGAGAATTGAAAGTAAAAAACAATCTTATTAAAAAGTGATTAGTTGTTCTTATAATTGTAGTTGTTTTCAAAAACCAAGAGGCCTATATTGTTTCCATTATGAAATTAAACATGCTTTCAGTGCGACAGAATATTTATGCGATTTAATCTAACAAACCGACTCACCAAAAACTGCCGTGAGTCGAGTACAACAGATTCTGCTGTACGTGTGTGCTGTTCGCTGGTCAAATATCCAGCACGCAAAAACCCACATTCCCTTTTACGAAATATGCAAATGAATCATAAATAAATTAAACCTTAAAGTCTCCGAAATCTATCCTAGCAAGATGCCAATTTCCCCTTTTTGGCTAATATCTTCTCCTTACATAAATTTAGATCTATTATCTGAAAATAAGAAAGAAAACAATCATCATATAATTAATTCTAACTATTAAACCTAAATTTTTTAATTTTCTTTCTTCAAACAGTTATTCACAGATGGATCTAAAACAGAACGTTGTGTAGCATCTGCTTTTGTAACAAAGAATGAAATAAAGAAATATAAACTTGCGGATACTAATATTATTTTTTATAGAGGAGAACTCTTTGCAATATATAAAGCCACATGTCACGTTAAAAAATGTCCTGAAACTAACTTCTTAATACATACTGTCTCAATAAGTTCTCTAGAAATCATCTCAAAAATCTGTTCTTCCCATCCTGTGGCCAAACACATTAGACAAGAATTGCACAACCTAATTCACAGAAACATTTCTTTCCTGTTTGTGCCATCTCATATTGGAATCACGGGAAACGATCTGGCAAATAAATAAGTACGAGAAACCTTAGAGGACACAACTGTTGAGTTCTATCCAAAAACTTCAGCGACATATCTCAAATCATATTTCAACAGCAAAATAATTAACATATGGAATAGCAGACGGCACAAAAGACAGGCAAAATTACTTGAGGTAAAACCTATATTTCAACCATGGTCTGATACCTCTACCAACCGATTTCCTCAGGTTATAATCATAACACTGCGGCTTGGTTATAGTCACCTTACGCATGGACATCTGATGACAAGGGATCACCAACCAAAGTATTGTGCTTGCGAGACCCCGCCAACAGTAAAACACCTTCTAGTGGAGTGCCCGTTACACATTGCGGAAAGATGTAAATTCGGAATCCCGGAGAATTTGAGAGGATTATTCTTAAAGTGTGGTGCTAAAATAATTATCCAGTATCTAAAAGCAATAAACCATTTAAAGAAAATTTAATTGTTACGCTATTCAATTACTGTTAATACTTTTTCTTTTCTCTCAAATAATAGCCTTACAGGCTGATGCGAGTTTGTAAAATAAATTTGTATGTTTTTAAAAGCTCTACAATAAAAATGGTTTTTAATAAAAAAGAACGAATTACCTTTTTAATGATAAGCAACGACGATAGAAAAAGAACATAATATTGTAGCCAACTTACGATACTTTCCCAAACCATTTTCCCATCCAAACGGCGATGGTACAACAAATTGTAAAGCGCTTTGAGGAAACTTTGAACGAATAAAAGATGGCCTTCGAACAGTAAATTAAAAACTGGTATAAATTAAAATGACTTTAGATTTAATGCAGAGTTTTGTTAAAGATTCTCTAGTCTTACGTTTATTACATTAGAATTTATTTAAACTCTAGAAAATCCAGTTGTTGCATGAATTAAATAAAGATAAGGACGACCGCAGATTACAGTTTAGTAAGGTAATGATGAATAAAATTGTAACTGATGAGATTTTCTTTAACAGGATCTGTTTTCTTGACGAAGCAATATTTACAAAGTCGGAATGTTATTCAAAGGATTGAAGAGAGGTAGATCCACAATGTATTCGTGACAACCATACTCAAAGACAACAAAAACTTAATGTTTAATCAGGTATAGTGATTACTCAGTAAATTAGGCTGTTTGATAGTAAGAAATTTAACAAGCAAAAATTGTGAAATGCTACGTGAAAATGAAATTATCGTGCCCTAAAAGACAAGATTGAAGACAATTTTAATGAGATATGATTTCAACAAAACGGAGTTTCAGCTTATTTTAGTATAAATGTTTGTCGATATTTAGATCAGACATTTTCCAAAGATTATTTTTATTGGGGATATATGAAAATTAGAATTTAAAAAAGTAAACCAACAAATGTTGCAGAGCGAATCCACAAATTATTCATAAACCCATATTAATTTCTAGAAAAACATGGAGAAATTTTATTACATTCTTTTATAAATTCCGGTAAAATTTTGGTATTAATGAGTTCCATATTTCTTGCAATTTTTGCTTCAGTTCGTTGAAGCGCCTGGTAGGATATTTCCTCAATACCTACCTCTTTTATTATACGCAATAAAGTTTATGTGGAAGACAAGTTGGTCCTATTAGAAACCCATTCCAAAAGTTGTCTACTATGGCCTTCAAATTATTATCAACTCATTTTTGGGGTACGTCCTAAGTCCTCCGTACCTGTTCCATAAAAGGGAAAATATATTCGTCTAAAAGCTTTAAATATTTTCCCGTATTTATAAATCTATCGATAAAATCTGTACAGAAGGAATCAAGAAAAATGGTAAAAATATAAATATCATCCGTTATGCTGACGATACAGTCACTATCGCTGAATGTGAGACAGATCTGCAGACGTTACTAAACACAATTTGTGATACAGGGGAATAGTTCGGTTTAACAATAATTATAAAGAAAACAAAAACCATGGTTATCAGTAAGAGAGGCAAAATCATTACAAGGATCCAGATTAAAAATAAAAATATTGAGTAAGTGGACAAAATGAAATACTTAGGATTTATAACTGGGAATAAGCCACATCAAAGATAAAAATACATTTATTGACGTTTCAATTTCCAATTCGGAAATCGTTCTCAAAATACAAATAGTAAATTAAACAAATTTTGTTTTTTGTTACATAGTGAAAAAATTCTTCTGATAATTTAATTTTATCTGACTCATTTATATTGACAATTCAGACATACATTATGCATTTTAAAGTAGACGACTTTAAAATGATATTGCCAATATTGTTGAGTTGCGCTCCTGGGACGACTTTACTTATAAGATAGTTCATTCGATTACATGAAATCAACTTTAACTTGAGAATATCCGTCAGAAAAAATCATAGCATGTAATTTGTCTTTAAAAAGACAAACACATGACATGATGACAGTAAAATTCTCCTGTTAGTGATTCCATAGTAAATTATGAGGGAAAAACCAGGAAAAAAACCTCATAATACTATCCCGACATTGTAAGTATTTGTTCGTGAATTTAGTTTACCTTCAACAAACATCAAAATTCTGATTTTATGTTACGTTATTTAAAAAACATAAATGATGTATCCTCTATATGTTACTGACTTACTAATACTGGTATTTTCTTATTAATAACTTCCTTTTTCAATATTGGTAACCAGATCCTACTACATTCTGCCGAGGAATTTGCGACACAATTGGCCTCATTTAGCATAATTAGAGCCGCTTCTTTGATTTTTCTTTTTTTACCATCCGTTTCTTTTAGGACTATATTTGAATTATTCCATTGAACTCTATGTTCATTATCCCATGCGTGTTTACATATTTGAGATCTATCAAATTCTCTATTTTTAATATAAGATTGATGTTCACTTATTCTAACATTTAATGGCCTTGATGATTCACCTAAATAAAACTGATCGCATTCACAAGGTATTTTATAAATGCAATTCTTTGTCCTTTCTTGTTCATTGTTAGGTTTGGTTTTGGACAAAATAGATCTCAACGTGTTTGTTGTTTTGAATGTTGTTGCAATGTTGAATTTATTTCCTATCCTTTTAAGTTTTTCTGATAATCCTTTTATGTACGGTATTGTTATTTTCCTCATATTATTCCTTGTGTATGCTGTAGGATCTCGTTCTAAGTTGTTCTGTTCTATTCGATCGATTGTTGAAAATTCCTTATTTATAAACGATAAAGTAATAAATGTATTTTTATCTTTAATGTGGCTTATTCCCAGTTATAAATAGTAATTAATTTACAATGCCACAAGAAAATAGCTTCAGAACAATATTAAGAAATACTTAGGAGTCTAGATTACGAAAGATCTGAATCCGAAATCAGAAATTTGCTCAAGAATAGAGCAATCACGAGCAGCATTTTTGAAGATGGGGAAATTTCTGAGTAACCAAAGGCTCAATCTGCAAATCCAATATCGGATGGTAAAATGTTACATCCACTCTATTCTTCTTTATGGTGTCGAAGCGTGGACTGTTAATGTTGACTTAATGAGAAAATTGGAAGCTTTTGAGACGTGGCTTTTTAGGAGAATTTTGAAGATACCATAACCCGATTATATTACGAACGAAATGGCGTTTCACATAATAGGAAGAGACACAAAACTTTTGACCACCATTAAGAGGCGAAAGACAGCATATTTGGGTCACATACTTAGAAATGATAAGTACGAATTGTTGCAGCCGATTATGAAGGGTAAAATCGAAAAAAAAAAGAGGTAGACGACAAATATCCTGGCTGAAAATTATTCGCTACTGGACCGTATTAAACACACAGACGTTCTTAAGAAACGCAGAATATAGAGACGAATTTGCAATGGTTATAGCCAACCTGTATTAGTGGAGACGGCACTAGAAAACGAAGATCGATAAAATTCAACTTTCTCACACATCCGGTCGACAAGCTACCTTTAATCATGATAGAAGCGGGATGGTTAACTTTTCTCTTGAGACAGTCAGGATTAGAACCTTCATCTTTCCTGTCCGAGAATAACGCGACTCTTACTTTTTCCAACACACGCTTTAGACCTGGACTCATCACTCCATTATATGTATTATATACCATCGTAAATGTGTTTAATATTTATGTTCTTTTGACCATTTTAACCTATTTTTCTTTTGTTGTTATGTTAAAGTTGACTTTTCCCCAGTGTGAAACAAATGAAAAGTTTTAAAAAAATTTGTACTGATTTTTTCGACTATACAACTTAATTTTTAAGTACCAAATCCTAATTTGTGGCCCTTTTTGGGACATATTGATTTAGAAACGTATTTTCTATCTTAACGTATCTTAATGTCCTTCGATCTGCTTCGGCTATTTTACTTTTCTCTATATACATTCCTAGGTTTTGTGACGACCAAACATATATAGTCCTGTATCTTTTAAACATTTCTTAAACTATAAAGGGTGTACATTTATACAGGGTGATTTTTTGGAACATCTAATTAGACGTTTTATTGAAATTTGATATAGTATTTTTTAAAGTCATAGACATTTAGTCATTACAATTACACATACATTACAAATACACAATCCTATCCTTAATACAAAATAAATGGATAATATCTGATATAGTTAATTCCTGAAAATTTATGTTATGGGATTTTTTAGTAGATTATTTTACGAAATATGACCAATTTTATGTTGAACATATTCTATTTGATCTTATTTTGGTGGTTATACATTCTTTTCTGGGCCTGTCTGCAGTTTTCAAATGTTGGCATGTGTGGTGTATAAAAATCTTTAAGCTTATCCCATAGGTAATTAGTTCCATCTCGCCTTCCTCAGCTTTTGGGTTTTTGTCTTTTTTGATACCTGATGATTCTATGTTCTATTTTTTTGGAGTCAAAATCTTAGATTTGTACTGCTACTTTAGTAAGTAATCCTAATATGCCATTTGAATAACTTTTTTTTTTACTTGTACATAGTCTATTTGATTCATATTTGTATGCTTATATGTTCTTGAGGAGATTTTTTAGGTGTAAAGACATCTGGAAGGCATTTTTAACAATGTATTTTAGATTGTTAAGTTTTCTATTTTACTAGTATGTCCCCACGTTGATTTCTTTCCTTGACATATTCTCTTACTGTAAATATTTCTTTGACTATACTATTTTTGTGCTAAAATTGTGATTTTATTCTTATTAATAGAAAAGTTTTTAAATTTGTCTTTCAAATCTATCAGCTGTGTTTTACAATGATTGAAAAATATTTTACTAGTAAATTTTGTAATATAATGCACATAAGAAAAATGTGTCACAGAGTATATTGTTATAGATAGTAAATAAATAATTATTAACAAAGTCTCGCGAGTTTATATAGGTATATCACATGTTTTTCATTTATCTTTAAATAATTATTTTGTTACAATTTTTTTAATTATATATATATTTATTATATATATTTGTTAACTTCATATTTTGTTTTTATTCTTATTTTAATGGTAGTAGGCGCTCAACTTCTCTAACTAACGTTTCTGTTTATTCAATATTATTTAATCTAAATTATCATTTATTTTGATTTTATTTCTCATTTACTCTTTGTATACTCAAATATAATATATAATATTATAATATAAAAAATATATAATAATATATACAAATCCACATGGACCCACATGCATCCACAGTGCACAATAATCATTCGAGAACCTTTTATCATTCGAATCATATGATGTCTCATCCAAATAATAAAATGTTTTGCTTTGAATCTCGGTATTTTTGAATTGTTTCTAAATAATGTAAACGCATTTGTTTTCCATAATAGCTACTCGTTTATCAACGATTTAACCAAATTCCTTAAATATCTAGCAGTCACGATATTAAGATGTTTAGGTTTTCCAACATCCGATTTTTTTTAACATCACTTTTCACAATGTCACGCATGGTAGAATATAGAATTCCACCCATAAAGGCCACTTTTCTTATGATACTGCATTTGCAACTACTTTCAGGATCATTTTGCAGATTTTTGTAAACGTTCATACAAATTTTCTTGGATTATTCATTCAAAACAATCCTTTTGTTTGGAAGTTGTAAATTCTTTTCTACAGTTAGAGTCTCAGTGTCGTTGTTTGTTATATCACTTAAATTATTGTTAAATATTTTCTTTCTTTATTAGTAATTGGGCTCTCTTACTACCATGGACAAAAAACTGTAGGTGATTTTTCCAGTTTAAACCATGAAATTTTTAGACATTTCATGGTCTAAACATTTTCTTTATACACAGGTAGACAGTTTCAAAAAACAAACAACAAAAAAATACTAAAATTATAACGTCCACCTTAAATCAATAAAATTTAACACAACTTAAAATTAAAGCAATATAATACACATCTATAGACTACCTCGTTGTAAAGATGACAACTACACGAAAAATTTGTAAGTCTAGTCCCTTTAAAGATAAGCACTTTCCAGTATTTTAATAATCGCATTACTCATTGTAAATTAGTCATTTTTGAACTTAAAGTAGACACTTCCACATAAAAAAGGCTAAAAGCACGGATTTGTTCGTAAAAATATTCCCATAAAACTGCAAGAGATCTGCTTTGTTCTTGAGAATGATTTCTGAGAGCTCTGTGTGAGAATGATACATAAAATTTAAAAAAATTGATCAGGCTGATTTTGTTTAAAAAAATTTAAAAAACTTTTCACCTGGGCGATCTCTTTAACATTATGCCCCAATCTTATGAAAGTGATTATGCAAAAAATCTCTTGTCTAATATCTTCTTCTTCTTAGAGTGCCGTCTCCATACGAAGGTTGGCAATCCTAATGGTTATTTTTGTTTTAGAACTTGCTGCTCCAAACAAATCAATTGATCTGCATTAATACCAATCACGAAGATTCTTTAACCATGAGTAAATCTGCCTTCGGCCAACAGATCTTCTTCCTTGAATCTTTTACTGCAATATGAGTCTCAAAATTTCATATTTTGGTCCCCTCATCACGTGGCCTAGGTATTCCAGTTTTCTGGTTTGTATAGTGGTGATTAGTTCCGTTTCTTTACCAACAATCTACAATACTTCTGTATTTGTAATTCTATCAGTCCATGATATTTTCAATACTCTGCGGTATAACCAGAGTTCGAAGGCCTCGATTCTTTTTAAATTTCATTGTTTTAATGTCCAAGTCTCAGCTCCATATAATAATATTAAAAATATATAACAGCGAATGGTACGTAGTTTGATCTCCAAATTTAGATTTTTGCACGTTAGGAGTGGCTTCATTCGTATAAATGCTGATCTGGCAATCTGTATTCGCCTGTTTATTTCTACAGTATGATCATTGGTTTCATTGATCCCAAGTTCTTAAGTACTGGTATTTTTCAACTTGTTCTATCACGTTACCATTGATTGTCAATAGGTGATGTATATTTTGTGGCCTTTTTGTAATCAGCATGTACTTCGGTTTTTTTTATCATTTATAGTAATTCCCATCTCAACACTATTCATACTCAAGCTTTCGATCAGATGTTGTAGATCCTCTATTCCCGCTTCGATATTATTGAGCATGTTTTGGAAAATTTCTCAGAATATTAGTTAAACAAAAGTGGTTATCCCTGTCTAACTGTCTAACTCCTCTACAGATCCTCATTTCTTCCGAGTGTTGCCCATCAATTTGAACTATGGCACTTTGGTTCCAATATAATGTTTGCACTATATTTATGATTTTACTGTCAATGCGCTTGTTCATAAGTATTCATAAGTTTTTCATGTGTTACTTTATCGAAAGCTTTTTTGTAGTCAACGAAGCACAAGTGTAGATCTACATTTACATCCCGACATTGCTGAATCAATATGTTAATGGCAAATAGTCCTTCTCAAGTACCCATTCAATTTCGGAACCCGAACTGCGTCTTGCTAATATCCTCCTGTAGCCTTTCGTATATTCTCTTATGTATTATTTTTAGCAGAACTTTTAAAGTATGACTTATGAGGCTCAGTGTTCGATAATTAGAGTACTCTTTTGCTGCTTGTTTTTAGGGATGGTTATAAATGCTGACTTCAGCTAGTCTTGTGGTATTATTCCCGTATCGTACACCGTGTTAAATAGATCTGCCAATACTTCCAAGTTATCCTCTGCCACTAGATTTAACAGTTCTACTGGTATTTTATCTAATCCAGCTGCCTTATTGCCTTTTGAGTTATTGATAGCATATTTGATTTTATCTATCATGATCTTCTGTCTCTCTAAAGGATTTAATTCTTGTATTTTTTGCATTTCACCTCTTTCATCTTGAAAAAGTTCTCTAACGTACTCCTCCCATCGCCTTAACTTCTCTGGTAAATCTATTAGTAGTACTCCCTTTTGGTCTTTTATGTGTCCTTGCTGTCTATTTTAACCCATTCCAGTCACTTTTCTAATTTTTTTGTGCATATTTCTCATATCATATATTGTTTCTAGTTCTTCTATCTCTTTACATTGCTTCATCAAATAGATTTCCTTAGCTGTTTTGATTTTTTTCTTAATTATTCGTTGTATTTATTTATACTTCTGTAGACCTTTTTCTTTATATTTCCTTCTTACTTCCATCAGTAATAGTATTTCTTCTGTTTTCTAGTGTTTTTTAGCCTCTGACCCATGTTATAATAAACTTTCTTGAGCTGGTCTCAGTAATGTGTTTTTATATTATACCACTTTTTATTTACATCCATAATTTGTTTGTTGTCAGTTAGTGTTTTTTGCATATTACCATTCACATTATTTTTAAATTCGTTTTTTATTTCTTTGTTTTATAGCATTCTTACGTTAATTTTTGGTTGTTGTTTTCTGAGTTCAATTCTTTTTAATTTTATTTTTACGTCAGCCACTAACGGATTGTAGTCTGAGTTAACATCTGCTCCAGGATAAGTTTGAACTGAGGTTATAGAGTTTTTATATCTGCTATTTACGAGTATAAAGTCTATCTGGTCTCTAACAATGTGGTTTTCTGTATGTGAAGGAGGCGTCCATGTATATAGTCTTCTTTTAGGAAGCTGAAACCAAGTATTGACAATTACCATATTCTTTTCTTGGCAGAATTCTATTAGCATTTCTCCTCTTTTGTTTCTAGTTCCTAGTTCAAACTGTCCAATTATATTTTCAACTATACCTACTCCAATTTTTGCACTAAAATCTCCTATCATATAAGTAATGTAAGTAATATATTGTCTACTGTCAGTAAAGGTAAAATAATCCGACGACAAATATTATGCAAAAGAAATTAAACTTTTTTCTACTTTTAAGGACAAAAAAGCAAGCTCATTAGCGAAACCGAATATAAAATTATTCTTCACATTATATTTAAAACATTATAAAAAAATTTATTTGCCTGGACTAAAGCTTGTATCTGTTTGAATATGCCGACTGACAATAGATAGATGGAGGCTATTATAGTACCTCCAATTATACTATTTCACGTTAAGTCAGTTATTCTAATAAATGTGATCTTGTAATATCAATATCAAATTAGTTATTATCGACAGCAGAAAATGTAGTTTGTATATTAAACGTTTGCCAATTGTAATTTTTACTTGTAATTTTTAAATATCTATATTTATTGGTTTTTCACGTATATCAGAGATAGTTTATTTAAAATATAAAAATGCATATATAAACCTATGTTAGGTTATTCATAAAATCAGATTGTAATTTTGTTTTCTCATATAAAAGCCTTTTCGAATTCTCGGAATTCCCAACAGATACAGATATTAATTTGGAATCGAGTATCCATAAAATCGTCGCCAATAAATACTAATTTCGAGCCACCATGACATTCATTTCTGAATCATCGGGGATGTTTACTAATTTCACCATCGCAGCCTTTTATTCCCCGGAGATCGAGTGTGACGTCACGAACGCCACAAATTACGTCACACACAAATACCCATAGATATCTATTAGAGGAGCAAATATGTGACCACCGCGGTCGTGCCAACTTGTGATTGAGTTAACGTTTTCTCGAGATTCTCACTTTGGTCGCTGATACTTGATTAAAAGTAGGGTGCAACTTTTTGATTAGTAATTAGAATTCGTAAACGATTGCCTTATAAAAGTTTTGAAATGACACACAAGCAAAACACAAATATTAAAATATAAATATGAATGCAAATAAACAGGTTGTCTGTTGATTCCGAGCTCCTAGAAACTGTGCAAAAACTGTAAATAATAGGTAATTTTCTAGAATCGATAATATAAATCGTTTTTAAACTCGTTACTTATTACAACTAATTAAGTTTACTGGGTTATCATTACATTCAGACAATATATTTATTAATTACTATTTCACTGGGAATAAGCCACAATTAAAGATAAAAATACGTTTATTGACGTTTCAATTTCCACTTCGGAAATCGCTCTCAAAATACAAACAATAAATTAACCAAATTTTGTTTTTTGTTACATAGTGAAAAATTCTTCTAATAATTTAATTTTATCTGACTCATTTTTATTGACAATTCAGACATACATTATGCATTTTAAAGTAGACGACTTTAAAATGATATTGCCAATATTGTTGAGTTGCGCTCCTGGGACGACTTTACTTATAAGATAGTTCATTCGATTACATGAAATCAACTTTAACTTGAGAATATCCGCCAGAAAAAAATCATACCATGTAATTCGTCTTTAAAAAGACAAAAACATGACATGATGACAGTAAAATTCTCCTGTTAGTGATTCCATAGTAAATTATGAGGGAAAAACCAGGAAAAAAAACCTCATAATACTATCCCGAGATTGTAAGTATTTATTCGTGAATTTAGTTTACCTTCAACAAACATCAAAATTCTGATTTTATATGTTACGTTATTTAAAAAAAAACATAAATGATGTTTAATATTATTAATAACTTAATATATAATAATATATTAATAACTTCCTCTTTCAATATTGGTAACCAGATCCTACTACATTCTGCCGAGGAATTTGCGACAAAATTGGCCTCATTTAGCATAATTAGAGCCGCTTCTTTGATTTTTTTTCTACCCTCCGTTTCTTTTAGGACTACATTTGAATTATTATATTGAACCCAAATGTTCATTATTACATGCGTGTTTACATATTTGAGATCTATCAAATTCTCTATTTTTAATATAAGATTCATGTTCACTTATTCTAACATTTAATGGCCTTGATGATTCATCTAAATAAAACTGATCGCATTCACAGGGTATTTTATAAATGCAATTCTTTGTCCTTTCTTGTTCATTGTTAGGTTTGGTTTTGGACAAAATAGATCTCAACGTGTTTGTTGTTTTGAATGTTGTTGAAATGTTGAATTTATTTCCTATCCTTTTAAGTTTTTCTGATAATCCTTTTATGTACGGTATTGTTATTTTCCTCATATTATTCCTAGTGTATGCTGTAGGATCTCGTTCTTAGTTGTTCTGTTCTATTCGATCGATTGTTGAAAATTCCTTATTTATAAACGATAAAGGATAATCATTTGTTAATAAAACAGATGTTAACAAATGTTTCTCCTCCAAGAACGAATTTTCGTTAGAACAAGTAATTTTGGCTCTATCGTATAAGGATTTAATTATTCCCTTTTTTACATTAATATTGTGATTTGATTTGAAATTTAAATATCTATTGGTGTGTGTTGGTTTTCTATACACCTGAGTCTCATATCCAGTATCGTTCTTAGAGATTAAAACATCCAGGAAAGGTAGCGTGTTATTATATTCCTTTTCCATGGTAAATGTTATTGTCTCTTCTTTATCGTTTATATCATTTAAGAATGTGTACTGATCCATGAGGCTATATTAAGAATACATCATCTACATACCTCCACCATACTGTGGGTTTGAAATTTTGCATCAGAACAGCTATTCGTAGGAGCTCTCAATGTGAAAAATCAATATTTTCTGCCTTTTAAGAAGCAACAATAAAATGGCTTCAATACGGACGCGATAGCGACATCTAATAACAAAATCCGTAAAATAGTTTCGAAACACAATTCAGATTTCTGCTTATAATCTGAGCCTTCTAAAAATTGCAAGGCAAACAGACGTTGATAAAAGATGTTAAAAGGGACATGGGGAATCCAAAATTTTCATTCCACGACATGTCTTTTACAACTAAGGATTTTAACAATTCGCTAAGGATATCTGTTTAGTTGTAAAAAAAATGTTGTGGAATGCAAATTTTAGATTCTCCATGTCCCTTTTAACATCTTTTATCAACGTCTGTTTGCCTTGCAATTTTTAGAAGGCTCAGATTATAAGCAGAAATCTGAATTGTGTTTCGAAACTATTTTACGGATTTTGTAATTAGATGTCGCTATCGTGTCCGTATTAAAGCCATTTTATTGTTGCTTCTTAGAAGGCAGAAAGTATTGATTTTTCACGTTGAGAACTCCTATGAATAGCTGTTCTGATGAGACCTATTAGGTCGAAATACGTATCAACAGATACATGGGGATTGTTTGCGTGAAATCGAATATTTGCTGTCTTTTTCATTTTAAGTTTCATAAAATTTAAATGCACCTGTATTTCTTATCCCATATTGTTCAGTTTTAATGTTTTGTAATGTTGTTTATAGGATTTATTGTACTTGTGTTTATGATGTAGGTAATCGAGCCACAATAATGCAATACAAAACTGGAAATGGTGTAATTATATATTTATAAGATTATATTTTTTTAAAAATACCATAGAAAATATCGTTTTATTATAATTTTAGAAACAAAAATTAAAAGCTTTTGCCCGTGGGTTTCCCTCTCTCTACATTCTGGTATGAACTGGTACTATGCATCCATTTAGAATTATTTTGAAAGTTTCTTTGACCCTTTTGCTTTAAATGCAACTTTTTTATTTAATTTTGTAGTTATTTACGTAATTGTGCCAATATTTATTAATAGTAAGAAGTGATTATAATTTGTTATATCTGCCTAGGTGCATATCATCAAATTATCCCCTTTTATTCAAATATATAAAAATCCAATTAAGTTAGAGTACATTTTATTTGTAATAACATGTTAAACAAATAAAAATTTTGTAATGGCTGATAATTACAATAATCTGCTCAAGGGATATCCCTTAGCTTTTGCCGTCTACACTCCAATCACATTTTTAGATAGAAGCATAGGTATCTATATCATCATTAGTATCTAAAGTATAGCGACAGTTGAACATAACCAACTAATGATATGTACTTATTTCGTAGTATGAATAAAATAATAGCTGTAATGGTAGATTATTTTAAGAATCGTCACCCGTAAAATTTGAATACTTTCATCATAATTTAATTTGTCTTCGTGTTTGCATGTAATCTATTTGTTGAAGTAAATTACAAAGAAATGTTTATTTCTAAGTTTGCATTTAGAGTTACGCCAGGGTCGTTGTAATAAAAATAGAACTTTTAGAAATAATTTTTATCTAATTTTACAATAATTAACCCTGTTCATTGGGTGTGGTTTTTGAGTCTAGGACAAAATAAAAATTTTGGATAATTCTCTCATTTTATTTTTTTAAATGTAGACCTTTGCAGTACCTTCCTAGAAACGAAATACCACTCGTTTTTTTATATACAAAAACTGTTTTTGAAATTTCTAAATAGCTGCTGCATAGCCGTTTGTCCTGACAGACCCCACCCGATCAAATGTGTAACAATATTTGCACTGCTTCTTAGTTATATTTTTCTTGCAATCTTGTTTCACTTAGTAACCCTGTGCATTTATGGATTAAAACTTGTTTGAAGTGGTTTACGATTTAAATCTCGAAATCTCACAAAGAAAATAGTAAAGTATATGAAAAGTGTTTACAGATTTTTGTAAAATATCAATATAAGAATAATTTCATATCGAGATTCGGTTGTACAAACATTATAAAGGTAGGAAGTAGCTGCATAATTTACTAATCTGATTTATTTGACAAAATATTGTATTTTAGCATTGTAAAATGGATCCTTATGAAGTGGAAATAAGTCGAGAATGAAGAAAATGAGGAACAGATGGGTCATGAAGAGGATTATATTTTTTTGGTAAAGACGGAACTACATGGAGAAAATTTGTCCCCAATATTAGAACACCAAACCAAAAAATAGTGACCCATTTGCCTGGGGTTGTTGGTGAAGCGAAACACGCATTATCTCCCATTGAATGCTGGACGCACATATTTGGTAACTGCATTGATATTATAGTTAAAAACACGAATTTATACATAAAAAAATTTCCGTTAGATATCAAAAAAAGGCTGAATGTAGACCTACTGACCCAGTAGAAATTCGATCACTGATTGATTTATTGTATTTGGTTGGACTTCATCAAGCATCAAGAACAAATCTGAAAGAGTACTGGTCGTCAAATAATATGGGATATGAGATATTTCCTGCTACAATGACGAAACGTAGGTTTATATTTTTACTGAAGTGTATCCATATTGATGATACCACGACTCGAGACCAAAGAAAAGAAGTGGAAAAATTGGCAGCAGTTCGTACCATTGTTGATAAGTTTAATGAAAATTGTAAGAAGAACTACTCATTGGGAGAGTTTGTGACTTTGGACGAAATGTTACTTGCCTTAAGGGGTAGATGCAGTTTTAAAATGTATATTCCCAACAAACCTAACAAATATGTGCTCAAAGTTTTTTCAGTTGTTGATGCCAAAACTTTCTTTATCTCGCACATTGAAATTTATGCTGGTATTCAACCCGATGGCCCATATAAAGTTGACAATTCTACTGCTGCAGAAACTGAAAGAATGTGCTTACATTTATCGGGTTCAGGAAGAAACCTAACCATAGATCGTTGGTTCACAGGATATTCAGTTACCAAGAATCTACTTAGAGAACACCGACTCACCATAATTGTACAATTAGAGCTAACAGACGAGAATTACCTGCAGAAATAACGCAAAATAAGAATAGGCAAGTGTATTCTTTAGTTTTTGCATTTAGCAGCGATATGACTGCCGTATCTTATATACCGAAGAAAGGAAAAAATGTGATTGCTGTTTACACTGTGCACAGAGATTATCGGATTGATGAAGATACTGGTGATCAGAAAAAACCAGAAATAATTACTGTTTATAATTCCACAAAGAGTGGAATATATGTTGTAGACAGAATGATCACATCATATAATTTTTCCAGAAATACGAAACGTTGACCAGTAGTAGTAGTTTATAATCTCCTTAATCTCGCAGCAATTATTGCATTTGTAATTTACAAAGGCAACAATCCAGATGGAGAATTTTCCAAAACACGAAGATTATCCAAAAAACCTAGGTATGGAATTGGTACAGAAGAGTATACGAGAGAGCATTTGCCACGCATTTGACAAAAGCTGTGCGACGTGCGTGCTTCGGCCTTAAGACTCTCAGTCATTGAGATCGACGTTGTACCAGAGACTCAGCCAGGTAAGAGAGGAAGTTGTAAATATTGCAAGAGACGGAAGACTCGCTGAAAATCCTAGCTATGTATGGACCACATAATGCCATGCTGCAAAGATTGCTTAGAAAAGTTGACCACCAAAGTTTGACCACTGTAGTTTGTGTCCACAACTTAATTTATTAGTTTATATAATGTTTTTGTAGTACTCTGTTTCTAATTAAAGTTTTAATTGAAAAAATATGCGTGGAAATTGTAAACATTTTTAAAATTTACCTAATACAACTTAAAAAATTTTGGACATATTTCTGTAATACACATTATAAGTAAATGATTTGCTTAAAACACGTTGATGCGAAATTAGCAATAGCAAATGTATGCTGTTGCTCGGGTGGTGGTATTTCATAAATCTTTCCTTGTCTGATGAGATGTAAAAATTCATATTTTTCAGGGTGCCTTATAATGTGACCGAAGTATTTCTTGCGTGTTTTTATTATACTAGAGATGCTGCCCGTCACATGCACGAGGGTTCCAATAAATTGCCATATACAGCCACTCATTAAATTTTTAAAATAATAAACTTCTTGTAAGTAAACCAAGTAAATGTAGGTAATGTAGAATTTGATATAACATCATTTTTTTTTGCTAGACGCTGTAAGATTTCCATGGTTAGTAAACCTAGAGCTAAGATTAATACTATTACTAGAAATAATACTAAACTTCACAGTCTTCCGATTTGAATCTAGAGCTAAGATTAATACTCTTACAAAAAGTAAATAAACTCAACAGTCTTCCGATCACTAAACGATGCCTAACTGCTACTGGAAACAGAAGACGGTTCATTTATTTATACAGTCGATGGGGACGTGGTTTCTTACAGTAGTATCTTGATTGGCGGATGGAGCAGACGATATTTTCTTTATGGTGTCCGTGTCAAAGGTAACCGTTCTTCCGTCATCTTTTTTTGTTAAGATAATTTTGCCTTCTTTAGATTTCTGTGGCTTTTCGGATAATTCTTGGTTTATAGAAGCGGATGAAGGCTATGGTTCTCGAATGTTCAAAAATAATTTTGTGACCTGTATGAAGATAATGTTGACCTAGAGCTAAAATTAAATCGAAAATCGGAAATGTGAACAGAAATGAAATGTTCATAAACCCTACTTTGGATACTATGATTTGTTTGGCCTATATAAGATCGGAGGCAGTATGCACATGGAATTTCATAAACTCCGTGTTCTTGATTTCGAAAATTGTCTTTGATTGATCGAAAAAGAGCCAGAAGTTTTTATTCGTGGGTAAATGTTTTCTTTATTTCTCTTGATTTAATAATTTTATTGATTTTGTCAGTGACACCTTTGATATAAGGAAGAAAAACTTATCGAATAATGAGGGTCTGATCCTTTGGTTGTGCTTGAGTGGGGGATTGATGTCTGTGGATATTACTATTGATGTTACTTTCGCGGTAACCATTTTGGATGAACGCTTATTTTTAACTAGGGATCTCAGCGGGCCTACTTGCATCATCGCAAAGGTTAATTATTGTGGAGGCAAGTATATTGTGAAGGAAATTATCAAAGGGGTTTCAAAAAACAGAGTGATGAAAACCTTGGGATTGGTTTTTCTTTATGGTAACATCGGTATGGATGAATCAGTTTCCAATTCATCGATACTAGGATGAATACTATTCAGATGGATTGAAAAGACACCAAAGCGTCCCTGCCATGGGGCCAAATGAGGAATATATTGTCCACAATTATGGTAGCCAACATGTAAGTTTAAGCATTCATGTGGATAGTGCTCAGGTCTTGAAGTCGTCCATAAAGATATTGGCAATTACTAGAGATAGCGGGAAGCTCATTGGGCACCATTTATTTATTTATCTGTAGAATTGATTTTGTAAGATAAAATCAGTGTGGAACATACAATGTTTAATGAGAGATAAATGGTCTTGCTGGATACTTTTTAGAAGGGTGAGAGTTTCGTCTATAGAAATGTTTGTAAAGAGTGAAACGATATCGAACCTAACTAGAATGTTTGACGGTGAGATAGTATTGTTTAAAAAGTTCGATAAAATGAATAGAATTTTTGACAAAGGATGCAGCATTTTCGGCGAGAAATTGTAGAATTTTCTCCAAGTACTTGGCCAATGCTTGTGTTTGTGAATTTTGGATTAGTCATATTATATTCGAGGCATTTAGGAAGATTTTTTACAAGAAAATAGAGGTTGTTTTATGATAACAGGAAGAGAGGTTTTATTGATAAGGCTTTTGTTGTTTTATATATTAAATATGATTTCACTGCTATTGATGAAATTGATAGATCGAAGATCGAGTAGCGTTCACCCCCATAATGGGAAATATTTGTAAAAAAGTACACTGTTCCTGTTTTAATTAAATTATTTATAATATAAAATATAACCTTAATCTTCTGACAAAACTATACATTATTTCAAATATCAATCAATGTATTTAGCATATATTCCTTAAACTACTTTCATCAATCTTTTATTATATATATATATATATATATATATATATATATATATATATATATATATAAATAACATATGTCTATATAAAGGATTGACTAAAAAGTACCTTTTGGTTTATTACCAAATTCACATTGAAGAAATTGGTACCTTCATTTTTTGTGCATATGGTTTATTATATTCTGTACTGAACTATTTTGATACTTCAGATAGGTCGGTTGTCTTATTTTTCGGTCGAGATCTACTCTTGCCTGGCTTTGAAAGAATATCATTATTTTCCTTTCTTTTTCTTATTGTATATACTATCTTCGTGATATTTTTTATGCAGCAGCTACTTTCTTAAATAAATAATTGTTCAATATTATAATCTCTCTCTTTATAAGTATTTTGATAAATTAATGAACATACATTTCAATATATTATCTGTTTAAAAGATAAAAATGACTCCCTAACTTATATCCTATCACTCCATCAACATGGTTTTAGCCAGATTTAAGTAACTAAATGTTCCTTTAAAGGTCAGAATATAATGTTTCTCGTCATTAGCTAATAAATAAATATTTATTCTAATAGTTTAAATACATATCTAACAAAATAAATGATGGTTACGTTTCGATTTAATTTGAGTCTCTTACTATTCTCTTACCTGTGTTTCTGGGTCTACCCAACATCAGAGAGAGTTTGTAAGAAGACACAAACCAAACCAAAACGCACCGACTACTAAGGCAATTATAGGAAAATAATTACCAGAGTATGCTACTAGAGACCTCTGGTGAGGAAATATGAAGTTAAATATCGATAGCAATTAAAGTAAACTGTATACCCAAGCTTAATCAAGTCATTTAGAGCGATGGGGAGAATATTTATATTCCACTATGCATCAACAATTTACCCATATAAATTACTATCATTTTTGTACTCATTGCGTCGAGTAAGGATAATAACAAAATAAATGACGGTTGTCTTTCGATTTAATTTGAGTCTCTTACCATTCTCTTACACATGTTTCTGGGTCTACCCGTCATCAGAGAGAGTTTGATATTTAACTACATATTATATAACGGTTACTCGTTATAATAAATGCTTGTTAAAAAATATATACACTCAAAATATGAAAATGACCGACCATCGTCATATAGCTGTTCGATGTACCTATTATGCTTGTGTATATACAGGCAACTTAAGTGTAGTCTCTGTGAGTAGAAAAGAGACGTATTATAAAAAATAATTTGTAAATAACTTGTGCAAAGATCCAGCTAATGGACTGTAGATTTGTTATTATTTGTAAATCTTTAGTATCACATCCAGCTCATTTTATTATATCTAGCATTTTTAAGTTAAACCTTGTGAAAAGCCCTTTCATTAAAATCTCTGTATCGATACTTGGACACTGAACAAGGCTATAGTATTATATTCTAATATGCATTTCTCACAAGAATGTCATTAAACCATATCTTATCATAATTATTGTTCAGTAGTCAGTGCGTTTACTTGTACAGTGTTTTTTTTAATTGTAACAGAAATATTATCTCCTCTTAGACCTTTTTTTAACTTTTTACAGAATTCTGAGTTTTGAACAGTTATTCAGTTTACCCTTGCGTTCAGCTAGATAAAAGTAAACATAAAATGAACTGAGATTAAACAAATTTTGAAGCTAATTGTATATACCAATTCTTTTATATTTATGGATAATCATATTAATATCACTCCAAAGAACATAGTCACACCAATTAAGAAAAACTAGTTTAAGACAATTTAGTTATACGTAAAAACGCAAACTTTCTATAGACAACAATGTATAAATAATTGCACAATACGCTCTTGTGATTCCCATTTCACGTTTATGCATACATAAAAATTTTAACAGTTATTGAAAATGACAAGTATATTCTAGACTAGAAACTATAGATAAGCTAATATTAATTGTGGCTTGCAAATTATAGGAAACGTATAACTTATAATTATAGCTTTTTATATTCCATGGCTTCAAGTAGGTACATAAACGCAAATGTCATTAATAACTAGACGTCCTTTGATATTAGAGCAATTACACGCTTTGCATATGTTACGCCCTTTGTTCAACCAGAATTAAAGAGAATAGTGTATGTTACAAATTAACTATATATGTAGTTATACTTCCAATACTGTCATTTACATTATCTTTTGAGTTATGTTTGACTAATGAAGATTGTTGGGTTATCTTAGAGGATTGATAGTCTACGTCCCTCATAGGTTAGAAGAATATATTTATATATGAACATTTATACGTAATTTATACTAGATATGTTCTCTATAATCTATTATTTTGTATTTTTTATAAGACACTGATACCTGTATATTATTTAGAGGTTTAATTCACCTTGATTTAAGAATTACATGGTTCCTACATGAAACCTACATATGCTTGCCTTGGTAAGAGGCACTCCTCTCTCTCTCTCTTTCTCTCTCTCTCTCTCTCTCTCTCGGTCTCTGTCTCTGTCTCTCTTTATATATATATATATATATATATATATATATATATATATATATATATATATATATATATATATTTATATATATATATATATATATATATAGATATATATATATATATATATATATATATATATATATATATATATATATGAGTATTGTTATAAGTATTTAACAATTTGAAAAAAAGTAAAATCAAATCTGAAGCGTTGGTTTCTCTTTCAGGCAGTTACATGTCTCCCCTTCCTCTTCCTCCCTCATCCTTTTCATTTGATTTTTTGCTATTAAGCAATTCCCGGTATCTGTTAAGTTCTTGTAATTTCTCCCAATCTTTATTGAACTGTTGATTTAATAGGTGTAAAAGGGATTTTTTTTCTTTTCGGAGATACCCCGATTCAATTTTTTTTTCTCAGATGGTCAACTCAATATCGGAAAATTTTGGTTTCAAAAGTTTTTCAAAATTTTACAACCTACTGCTAAAATATTCGTTTTGGAATGATCATATTTTTAACAGTTGGGCATTGTTAAATTTTTTTATTGCAATCTTCTTTGTATGGACTAGCGCTTTCACTTTTTTTCAAGCTATTTTAAAGCTCTTTCACATTACACAATCTGCAATGAATGCCCATAGTTTTAACAATTCCAATTTGTTTGTAAATTTCTTCATATTTCTCTCCAGAAAGAATTGTGCTTTTTTTTCTTAGAAGCTTTTCTACTTTCCCAAATACCCTATCTTCTGGCAAATACGAATGGCCCTTGACTAGAAATACGAGTAATATTTCTGTTACTTGAACTGGAGCTTTAAATCTAAGCTAAAAGTACAGCAAATGAATAATATGGGAGTTTTTGTTTTGTCCACCGTATGCGTCGCAAAAGAAGCGAAATGTTGTAAAATTATCGTCCTCAAAAGAATCCAAATAATTTAAAAACGCAGAACCTCTTTCAATTGATCTTCCACCTGCCTGATGTAAAAAAAGTTGGATGTTTGGACTGGCTATCAACGCAGCAAACAACATACATGATAATGTGCTTTGCATAAAACGCAACTTTTAGGTGTTTTGGGCAAAGGCTGCACCGGCTGCATATCAAAGCAGAATGTAATGTAATTTTCAGAAGTTTCTTTTAGCAAACTATAAAAAGCATTAGCCCTCTGTTGGTGGATACTCAACTGGTGATGCTGGGGTAGAAAACCCAATGTTAAAATCATAAACGAATATCCTTCTACACATAAGTTTACATTATGTTGAGGGTCACATTGAGTGGGGTACATACCATGTAATTTTTTTATGCTTAGATTAGCGGCCAAATAAATTCGTCTTACCTTCTTTTTATTATAACGACTTTCCCTTCCTTGTAGTTTACCAATAAACTCTATTACTTTATGCTCTTTGACAACAGATTTTGTAGACACGTGATCTTCACCTCGATGTTTTGAATTAATTATTTAAAGAATTATCGGGTTTTGCTTGAAAGTTGGATTAGAGTCCTCAGTTTTTCTATGTATGCTCCTTAGACAAACAAATAAAAACTTACAAAGTAAAATCAATAAAATAAAAACCAGCACATCACAGGAACATTTACACTATCGTGTACTAACATATATCGATAAAAGGCAACCGCATATACGTATTTCTGACTATTAATCGTCTTCAGCACGGTGCAGTTAAGTTAGAAAAAGAAGCATGTTAACTTGGGAAAGGATCACTACAGAAGTAATGCGACTAATTTGTTACATTAGAGTTAAAAGACCGTGATGGTTTCCAAAATAACTACTAACAAAAGACATAGAGGAAGCAACAGGAAAGACATTTAAAACGTTTAAAACAAATAGAAAAGGTTAGAGTAAATAATTAGAGATTAATACCAAAAAGACCAAATTCATGATCATCTCCAGAAACTTGGATGCATTTGAAAACTCCACCATAACACTGAATAGTAAATCCATAGAAAGAGTGAGTAAATTTAAATACCTGGGATCGTGGCTTTTTGAAGACTGGGCATCAGACAGGGAAGTAAAATGTCGCATTGAGCAAGCTCGACAAGCTTTCGTAAAATTCAAGAAGGTACTGACTTGTTCTAAGTTCGATCTTCAACTGAGACTAAGGTTTACTAAGTGCTACGTATGGTCAGTGCTACTATATGGCGTAGAGGGCTGGACACTCAAAACGAGGGATATAAACAGATTGGAAGCTTTCGAAATGTGGCTTTATCGCCGTATCCTAAAAATACCATGGACAGCGAAAATCACAAATATAGATGTCCTTAAAAGAATAAACCAAGAACGCCAACTTTTCGAAACCATCAAGAAAAGGAAAACGGCGTATCTAGGTCACATCATGCGAAATGAAAAATACCAGTTCCTCCAACTTATAATCGAGGGTAAAATTGAAGGCAAGAGAGGAATGGGACGCAAGAAAATGTCCTGGCTCCGAAACATAAGGCAATGGACAGGGATTAACGACATACAATCTCTGATACATATTGCAAGAAATAGAGAGTTAATAGAAAATGTGATCGCTAACATCCATTAGTGGATTTGCATCTGAAGAAGAAGAAGAAGAGTAAATAATAAATAATAAGAGTTCTTGGTAGTATATACTGATCGAATGCTCTTTTTTTTTAGATAAAGTGGCGTCTTCGATTAGAATATAACTGTATTTCTACCAAAAGATGCCCAAGCGAGTTTCATTCTTCTGTTGATTTCTAGAAGTAATGAGCCATATTTATGTATTAATTGTCTTAGTTATACATACTCGTTTACTCTCTAAAGTGCAGTGTTGTTTATCATCTTAGACCCCTAGGATATCAACTAGATTGTTTTGTCAAATTTACTTTTAGACCAACTTCACTTCTAGTTGCATTAAGGTAGGTTACTTATAACTTGTACTATTACCTTGTAGTTCTGCAGGATTATTAGCAATCAGAACTATGTCGTCTGCAAATCTTAGATGGCTGAGGTATTCTTTATTAATGGATAGGCCTTTATTATGACAGTTCATTTTGCTGAATATATTTTCTAGAGTTGCAGTGAAGAGCTTTATTATATGCATCTCCTTGTCGGACGCCTCTGGTAGTGGGAAATTCTGGACTTTTTTTTTATAAATTTTAACCTTAGCTTTTGGTTGTCTGTATATATTTGCTTAAGTCTCTATCTACGATTTATCAATGCCTTGGTTTTTCAAAGCTTCTATTGCTGCCTTGGGATATATGGAATCAAAAGCCTTCTTAAAATCCATAAAGGATAATGGATACCAAAGCCATGTGGCTCTCTTGGCTGTGCAGCATTTAATGCATTTGTTAATCGGTTGTTTGTGATTATTTTGTATAAAATTATGACTTATAGATCTGTAGTTTTTATATGATCTTTGCTAGCTTTCTTATAAATGAGAACTGTGTTTTTTGTATTTCAGTTGTCTGTTTAAACCATGCGCTAAAAATGTAAAATGACTCAAATTCGGAAAAAAAATCTTAAGACTAGTAACAGCTTTAACCATGTAGGAAGCAACATCGCTAACTAGTAGCAAAATTTTTTCAGAAGATACTTGATTCGATAAAAAGAAATTTTTCAAAGATTCGTTAACAAATCGGGCAATTGTTACATAGTTGGATTTTTCTAAACAGTTTACGCTGACGATAGGACTTGTTGGAGTCATCAGCTGAACTGTTTAAAACTCAATTAAATTCGAGATTTGCCGACCCTTGGCGTTAGTAGTCTCGTCGACAGATATTCACTAATATTCATCTCTTACCCGGCTTTTAATACCTTTAATAACGTCTTTGTAAGATATGTCACATATTTCTTGAGAAGAGTTAGAGAACTTGGTAGTACTGACTTGTTTTCAACTTTACAATATATTTTGACAAAAAATTTTGACACATTCTGATATCCAATTTATAGAGTGGGATATTGCAACTTACAAAACAATTGCATACATCTTTTGGAAACATTTCTTGCCCCGTCGATGTGTGACGATTTTGAATAATGTTGTTCTGCAGAAGCTGCTGGCGTGGTTTCTTAAAGTCCTTAGATAGTTTATATTGGTAGAGAGCCGTTTTCAGGTATTGGGAAATTTGAAATTTTTTTCTTTACATTGAATCTGTAATAAAACGTTTTAGTAAATAGGAGTCTAATGTAATAATATGGACTTCAAATTTTTAAGATAACTTATATTTTTTTTTCTCCAAACCGAAACTACCGCCAATAGTCAAACTGTTACATGTTTAGTATAGGTATACCAATTTTATTGCAAAAATGAGATTTTATATTAAATTTTGACTTGTTAAAATATAAGTGGACTCACCATTTTATCACCAATAGTACAGAAAACACTTTCATTGTCTATATTCTTTATTTCACTGTTGCCACCAACCCAACTCCGCAATAGACTTGATTTTTGTTTCGCTACTTTCGGCATATTTTCAAAAAAAAATTGCTAGACAACAATTGCTTGAGTAAAATATGTCAGTGTAATAAATAAATTTTAAAATTGCAGCTACCATAGACTAATCAGAGCAAAAATCGTGCACTATCTAAGGAGAATTCATGAAAGATTACACCAAATTGACAGTTCTTAATTAATAAAAATCATTCTGGATAGTGCTAGCGAAATCGAAATCCCGAAACAACAAAATGAATATAGTAAACTGTCTGATGGAACCAAAATAATTCTAAAACAAAGCAAGGAAATAAAAGCTAGTAGCAATATACAAATAATAAAATACACAGAACTTTGTAGGACCATGAGGAAACGAATTAAGGAAGACATAAGAAAATATAATGAAAGACTGGTTGAAAATGCAATAAAAAAAAATTTTTAATAAAACAAGTAAAGCAAATTGTTGCTCTAACAAACAAAAACACCAAAATTACAGACAGAAATGAAATAATATAACTCGTGACTATATTTCATGGCGAACTATACAACGCCCCCAAAATACTTGAAGAAGCAATCAGCAACCAAAAAGATCAATTTGTGGCAATAATATTAGAAGAGTTTAAGATTTTCACAACAACAACTAGCATATATAGAATAGAATAGAATAGAATAGAAATATGCTTTATTGTCACTGAAAATTATTGAACAATTTTATGGACAAAGCTAAGAAATAAATCAGTCAAATAATATAAAAAGTATAAAACAAAAACAATATAGTAAAAAACAGAATAACACAATTATAAATTAGTAAAATTATTGTATAACCTACATAATTTGTACAGACAACAACAAATGAGACAAATTGTAGCCACTGCTTGAGACACCCAAATGTAATTATAAACAATACTAATTTTGGTTCTTTGTTATACATTAAGAAACTCGTCAACTGAATAATATGGTCTTTCTGAGAGATAGATTTTTGTCACCTTACGAAACTTATATACGGAAGAAGCTACAGATACCTGAGTAAATGATTGCCAAACGTTTAGTACATTTAAAACAGCAAGAAAAGGTTAATGTGAGTTTATAGTAAAATAAAAGTAAAAAATATAGGCATAGCTCGCAGTAGAGAAAAAATAATCGAATATGTATATCAGATTTTAATTTCGAAAAGAACCACTACAGGAGTAATGCTAACCTTCTAAACGTTTGGCATTCTTGTCTTAAGGTAGCTGTAGCTTCCTCCGTGAATGTGCTAACATTATTGCCTTAAATTGATTACAAAAATTAGTATCTTTAGCCCTTTCTGCAAGGATTTTTTTTTCTAATATAAACATAAACTTTTAGTATAACTGATTTTACGGATGTTAAGAAACCTATCTAGGCCTTTAGTTTCTTAATATTGCCTTTGTGAAGTTTAAGTTTTATCCCTATCTTTTTGTTGATAGAATTTTGCAGTTGTTGCCATTAAAAGCGTGTCTTCCATTTTTTTTGTTTCTCTCAACTTGAAGGAATTAATATTTTATTATCAATAATAATTGCAGGTCTAGTCTAGTAGTAAATTTATGTCAGTTTTCTTAGAGATAAACAGTTTTAAAAATTCTGTATAAACACAAATTTTCTCTGTACTCCTTGTATTTTTCCAATAATTCCAGCTTTGCAATACAATATAATTACTTCCCCTTCCCCACGCCAAATCTAATTTATATCCTAATGGAAATGACATTGAAGAAAAAAGAAAAACAACTTTAATCCATACTCCATTAGTTGACGTGTAAACAAAGCTCTTACTTATTTCATTTCCGAATAGACAAAAGAATTAAAATGCTTTTCGAGAATTCAAAGAAAAGGCAATTTTGTAAAATAATTAGGTGGAAAGTTTCCCCGGATTGCAGCCGCTGACGTCTCGTCCTTGTCGGTGCGGAGGTCTATTGGTAGACTTGTGGATGTCAGAGACGTGCTAGTCCAGATGTTTTTCAAAACTGTTATATTAACATAACATGCATTTTCATACAGTGTTGGAACTTTACCTTCCCACTGCTAGTGTTTTCATTCTTGTAAATATTATAAAAAATCGGAAAGACAGGTGAAAATTTTGTTTTTAAGTAATAAATTTTCGGTAAATAATTGTAACCCTCAAGGTTCAACCACCGTGCAAGGTTAAATTTACTCTTACAATTTTAAGAAGGTAGGGGTTAAATTTAATAGGTTTTGCTCAGAAGTTGCCAAACAATCGCTCAAAAACATAGAAGTAATTCGAACTCATCTGCATTGAGACTTAAGGTAGAGAGGTTACTGTACAGTCTGAGTTTAAGAAGGATGTACCCTTATTATTTAAAAAATAGCGAAATATGTCAACTTTTAACCTGAGGGGGAAATTTTCTAGCGCTAATGATATAAACGTCAGATTCTCCCCTCTTTAGTGGATATGCCCTTTATATTTTCCTTAATTTTTTTTTAAATGGGATCAGGTGTTTAGGTCACACCTCAGTTAAAAGTTATGACAATCTTTAACCACATTGTTTTGCATTTCGATTGATACCAACTTCCATTATTAATTATTCGTTGTTCAAAATCGGCTGTTTTTAAACTTTCTGTAATACAAAAAGTTTAAATTATGTAAACTGATGGGTTAACAAGAAACAACTGTTATTTACTTATGTGTTGGAAGTGACAACCATTAACATTTAAGGCAATAATCTGATTCTGCGATGATCAGATCAAAAAAGTTTAAAAGTTTCAAAAATTTCTTTTAATGAATGCTAGTCCGATAACAGCCTTTTTCGGGTATTTGAAAATATGTATATTTGTAACATTCCAATAGCGACAGAAGACAAGGCAAACTAAAAGAAATAACAAGAATCTTGTACTAAACGGAACCAACGTCGAACAAGTGGACAAGTATGCATATCTAGGAATAATGATTAACTCCACAAATGATTACATTCAGAAGATCAAAATCAGAATAGAAAAGGCTAGAACAAATTTCAACAATAAGAAGAGTGCTATATACCAGGGATTTAAAACTGGATCTAAGAGTTAGGTTGGCGAGGTGCTGTTTTTTCGACTTTATTTTATGAAATAGAATCTTGGACCTTAAATGCAACATTAATGAGAAAACTGGAATCATTCGAGCTATGGGTGTATAGAAGAATTCTGAAAGTATCGTGGACAGAACACGTCACAAAAAAAAAGTTCTGAGAAGGATGAATAAGAAATGGAAATTTTAAGTACAATTAAAACAAGAAAATTAGAATATCTCGGACATATTACACGTGGAGAGAAATACACCTTGCTCCAACTGATTATGCAAGGAAAGATCCAAGGAAAGAGAAGCATAGGGAGGCGTAGAATATCATGGCTGTGCATATTGAGAATGTGATTCGGATGTACATCTAATGAACTTTTCAGAGCAGCCGTCTCAAAAGTCCAAAAAACTATGATGATTGTCGCCCTTCGCCGCAGAAATGACACTTGAAGAAGAAGAATAGCAACAAATATCGTTTGACTAATTCATTTTAAAAGAAGATAGACTCGCTATAACCAACATAATAAACTGAAATTCATTTTTGATCATTTCATAAAATTTTACTATATAATCGGGTTTATCTTCAAGTTTGTTCAATAGATGAATCTCATATGAGCGAAATTTGTGCAAATGAAATGCATAATGATGAGAACATACGTTAAGATGTGTTTAGGCAGCTATTTTCCTAATGGATGTGTTGGACCATAGCAAAATTTTCAATTACCTATATTTATGTGTTTTCGTCTAAAACCCTTTCCCTCTCGTTTTTTATTCAAGATAGAACCTTAATATTGTTCTGAAGCTATTTTCTGGTGGCATTGTAAATTAATTACTATTTAACTGGGAATTTAAAGGTGAATCATCAAGGCCATTAAATGTTAGAATAAGTGAACATCAATCTTATATTAAAAATAGAGAATTGGATAGATCTCAAATATGTAAACACGCATGGGATAATGAACATAGGGTTCAATGGAATAATTCAAATGTAGTCCTAGAAGAAACGGATGGTAAAAAAAGAAAAATCAAAGAAGCGGCTCTAATTATGCTAAATGAGGCCAATTGTGTCGCAAATTCCTCGGCAGAATGTAGTAGATTACCAATATTAAAAGAGGAAGTTATTAATAAGAAAATACCAGTATTAGTAAGTCAGTAACATATAGAGGATACATCATTTATGTTTTGTAAATAACGTAACATATAAAATCAGAATTTTGATATTTGTTGAAGGTAAACTAAATTCAAGAACAAATACTTACAATGTCGGGATAGTATTATGAGGTTTTTTTTCCTGGTTTTTCCCTCATAATTTACTATGGAATCACTAACAGGAGAATTTTACTGTCATCATGTCATGTGTTTGTCTTTTTAAAGACGAATTACATGCTATGATTTTTTTCTGACGGATATTCTCAAGTTAAAGTTGATTTCATGTAATCGACTGAACTATCTTATATGTAAAGTCGTCCCAGGAGCGCAACTCAACAATATTGGCAATATCATTTTAAAGTCGTCTACTTTAAAATGCATAATGTATGCCTGAATTGTCAATCTAAATGAGTCAGATAAAATTAAATTATTAGAAGATTTTTTCACTATGTAACAAAAAACAAAATTTGTAAAAAGGTAAACTAAATTCAAGAACAAATACTTACAATGTCGGGATAGTATTATGAGGTTTTTTTTCCTGGTTTTTCCCTCATAATTTACTATGGAATCACTAACAGGAGAATTTTACTGTCATCATGTCATGTGTTTGTCTTTTTAAAGACGAATTACATGCTATGATTTTTTTCTGACGGATATTCTCAAGTTAAAGTTGATTTCATGTAATCGACTGAACTATCTTATATGTAAAGTCGTCCCAGGAGCGCAACTCAACAATATTGGCAATATCATTTTAAAGTCGTCTACTTTAAAATGCATAATGTATGCCTGAATTGTCAATCTAAATGAGTCAGATAAAATTAAATTATTAGAAGATTTTTTCACTATGTAACAAAAAACAAAATTTGTTTAATTTACTGTTTGTATTTTGAGAACGATTTCCGAAGTAGAAATTGAAACGTCAATAAACGTATTTTTATCTTTTCTATTTTATACATTTCCTAACTAAGTCTAGTTAATACAAAATTTATCACAGTTGGTCTCTTATTATATTTGACATAGTTTCGTCACCACTAATGTCTGTAAAAAAATTGTCAAGTATATATCTTACTTTGAAAAATAAGTAAAAATTTTATTTATTGTTTAAAAGTAACATTAATTGTAAAACAAATTGCAGAAAAATGTAGTTTTTCCAACATAACTTACAGCCTTTATATTTGCCTAGAAAAAGTATATAACACGAGTAAAATGTGTGATAAGTTTCGTTAGGATCGGCTAAATAGTTTCTGCGTTATAGTTTTGCAATTTAGGTCCTGCAACAAAAAAAAATCAAAAATTTGCAAATTTATGCTGAGCCCAAAATAAACACTTAAGTTGTCAGTTTTTTTACATATAAAAAAAAGCTTTTAAATGCTCTAGGAAGTCGGTCTTTATTGATAAAGTTCTGTAAGGAGGTATTATAAAACATAATGAAGCCTTCTTCATTAGTGAGAATACTTATGTTGCTTGTTTTAAAAAATGCTTAGAGAGGATAAACAGAAACGTTCTCTATCATTTATGCCAAAGCTTGTAATGTATGTTGCAGAAATATAGAAGCAAGGACAGATAGGTCAAAGTTGGGTAGGTTTTGTTTCATTTTTGTTTTAATATGATTTTTCTTATTTTGGTTTCCATGTTAAATTAACCTAAAAATACGTCTAATAAAAATGTAAGTGGCATACACAATTTAGATATTCTTTTATGATTATCAAAAAAAATCCAATAAAGTTTCGTAATATTGGGTTAAGCTGGTAGTTTATAAATAGCCTCGTTTAAAGGGTAACAATGTAGGTACAGTAATAAACACTGTTTTTCTTTTATTATGCAATTTTTTGGCTTGAACAATTGTCATTTAGCCAGTCTCAAAATTACTTCAACCCTAAAGAATTTAAATAACTCATTTAGTGAAACATGGTAAATTTATGAATAATATAATTATCTGGTACCTACTTAACTGATGTACATACTATATTATTAAATATTATTATGTAGTTATTATTTTTAAAATAGTTTATAAATTTAAAAATTGACCGATTTAAATTTCTTAAAGTGCGTTTAAGTTATTTTGGGCCTAGTATAATTTTTCTATTTTGCAGTTTAGTTTTGGGGACGATGGATTGTAAAATTATGAGGCAAAAAATAATTAGACCGATCAGTACGAAATTTGGCACACATTACAATGGTATTATAAAGTTTTTTTGACTGGTAAAAGCTATAAGTTATGATAAAGGTGTATAAAAATTTAAAACAAGAACTCCATTTTTTGCAATTTTATCTCCGTTATTCCTATTTTTTAAAATAAACAATAAACTTGCAATTTCTAGCAAATCAAATACCATACTTTCTACAATTTTTTTTTTCTAGGAGCAGTATTATTTTTCGAGTATGGCAAAAATGTCCGCAATAATTATGTCCAATAAAAAATTAAGCACAAGGTTTGCGAATGTCGTATATACCATGATTATTGGTGAAAGGTACATTACTGTACCAATTATATTATATTTCATATTTTTGTTTTGTAGGAGCAATATCTCTTGAGCTCAGGCAAAAATTTGGGCGCAAAAAGCAAACATTTTCAGATTTTATTAAATAAAAAACTTAAGCGCCAAGTTTGTGACTAGCGCTTAAGTGATTATTGATACTAGTTACATTTTGAAATAATTTTAGCAAAATCATAGACTCCTATGAAAAATGTCAAAGTAATTTTAAACAATTAATTATTAATAATCATTTATCGCAAAAAGAAAAAAAAATTAATACTAATTCTCTGACACATAATTTCTGGTGATCTTTCAAGGCTAAGTGACAGGTTTTTCTATTAAAAATTCACGTATTGTTTGAACTGAATCACGAAATAATTTTGGTTAATATGATGCTTATTTCCAAGCTTTTATTTTAATATTTTAAAATCTGATTATTCAGAAAACCGTCTGTGAGTTATTCCACAAGTTTAATTTGTTCATCTCATTAAATACCTCCATTATTTCTCTTCCTGATCTTGCGTTATGTCGGTATTATCTGTAAAGACTGTTATATTATACCCATTAAAAAAAAACAATCTTAGTATTAAATTTAGTTTTGGTAATGTTTTTATATTTTTCATCTTTAACTGCTTTTATTTTTCATTATTATTTGACTATTATCTTTTTCTAGTTATGATAGTATGAAGCATTCTATTTTGTATTAAAACGCATTCATATTAAGTTAATAGCATAAAATGTCTTATTTCTAAATTTCTTATAAAGTCACTTTGGTTTATAAAATCCTAATCTTTGCACCGTCACTGGATTAAACCGCAAGGGGGGTAAAAAGAGAAAAGGGAGACATGCAACGGGTATATTAAGTTAGATATTTAATTACGTTGGCGGTAGCGTGTACATTTATTAATTTCACACGTGACCCCAACAACAACACAGTCGATAGTTTCGTAGACGGCTTCTTTGTCCCGATCTTTAAGCTCGATGCACAGAATAAGTTGTCTTGCCCTAAAAATCTTTATTAAGACGGTGGATTTCTTATAGTAGGAAATTCCTTTACGAAGTATATTTTAAAAATACTTTGTAATATTTGTGCGCATATGCATATTTGTGTTAATAATGAAATATTTATAACATTTTCTAAGGTTTTAACAAAGGTGGAAAGTTAAATATTCTTACTAAATTGTTAAAGTATGTCAAAGAACTTTTAATAAATAATCAGTCAAATCAAACTGTTACTAGCAACAGAAATGGACTTCTGGAGAAGAGCAGCAGGCAAATCAAAAAGAGATCGGATACCAAATGAGAGAATACGAGAAATGATGGGAGTCAAGCATACAATAGTTGATGACATAAAAACAAAACAGTTAATATGGTACGGCCATGTACAGAGAATGCCAGATGACAAGATTCCGAAACAGATTTTGACGTAGACACCACAAGGGAGAAGGAACAGAGGAAGGCCGAGGAGAAGCTGAAGAGTGGGAATTGAAAAAGAACTAGAGAAAAGAGAAGTCCCTCCAGACCTATGGGTAAATAGAGAAGAATGGCGGCTAGGAGTCGGAAGGCGTCGAAGAACGCGGTAAATCGATAGTAGTAGTATGAGTCAAATATACTTAAAAACTACTAAATAGTATTTACAAAGGGTTGTTCCTTTAATCTCAGTACAGAAGAAAACAAAAATATTTAGAATTTAAAAAATGGCGGTACTTTTTACTCATCGTACATTTCTCATTTTTCTTCTTCAGATGCAAATCCACTAATGGATGTTAGCGATCACATTTTCCATTAATTCTCTATTTCTTGCAATATGTATCAGAGATTCTATGTCGGTAATCCCTGTCCATTGCCTTATGTTTCGGAGCCAGGACATTTTCTTGCGTCCATTCCTCTCTTGCCTTCAATTTTACCCTCGATTATAAGTTGGAGGAACTGGTATTTTTCATTTCGCATGATGTGACCTAGATACGCCGTTTTCCTTTTCTTGATGGTTTCGAAAAGTTGGCGTTCTTGGTTTATTCTTTTAAGGACATCTATATTTGTGATTTTCGCTCTCCATGGTATTTTTAGGATACGGCGACAAAGCCACATTTCAAAAGCTTCTAATTTGTTTATATCCCTCGTTTTGAGTATCCAGCCCTCTACGCCATATAGCAGCACTGACCATACGTAGCACTTAGTAAACCTTAGTCTCAGTTAAAGACATTTCTCATAATAAGAAAGATTATGTCTTCGCACCCAACTATGCGAAGACATAAGCAGTGTCTATGGTTTGTTTTTTAACAATGAGGAATAATTCAAATTTACCGCATCGTAGTGCTTGTTTGTAATTGGTCCAACCGCAGGCAAGTTTACTCTACTAAATTTTGACATTCTGACACTAGCGACTATTTAGCGAGGTATTAGTGTTAAGATAACAAATTATGAATTCAATGCCAAGTACTAGTGGTAATTATCCTTCTCCACCTAAATAACGCCAAGTAGATTTGTGTCATTAGTCATCAAATGAAAAATAATAGGTACATTACAAATATGTACAAACAAATAAAAATTGAGAACCCTGGAATGAAAATAACAGCCATGACAACAAAAATAAAACAGGCAATAGGTTAGTTTTGCGAAATAGCCATTGTTAAAATCAAGACTTACTAAAGTACTATGCTAATTTTATGTGTTGCGAATTTTAACTATTTACAGAACAATTAAGGAATATAAGCAGACTGGAACAGTCCTAAAAATATTGGAGGTCGACATCCTTGCAACATACGATAAACGAGTTAAAACCAAAATATATATTAGAGGTGAATTGGAAAAAATTATTATTCAAACATAAACGAACAAAGTTAAGTTAGAATCGACGTGTGAGGTTGTCCGATACTGATTACTGGATAACCGCTAGTCCGAGATAATTAACCAAAACAAAAGATGTATTTAGTGATGTTGCTACTATCTTTCTTGGGTGTGAATCTGTCTTTATAGTTTACTCCTCCTGGTTAACAAACAAACCATAATTAAAAAATAGACAGATATAAAAATGGATCTATATCAAGATTTGATTTTGTAAAATGTATAGCATCTTTTTATAAACAATAAAATGCCCATTGTATGTACATTACTAGTAATATAGTTAATATTTTTTTGTAAACTATTTTGTATTTTTATTTTCTATATACTTCTCGATATATAATTGATGAGTGTTTTTGTAAAATATTGATGAATTAGAAGGTACCTATATAAAAATATATATAGTTTCCGTCAAGATATACATAATTAAATTTTGTCTGATTCTGGTAGGATCATCCTACCGATTTAGTATTATAATAACAAACAACAGTACATATAATATTTTATTAGGGTTGAAATAATAAATAGGAAATTAAATATCATATTATATATTTAATACGTTTTTATATCTATGTAGTTATAGGTATGTTATTATGTATAATGAAATAAGAGAAATGAACAAATTAAAGAAATTAAGGAAAATTTTGTTAATAACAGTAAAGATTAAGAATGGTAGCAAAAATCAAAATTAAATAAGATAACATAATAAAATTAGAAACAAGAACATAAAAAAAATAAAATTTAAAGTTAAGATGAACAAAAAAATTACAAACTACAACTCTATGTCACTATCGCTGTCATCTTTAGTAGAATCGTCATCATCTAATGTTATAATTATTGGTTTAATACGTGAGGTTAATATTCTGTAATGATCTTCCGTTTTTATTACATCTGAAACACAATTTTGTCACAGTGTTGGGGAAATCTTTTTTATTTTGTCTATACCATGTGATACCGATTGGCTACTAAATTTGGGACGGCAGTTGTTTCGCCGTAAACTTCCCTTAAGTTGGCTCCAGATTAATTTATTAGGGTTGAAAACAAAGTAATAAGGAGGTAATCGCAATATAATATGACCACCATGTTTGGCTAAAAATTCGTCTATAACAAACTGTTTCTTAAATACTTTTGAAGAACTTCGAACATTTCTTTTTTTGTATATGTTTCTTCAAAGTACAAATAATGTTCATACAAAAAATCCGATATTTGTTTTTTAGTCGAGCCTACACTGGAGATTTTTCTAATTTGTTCGTTGTGATACGTCGCGTTATCCATTACAATGACACTTTTTGGAAGCAAAGGCAACACTTCCTTTTAAAATATTTTAAAATATTCCTTAAACAAGTTACTCATTATATTTTCATGGTAATCCAGCTTTGAATCTTTAATGTTTTTTGCCGATAGTAAAAAACTTTCTCCTCCAAGCCAGCCATTTTTGGATTCAATGTTCAGAATAATTATTCGCTGACCTCTATTAATTGGATAATTGGGTGCACACTTAATAGAGTCGTCAGTCCAACCTTTTTTAGCAGTATCATGGGTACCGAACCATGTTTCATCCAGATAAAGTCTCGGTCTTCCTTCTTTTTCTTATTCTTCGGCTTTTCCCATTATGAGTTCGCCGTTTTCGTCTTCCACAGCACTCTATTCTCCCAGTCCCCTTTTCTGAGGTCTCTATCATACTATTTCCGACGTATGTTTTCCATCTTGTAGCAGGTCTTTCTCTCCGTCTTCTTCCCGGCGGGTCCCAGTTTAATATTCTTTTCGGCCACCTATGCTCTGGCATTCTTTGTACATGCCCGTACCACTGCAGGGCTCTATTTTCCAACTTTTTTGTAATTGAGCATTCTACTTTCATTATGTTCCATATTTACTCCGTTCTTATTCTATTCGCTCTTGTGATTTGGAGACATCTTTTCATAAAGTCCAGTTAAACTGTTCTTATTTTGTTTTGTATTGTTGTTGTCATTGGCCATACTTCTGCTCCATATAGGGTAATATTCATCACTATGCTTTGAAAAATCTTTTGTTTGTTTTCTTTGGTTAGAGTGTTGTTCCATATTACTCCATGAAGTGCTCATGTTGCTTGTTTTTCACGTGCTATTTTCATTTCTTATATCTTTCATATAAGTACCATCTCGGCTAATCATTGACCCTAAATACTTAAAAGTCTTACAACTCTTAATAGTCTCTTCTTCTAAATTTAATTTCAAATCTGCAACCTCGGATCCAATACATAAGTGTTCGGTCTTGCACGTATTTATCTTGAGTCCCCAAAGTTCATATTCTTCCTTTGTAAATGTAATATATTTTCTTGTACTGGTATGCCCATTGTTACGCATTTTCTACACCATCTTTTCAAAGCCTGATCTATGTATATGTTAAAAAGTGTAGTTAAGAGACCACATCCCTGTTTAAGGCCTTTTTTTGCGGTGATTGTTTTTGATATTTCATTACCTAACTTTATTTGCACTTGTGTTTTTTTATACAGTCTTTGTGTTATATTCACCCATTTCTCTCTAACGCGCATTCTTCTCATTGCTTCCCATAGTTGTTTCCTGGACACGCTATCGTATGCTTTCTCTAAGTCGATAAAAGTCATACGTGTTTCCATTTTTTTTCTTTGTTCTTTTCAATCACCTGTCTCATAACAATTATATTATCTAAACATGATCTGACTTTTCGGAATCCGGCTTGTTCTTTGCTATAATGGTCCATGTGTTGTTCTAGTTTTTCTTTTATAACTGACGAAAAGATTCTTGCTTTTAAAGGCGTTACACTGATCCCTCTGTAGTTATTTGGTGACTTTTTGTCAACTTTTTTGAAAATGGAGGACAGGTGTTCCTTCATCTCTAAATTTAAATTTAGCATCTGTTTCTCCATCTAATAAGTTGAGGGGAATCCATTGTTGATGATCGCTTATTAATTTTATTGCATCGGAAATCAATGTGATTCAAAAACCTTGATTAAGTTGAAAGCGAATACGGTGACATATTCTCGGAGTCTAATGAATGTATGTTTCTTCAGGTAGGAAATTAACCAAATTGCTGATTTTATTCCTGAAAACGAGTTAATGTACGTCCTTTGCAATATCCAATACAGGTGTGCAAAATCCAAATTAGTCGACACATTTTGTTAATAATAATTCGGAGAATAATGAAAATAAAGTAATATTCTCAATAATACTATAAACATTTATTTAAGCAACTTTCCTGTATGGTACTAATCTTAAAACCATAGTTAAACATTTTTTATTAATTTAATTTTTTCATTGTCAACCTATTTTAAGTAAAAATTTTCACTATAAGTAATACTATAAATAAATATACCAAAAATTTTGCCAAATATAAACTAATATTATTTTCTAATACAGTGTGTCTACTTTGTACTCATCTTTAATGATTTGAACTATTTATAAAGTATAAGTTATAAGTATTTTTTGGAACGCCACAGTTATAAGTATTTTTTGAATTCTGGCCACTTCATTTGAAACTAACTATATAGATAAGTTTAGCAATTGTGATATATTTACCTCGGTAATCATCTAAATATAAGAATATATATATATATATATATATATATATATATTATATATATATATATATATATATATATATATATCATCATCATCATCATCATCATCATGGCTTATTCACTCCTGGCGGAGTGTTTGCCGCAATTTTAGGCTCTCTGATTCATTTATTGCGGAGAATCAGTCCGCTGTTGTTTTTTTTTATTATTATATCAGCGTGTGTGACTTGGTCCTGTCTACAATTTTCCTCCATTCTTTCCGATCCTTACAGCGCTCCTTCCAATTGTAGATTCTCAGCTTCTTATAATATATATATATATATATATATATATATATATATATATATATTGTTATGATATGTAAAATCGAGAAAAATATTGGTTTACTTAAAATAGTTCAAAAACATTAAAATAATTCAGATAAGTCAAACAATAAACTACAAACATTTCGAAGAATAAAAGTCTTTTAATTTTGGATTACCTGTATTTAACAAAACGTAAGATATGCATAAATTATTTTCTTTGTTAAAATATATTTGTATGACGTGATTAAGCTTAAGTGAAATAAGAGACAATTGAACCGGGTTTTCCAAATACATTAGTGCAGTGATTAGGACAATAGAATAGATTTTAGAAAGATAGGTTTTTGTTAGTTTTTAGGAATTGTAGAAAAATATTATTTGTAAATAAGTTTTAGGAGATTTTATAATTATAGGTAAAAATTTGTTTGTTATCGAAATGAAGAAATGGGAGATGGATGACGCGTTTTGATTGGATAAAATTGGAAAAGGTGGGATGATTGGTTGGAGAATGAGACGTTAGTTAGTTTCGGAAGAAAGAAAAGATAGTCAGTTGGTTTTCCAAGTGTGTAAGACGAACAGTCATTGTTCTCTGGTGGTTCCCGAGAGGTAGCAAGCAGTAGTGTTGAATGTTAGTGAGTTTTTGTGGAGTTAGTGTATCTGACAGAAGCTAAAGCAGCAAAATAATGTAAGTCATATTTTTCTACTTATATTCCAAGAGTCACTGTTCAGGCCAACGAGAGATTCAGTTTATCGTAAAGAGAAGAAATTCCAAGAGTCATTTTTCACTCGGGCCAACGAGAGATTCAGTTTATCGAGAGGAGAAAGGCTATCATAATTTGAATGATTCGTGCTTTTGAAGGAGATCATTAAGGACAATATACTTGCAACAATTTGTTGTAAGATTGCTGATTACCTAGGGAGCTGCTAAGAATAGATAATATAGACTACCAGGAACAAGGATTTGGACAACTCATCATCAGAAAGAGATCGTTTTGTTTTTCTGCAGTTTTTCTTTTATTGATAACACAATTTTTACAATTACTTTAGAAAAGATATAAATTTTTTATTAGGAGATTTAGAATAATAATTGGGATTTTGAGATTTTAACTAATATTGTTTATACCATTAATTTTGAAGGTTCATGTACGTAGAACAAAATTTTAAGAATCATTATATGAGATATTGTTTATTGAAAACATTTGAGTGTGAATTTTATTTCATTATATTTATTTCAATATATAGTGTTATATCATATGTGTTTTTTATTATTCCGGTATTCTTTGGACCTTACCTTTCACATGTGAAGCATAGATATTGAAGCACGAATTTAAACCTGGGATAAGAGAATTAAAAAGTGTGATAGAGTCATAATCATATCATTTAAATAATTTTAATTAATTAATTAACTAATTAGCTAATTAATTGCTTGGCGCACCAAGACTTTAAATATCATAATATATATATATATATATATATATATATATATATATATATATATATATATATATATATATATCCTATATATATATATATATCCTATATATATATATATATATATATATATATATATATATATATATATATTATATATATATATATATAAGCGGGAAATAAATTTTTTTTAAATTAAAATTCAGAAAAGGTTGGTAGAAAAATATAGTTGGAAATAACAAATAAAACATGACGATACCTGCATCATGATATATTTTACAGCACCAGTTATAGAGAAATTCGACAGAAAAACTGATAAGAACACATTTGCCCACAGATACGGTACCTACAAAAAAAGTAAAGTTCGTGTAACCTTCTGGCTAAGGTCTAGTGTTAGGGTTTTCAGGTCGCGCAGGCGCACCTAACATAACTTAACGACTTATTTCGTAGCCGGGACCGACGGCTTTACGTGCCCTCCGAAGCAAAGCGGCAGCTCAGTTAAACTAGAAATTAAAAATTTTGTCGGTACCTACAGAAAAACAGGGACGACAAAGTATAGATATTTCAACAAAGATCAAAATAAGCTGTTTCTTTACTTGTTATAATTTCTTAATGTAAAAGTAATTTTTAGTAAGCAATCGCAAATAATAGATATGTATTTATGATTTTATTCAAATGTTTTGTTACAGGACCGAAACTGTAAAAATAAGACCAATAACTTGGAGCACTAAAGTAAACTCTATAAGGAAGAAAGGTTAGTACAACGTTAATAACTAAGCTTTAGTAAAGCAAACATATTTTCTATTAAGTGATGGATATGACCGTTACTTGATAGAAATTAATTATATCTAACAATAAAACACTGAAAACTTTTGTTTTCAATGCTTCCACAAAATTTATTTTAAATTATTATCACTACAGCAGTTTTGGCCAGAGTGCCTTTGTCAAGTGATTCATTTTTGATATGTGTTTACACTTTATAGTCTTTAACTGAATAAGTTTAGAATAGGAGAACTGTTTGTCTCAAATTTTTCATTCAGAATTATGTCTGTATTTTGTTGATTTGCATATATTCTAATAAAGATAGCTTAAGGCCTTTATTTTGAATGTAAAGAATTTGAAATTTGTCATTAAAAGAATGATTATGGTCTAGAAGGTGAAATCGTACGTAGAGTCTATTTTTCTATTATTGAAAGAAATTTTAGGTTCTGCTTTACGCTTATTCTTATTCCTTTTAGGATGAAATACATATACGCGAATATACAGAATCAAATCGTAACTGTCTTTCCTTTTATTTCGATATACTTTTTATTAGTACTAAAAACCAATTCGCCAAGGATTTTTGCTTAGTTGAGGAGATATGTTGTAGAATGCAATTTTAGATTTCCCATTTCTCTAATTATATCTTTATCAACGTCTGTTTGCGTTGCAATTTTTTAAAGACACAGAATAAAATAAAATCTGAATTTGGTTTCTACAATTAGAAATCTTCGGATTTCGAGTTTTGTGATTTATTATCAGATGTCGCTATTGCGTCCATACCCAAACCATTTAAGCCATTTTAGCGTTGCTTCCTTTACGACAGGAACTATTGTTTTCACGTTCAGAGCATCTGTAAATTGTCGCTCCGAAGATTTCATTTAGGATGAAATACGTATAAGCGAGTATACAGAGGCACTATATGTAAAATCAATTCTAAACTGCCTTTCCTTTTGTTCTGCTTTACATTTGATAAAAATTCTACCACTTTGACCGATGTAAGTTTTTGGGCAGTCGCCATATTTAAGTTTATATACACCGCTGTGTAATTGTTTTTTCTTTTGGCGCTTGTTGTTCTTAATATTATACTTGCATAAGTTGTTGTTTGTTCGAGAAGTTAATCTCTATATAAGGATTTTTACAGCTGTAGCCGCCTTCCTTCTTTCAGACAACGTCTCCAGTCCTTTCTGTTCTGCCACTCTCCATCTCTGAAGTCTCGTCTTTCCATGGCCTCGTCCACTTCATCCGTCAATGATCTTCGCGGTCTACCTCTTTTTCTCCTTCCTATGGGGCTCCAATCCTAAATCTTTGCTATCCACCTTGTTTTCTTCGATGTAGCTGAGTATTGTTCTACTGCCATTTTTTGTTTTATCTCCTCATTTCTGATGCGATCTATTTTTGTCACTCTGTAGCTTCTTCTCATTAACTCCATTTCAGTTGCTGTGATTTTGGACCTGTTTCGTTTATTAATTACCCAATTCTCTGCTCCATAGGTCATTATGCTGCGTACCAAGGTGTTATAAATTCTCTTTTTTGTATTTCTGGTAATCTGTCTATCCCACAATACCCCGTTCATTTGTTTAATACATGTAAAAGTTGATGTTATTCCTTTTTTTACATGTTTGGCTGCTTTTGTTGATATCTTGCATGCATATGTAATCAAGCAGAAGCAATTGGGTTTTTTCTCTGGTGGTGGAAATACTAATTTTAAGGCTTTCTTATGCAGTTTTTGATTTAAAATGTTATTTATTGCGTGTTGGGCGCTTTGCACCCACTGTTGACTGCTGTTTTCTTAATGATATTCAATTCTATCTCGAAGTTATTTTTTGATTTGGAAATATTTTTTATTTGTTTGATTTACTTTGATTTGTGGTAAGATAACATCAGTCTGACTTGGTTATGTTAATTTATCTTTTGTGCCTTATGAGTGTCGGAATGCACTTTTGTAAATAGAGGTTAACGCATAGTTGGCAGTATTTTACTTCTTTTAATATACAAATCTACACATCTACAAATATATGTAGTTTTATTAACTATGTATTGCCGTTATTTGCTTTAATTTAAAGTATCGTTTTCATATTTAAACTCTTACCTGCTTTATTTTTGTGATACATTATTCCTGTGACCAACGTAAGATTCATGTTTATTTATTCTAACTTTCAGTTATGGCCTTTAGGTATCATGAGTGTTTTTGAGTTTACTCTAGTAGATTTATAATGGAATTACTGATGGCAGAATTTTATCAGTCATAATTAAATCATGTTTTTAGTCATAGGTCATTAAGTCATAGGTTTTGTGATATTAAAAAAATTAAATAAGATATCCTAAAATTTAGTACAAAACCGATTTTTATAAATATTACAATATCATTAAGGTAGATAAAATTAAATTATTTAAAGAATTGTACATTCAACATTATAAAAACAAAATAATCTATCTATCAATCTTATTTGACCAAATAATATTTTGAAAAGCACCATGAGCTGGGAACATCAATAAAATGTATTAGATATTAGATAAATATGGTGAATCGGTGAACTAGAAAGTACATAGAAGATTATTGGGACTTAAAAATTTTTGAGTTATATAACTCAAGAATTTCCATTTAACAGATCTTTAGTTTTTTGTTTTTGCCTAACATCTTTAGTTTGTTGTTTTGTGATACCCCTAAGAGAGTGCAGCGCAGAGCTTCATTTGCATCGGTCATAGTGGACCTCTTCCTTTTTCTATATACGTTTGCTTTCCAACGTATTGCGGATGAAGCGATTCCTGCCTTGTAGTAGATCCTATCTGCGGGTGTCTTTCATAAGCACTCGGTAAGAAGCCTGCATGTTTCTTTGACTGCTACATTAACCTACTGTGGGCGGTCTAGTGCTAGGTGGGAAGTCATAGTCACCGACAGGGAAGCAAAGAGTTAGTAGTGTTGTTCTTACAACTCATGGTTTAGCGTCCCAGCTTGAACCGATAATTTTACGTAAACTATTGTTTCTGCCTTTGACTTTTATTTTGATGTTAGCACAGTGTTGTATATTTTCAACATTATTATATGGAGCTGAGACTTGGACATTAAAAAAATGTAATTTAAAAAGAATCGAGGCCTTCGATCCCTGATTATACCGCAGAGTATTGAAAATATCATAGACTGATAGAATTACAAATAAAGAAGTACTATAGGGGGTTGGTAAAGAAACAGAACTAATCACCACTATACAAACCAGAAAACTGTAATACCTAGGCCACGTGATGAGAGGACCATAATATGAAATTTTGAGACTCATAATACAGGCAAAGATTCAAGGAAGAAGATCTGTTGGCCGAAGGCAGAACTTATGGTTAAAGAATCGACGTGATTGGTAGTAATGCAGATCGATTGATTTGTTTAGAGCAGCAAGTTGTAACACAAAAATAGCCATTATGATTGCCAACCTCCGTGGCACTACAAGAAGAAGACAGTGTTGTCTATATAATCTAGCTCTTTGTAAGGTGGCGCCCAGGTACTTCTGGTAAGGGCAGTGCTCTAGCGGTGTTATTTCGAAGGTAACGTCCAGTCTATTACATAGATAAAAGGCACAGATCTGGATGTTCGTAAAATTTGGGATGTTGATTCTGGTCGTAGTATTGATCAATCCTGTGTAAGGCCTAAGTTAGTCTCTTATCAATCTCCTTAAATATGTCACCGTGGGCCGCTGTGACTCGGTCGCTGGCATATATAAAGTTGGCGATGTCATTTGGTATTGATTGTTTATTCTACATCTAATGGAAAGAAAATACTCAACAGTAAGGCGAATAATTGTAAAAATATTGTTTAAAAAAAACATTTCGATGTCCCGGAAGTATAATGACACAATTGTATTTTTTTTTAAATGACGGTATTGTATTGGACGGATCAATACTGCATTTTTAATATATTTGATAATAGTTAGAATTGTATTAATTACTATTTAACTGGGAATAAGCCACAATTAAAGATAAAAATACGTTTGTTGACGTTTCAATTTCCACTTCGGAAATCGTTCTCAAGATACAAACAGTAAATCTTTAATTGTGGCTTATTTCCAGTTAAATAGTAATTAATTTATAATGGCACAAGAAAATAGCTTCAGAACAATAGTTAAAATTGTACTTATTGAATCCTCTATCATGGCCAAAGTTGTAAGTACAATTACTACGATTGGCAAATATGTTGGAAAATGCAGTTTTGATCCTTCCAATACAATAAAGTTACAGATTTAAAAAAAAGCTAAAGATTCATATTTCTTCTTCTTAACATGCCATACACCAAAGTGCGTAGGCGACTATCTCATTACTAGAATTCTGTTCTTGGCGGCGTGACACAGCTCACCTGTATTGTGTATTCCTGTCCATTCTTTAATATTCCTTAACCAGGATAATTGTTTGCGGCCGGCTCCTCTCCTACCTTCGATCTACCCTTGTAGGATTAACTGTGGTATTTCATATTATGCTCCTCTCAATATGTGCCCAAGGTAACCAATCTTGCGTTTTTTAATTAATTCAAAGAGTTATCTTTCCACGCCGGCTCTATTAAGGACGTCATCGTTTCGAACTCTATCCACCCAATATATTTCATATTTCATACACATCATATTATTATTTTTACATTGTTCTGTGAGTTTAGATATTAAGTAAAGCGTTTAATGTTGTGAACTAACTTTATTTACCTCAAAAACTTAATAAATTACAAATATTACAATTAATAATTAAAATAATAATTAACGTGTAAAAAACAATTCGCACTCATATGCAGAATCGCCGCTACTATGTACTAATAAAAGCTTCAGCTGGATTATACAATAGGAACGAAATGTTCTCAAAAACAGTTTACTGGGACACGATAACTCGGTAAGTTCTCGAAGGTATCTCTGCATCGATATGATATGTGATAACGTCGAGACGATACAGTGGTAGCATCGTGGAATTGGCCTTATTTGAATAGAAATTTTTTATTTCCTGAGTTTGTTGGTCTGTTAATAGAATACCTGACTATTGCTTAAACGCTTCGGGTATTTGCCAAATTCAATAAGCACTTTATTTTATAAACATTACAGCATACATTGTATTTCATGTTTACACTTTTTAGAAGTTTAATAGGTATTAAAAAATTGGTATCCGACATTGACAGAAAATATTTGGCAGATATCTTAAAACAGGTAAGGTTCAGGGACATATCTTAAATATCTGTCATGGTACATTGAAAAACAACGTAATTTATTAAATTATGATTAAGATGTGAGTCATCTCCAATATGCATCTTTTGTTGTAATTCTTCTTACAAAAACTGTATATTTTCAAAATCAAAGAATGGCCATTTTCAGAGAATGTTTGGCTAGGCATGTTGTGTTTTATTCATTAGTTTGCACAATATGTTTAGTATTGGTGTGTTTGCCCAATATATATTGAAAAGCTAAAAGAACTAGAAAAAAGTAACGTTGTGTTAGCCACTTTATAAATGTCTTATTCCAAAAAATATTCCATTGTCATCTGAAAATTGTTTATAATTACAATATTAAACAGAAAATATCCAATTCGCAAGGATAAAATAAATATAATTAATATTAGATGAATTAGGTAAATTATAATCAAGATATAGGTACCTACTAACTGCAAATTGAACGAATTAAAAAGTTAAATTATAAAAAGGTAGATATTGGTTTAATATTAAATATATCTTACCCCAAAACAATATTTATTATGTAAAATGAATTTTCAACTGAAGCACGATTTATAGATAAAAGATATTTCCCTTTCAATTTCGGTCATGTCGAGTTTGACATGACAGAGCAGAGTTGTCAAATGACAGAAACACTGTCTATAGGAGTGAGGCATAGAAATTTGACATATAACCGACTTGAATCAAATACAGGAATTATAAATACAATAAATGAAGATTGAAAATGAAAGAAAAAAGATTAAATAGATATTGAATGAAGAATTGGACGCCAACTAAAAATAGTAAAATGAAAGATAAAGTGCATAAACAAATAAAATAAAGAGAAATTAAAAGAAAAATAACAAACATGTGGTGTTTAGAACGTTACAATATAATATTCTGCTATATATGTATATAATTTTATTGCTTTATGTAATCGTCACTTCACCATTTTAGGGTATCACTTAAAATTTATTTAATCATATAGCACACATTAACTTAATAAATCCATACTTTTAAATATTTAACACTTACATTTTTAACATTTTAAAATGTAATAAATGGTCGACAGGGAAAACTATAACAATTGATTATTTCTAATAGTCCATCAAGTTCTTTATTTATTTTCTCTTAATTATTTATTCCTTTAAAATTAATACTGTGAAGTAAACACAAAATGACCTTATATTAAATTCTTTGAGCCAGTCCCGTCTACTAGCTACCGCAAGTTGGTAATTTTTTTTATTCTTTTGACTTTATTTACAGGTACTCTTATAAACTGCATAAGTCAGATACCACGATTGTGAATGAACTTTTTGTCTACATAAAATACATCTAAGTAGAATAAAATTTTATGTATTATACACATTATAAATAGAGTTTTAGACTGTTACTTTAGATCTCATAAGTTTTATTTGTCTAATGTGTTTTAGAAAATATTTTATATACCCGTAGTTGATAAAACAATGCAAATTTGTTTTTCTTCCCAGTTATTTTCAATAAATGAGGAGGTAATTTTCATAACGCCACATGTCCAAAAATATTTTTTTTTTAATAAGTGATATGTCTAGTTTGTCATTTTAAAATGCAATGCCTGTCATGTTTATTGCTGATCAAAAATCCACATTTCCAGTTGTAATATTAATTTAAAAGTAGGTGTTTAAAGCAAAACCCCACTTCTGATGTGTGACGGTGATAGCAAAACCCCACATTTTCTATTCAGCCGTAAAGGAGTAAGTAATTCAATCACGTGACTTAAATACATGGTTCTGATTTGATTGTTATTGTTGACAGTACACAATCTTAACAGGTTAGTTTCAGAGGAAAATTATAATTTAATGTTGGTTTGTGCTTAATGAGTGAAATTATGAGTTTAAATAAAGGTAATTTAGATAGTGAATTAGTATTAGTTGGAAGAATATGTTCTGGATCACGAAAAAGACAAAAGACAGTTACAAAGCGTCAACTTCTTAAGGAACAGAAATACGCTGATCCTGCTAGTGGGTGTGTGTTCATAGGTTGCTTACATAAAGGTCAAGCTTTTAAATGTTGTGAAGTTCGGCCTAGTGATGCCGGTGTATTTCGGAAGACACTTTATTCGAAACCCGAAAAACTTTTTCAGGACCAATTAGTTGGGAGGTTTATATTGGTAAAAAACGTTCAACGTCGGAGGTTCCGACAATCTTGCTTAGGCCAAGGTTTATAACAAGCAAAATCCAAACCAAAATCGAGTTCCGTTACCTACCGATTTCATTTTACTTCTGGATGTAGCGTAACTGTGTGTAAATATTTTTTTTCGTACTTTACTCAGTTTACATGAGAAAGAGTTCGACGACTTGTATTAAAACTAAAAACTAACCAAGGACTAGATGACAAAAAAAGAGGTGATAGAATAAGCCAAAGATCACTAGTTAAGAAGGAGGCGGTTCCCCAGTTTATAGGAAATTTAAAAGGTACTAAATGTCACTACAAGGGCAACAATTAAAAAATAATTATATTTAAGTAGTGATCTTTCAATACGAAAATTTCACATGATTTATAAGGCTAGTGCAGAAAATCCCCAACTCCAAGTAAAGTTATCAATGTTTTGTAAAATATTCTGCATTGAGAGTTCAATGTTGCTTTCAAGTCTCCGGCATCTGAAGTCTGTGGGTACTGTGCCATGATGGTCTATAAAATTAAAAATGCCACAAGAACTTAGCAGACACTTTTTACTGAAAAAAGAATACACAAGAAAAGGGCAAAGTGTTTCTATGACCTAATGAAGTGTTTCTATGACCTAATGAAAGAAACCAAGGAAAACGAGAAAACTTTATGATTTGACATGCAGCAGGTGCAACCACTTTCTCGAAAGCCTATTCAACAGGCTTTTTATGGCAGACAATTAAGTCTTTACAATGTTTGTGTAACAGATATTAAAAATGACAACACCCTGTACCTCTAAATCTGGACCGAAGAGCAAGCAGGGCGCGGTTCAACCAAAGTAGCTTCTGCTCTTCTTAGTTATCTTCAATCAGATGACTTTACAGATGTGACCCACCTGAGATTGTTTTGTGATAGATGTACAGGTCAGAACAAAAACAATTATGTGCTTCATACTTTAATGTACTTTTTAGTAGCTCACGAACGCACCTTGACACATATTACTATTAATTTCCCTATCAGGGGCCATTCGTTTTACTAGCCGATAGGGTTTTTGGAAAAGCCGAGAAATTGTTGCGGAAAAAACCTACTCTTATTGAAAAGGAAGATAACTTTGAAGAATATAAAAAAGTTGGAACTATAAAGGTACTTGGAACAGATTGGTCTCTAAAGGATGTAAAGTCACTTGCTAATAATTATTTAAAACACTTACCTAAAATCAGTGACACAAAAAGAATTTTCATTGAGAAAGTTTTGACAAAGAAAAAATTACAGGTATGGGTTAAAGGCAATGAATTCTATCGGTTTGAACCCGATGAAATTCATTTAGATCATCCCGTAAGCGCAGCAAAAAAGAAGGATATAAACGAACTGTTAAATATTATTTTTGATGTAAACTGGCAAGACATTGAAAGCCTTTGTTGGTACAAAAACATTATTGTTGCTCCAAATGTAGATGGACCTGAAGAAGAGGAGGAAGTTGTTTGTGACTGTTTAGAAGAAGACTGTGCCCATCACTTGTAATACCTAGACTATTATCTAAAGGTTTTACTCTACTGTTTCACTATAACATAAGGTTTCACTGTAATATTGTGAAAAGGGGTAATTATTTAATAATAAATAAAATTTTATTTACATATTGTGAAGAACATATTTTTTACTTTGGTTACTAGTTTGTCCAATACTGAGTCCAACCCTACACTAAAATAAACAATTTTATGCTAAACTATAGTAAATTGATTTTATCAAAACACCACATCCAAACCTGTTATGTTCATAACCCCACATGCGACAACCCCACATGTGTTTCATGCATAACCCCACATCTAACAACTTTTATATTACATTTTTAATTTGTTAGAATAGAATAGAATAGAATAGAAATATGCTTTATTGTCACTGAAAATTATTGAACAATTTTATGGACAAAGCTAAAAAATAAATCAGTCAAATAATACAAAAAGTATAAAACAAAAACAATATAGTAAAAAACAGAATAACACAATTTTAAATTAGTAAAATTATTGTATAACCTACATAATTTGTACAGACAACAACAAATGAGACAAATTGTAGCCACTGCTTGAGACACCCAAATGTAATTATAAACAATACTAATTTTGTTTCTTTGTTTTACATTAAGAAACTCGTCAACTGAGTAATATGGTCTTTCTGAGAGATAGATTTTTGTCACCTTACGAAACTTACTGAAGGATGTTGCGGATTTAATTTCTCTTGGAAGGTGATTATAAAGTTTCTTTGCACGATATAGAATAGAATTCTTTACTATCTGAGTGGACGGGATTGGCAAATAAACGTTACAATCCGAATTTCTAATGGAGTAGCCATGGTCAGGTCTATCGAGAAAAATGTTTAGATGCTTTCGAATCAAACAAACTGTTTCCAAAATAAATAAAGAGGGAAGCGTCAAAATTCCGTGATTTTTGAAGTAGGTCTTGCAATGAGTTGTTTGTTTGAGACCAAATAGATAACGGATTGCTCTTTTTTGCAACTTAAAAATAGTATCAAATTGGGCCGCTGTACTAGAACCCCAAAATGGAAGCCCATATCGAAGATGGGACTCGAACAATGAGAAATATGCCATTTTGGCAGAAGATAAATTTAGTTCCTTCGAAACAGATCTTATTGCAAAGCAAGCTGAGGCTAGTTTCTTCCTTAAGGAGTCAGTATGCAAGGACCATTTGAGATCACTGTCAATGAGAATACCTAGAAATTTCACGGAATTTACGATCTTGATTTGGCTCTCATTCAAAAGCAAGGGTTGTATGACTCCTTTATAAGATAATGCTACAGTCTTATCCACGTTAAAGCTAAGTAAGTTGGAGTCTGACCAAGCCTTGATTATAAGTAAATCATCGGTTATAATTGAATGAAGCGTTGAAATATCAGAGCTGCTCCATGTAATACTGGTATCATCAGCAAATAGAAAAATTTTCCCTTTAATTTTCAAGTAAGTGATGTCATTAATGAAAAGTAAAAAAAGAATGGGACCTAATACTGAACCTTGCGGTACTCCACACTCAATATCTTTACAACTAGAGTCGGTGTCATTTATTCTAACCAATTGTTTCCTACCTACCAAGTAAGTTTTGAACCAGTTCAAAGACACACCCCGAATTCCATAGAAAGTTAATTTTTTTAATAGAATGTCGTGATTTACGCAGTCAAAGGCTTTGGAATAGTCGCAGAAAACGGTGGCGGAGGGGAGGTTACTGTTTAGTGATAGATATACATCATGTAACACAGAAAATATGGCATCACTAGTGCATTTATTAGACAAAAAGCCGAACTGATTTTGCGATAAAATATTATATTTAAGGAGAAAGGGCATAAGTCGAACTTTTATAAGTCTTTCAATAATTTTTGATAGTGCTGGTAACAAGGCAATAGGTCTATAGTTGCAGGCATCAGATTTTTCTCCACCTTTATGAAGAGGAATGACGATGGCAGTCTTTAGGCAGTTAGGGAATGTACCTTTTTCAAGGGAATCATTTACTAGCGAGACCATGACCATGTTATACCACTTTTTACACAAGTAAGTAGTTTTCTTTGCTTATAAACCAATACTGAACTATAACTATATTACCTAAATATGTTTTGATGAAATAATGTAGATGAATCGGTTTTTTTACTCTCTTGAAAAAATAGCCAATGTGGACATGTGGGGTTATGAAAATTACCCCCTCAAATATTGAATAATTTAAAATAAGTTATGTATTTTTTTAAACTTAGATATCATTATAATATAACTAAGATTATAACTATATCTACTAAGATTTTAGTGAGTAAAATAGAATGATTTTTTTTCCAGACGTTTTTGTTAACAAACACTCGTGTTTCATATTCGCCTCTTTGGTGGCTATTAACTATTCTCGGAATACAAAAAGCGGCAACTAAATTATAAGGGGCGGCATCATTCAAAACCTTTTGGTATTAAAGCAAATTAAAGATTTGCGAAATACCGGAAAAACATTTTATTTGTTAACACAATTGAACTGACTGGACTGATTGCTTAGTAGCTTCCTCATTTATAAAGGAGACTGATTTGCAGAGAAAAGGCATGTGTATGTAAGGGGAACGCTTCAATTTAAATAAATTGCACTAAATATTGCATATAAAGCTGTTTATGGAAGAATATTCGTTTCTGATTCAAAGAGGCATGTTATAAAAACTGTAACCAGAGGTTTCCGCTATATAATTTAATAAAATTATATATGTGCACATTTATTTCTTGCATATAATTCCTTTTACTATATATTTAAATTATTTTTGTTATATATTATTCAGGGTATAATAACCTTCTTTATAATTTCTAAGAACGTATTGCAGGACGTATGTATTTAAGTGTTTTTAATATTAATATTTGCTTAATATCCATCACAATATAGTAATGATGCCAATAAAGTAAAATCGTATAAATAAGCTTATTTTAAAATTTCAGGGATTTTCTATTATCTCTCATGAACAGAATGTTTTCATAAATCATGTCTAGAAAAATTTAGTAAACGGTCATGTCAATTATTGTCATACCACTAAAGATATACATTAATTATATTAAATTTTATTTACATTAATATTCTAATAAAATTCTAAATGTTTGTAGTTTGCTTTTACAAACTATAGTATTTGCAAATTTTTAAGTTTCTAAAATCTAAAAATTTTGACTTAACATCTTTAAATTACTTAACTGGTAGTTAAATTTAGATATATTGTACTGATTGATCGGTCGAAACTCTAAATTAACATTGGATAATAAACTGCTTATATACAAGGCGATCCTTAAGTCCATATGGACAATTTTAAACTTGGAATCCTCCAATGCTTTCAGAATACAGTGTTAAAGTCTATAGTACTTGCTTCATGGTATCTTACATTCTCCTCTATAGAAAACTATCTGGAAGGGCCTTCGACAAAAGAAGTTGTAACAAGTTACAGTGTCAAATATGGTGTATGGATAAAACTGCATTACAATGTACTCACGAAGCGGTTATTCGATGACAATAATAAAGTGCGTAGGTAAAAATATTGTAAAATAAATGATCTACCAAACAGATTTATTGTTTAACCAAAATCAACTGTATTTTAAAATTTTACTGTAATTACATGAATCCGCGTTCAGGAAGCTATCAAAAATACTAAGAAAAGACAAAAAACCTATTCCACTCCTATATGAAGAAAATGGAATAGTGTTCAAAGAAACAGATAAAGCGGAACATATGAAAAATACGCTAGAAAGGAAATTTTTAAGGAACTATCATTCTGATGAATATTTACACTTCACAGTAGAAGTAGAAAGAAGATATAGAAATCTAAAAATCTAAAAACAAGGAAGGGTAACATAGGTATCACTCACACCTCCCCTGAAAAAGTCAAACAACTGATCAGGTGTACCATTGCCAAGAATGATTCAGGATCAGACAAAATTACGAACAGAGTTCTAAAAAATCTGCCAGCAAAGGCAGTATTAATCATAGTAAATATAATCAACAACATCCTACGACTTAGATACTTTTTTGACAGATGAAAGGAAACTCACCATACGGATCGAAAATTAAGACAAAAATGACATATTTCCACAATACAATACTATCGACCAATAAGCTTTTTACCAGCTTTAAATAAAATCATAGAACGGATCATACTAATTAGACTGAAAAAAAATTTTAGATGATCCGAACACTCATGTGAACTTCGGGTTCTGAGACTAACCGAATATATCACAAAAGTGTTCAATAGAAAGAAATATACAGCAGTAGTCTTTCTAGATGTCAGTAAAGCTTTCGATAGAGTATGGCACGAAGGTATGCTTTATAAAATGAGCCAGTGTGGTTATAGCAAGACGATAACCTGTCTCCTCTCGTCATACCTAGCCGACAGAAGGTTCAGAGTTCAGATAGGGCGAACCCTGTCCGAAGTCAGGACTATAGATGCTGGTGTGAGATAGGGGATTGTGCTGTCGCTATACTTATGTACCATATGTACGGCAGATACACCATCTGAACTTAATTCTATGCTAAACCTGAACGCACACGATACAGCGATAACTGCCAGCAGTATTAACCCAAATCTAGCTACGAGATACCTACAAAGAGCACTCAATAAACTTGAGGCATTGCATGTGCAGTGGAAAAAAAGCCGTTAATTTTTGACAGACCGTCATATACCAAAAAGAAAATGCAGACCAAATGGAGTACTATCCATATTTGATTTTCCAATCGATTGGTCAAACCAAGCCAAAATATCTAGGCAGAACATTAAAAAATAATATATAATTTTTTCAACACTAACATACGCCTTAGCAGCATAAAGACATACGTATAAAATTACCAAAAAAGGATACATACGGTCCAGAACATCAAGACGTCAAAGAACCCGTTTCTCATTTAATGCGAAATAAATAGTTAATATGGTTTTTTAACTTTAACCGATAGGCATATGAGTGAGATCGCAGCTACAGAAAAAACTGATGCTCTGACTTAGATAGCAATTTCTACCGTTTGAAAAATTAATATTAATTCCAAAACCTAAAAGAACTGACAGTGGTGTTTCTAGGAAGTTTGATTGTGTTTATATGAACGTAATTCGCCGTGAAATTTACGTGTATATACTATGTATAAAAAAGAATTGGTGTAGACATTAGACAATTAGACAATCTGCAGAACAATCGGAAGAACAAGTTTGTGGAAGTCTTTGAGGCGCATATGATTTAGGATTAAGATAATAAAAAAAAGGTAGCTAATTATGTAATCTGATCGCCTACGCATATACTTAGCGAACAAAATATTTAATGAAAAGGAAACTTTACCGGAGCAAAAATTAATCAATTATTTAGGGATAATCCAAAAACCAAATTATTGGTCTATAGCCGTTACCCATGGGCATACATGAAAATTAACAGAGAATAAACAGATCACATAAAAATACTACGGTAAGTTAGACAGGGATGTATCCTATCGCCGTTGATATTTAATATGTACTTAGAGAAAATTTTTAACGAGGCTCTTTACGGAATAGACGAAGGCATCCTTTTAAATGGTGAAAGAGTAAACAATGTTAGATATGCCGACGACACCATGGTGATAGCAGATAGTTTAGAGGGACTTCAGAGGCTAATGGACAAAATAAACGAGTACAGTCAACAGTACGGACTAAACATTAATGCCCACAAAACGATACAAATGATTATCAGCAAGGAGAATATAAACGGGGCTCATCTATACATTAATGGGACGCAGATAGAGCGAGTAAAACAGTATTGTTACCTGGGAACTATTATTAACGAACAGTGGAGCAATTTACAGAAAATAAAGTGCCGCATGGGAAAGGCAAGAACGGTCTTTAACAAAATGAGCGCCATTTTCAAAAGTCACAACATATTCCTTGATACAAAAATGAGACATTTGAGATTCTATGTTTTCTCTGTGTTGTTGTACGGGGCGGAGGCATGGACGTTTACAGACACCACTATTAAAAAACTTGAAGCATTTGAGATGTGGCTTTATAGAAGAATGCTGAGAATATCATAGACAACAAGGATCACGAACAAGGAAGTTCTAAGAAAAATGAAGAAGGAACCAGAGATTGTGTTTACAATCAAACGCATAAAATTGCAGTATCTGGGACACGTTATGAGAAATGAGCACCGTTACTCCCTGCTACAGTCTATATTGCAAGGTAAAGTCAAAGGTAAGCGAGGACCCGGTAGAAGGAGAATATCATGGCTGCGGAATTAAAGAACATGGTTTAAGAAAACCTCAACGGAGCTGTTTCGAGCCGCAGCGAGCAAGGTTAGGATTGCAAGAGAGCAATGAATAAAACCATTTTTTCTGAAAATTACATTTCTTTGCAATACTTATCTCAATTTAGAAATAAGGGAAATAATGACTAAATGCTATGATTACCTTTTACTCTTATATGGAGCAGAAGTTTGGACCCTAAGAATACCACGCATGAACCTAATTGAAAAATTAGAAATGTAGATTTATAGACGGATATTGGAGATACCTTGGCATAGAAAACCAATGTGGAAGTACTAAGGAGGGTCAAAAGTGCTAGAAAATTGATTAAGAGAAAAATTAAATATAGAACACTACAACCAGTTTTTAAGGACAATATGAAAAGTTGGGGAGACTTAGGACGAAACCAGGTTTCTTGTCTAAAAATCATTCGTAAATGGACTCAGATATCAATTGCAGGACAATTATTCCATGTGACCGAAGATTGAGAAGCCTCTGCAATGGTATTGCCAATTCTGATACGGCACGTAAAGAAAGAGACGCAGATAATACAGTTATATTTAGTAATGAGACTGTCATGCTTCTTAAATGCTATAGATACAATAGAGCAAGAGATATAACTAAAGATTAACTGTTCTAAAATAAAATATGTTTAAGAGTATTCAAGTTGAAATATCGTGGTTGCTATATTAACGAACAACTAGATCCATATAAGCAGATCAAATGTAGAATTAGGCATTGTAGTACGAGCTGGCTCGTACGATTTTTTTTAGATGTAAGGTCGATTTCATGTACTAAAAATATGCACTATTAAACCAGAATTACCAGCCGCAGCAGGAGAAAGTTGCAGTTCTGTCAGAGTGTTGATCTAATACCTTCACCGGCCCTAGGGTATTGAGTAAGGGCCAGCTCCAGGGTAAGCTCCAGCACATTCATGCAAGAATGTTGATCTAGTGATAGTTCCGTACCCGGTAATGGAGTATTGATCTGAGACTGACCTATTCTTTCCCGTGCCTAACTATTGATTAGTCGCTTTCCGTTGAACCGAACCGAGTGTTGATTGCTCCTTTCCATATCTATTTATTTGACCTGTCCTTTCCTTCCATTGCTGGATCTGTATGTTGCCGTGTTTCGCCGAGCCGTGCGTCCAGGTCGTAGCCATAGGATTGGCAGTTTATTTTTAATTGTCCTGTATATAACTTTGTTTTGATATTTATTTGTTCCAACTATATTTTTATTTTAATTAAATTTAATTTTTACTGAGTCTGCTGTATAAAAGAGCTAGCCGTCAAAAATTGACCAAAGCGCCACAAATTGGTGCCCGGGCAAAAATAGAAATGCCGCTTTGTTTAGCAATGACAAACACAGACTTGTAGCAGGTGCCACAACAGATACGTATTAGACATACCGCCTGTCCAAAAAGGAATTATATCACGAGAACCGAAAATGAAACTAACGCAAATAAGAGTCGAATAGAAATCCAATCCAAATAGAAACCGCATATCATCGGATTGATTAAGAATTGTGACAACCATTTGACGAATGGCGCAAAAACACTTGACTGGTGAATAATATAAACCGAATGAGACACGAATAAAAACTGAAACGAATACTAACAGTATAGCAGCAGGCCAATTAAAAATTTCGTTTGCCAAATAGCGCAAAAATACTAGTGTGACTATGTTCAAATATCACGCTTTGTTAAAAACTATCTGTAAATGCCTTCAATGTAAATTATCTCAGATGTAGTAACAGGAAGATGTGACTTTCCGCTATAGAAAAGCCTTGGCACAATGTACCAATTTATTTGATGGGACCATGCCCCAGATCTACAAAGGGGATCATCTTTTTGACAGTTACTTAAAACCAGTGATTAAAGTAGGATATCCGCTAACCGGCGAAGACCATACCAGTAATTAGGTCATGCCGTTGTAGGCTCTACGCTACAAAAATAAATGTATGCTACTTTTTTCTCCAAAGAGAAGGGGATGTAACGATATGCATCGCATTGGTCCAGTCAGCGCTCCGTACACACGCACTTTTACCAGAAGCTCCTATTCCATCGATGCGTGCTAGAGGAGATGGAAGTCCGACGACCGCACAAATCAGCGTACAAAACAAGAGATAATGGGAGTTTCGCTAGTCTGCTGATCTAGTGTGGCCTCTAAGTATTGACTGGAGGACAATCGTCCGAAGTTCCCTCAGAGTGTTGACCTGATAACAACTCTACTAGTCCTAGAGTATTGACTAAATACCAACCGCTTCTGAAGTGTTGATCTAGTGGCAGTTCCATACTCGAGACAGATCTATTCTTTGCCGTGGCTAAGTATTAATTAGTCGCTTTCCGCTCCTTGCCGGACCGAGTGTTTATCTGTCCGTTCCATCTCTGTTCATCTGATCCGTTCTTTTCTTTATTTGCGGCGTGTGTATTAACACACATTGTAATTAATGTTTCAAATTTATGGTATTAATTGTATTTTATTTTTCAGTTGATTTTTGCTGTTTTGAATATATCCTTATTTTGTTATTCATTTGTTCTAAATATATCTTTTTTATTTGAATTAAACCTGATTTTTACTGAGTCTGTTAAAGAGCTACCCGTCACATGGTTAAAATATATCAGGGAATTGACCAATATGAGCAGAATAACTACTTAGAATAGCATTTCAGAGAGGTTTTTGCCATGTTGATCGCCAGCATCAAGGGAACACACAAAGAAGCAGCGGCGTTTGACATATTACCAAAGAAATTTAAAATATATATATATATATATATATATATATATATATATATATATATATATAATAAATAATATATATAATATATTTAAGTAAACTATTTATCAAAAGTGTATAGGTTCCAAAAAAAGTGTTCCGGTAATTTAGTGAAGCAGTGTAGTTTCATTAGTTTCATGTTGATTATAGATTCTTTCGTGTCATTACTAAAACTAGTGTTTGCAAATAAAAACGCACAACTTTCGGCTTCATCAGCGGCAAATGTCAAATTTCTGTTAAAGAATTTGCAGCGGAAACTATCAACTTTGAAAAAGTTTTCTTTCTGTCTGAATAGTCACAAATATAAAATAAATCGATACTATATAACTATTACATGATTGTAAAGTATTTCGCAAAACAGAGCTATTTACTTAGGTTGTGACTTTTATTCGGTCAAACTAATGCAAGCAACATATAATTATCGCTCATTAAAAATAGTTGTACTCGTGCCAAATGACTTATTCACCACGGCGAAGTATTTTCATTTCTACTAGTTAAGTGCTGTTAAATATGAACTTTTTTTATTTTTAGTGTGGGTGAAATGTTTATGAGGCCATAATATTTCATTAATATCTAGAAATAATCTGGTAACCATGTTATGTTTTTGTATTTTTTGCCAACGGCTTTAATTTATGTAATTAATTTTTTGTATCATAAATTTTTTGTCACCTTGGGGTTTTATTCCAAAGCCCACATTTTTTTTAGTGAGACTATTTTAGACAATCTATAATTAATTGCCAATTTAAAATTGTCTTTTACGTAAGCAAATATGTATTAACAAAAATAAAATCATTTTTCTTAAATTATGTGGTTTTAGTATTATGAGAATGGTTTAAAATGGAGTTAATGTGATGGGACAATAATAATAAACGGCAAAACCAACAGCAAGCAATCAAATGTAAATTATATTTTGTAAAACTGAATAATTTTCAGAAATACGAGCAATAACATAAATAGTAAAAAAGGGTTATACTAGAAATACGAATGAGACCACAAAGATATGACGTGATTACAGTGATAAAATATAAAAAAATTAAATCTCCGTGCTTCACTAAAACATTAAGAAAATAATGGAAGACCCAAATACAGGAATCAGAAAACAGGAAATGTATCTTCCATCCTAAAAAGTATATAAATAACAAGACCAATTCGAATGGAAACCTGCAGTTAACTATTGAGTTGTTAAAAACATAGCCATCGGGTGCATATATTGACCACATAAAAGAAATCACATGATAACATGGGCCTCACGTAATGGTCATCTAACAAGTATTCAAATCGACTATGTGTATTCAAAAGCTAGAAACTTCTCCGCCGTATTGGATATTCACTTTTACTATGCCGCTAATATTGAGTCAGAGCATTACCTGATTAGCACGAAGCATAAATCAAAATCTTGAGTCTTTCTTAAGTGTCTTAAGCTCTTAGCTGGTGGATGTCCTCTTCATTCTCCGTCGTGAATATTTATTCTGTAAGGTGACCCAAAAAATCAGGTTTCGTTGGGCTTTTCTAGGAGTCTGGATCTCGGTCGAGAGTAATGATTAAATCCCTAACTTCTCTTAAGACACAAATGTATCAGGAACAAACGTTTAAAGAAAAATTTTAACTATGAAAAATAAAGAAAAAACTACTGAAAAATTCCAGAAACAAAAAAATACTAGAAAATTGCTTGTATGGCGACCGAACATAAGCAAGATCTGAACCCAAAAGAATCTAAGCAGCAGGTTATTAAACTTCAGGCAGGTTATCAGTAATCGATAACCATAGATGTAGGCAAGATCTTTTAGGTATTAATCTGAAGAGGTCCATAAGACTTGAGACCAAAAATCCCCATAGCTATGACTCTAAGAATCTGAAACAAGAACGAAAATGGAGTCAAGCTCAATAACCTGCGGTATGCAGATGATACAATAGTATTTTCCAATACCATAGAAGGGCTGCAAAACTTAATAAACAGAATAACGGAAGCAAGTAAAACATATGGACTAGCTATAAACATCAGCAAAACCAAGCTAATGATCATCAGCAAGCAAAACTTAACTGAAGCAAATCTTTATGTGAACCAAATGAGAATTGAACGTGTCTCACAATACAATTACTTGGGAACTATAATCAATTAGTCGTGGGACAATACCCAAGAGATTAAATGTCGCATCGGAAAGTCCAAAAGTGCATTCATGACTATAAGCTCTGCGTTCAAAAGCATGATCTCACGCTGAAAACAAAAATAAAGCTTCTTAAATGTTACGTGTACTCAGTGCTTCTGTATGGAGTAGAAACCTGGACATTAAAGGCGGAAACTCTATCCAAACTTCAGGCTTTTGAATTATGGTTATACAGAAGAATCCTGAAGATACCATGGACAGACAAAGTCACCAATGAAGAAGTACTGCGGAGGATGAACACAACCGCGGATATGGTCAATATTGTAAAGAGCCCTAATCTGGAGTACTTGGGACATATAATGAGAAATCAAGGCAGATACGAGCTACTCCAATGCATTTTGCAGGCTAAAATTCAGGGAAAAAGAGCCCAAGGATGAAGAAGAATATCCTATCTTGTTAACCTAAGAGCATGGTATAGAAAGACCTCAACACAGCTATTTCATATAGCAACCAACAAAATCATCATAGCCAGAATGATCGCCAATGTTCGGAACGAATAGGCACCCTAAGAAGAAGAAAACAGTTCAACTTATATTATGTTAAAATAGAGCTGACACAGGAAAATAATTCAAACCCTTATAAGTACTGTTAACATGAAGGCGGTGCTTAAGATCAGCAAAAGACCAAAATAAACTTCCACGAGGAAACTAAGTTCCTGTAGCTGGCTGTATACCATATATCACAAAAAAAAATTGTTTAAAATCCTTTATAAAAGGTATATAAAAATGCCCCAAAAGGGCTATCACAAACACATTGCAGAACGTTTTCGGATTAAATAATCCATCATCAGTGCAAACGGTTGTACATGCTAGTAGCCACCAAAATATATGGGTAAAAACCCTTTAAATGTTTTAAATTTGAAGTTGTTTGAAGTTACATTATTAGTATTTATAATTTAATTTATTATTTATAACTTAAACATCACAAATTATAAATACTAGTAATGTAAAACAACTTCAAATTTAAAACATTTAAAGGGTTTTTACCCATATATTTTAGTGGCTACTAGCATGTACAACCGTTTGCACTGATGATGGATTGTTTAATCCGAAAACGTTCTGCAATGTGTTTGTGATAGCCCGTTTGGGGCATTTTTATATACCTTTTATAAAGGATTTTAAACAAATTTTTTTTTTCAAAATAAACTATTTTAAAAACCAAAACACAACAAATTTTTAGATCTTACTTCAATACAAGGTATGAGCAATACACCAATATTAATAACTGTCAAAGTACTCAAAAAATGATAAACCATCTGAACATGATAACATGCCAGGACAACTTACTAAGTCCCACTGAAAATAATATACAAATATAAATTCACAAGGAATCTACGTTCCTGTAGTTGGCCCTATACCATATATTAAAAAATTTTTAATAAAAAACCTTTATAAAAGGTATATATTTAAAAAACCTAACGGGCTAATTAAACAAAACGTTTTCGGAATCAATATTCCATTATCAGTGTCTAGGAGTACATGAATGCAGCCACTAAATATATGGGTAAAAACCAGTTAACAAATAATAATTAGTTACATTTGGTATACAATATTTCTTATAATATGTTATGATGTTAAAGTTACCGTTGGATAAGGTACTCCCTATCCAATATTCATGGTATTCATGTACTCCTAGACACTGATGATGGAATGTGGATTCCGAAAACGTTTTCTTTAATTAGTCCGTTAGGGTTTTTAAATATATACCTTTTATAAAGGTTTTTTAATAAAAATTTTTTATACAAATATAAGTTGGTTTTGGAACAAGAAAACATTATGGTAAGAGTAATGTACCAGAATTATGCTGCTACTGCATAAAAAGAGTAACTTGTTAGAATGTAGAAACTGCAGATAAATAATCCTGCATAATATAATATACACAAAAATGTTCTAGAGTCATTTATAATCAATCGTCAAAGTTTTAAATTGGCTTTGGACCTAGTTAGAGAAAAAAATATCAAACGAACTCGTAAAGTTACATACGACTAGTTCTGAAAAAACATATATTAAAACTAATGCAAGAAATAATAAAACAGAACAGAATTCATCAAGAATGGAGATCAAGCATCCTAATACCTCTCTTCAAAAGGGGAGACAAATCGGACAAGGAAAATTACAGAGGAATTAATTTAATAAATACAACAATAAAATTAACAACCAAAGTGATAACAGATAAACTGAATAAAATTATAACGCTAACAGAAGAACAACAAGGCTTTAGGTCGAGAAGGTCAGGCACCAATGCTTTATTTATAATGAGGCAAGTGCAACAGAAATCATTAGAATACAACAAATCGGCATATTTATGTTTTGTGGACTTTAAGAAGGCATTGGACCGAGGGAAAATAAACGACAATATCCACTTATTGTACGCAATAGTGAAACTTCTAGGAATAAATAAAAAAAAATAAAAAATATCTTTCAAAACAACACAATAAAATAAAAGTGAAAGAAGAACTAACCGACCCTATTGAAGCTGGCAATGGGATAAGATACAGAGACTCCCTGAGTTCTCTAATATTCAACCTGATTATGGATAAAATAATAAAAAAATCAAGAACTAAGAAAAGGATACCAAATGGGAGAACAACTTAAAAAAATCTTTCAATACTCCTCTGGATTTTAACTAAAAAAATTATACTCACCCTTTATTAAAGAGAAGATTCATGAAACGTAAGAAGTCAAGTTTTACTAGTTTTAGATAATGTACATTTTCTTCTTCTTTGATGTCTAATCGTTTCGAATATTGGAGATCATTCTGGCTATAATTATTTTATTAATTGGTGCTTTAAATAGATTAGTTGTTGTTGCTGAGAACCATTTCCTCAGGTTTTTTACCATGATATTCTTCCTTTCCCAATTCCTCTCTTTCAGAATACTTTATCTTGAAGGATTATTTTCAGTTTTCTGTATTTAGTGCCGTTTCTGATTATTTTTCTGATATATTCCAACTGTATTCTCATGTAAATCATGTACATAAGATATTCGAATTTCGAGACTTGTTCAATTCTTTCATCGTGAATTACTATTGTGCATCTTCGTAATAAAGATCTAAATCATATTTTCCTAAAATGCAAAATTAAGGAAAGATATATAGTACAATTATATTACAATCTACAAAAACAGCAAATGTGTTTTCCAATTGGTATAGAGTATCTAAGTGTCCATAAAATGAGATTAATTAACTTGACAATGTGAAAGAAATAAATATTATTATTTAAATGAAATAGTTATAGGCATAATAAAACTAATATAATAATCACAAAAAATAACAAATAAAAATGTGTGGTCCCATTGTCCCCAAGTAATGTTCTTACACACAGACAAACACATATTTTGCATCTTCAGGGTTGCCTTGCCACTTCCAGAAATTTAAACTTAATTAAAGTGTCTAAAGGCTTACTACGTGAGCTAAACACCAGTTAGAGTCCAATTTTTGTTTTACCACCCGCAATTGTCAGAAATCGTAACGAATTATTTACCTCTGAAATATTATTTCGTTATAAATGCTTCAGACAGCAACTTCGTATTTAGTCGGCACCTCTATTTGTAGTAACTTCGTCCCACATGTAAAAGTATCCTTCATCATCATCAACCCGTATACGTCCACTACTGGACATAGGTCTCCCTCAGCTTTTTTCATCTGTCTCTCTCTTGTGCGGCTTGAATCCAGATATTGCTAACATACTCTAACTCTTTAGTCCATCTAGTTGGTGGGCGTCCTCTGCTCCGTATTGCTTCTTGTCTTGGTCTCCACTTGACAATACGTATTGTCAATCAGTTGTCTGATAATCTGGCGACATGTCCTGTCCAATTCCATTTGAGCGACGTGATTTTTTCAATGACGTCTGTTGTTTTTGTTCTAATACATATTTCTTTGTTTGGGAATCGGTCTCTAAGAGTAATACAAAACATCTGGCGCTCCATAGCCCTCTGAGTTACGCGAATCTTAGTCACTACCTTTTTTGTGAGTGTTTATGTTTCCACTCCATAAGTAAGTACAGGTAACAGAGATTGGTCAAAGATTTTACAAAGTACACAATTTAATTTACCAAACGCTGCACAGGCTAATCCTATGCGACGTGGGAGCTCTCATGTCTGGTTATCTTCACCGAACCGAATTTCATATCCTAAGTACTTATACGATGTAGTCTATACAATATCCCTTCCATCAATAACAATATTTTGATTTAGCACCAGATTAGTCATTATTTGCGTTCCTAGTAATCTTAAGTCCGACTTCCAAGGAAGCGTGATATAATTTTTCAAAGATTATTATTGCATCACCCATACGATCGGCTATAAGGACGATATCATCTGCAAATCTCAAATGACGGAGCTTTCTTGTATTTCTGTTTATACCATACTTGTTCAGATGTGCCTTCTTACAGCATCTAAGTGTATTCTAAAAGCGTCGTGAATAACTTTGAATAGACGGTGTCTCCTTACCGTACTCCTCGCTGTATAAAGAATTTATTTTTTTCTTATTCAGATAGTTTACGCTAGCTGTGGTATTTTGGTAGATAAATTTGATTACTTTAAATAGGTAAAGAAATAATAATAAGACTTACTCACAATCAATTTAATTTAACAATCAGACGACCGGTTTCGCTTTCTACAATTTGCAAAGCATCTTCAGGTCTAGATACAAAGTTAAACTAATGCTGCAATAAAATAAACCCAATTAGGGTGGTGTCTAATAAAGATAAAATAAACAAATAAGTTAGTTCATACAAAGTATAGTAATTATGCCAATATTACATGTCTGTGGTTTTCAAAATGAATAAATTTGAATATATAAAAGGTATTAACAGACAAGGTAAGACCCACAATTGGTATAAAGTAGTAATATTATATTGTAATAAATTAATAAATGAGCAGATAAATAAAACAAAACAAACATTACTTATAATGTAAGTAATTTATTAATTTATTACAATATAATATTACTACTTTATACCAATTGTGGGTCTTACCTTGTCTGTTAATACCTTTTATATATTCAAATTTATTCATTTTGAAAACCACAGACATGTAATATTGGCATAATTACTATAATTTGTATGAACTAACTTATTTGTTTATTTTATCTTTATTAGACACCACCCTAATTGGGTTTATTTTATTGCAGCATTAGTTTAACTTTGTATCTAGACCTGAAGATGCTTTGCAAATTGTAGAAAGCGAAACCCGTCGTCTGATTGTTAAATTAAATTGATTGTGAGTCTTATTATTATTTCTTTACCTATTTCATATGGACTCACACAAGCAACACATTCATGATTTGATTACTTTAGTGTAGCGATGATTTATTCGGTATTGTGTAAATGCTTTTAATATTTTCTGATGGCTTTTGGTATCAAATTCTTTCTTGTAGTTGACAAATATCAGTGCCAATGGTTTGTTGTATCCTGTATATTCCTCTATCAGGTTCTTTACCATGTGTAAGTGGTCGTTAGTGCTGTATCTTGATTTAAATTGAGCTTATTTTCCTGACTGACAGAAGTCTAATTTACAGTTCAGTCTTTTTTTTATAATTATTGTGAAAAGTTTATATATGTGTGAAATCAAACTGATAGGAAGGTAGTTTTCTAGATATGTTATGTCTTCTTTCTTGTGTAATAAGACAAGTGGTAGATACATTCTGTAAAAAGCTTGGCCAAAGCTTGGATAATTCTATTTTTACGTTGGTTTATTGTTGCTCTCATACATTTCGCGATAAAAGAATTTGACAACCTCAATGATTTTGGTTCTATCAGTACTATTGTTTCTATCTTTGTTTTTTATTTTGTACATATTTTTATTGCTTATGTTTTTCTTTTTATGTAGCTTCTTCAATTTATAGTTATCGTTGGTAGCTTTGGCTTCCTTTATTGTAATATTGGTAAAATCAAAAATACTGCAAGAATCTGTTTTTGGAGATTTAAACAGGTGGTATTTTTTTTGTTTTCTAGGTACTTTATTTGATAATTCTCATAGCAGAATCCTATAATATACTTAATTTTCATAAAGATACGATTTGGGTAGATACTTCTCGAATAATGGCTTTGGTATTCTGGTAACTTTTCTTTTGTGTTGATTATATTGACTTCTTTTATCCATACTTGGAGTATTACGTTTCTGTGCAATATTATGGGCTATGCAATATGTTGTCTATCCTACTCCTATTGCAGTGCAAGCCCTGAATATTCACAAATAGTTTATCAGATTTCATACATTCAAAGAGCGTTTTGCAGAAAAGCGTAAGCATTTTGAACGTTCTGACTCTCCATCTTCCAAAATTCTGTAAACATTTTTTAATCTAGAAACATTTTATCTTGCAATAACAGTTTGGTCCTTGTTATTTTTTCTAACTTTCTCGGCCTTTTTCCTTGTAAAATTATTAGATTTCTTCATGGTTTCCCAACTTCTGGTTACCTAATCCGACCATTGAAACTGATCTTGCGCTTCGTCCTTTCTTTTCTTGCTTTTGAAATCCATAGGACATGTGATGTTAAATATGGTATCTGCAGAAGTTATCACTATTTAATTTAGATAACCTCAAAACATGTATGTGAAATGTTATTATGCCACTTACCTTATTGCACTACAATTTGCGATAGGATTATAATTTGACCACTCATCAAACTGCACTGGCAGTAATTTTTTCACACATACCATATTTTTCATGCTGACAAACGTAAATACGATCTTTTACACTATTGAAATAGTGCCATCTGTTAGTGATTTTTGGTAAATTAAAGTGGAATCTGTTTTATGTACGCATTTACCATATATTACACCCAATAAATTGATTTTGAGGAACACGTCAGTTACCAGGGTTCACACTTTTTGTCACTTTTCTGTAAAGATAACGTGAAACTTGTACTTCGGAAGCGCATTAACAAATATGAAGCTCTCATGGTGTCGAAGCATGAAGCTTATAAATATCCACTATTTATGGCATAGTGGCTTTTGAGATGGGCTTATATAGACAAACATGGAAAATACAATTGATAGAATTGATAAAAAGCAAGCCTCGTGGTTAAAATACCAGAAAATGAACCAAGATAAGAAGAGAAGAACAACTGTTTAGAATAGCTCAAACCAAAAAGGGTTTCTCCATATTAATCGTCAACGTCAAGGGAACTTGATAAAGCAAGCAAAGAAGAAGAGTTGTATAACTAACACAATATTATGGCCCAAAGAATTTATATTATGGCACGTAAAAAAAAGTGTATGATTACTTGTTTATTCTTTAACTGTTATAAGATATTTTTGACCCTTCTAACCCGTCCAGTCACGACCTTGTTCGTAAAGAAACAAATTGGTCTTTTTTACATTAACTCCTCACTGATATTTTATGTAGATTTTTATCGGAATAATGCACGGTATTTTGAGTTATTATTCATGTAAATTAGACTTTTATACGTGTGAGTGTAGAAGTGTGTGATTTCATTTAATAACACCCACAATTTTAATTTTCTTTTGCTGTAATAATAGACGTCTATCAAGAAATGATCAGGACTTGAAAAGCCATTAATTATAGTGAGGAATTTGAAATGAGGCGTTCTGACTACAATTATTGTCATTTCAGGGGTAAAATATTATTGAAACTATAACGAGATGCTGTTTAATTTATGAGAGTGTCAGAATATATTAGTAAAATACTATTATCTATTTTCAGTTTCTAAATAACATTAATATTATATACTCTGTTAATTTATTTTTCGAATAGGATTTTAAATATTCAACGTAGAAACTCGAAAAACTTAACATATCAGGTTTAATATTATCATTAAAATACTATTATCTAGTAATCGTACATCTATTAAAAATTGTGTACCAAGATCGGTGAAAAATCTTCTTATTTTAACATAATACCTTCCCAATTTTGCCAGTCAGCTGACAGAATAGAAGCTATAAGCAAAACATTCTATTATCAATTATCCAACACCTAAAACTTTTCAAAAATGATCCAACTTTGGATACAAGTGACCTAAATGCCAAAACTGATAGGAGCCAGTCTGAACAATTCGTAGCTCGGTTTAGGCTTGAAGAGAGAAATAAATGAGGAGACCGACTAGCTACATTTGTATCAGAACAAAAGATAACTGCAGATTAACACCATATAGTGAGAAATTGTATAGAATCCACAAAAATTAATAACAGATTCTGTAGCACTATAACTTTAGTAAAGATACACCCAGAAGCTGGCATAAAGTCAGACCATGAAACATAGTGTTAAACATTATTTACAGGAGACCTTGCATACCGTTATTCAAAAGGAGGATATAGAACAAAAAGTTTAATAAAACAATTTCACAAGGAAAATGACTTCACAACATACTTTAAAAAACCAGCGGATTAGAATCATCGATAAGGATACAAGGACTCAAAAGTACCGTAAAAAATAAGCTTTGCACTCTATCCACAGGTCAACCCACCCACTGGCCTACTAACACGCAAAACACATATTTATTGGCAAATACGGCATATATGCCATGGGACAAAATGAAACATATTTAATGCATGGGCCTTTGACTCTATTAACTTGCCACTTAAATTCATAGAGGATGTTGACGATGCAATACATCACCTAACTACGTCATTCCAAAAAGCTGTCTGGACTGATAGCAGGCTTATGTTGAGACTAGATTACCAATATAATTCGTGAAAAAGGAAAACTAAGAAAAAAATAGCAAAATAATCGAGCCCCAATATACAAAACAGATCTAAACAGAGCTAAATGATAACTGGGTTGGTAGTGATGAAGACAAAGCAAACATTTTTTCGGAACGTCTTGTCTGTTTTTAAACCTCATCAGAAAAAAGCGTATATAAAGATTAGAAAAAATCCATTTTAGACATACCAGACGCCCAATATCAAATGAGTCCACCGATCAAAAAAATTTGTGAAATCACAGAAATCATTGTAAAATTAAATAAAATTAAAGCACCCAGTTATGATCTTATCACAGATCCAATACCAAAGAATTTACCTGAAGCGGGTAACAGGCTAATACTTCATATCTTCAATGCCAGTTTAAAAATGACAAAGACCCTAAAGAGGTGCCATCATACTGTTCAATAAGTCTTCTAGGAACTGTAAAAAATATTTCTAAAAAGATCCTTATGTTTAGAATGGAACTTATTATCTTGAAAAATAACTTAATACCAAACTAACAATTTGGCTTTAAACAAAAACATGGTGTCATCGAGGAAATATATAAAGTAATGAGAACAACTACAGATACCCTTGAAACTCAGTTCTACATGCTTGCCACCAACAATACCTTGTAGGCATTAGACCAGTTTTGACATAATGGTCTAATGTCCAAAATCAAGTCACGGTTACCTCATCCTATAGCCAAAATTCTACAGTATAAATCTGTGTTACAGATAGATCCTTCTTAATTATGTATGGTGAAGCTTGCAATTCTCTATATCCAATCTCGACAAGACTCCCCCAAGGTAGTGTAGTAGGTACACCTCTATATTTACTGTATATGGCTTATATCCCTACCACAAATAATACTAAGATTACTACGTATGCAAATAATACCATCATAATGGCCACTCATGTTATTCCAAGATTAGCTTTCAGAAATTTGCAAAACCATTTAAACCAATAATTATAAAATTGGTAAAAACGATGGTGTGTCAAAGTAAATAATACAAAAACTATTCACACATATTATAAACCCACACTTACTACCTTATAGGAAAGATATCAAATATGTATGTATCCACATAAATAATCAGAAAAATTGGGGAAAATATATGTGGTCTAAACAACTACAACGAAACACGCTTTTGCAAGAAAATGTACTGGTTTATCTATGTACTGGAATCGAAAGTCAGGTTTAAGTATCCAAAACAAACTTCTTCTTCTATACAAGGCATTACTACGATTAGTATGAATGCACGGGATTTAAATCTGATGAACTGCTAGTAACACAAATATGCAAAAACTACAAAGATTCCAATTTTAAATCCTTTGTGATCCTTTGTCTTCAATGTCCCATGATAAGTGCCGAGCTATGTTATAATCATGACCTGAATATTGAACCCATTCAAGAAGCAACCGTTAATCCGTGTAAAACCTACTTCAAGAGACTATCATCTCATCCAAATCCACTCGCCGACGATCTCCTGACTCCACCACACCTAAAGACTAAAAAAGTTGGATTCTTTAGATCTCTTTACCGCTAGGCACTAGATAGAAGTTACTTATTTATACAAAAGTAAGAAATTTGGTAAAGTCATCTAAATATAGGTAAAATGTATTCACCACTGGGTATAGTTTCCACCGTGTACTTTTTTTCTATCTCTTTCAAACATTTTGTTTATTGATATATTGATAACAGATTTCAATAAATAAAAGAAGTTAAAACAAATAGTCTCACAAGCTAAATTTTTCAAACGAGCAAAAATGAAAAAAGTATATCAAAAGTAAATGACAAAACCAATTTTAGATACCAATTGACAAAAAAGGTGAGGACAAATAATTAAGCAGGAGGATAGGCACAAAGACCACAAAATCAATTAGAGTAGCTAAGTATGAATAGATAACACAACAATATGCGAAGAAAAAACAGCTACTGCAACACAAACGCGATTCGTTTAATATGCACAAAAAAGGTAATGAAGATGCACAAGGCTAGAAACATCGAGAAACTAACTGACAACCAAGAAAAACCACTGTTAGTTGTAGAAGAAATATTAGATACTTATACAAGAAATATGTCGAGATACCAGTGTTTTTTTATATTTTTTTTCTTTATCTGGTGATACTTTTGCTTTTGACCTCCATAATAATATTAAAAGATTTTATCATTATTGTTATTTTTGGATTTGTAAAATTTCTACATCTTTTGTCCCACATAATTTTCATCTTCACGGCTGACATGACCAAATCATTGCATTTTTTGTTCTTGAATATATTTTGCGACTGTAGACACCCCGGCTCTTTTAAATGACTCTGATCAAGTCATTTCTAACCCTGTCTCGTCTAGTCTTATTCAACATCCACCATAATATTTTCATTTCAGATAATTTCATATACTTCTACTGAATCTTCTTTACACTTACGTACTTAACGGCCGTACACCAACGCAGGTCTTACTTGTGCATATCTTTTCTTTCAGCCCTTCTCCCATTTTTTAATCACAAAGTATCCTGCTTATTCGCTTCCAGTTAAACAGTTCCAGCCACCAACCAACCAGCCATTCTAATAGATGAGGACTTAGTAAAGAGCCTTGATCCAAAGCAACCGTCACTGCAAAATTTTTTGTCAATCTGACAGAAGTCCTTACTTTGGTGTGCGCTACCTCATATATATCCTTCTCGAGCCTTACGTACTTCTCAAAAACCCATATTTTCCCCATACATGTCCCTTGTGTAGGAACTATGTCGCATGCCTTCTAAAGATCTATAAACATCAAATGTAGCTCTCTTTTATTTTCGCCGTATTTCTCTATTCATTGTCTCAAAGCAAACAAAACATCCGTTGCCCTTATTCCTGGCATAAAACCAAACTGTTCTTCTCTTATCGATATCTCTCTCTTTAACCTTCTTTCTACAGTTCTCTCCCAAATTTTATTTGGGAACTATAGAGAGCTTTACATCTCTATAGTTCTTACAGTCTTGAATGTCCTCTTTATCTTTATACAATAATACACTCTCACATCACACACTCTCTCCATGCATTAGGCATATTTTCTTCATCATATATTCTACTTATCATTTGCCACAAAATATTAACACTTTTATCTCCTAGAGCGTTTCAAATCTTTCGATATCCCCGGCATTATATTCTCATTTGATATTTCGCATCCTCTTCCTCTCTTCTTGTTTTTTTTTTTTCATTTTGCAACTTTCCAAACTACTCATACCATTTTTGCTTAAATTTAATATCGGTTCTGAACAGTCTTTCATCTTAACCTACAGATATTCTTAATCTACAGCACTTGGGTCAAGGTCTTCGCTTGGGTCGAACGCGAACCCCACTCCTAGAGTCGAACGCGAAATTTCCCATGCCATCAAACAATCCGATCTTTCCGATGATGTTAAGAAGTCCATAGTTCCGAAAAACTCCATCTGCCCCAGAAAATACGGTCTTCCCAAAATCCATAAAGACAACGTACCTCTCCGTCCCATTGTGACTACGATTAACTCTCCTACCTACAAACTCGCAAAGTACTTGTCGAATCAGTTTAAGACCTATACTGGTCGTACCTCTTCTTATGTCCGAAATTCCACACATTTCATCACCTTAATCTCCTCCCTCACGGTCGATCCCCAAGACATTCTCGTCAGTTTCGATGTATCATCCCTATTTACCAATATCCCCATACATGACTCTCTAGTTGTTCTGCGAGATCACTTGACCAATGATAACAAGTCTTTGGTTTTGGCAGATCTTGCGGAAAAATGCCTCCTTTCAACATATTTTTCTTTTAGAGGCAATTTCTACAAACAAATATCTGGAACACCAATGGGTTCTCCCCTTTCCCCTGTCATTGCTGACATTTTCATGGAAGCCTTTGAGTCTTTAGCACTAGAATCTTACCCCTTAAAACCAAAAGTCTGGTTCCGCTACGTTGATGATACATTTATCATCTGGCCCCATGGTCAACATACCCTTTCTCCCTTCCTAGATCATCTTAACTCACAACATCCGAGTATAAAATTCACAATGGAAGTAGAAAATAATCGGTCCCTTCCCTTTCTCGATGTGTTAGTCACCTCCAAGCCCAATGGCGGATTGGGTCACTCTGTTTATAGAAAAAAGACTCACACGAATCGTTACCTACATGCTTCATCACACCACCATCCTGCCCAAAAGAATTCTGTGATCAACTCTCTGATCCATCGGGCCATTTCGATTTCTGAACCTGACAACCTTAGAGAAGAACTTGGCCATCTGCAAAAAACCCTTGTCGCCAACAGTTACTCCAAGTCCACAATTCAAAATATTACACACCGACATCTACATCCCCCTTTACACCCTAGGACGACAAATTCAGAATCTTCGGGTAATACTCCTGTGGCTTTTCTTCCGTATATTCGAAGTGTCACTGATAGGATTGGCAAAATTCTTCGCAAAGAAGGTATCAGAACTACTTTTCGACCACCCAAGAAAATCTTACAATATCTACCCTCTCCTAAGGACCCATTACCGCCCCTATCTTCCTGTGGTGTCTATTCTATTCCTTGTTCATGTGGACATGTGTATATTGGCGAAACTGGTCGTTCCGTCAAAACTCGGATTCAAGAGCATCAAAGATGCATTCGATCAGGTCTTTTCTCCCATTCTGCAGTTGCAGAACACTGCCAAGAAACCGGTCATTCCATATTGTTCGAAAAAACCCATATTATTTCTAAGAGCCCCTTCTTTTATTCCAGGAAAATCCGCGAATCTCTAGAGATCCGAAAAAATCCACATAATATCAATCGAGAGGAAGGACACTACTTGTCTCCCATCTGGAATCTCAGTCTAGAGCCGCCGTCCGGTCCCGCTACCACGATGCAGCCACATGATTGGCCAGCGCGCGCTTTTTGACGTTCGCGCCACGGAGTGTGCCGATACGTCCCGACACGACAGGTCACCGCGACTATAAATAGAGCGGTAGCGGAGTAATCGTCGGATTCACTCCCCGCCTCTCGACGCGTTAGTGTTCTGAGCTGTTGGACGTGAATCCCTGTCCTGGCATTTGGTTTTCACCTCTGGTTGCGTTAAGTAGTTGAGTTACTGTGACCAAATGCCCATCTTGGTAGTTAGTATTCGCCTCTGGTTGCGTTGAGTAACTGAGTTACCGATGCTAACTACCCATCTGAAAAAGCTACATACAATTGTAGCGAAACGTCGAGATGAACCCACTTTTGGGTCACTCACAAATGACACGGTCCAAACCCGGAAGACGAATAAACTATAATTCTGACTCTGGCCGTGGAAGCCTACGATTTCATTTAAAAAAAAATTTTTTCATTTTCATATTTGAAGTTGTATTGTATTTTTATTATTATAAGAAATTTATGCTGCTTTTGGAATTAGCAGCGTGTATTGTTATGTAGTCTCTGTTTTGCTCTATGGACTAAAAGATTGTATACTAAATACTTAAAAATTAAAAAAAACCTGTAGGCTCTGAAACTGTAAATGTCAAGTCAAAAGGAAGATAGAATTTCTGAAACATATTTCGCTTAATCCAAAACATAAGACATTTTAATTTGTACTGCCATATAAAATCATGTGTCTATAAAGTAACGGATTAACCAAATCCATAGAATTACTAAAACTCAGCGAAAATGCTTTTGAACGAGACTGTCGGCAGGAGAAATGTTATACAAGATATAAATTTAGTATTGGAATGTTTCAAAACAAAAGCTGCACGCAAGAAGACCATATATGAAAACCAAACACATAGGTTTAAGTTTTATACAGGGTTTTAACTTTTGTCTTGTTACAATTAAGCTTAAAAATATCATCCAATAGCGGCTATCATTTTTTTTTATATAACACTCAAAGTTTTGCTAATGTGAGGAGATAATTTGTGTGCTTTCATACGCAAGTAATAAAATCAATATCTGTACCCTTTTCCGTGCTTAGATTGCGGTATGTGCACTATGTAATTACAGTCAATGATTAGCACCGATTACACGAAGGGACGCGGTTTCCATTCCGTGGTTCTACATTAATTATCAATGCAACAATTCAACTAATTACCGGAAGTGACGAAATTTTCGACACATTCTATATGTGTATGTGTGTGAATAACAAAACCTTGCATTCAGTATTTTAGGGCAAATTACATCTGCTTGATTGTTTTCATGTACAGCTTTGCCAAGGGAAATAGATTATCCGATATATAAAATGTAAAATTGATTTCTTTAAAATGATTGCGATTAATGAAATTTCGCCACAGTTAAGTATTTTTATAACTACTATAGTGAATAATAATTATTCGTTTAAAATGGTCTAATTATGGTATACTGTATGCGATGGAAGTTTTGAGAATACGTTCAGCTTAAATTTCCCAGCTGATTTTCATTTATGGTCTAGTCAAATTTATTCAATAAGTGTGTTAAAAAGTTAAAATTATTAAATGTTTCATATATCAGAGGTCAGAGTGTTAGCTACAAAACCAAGAATAAGAGCATACGAAAATGGTACCATTTGCACTAATTTATCGAAAGCAGAAAGATCTCATATTTTAAAACAAAATGGATTATTACACTTCTTTTTCATCCATCCAGGGAACTACAGCCCAAGTCGAGTCTTGGCCTTTTTAAGTAAGCTGATTTGATGATCTCGATCTACTGCTGTGTTTTTTTTTTCATAAACGTGTTCTTAGAAGGCCTTTGGCATCCTCATCTAGTTCGTCCTCTTATCTCTTGTTTGGCCTTCCAATAGGACTTTTCCTTACATTATCGCGATTATGTTCTCATTCATCCGGGTTACTTGTCCTACCCACCGTAATGGCTGCATCCTATTTTAATTTGCTAGTGTTGGTTGGATAGTTGTTGATGGAAAATCTCATATTTTGACACAAAATGGGTTATTACACTTATATTAGGTCAAAATTATTCTATTACATATTCTTTCTTCCCCATCATTAATTGACTTGTAATCATAAAACAACTCATCAGAAACGATGGGTGAAAGTGGGATATAATAGAATATAATGTAAATAAAACTCAACATCTTTCTTTGGGAGCCAATTGTTAGGCCTCATCTAGCTCAATCTTTAGGTGTGAGAACCTCTTCTCTTAGAAGTACATCTGAAAAATGAGTTTAGCTTGGACAAATAAACTAATATAATACCTAATCATATTTATTGTTTACACAATATATATAAAAGAAGTTTTAATATTAAGTTAGAGCTCCAGCCGATAGAGCTCAGAACATAATAAGAAATCAGATAGACTTCATTCTTATCAACGGTAGATTCAGCACAACTGTCAAAAGAGCTTGCACATACCCTGGAGCAGATGTCCCTTCTGACCACGTACTATTAGTGGCCGTCATAAAGATCGCTCTTTCATGCAAGAACAAGCCTAAAACTAAACAACAGATAGCACTGGATAAACTGAAAGACCCAATGATACAAGCAGAAATAAGCACTGAAATAAACGCACAAATTCAAATATTGACGACAACCATTACCGAAGATCTAACAACAACATGGAATACGATTACAAGTGCTGTAACAGACATCATGAAAAACAACTTAGGGTACAAACGAAATAACAAGAGGCAAAAATGGATGACAGAAGAAATACTATTACTAATGGAGGAACGACGAAGACACAAGAATGACCAAGATGGCAGCAATATGTATGAAAACATTAACAGGCAAATAAAAGCAAAAATAAGAATAGCAAAAAATGAATGGCTTAAGCAACAATGTATCGATCTAGAACATTTACAACGAAAGCACGACGACCGTAATTTACATAAAAAGCTTAAGGAGACTGCTGGAATATACAGAAAACGAAGACCAACTACCATAGTTAATCAGGTAACCAGATAGTGCTGGGTGAAAACGAGAAAATTGATATATGAGAAAATGTATCCAGGAGCTCTTCCGTGACGAAAGACCCATGAGTGAAGTTTATACAAACGACCAGATTACTGGCCCTTCAATCACCAAAGAGGACATGGAAAACGCAATATTAAATTCAAAAAACAATAAGGCACCTGCACCAGATGAGATTCCGTCAGAAATACTCAAATTACTAGATGTCAGGGGAATTTCAGCACTACACAAAATATTTAATTTAATTTATGAAACTGGCTGTAATCCTCAACAGTGGTTACGCTCTACCTTTATTCCCCTATTCAAGAAAGTCAATGCAAACAGATGTGAGGATCACAGACTCATTAGCCTGATGAGTCACACTTTAAAGATATTCTTAAAAATACTACTGTACCGTTTTTAAATAAAACGAGCGGTTCGAATTTATATAAATATATTTATTTATAACTTTACAGTTCGGTATTCTCTCATCAACTAAACTTAAATCCTAATTTCGTTACATATATATACCAAAGTATTATGTTCGAGAATATTCGAGAGTAGTCTCACCTCTAATTCGTTATTTGGCGGGTGGAAATTTACAGCGCTCGAAATATCGCCGAAACTCTCGGTGCTTCGAGATGCAACCGTTAGGTTAATCTGCGCTGAATGCAGGTTCGTAACACTGCTCCCCTCTTAGATCTGAACGTCCCGATCAGGAACTCTGTCTATAGGCCCAGGATGGCGGAATCTACAGGACTCTCCAGCTCTGCATGAACCCCTCAGAAAGAAATAACAGTCTACTGTCTTTGAAGGACACGATCTCTTCGGATTAATGCAACACACAGTAATTCTTACACCGGTTTCTCGGAAGATCACTTCAATCATACTTCTGACAATCTTCCAATCCAGATTATCTAGTGCATGGCCTATCTTGGGTAAAGCCAAGTTCTTAATGTCGTAATTGCAGACGATTTTCTTCAAATTAGTTAGAGCACACCATATATCCTCGTAGGTTGCCCTGTCTGTATACGACTTCCTGGTCACCATATACAGCAAAGATCGAGAACCATCTTCTAATCTCAGCACTCTTCCAACTTTAGGCTGCTGGTTTTTTAACTCGTCCAAGCGACCAAATTTCTTATAAAATACGGATGAGATTCGTTTAGTCATCTCAAGATCTTGGGCAACACAGTGGGCTAGAAAGACGTTATGCGAAACACTAAAAAGATCCTGCTGAACTTCTGTCGTCACGCCGAATCTAGCACTCTTTCTCTCTGCGTAATTTGACATAAACTCGTTAAAGCTTGGTCGCCGGTTATCTTTGATCTCATGTTGAAGGATTCGTACTTCTGTTTCATAGCATAAGGTGCAAGACGATTTATGTGAACTACTTTTGGTTTACCTTTCGGCAACTTCTTAATTCGGTATATTACGTCATTTATTCTCTTTTTAATTTCATACGGACCCTCCCATTGTCTTTGCAGTTTAGGAGACAAGCCACGACGACGTTGGGGATTATAAAGCCAAACAAGATCACCTACTTCATAGCTTTCATTCTTGCATCGAGAATCGTATTGATCTTTCATTCTGTCAACATGTTCTTCGGAAGGTCTGCAGCCAAACTCTAGGTCGCAGGGCAAACGAACTTCACGACCTAACATCAGGCAGGTTGGAGTCTGGCCCGTAGTTTCATTCACGGCCGAGCGGTAGGCCATTAGGAATAAATGAATGTGCTGGTCCCAATCTCTTTGATGTTCTGATACAACTTTGGACAGGTGTTTACCCATCATTCGGTTCATTCTCTCGACCATTCCATCTGATTGTGGATGAAGGGGTGTCGTTCTGGTCTTATTGACACCAATCAATTTACAAACGTTTTGGAAAAGGTTTGACTCAAAGTTTCGCCCTTGGTCGGAGTGGATCTCCAAGGGAACACCAAATCGGCTAAAGAATTCCTTAACAAGTACCTCTGCTACGGTAGCAGCTTCTTGATTTGGTATCGCATAGGCCTCAGTCCATTTCGTAAAATAATCCATGGCTACCAGGATATATTTATTTCCATCATTTGTCTCTGGAAGTGGACCTGCAATGTCGATTGCTACTCTTTCCATAGGACTACCAACATTGTACTGTTTCATGGGTGCCCTCTTTTTACCAACTGGACCATTACTGGTTGCACACAGTTCACATTTCCGGCACCATCTTCTTACATCATCTTTACAGTTCACCCAATAGAACCGTTCTCGAACCTTTTGCAGAGTCTTCGTAATACCAAAGTGTCCACCTGATACACCGTCATGCAACTGACGTAATACTTCTGACACTTTACTTTTAGGTACAATCAACTGAAGCTTAGTTTCTGTACCATCATCGTTCTCAAAGGTTCTATAAAGAAGATCATCTTTCAGCACTAGGCAATTCCATTGGCTCCAATAACACTTGACTTCAGGACTACATGCACTAATGTCTTGCCAAGAAGGCCTTTTACTTCGACGCATCCAATCCAATACTCTTTTTATACATGGATCATCTGCTTGAGCGTCTTGTAGCTGTTGAGGCTGCCATTGGTCATTAATAACGGTGGTTCGCCTAACGGGGCAAAATCGTTCTTCTAATTCAAGACAATGATTACGATTTGCACTGTATGGCCGTCTTGATTGAACATCAGCATTTGAATGACTTTTTCTAGCGTGCTCGATCTGTTCTAGCTTTCTGACTGTTGTATTATTTTCTTGCACTTTGTGGCGAATGTGACCTTCGTTGTTACCATTCCAACATCTGGGTTCACGTTTCTTCGGCATCATGTTACGAACTACTTTCCGTACGATTTCCTCTAGACGTTTATCGTTTCGTTCGTCACTTTCTTCAGAGGTTCGTACTTGATAGCTCCGTGAAACTCGACTAGCTATCTCATGTTCCAAGGCAATGGCGAGCGCTTCATCTAAAACTTTCGGTCTTGCTAGTCGTAAAGCTTTCTGTAGTTCACTGTCTCTCAACCCATTGACGAAGGCATCTACAGCAATTTCTTCCAAAATGTTGTCTGGTACCTCTGGATAGGCCAACAGCGCTATACGAGCAATATCTGCTTCAAATTCTTGCAAGCTCTCACTTGCTCGTTGAATTCTACTTCTTATTTGTACTTTGTAGACTTGTTGTAGATGAGCATCTCCGTAACGTTTGTCTAGTCGAGTAAACAAGGTCTGGTAACATTTTTCTTGACCCTTAGGAATCGATCTTAGGATATCTGCAGCATCACCTCGTAAAGCAGCAGTCAAGGAAACAGCCTTTTCTTGTTCTGTCCAATGATTGGCTGTCGCAATAGCTTCAAATTGTCTAAGGTATATGGACCAAGAGAACTTTCCATCAAATGGTGGTAATTTGAATCTCATATTATGTGTCATTTCGTCTCTAGATGATTCTTCTTTCACTACCGGATCTAAAGCTACCGTATTAATTGGTGGTAGCACTTTCGTGTTAGTTATCATGCTCTCTAACTGTTTGATCTTCTCTTCTACCTTATCGAATGTTTTTAGAAACTTCTTCAAATTTCTCATTATTTTGATTACATACGTCTTTAATTATTTGAGAAGTCTCGTCGAATCTTCTAGATACATTTTCAAATTTCTCGTCATTTTGTCTAGCTATTTCTTTAATAATTTAAGACGTTTCATCGAATCTTTCATCATTCTTTCGAGAAGATTCTTCAATCATTTGAGAGACGTTTTCAAATTTTTTATCATTTTTTCTGGAACTCTCTTCGATCTTCATTAAAACTGCTTCTTCTGCTGATTGAAAATGAAATGTCTCTGGGTCATCTCCATTCTTTTTAAGAACAGTCTTTAGTCGTTCTTGGAGACTCTTCTTGGACCCGCTGCAGTCTTCATCGCGTTCTTCTAGTTGCTCACGCAACTGTTTCACTGAAAGTTCTACTAGCAGCATCTTTGGTCAGGCACACACGTACTTTTTAAATGTTCTTTCGTACAACGATCACTACTGAACTACGCGGATGTTCCCGACAAACAATACTTTTCAAAAGTTCAAAAGTCTTTTCCAAAAATCACTGTTGAATTTATATTCAAATCAATTGACCCCACACCTGACACCAACTGTACCGTTTTTAAATAAAACGAGCGGTTCGAATTTATATAAATATATTTATTTATAACTTTACAGTTCGGTATTCTCTTATCAACTAAACTTAAATCCTAATTTCGTTACATATATATACCAAAGTATTATGTTCGAGAATATTCGAGAGTAGTCCCACCTCTAATTCGTTATTTGACGGGTGGAAATTTACAGCGCTCGAAATATCGCCGAAACTCTCGGTGCTTCGAGATGCAACCGTTAGGTTAATCTGCGCTGAATGCAGGTTCGTAACACTACATTAAAAATTATACAAAAATGTGAATGGGACATCAGTGATTCCCAGTTCGGGTTTAGGCAAGGTTTAGGAACACGAGAAGCAATAGTAGCAACACAGGTACTGGTCACAGGTAATGTAAACTATCCGGCAAGCGTAGAATGTGGAAACATTAAAAATAACATAAAATTGTACAAAACACTAAACTAAAACGAAGACAAACAGTTTAAAATTACTTAAAGATTCTACGCTACATTCTCTGTCAGTATCTGGAGGGATAATGATCTAAGCGGAAATGATACGGTGACATGTGACATATGACAACTTTGATAGGCAGTCAAAGTTATGGATCTGTGATCAGCAAATATTAAAAATCTGTGATCAGCAAAGTTGTCATTGACCAAAGGTCCAACTAGAACTACTACTGAAAAAATCAGCTGATGAAGTATGACATATAGAATATTTTGATTTAAACTAGATTGCATAATCCAGATCTCACACTCACACCCGTCTGTAATAATAAGGTTGTAGGTTTGAGGCTAAATGAAGTGTACATAAAGTGTGAATGAAAGAAATAGACCAAACGATCTATTGGACAGTGGGTAGTTGACTACAATAAAATGGTCTACCAGGCACTGTCAATACTGCAAAACGAGAAGAAAATTGACTATGAAATTGAAATATTAAAATTAGAATTGAAAGCAGTGTGTAAATGGGTATAGTTCAAGTAGTTCAGTTAAAACTCAAGCCAATGGGGGAACTATAAAACGAATATGTAATAGCATTACTAAAGACCAACTGACCAACAGGTGTTGAAATATAAAACTGTGGAATTAGTATAAGTAGATTATGCAAAGGTATGAAGAGTGAAATCAACTCCAACTGTGGATCAATTGAATCTGAGCAAGTTGTGTAAATTGTTAAATACAACAGTAATGCTGAACAGAGCTTGAAATTGATAGATTCTTGATGTATAAACTCAGTGCAGGAAGTCTAGACAGCCGAGCTGGGTCCACTACGAGGTGAAGCTGTAATAAAGTTTTTAAAAATAGGTTTAAATTTAGTACAGTTTAAATTAATTTGAGTATTAAGACAATGAGAGTTTCCATTCGTTTCTTTTGTGATCTCCAAATCTTCCAATAGATTCAACTCCAAATAGTTTTTCTTTCTACTGATGTCATGCGAAATAGACGACCCAGTATTGATGTTGAAGTTGTGTTTGCTAGACTCTAAATGTTGACCAAAACTTGAAGAGTTTGGTCTTTTTAAATGTTCTGATATTCTAGTAGATAGCTTTCTAATGGTTCTGCCTACATAAGAGGCATCACAATCATCACACTTTAATTTGTAAATACCACTTTTGTCAAGTGTGTTCAGCCTGTCTTTGGTGTTAATTAAAAAGGAACCTACAGTGTTGTGTGACTTAAAGGAAATTTTGATGTTTTCAACTGTAGAAGTAAAAAGTTTAGCTATTTTATTAGAAATGTTACTAATATAAGTAAAAGAGAAATATCTTATGTTGTTAGAAGCATTTTGTTGGAGAGGACTTTGTGATGAATATGCAAGCTTTTTTGTAATTTTGAGTTTAGCTCTATTTAGAAGCTAATGGATAATGTTGGGATCATAACCATTATTTAAAGCAATTTGTTTGAGAGTGTTGAGTTCTACATTAAAGTTATCATTTGAAAGTGGAAATTTAAGTAATCTGTGAATATAACTATTGAAAGCAGCCATTTTATGTTGGGTTGGATGGTTAGATGTCTCATGTATAACATGATCTCTTTGGGTGGGCTTTCTGTAAATATTGTACTCAAATGAATCTTTATTGCGAGATATAGTCATATCCAAGAAGTTCAACTTATTGTCAGATTCTGGTTACAAAGTAAAAGAGATGTTAGGATGAAGATTATTAAGATCTTCCAGAATCTGTAAAGCATCATCTTGGGATTCTTGTATCAGAGATATACAATCATCAACGTACCTTGACCAAAAAATTTATTTTGTTGTTGTTGTTAACAAATTTCTGTTTTAAGCTGTCCAAAAAAATATCAGCTAAAAAAGGTGATAATGGAGAACCCATTGCTAAACCTGTCGGTTGTTTGTATATTTTTTGGTTAAATTGGAATAAGTCTTGATCAAGACAGAATTTGAGCATAGTTGAGATAGCATCTTTGTCTTTAGCCGGTATGTTGCAACTGTTTAAAAGGTTGTGTACTAAAGGTAATGTTTCATCTCTTGGTACAGAAGTAAACAAATTGGAAACATCAAAGGAACCCAAATAAAAACTCTCTTCTATTTTGATATTATTTAAACGTTCTATTAGATCTAAAGAATTTGTAATGGAGAACTTAGGTTTAAAATTGGTAATAGATTGAATTGTGTTATAAACAAACTCTGACAATACAGAAACTGGAGTGTTGCAAAAACTTACAACAGGCCTAATGGGACAATTGTGTTTGTGAATTTTAGGAAGTCCATATAACCTAGGTGTTATATGGTTAGATACAATTAACTTTCTGTTGTTATATTTAGAGATAGTATCATTAAACAATTTAACCATTGCTTTTGTTTTATTAATAAAGGTGTTAAGTGGATTTTTTTCCAAAACTACAAAATTATTATCTGACAGAAAAGATTCTACTTTTTCGATGTATTGAGTTTGTTCTAAAATTACAATTCAAACAGTTCTATTTCTAATTATCTTGTCACCAATTGCAATTTTCTCTTCCTTCTCATAGCTGGAGCGCTTATGAAGAGTTAATAATAAAAAAACAATGTTGGAAGTCTGTAGTTATCCTGAGTGTTCCTATTTTCGGTCGATCAATAACAAAATTTGGTTCTGGGATATTTTCATCATCCAGGAGACATTACTCTGATTCACTTGAATAAAAAGAGCAACTTTGATCTGGAATGGGTTTATTAAATTCTGATAATACTTTCCAATTTATAGTTATTGGCTAAAACGTATAATAAGCTAGATGATCTCATATTAGTGTGAGAGCACAAATATCCATGACTGAAATATACAAATTATCGGCCCCTGAATATTTGTTAAATGGTCAGCACATGAAAAATAAGCACTATTTAAGCATTGGTTTTGCCGATAGCAAATTAAATTCGATAATAGTTTTCGATTAAACAGGTTCATAGGTATTTCAGGTAATATGTAAACTTATTTGAGTATGTGTAAAATAGTATTGTTGAATTAGAAATCAAAGCGTTTTGTCCCGATCCATGGACTGCGTAAGGGTCTAGAATCTTTACAAATGTTCAAGCATAAAATATACATTTTCAAATCAAAAGTTAAAACCCGCGTTTGTTAAATATGAAACATATAGTACGAAAATTATCACAAGCTAAAATTACTCTTAAGAAAAAACTTAATTCCCTGCAGACGTACCTTAATGTAACAATGAAAAAGTTTATTTCAACTTTTATAACCACTAATCAAGCATGAACTAACAAAAGGCCTTTTCAAGCATTATGCAGCAAATTCTGGCAGCCCACGTAAAGCTAATTAACTTTGCGTGATTGCAGACTGATTAAAATACAAATTACAACGAAGGAAATTAATTCTGACGTAAAAGTGGTCACCCTGGTTACAGCTTTTCGCTATTTGAATATGTAGTTTTAATATTTGCGTTCTAAAAATAATATAAATATTTTGTATTATTTTGAATCGATTAAACAGTTCAATCACAAAACAGACGGTTTCATTTTTACAAATAATTTAGAAAATATCAAAAATATTTGATTACTTAAAATGTATTTTCGTACAAATTTCCTGTTTAAATAATTCAAAACCTGTCTTTTGGTATGAGATTGTACATACATAGCAAACATGTTTCGTTTGGTTGATATTTAGAAAAGAACTATAGATTTTATATTTTTCAATTTTTTTATTAATAAATTAATTTTTGTATGCCTACTGATTCAAACAAAAATTATAAAAATTTTAATCTAATATTGTAAACATAAATTAAAATATCAAAGAGTAAACAAAACGTATGCTAGCAAAAATTAGTTTTTAAGAATTTATTAATTTATCAGGTTACAAAATAATATTTATTTCATCCGTAATCAATATTCAGAAATGCATTATTAAGAATATGACGGACACAGTAAAAATTTTGCACAATGCTCAAAACACACTTTCAAATTTATCAGTACTTTGTTAATATTGGTTAAAAATTAACCTATTGGGACAAAATGGTACAAAAAACCTCATATTTAAGACAAAAAATACATGACGGTCACAGTCGTCTTTTCCGATTAGAGTTATATAAATGGTCTCATTGGACAAGACGGTCATGACCGTGGTAATATTTTATGAAAATGCATTAATTTATTAAAAACTACGAATAATAAATGAATGAAATACGGTATTTCAGTAATATAATGAATACAAACACAACCCATACTATAATAAATTATAAAAAACAAAATAAAAAAACTTATTTGCTACAGATGCCACTTTTAAAAACATAATCCAGGCCATAATGGTGGATTTTCATTATAATCCTTACATCGCCAAGACGTTTCTTTTCGAAGTTTATTTTTAGAACATTGAGGACATCGTAAATAATAATTCTTGCGTCTATATCCTTCAGGTACAGGAATCATTTCTTGATAATGAGGATACATAATTCCTCCGACTCATTTCCTTACATTTACCTCCATGTATAGGACCCACTTTTACATAACTCCTGCCGTCCGTGCTTTTGATAAATAAAATAGGCATTGGCAATTGTTACGTCCAATAATTGAAACAACACTTTTTTATACCAGCGAATGGTCCTTCGTGGACATTAGTAATATGAAATTAGTTGATTAGTTCTGTCAACACCGGACATTGTGATTATATTCAGTTATATCTTTTGGTTTTACTTTGAGCTGGTTAAATCTATTGGTTGTTTCTATCATTGTCGGATGGTAACAAGTGGATATACTACAGATATCTCTCTTATATAGTCGAGTCCAATGATATTTCGTCCGTCGGCAAAGTCAAACAGATAATATTTGTATGTTATGAAATTCGAGTAACCGATATCCAGGGACGTATCGCGATATTCGTTTTTTCATCGACACAAATTTTTTGATACAAGTATTAAATCATAACATAACAATGTGTAATGTGTATATTATAGTCAAAGAGCAGAAAATCTGATTTTGGAAAAACAAGCAAAACGTTATATTTCTTTGTTTTTTAAATGGTTAAAAGTGAAACGCAAAAAAATTATCACTCTACCACCCTGTCGGAAAAAATACTAGCTGATACAACGGCATCTACTATAGGGCTTTTTAACGCTTCCTATTTGTTTCAGGCACTTGTTATGGGTCATACAATTTTAAGATATCTATGTCATACGTCTTTTGTATGTACAGTTATTGGTATATACTATATACCAATAACGTATGATGTAGATATATTAAAATTATACGACATATCATAAGTGTCTGAAATATATGAGAACCGTTGAAAATCCCCATTAGCGTTTAACGATGACGTACATAGACGAAACTGTGGAAAAGTATTTTACATTTAAGAAAATATTGTTTTAAACAAAGTTAGCAATTTATAATGAAAAACCGAGTTGTTTTAACTGAAATAATCATCATGTTAGCGTACCTTTTCTAAAATATTTCTCCTGCAGGCGAGCTCTCATCATCGTCACTATCCACCAGATTAATAATAAGTTGTCCACTGTTTGAAAATAATTGTCCTAGTCTTCTGTACTCATTTTCTACTTTCACTACACGGTTTACTGCTTTTTTCCAGTCGGCACTTGTAATCTCTGATAGTTCATGTCGAATTAAATCGACCACTTTCGCGTCAAATTTTGGAAAACTATTCTTCCTCCGAATCCGTTTTTTTATTTGTCCCCAAATAAGTTCGATAGGATTGAATATACAAAAATAAGGTGGTAACCTCAAAACATTATGGCCATGTTGTATTGCAATAGTGTCCAGTATATATTGTTTCTTATAAGTTTTAGTACGAAGTACTTCAAGTAACTGTTTCTTATTATAGTTGTCTTCAAAATACAAATCATTTTCTGTGAGGAAATCTTTTAGTTCCTGTTTTGAAGATGAACTGTTGGGAATTTTTTTGAGAAGCCTTGAGTGGTAACTAGCATTGTCCATAACTATCACACTGCCCGGTGTTATATTGGGAAGTAATGTATTTTTAAACCACTCTTCGAATATAGTAGAATTCATATTCTGTTGGGTGCCAAACCCATTTGGCACCCAACCATTTGAAGATCCACAGTGCACAATAATCATCCGAGAACCTTTATTCGGAGGTACTCCTTTTAACTGGCACCGAAGTGAACCATCAGTCCAACCCTTACTAGCGGTATCATGCGTGTCATACCATGTCTCGTCTAAATAATATATAGTCCGCTGTTGGTCTCGATATTCTTGAATTTTTTTTAAATAATCTAAACGCCAGTGTACTATCCTCTTACTTTCCATAATAGCCACCCGTTTATCAACGATTTTGTATTTGAACCCAAGTTTTTTCAGCCTCCTACGTAAAGTGGTTTTAGGGCAGCTCCTTCCCATCGCAACAAGCTTGGTGTATATAATATCAATTGTTGGTATTACATTTTTTTTGTATTCCTCGTAAACCAAATTCCTTAAACATTTAGCAGTCACGATATTAATTTGTTTAGGTTTTCCAGCATCCGATCTTCTTTTTCTCTTTTTAACACCACTTTTCACGATGTCGCGCATAGTAGAATACGGAATTCCGGTTAGAAAGGCTGCTTTTCTTATAATACTGCCTTTACAACTATTTTCAGGATCATTTTGAAGATTTTTGTAAACGTTCATACAAATGCTCTTAGATTGTTCATTCAAAACAATTCTTTTCTTTGGAAGTCTTAAACACTTTTCTACAGTTACAGTCTCAGTGTCATTGTTTTTTGTATCACTTACACTTAAAAGATTGTTGACTACTATACTTTCTCTACTACTACTTGGGTTCTCTTGCTCCCATGCACGAAAAACTGTAGGCGATTTTTCCCATGGTCTAAACATTTTCTTTATAAACAAATAAACAGTTTCAAAAAAACAAACAACAAAAAATACTAAAATTATTATATCTAATCACAATGAAATTTCAACACAACTTAAAATTAAAGCAATGCACAATGCACATCTATAAAAAGCTAGTTGTGAAGATACAACTAAACTAAAAATTTACAAGTCCTGTCCCTTAGATAAGGCACATGCCGGTATTTTTACAACAGGATTGCAACGTCGTAAATCAATCCGTTTAAAACTTGAAAATTGATACTTGGGCATTAGTACAGTTAAAATTGTTAGACGGTTATATTTATACGAAATATTAAGCAATATAATTGAAACTTTTTTCTACTTTTAAGGATAAAAAAGCAAGTTCATTAGCGGAAGGTAATTCAAAATTATACTGCACATTATATTTGAAGCATTATTTGGTCAAAACATCTCATTTTTGGTAGTCAAAAAAAATATTAAATGCATATAATAATTTGTCTGGACTAAAGGTGGTAAACTATGATCTGGAAGTTATATTTTTGTTTGAATTTGCCGACGGACGATAGAAAGTCGGTGCTAACTATACTTTCATTTTGGTACATAAACACGGTCTTGTCTTCTTCATATATACTGTCCTTTTCTTAGGTTCACGACAGTTAAAATTTTTGGATTGTCTCGTATATTAGAACGTAAGGTTCCTGTGCAATGTATTCGTCTCTCTAATAATTTTTTGCATACGCCTACACTGTTATAAAAATTATATATATATATATATATATATATATATATATATATATATATATATATATATATACAGGGTGGTGAATCGGCAAACGGGCCATAGGAAACTCAATGGTAAATTCTAAATTGTTGAATTCCTGCTTCCCTAATTATTTTACACCAAAAGTCATGGGAAACTATTTGTAGAGGACTCAAATATGTATCGAAAACAACTGTTAAAATTATTCTACGACTTAAACGTATTCCAAAATTTTGCTAAAATATAATACATTTTTCTGTGAAAAAATGTGTATTACGTGTTGCGTTTTGTCATATTATTGTTTCTGATATTTGACAATATTTAAGTCAATTATATTATATTTATCTATGATTTAAATGGCCAAAATTTTATGATTTATTGTTTAAAAAAAATTAAGTTGATTAAAAAATGTACTCAGTTGAGGAGAAAAAAGCAATAATAAAAATGTTTTATTCATGTTTTATTATAACATTTGTTATAGTTTTATGTTTAGAAATAATTATATATTATTATTAGGAATAAAGAACACAGTAACAGTATATTGGAATTCATTGAATTGTTGTATAACTTAACATGGAATTAAATTTTAGTGAATTAGAATATCTTACGTTAAATAAAGATCCGGTAGTGGCAGGAAAAGGTTCGCGCTATTGCCTGAATACAACGTTATGCGATTTTTCGTCAACTGAGTACATTTCATTATATTGATCGATTTGTAAACAATATTATTTATTATTCACAAAGTAATAATGTTCAGTAGTAGTAGTATTTAGTAAAATTCATTGTTTATAAATTAATCATAAAATAAAAAAATTGACAATTCAAATTGTCAAACATCTGACATTAATATGATAAAACAAACACGTCCTAATATATATTCTTACATTACGTGTGGCCTAACTTTTAGGGGTGGTCTGAAAAATGTATCACATTTTTTCAAAATTTTGAAGTACAGTTGATTCGTAGAACGGTTTTAACATTTGTTTTTAATTCAGATTTTAGTCCTCTACAAATAGTTTTTTATGACTTTTGATCAAAAATAATTAGGGAAGCAGCAATTCAACAATTTAAAATTTCTCATTGAGTTTCCTATGACCCGTTTGACGATTCACCACCCGGTATATATATATATATATATATATATATATATATATATATATATATATATATATATATATTGTGATAATATTAAATATAGGAGAAACGAAGGTAATCTAAATTGAACTTAAATATTGATTAAAGAAATAATTTATAAGTTATATACAAAAGAATATTATAAAAAGTATTTATATGAGGGTACTCTTAAGAAATTAGCATAATAATAAGTTTAAAAAGTTTTTATTTTGCAATGTATTTGGTTATTTTAATAATTATGATGTTATGAATATATTTGAGTGCGCCATTTAAATAGGTAACCAAATATACACTGAAGTGAGTCTGGGTTATGATTTTTGTAAATAATAGTGAATTTGAACAGAAAGTAGACATTTCAAATGATAATTACGGATTTAAAATAGTGTTATTTATTAATTTAAGATGTTTAATTTATATATAAGTTTAATTCTTTAATAAGTTTAATAATAATATTAATTATATAATAAATAATAATTTATATATTAATAATATATAGTTATTCAGTTAGCGTTTTGGATTTTTTGTATGGTGTGTGAAAGACGAGTTACATTTTCCTTCTATTCTTTATACATTTTTTACTTTATATTTCCTGGGGTAGGTTTTATTCCCAAAAACCCCCCTAGGTGTGCCATAGCTTCCATAGAGGTATTAATCCGCCAATGAACAAGCAGATTTACTTATAAAGAAGAAGAAGAAGACAATGGGTTGTAGAGGAATATCGGATTAGTGAATTTTAATTAAGCCATATATTCGGAGTGTTCGGGATAAATTTTCAAGTCGAATTAGTGATTGTTTTTTGTCAAAAGGAAGAGAGGTTCTATTGATAATGACATTGTTGTTTTCGATGTTAAATATGTTTTTATTACTGTTAACGAAATTGATGGATCGAAGATCGAGAAGCTTTCACAAAGTAATTACAAAATTATTTAGGATATTATTCATACAAAATTACTTAAACATAGTACTGAGAAGATTTACAGGAAATGCGCTGAGAGATTGAAAGGAAAGTGAAGACATTAGGGGAAAATATAACATACAGTCTATAAACGAATACACTCTAAATAGAAAAAAAAGAATGGAATAACCACATAAGCAGAATGAAGGAAACCCATGTCGTTTAAATAGCAAGAGATACGACATCAATCGGCAGAAGTATCGGAATATCACGTAAAAGATGAATTGACAACCTTCAATAGTGGTATAAATCCGCCAGTGAACAAGCAAAATTGCCAGTATAATCTCCAAAAAAGTTCTGTCAGTTTAATTAAATGCAATTTTCTTTAAATCCTTGTTTTATTATTATATTATATTATGTTATTTTATCATATTTATGTATTTTATTATTTTGTCTTAGAGTCTAAGAAATATGTACCACTAATCTCAACTATTTTTTGTCCTCTTTATTTTGTATTTTGATAGAAGAAATTCAAAAGTTATTATTATATGACTATAATTACCCAAAAAGAACGTTACAAATAAATATTGGTTTAACAGTAATTGCCATTCTCGACATAGGATGTATATTTTTCTAAAAATGAACTAAAGACACCCCTAAATAAATTCCCATCAAAGTTCGGTAGAGATTCCCATGTATAATTATTCTTCCCTTTATAATTACTTATAGTACGATGTCCTAACCTAGTGACATGACTGACCCTCTAGCGGCCCATCACAATTCTTTAACGTAAACAACTCATAGTACACGCCGAAGACCGAATTGTGCTCGCAGGCACCTCCAAGTGTACATTATGATGCAAATAAGGCAGTAACCACCACTAACCAGGTGTTATTTTCGAATGGACAGCTATTCTCTGAAGGCAAGACGCGTTAACGACTTTGTGCAGATTTCAGTTACTGCTAATATTTGCATTTGCATCTTCAATTATGTTCCCGAGGATTCATGAGAACTGCTAAAAGCGATGTGAATTTGCTTTATGTTAATTTTTCTGACAGCTCGGTCAGAATTTTTAGTCGATAATGCGTTATAAATTTCGCAATTGTGGTCTTTAATTATATTAGATATTTTGCATCATTTTTATTTTAAATTAACAATAAATATTTCAATAAAATTATCATAGATGATGAAAAATAAAATTATACGAAAAAAATTGTAATTGTTTCAAATTTAAAAAAAGTAGAGTTCCAGAATAATAGAGAGTTTAATATAATGATCACTTTGATATTTATATTTAATGATGGGAGCTCAAGGTACTGCTTCAGATCATCATTTTAAACAATTCTGGCAAAAACGAAAACAGATTTACTAAAATTTAAAGAACATGGTGGAATGCAAAGGTCAACAGTAGCAAAGAGAGAGAGAGAGAGAGAGAGAGAGAGAGAGAGAGAGAGAGCAATTACTTGAAAACAAATTCATTATTTTAAAATAAATATTTTATCCTTAAGAATATGATAAAAGAGATATATCAAATAATGGTAATAGTAAAGCAGTCAAATAATAGGAAAAGCCATTCAGATAAGCATTAGATGAACTCCAAAGTGGACTCAAGATAAAAAAACTAGCATAAAAAACATTAGGTTTGCCGGTAATATGTTCCAATAGAAAGCGACGCACAAGAACTGCAAACTATAGTAAATTTGACTTTCTTACAGTAAAATGTTTGGTTCAAATCTTAATGTTTACAAAAACTAAAATTCCAGTATTTTCAAATACATCAATAAACGTACATTTGTATGTCAAGGAACAAAAATAAAAAACAGTTAACTTCTATAAAATTTGGAAGAAAATATTAACAGACTTAGTACTTATATTGGAGGATTAAGATAACCTACAACGATTACTACACATGTTCCAAACGTCAAAAGTCAACGTTACTAGTAGCAAAACCCTTAAAAAGAAACTGATATGTAAGAGTATCTAGAGGAACCAGCAACCAAGATGTTTCTAAGGAGAACTGGAATAAAAACGTTAAGATCTATTGCTGCTTACACTCATAGAGATTCAAAAAAGAAATTAACTTATAAGACAACAATGCAGCGTCCAGTGTATCGTAAGAGGGCTTCGACATTATACTTCTTTTTTTTCTTCTAGTCGCCTGAAGTTAGGAAATTAGGATAGAACTAACTTGCTTATTGCTCGATGGTTTTTTAATAAGTGACAAAGAACACTTTGATACATACTTAACAGATGGGCAAATCATTTTGGGGAACTTCAATCAAAAATAGGAGATGGATGCTCCCATGATTCAAATAAATAAAATGATCAGCAGCCAGTCCCTACCGAAGAAGAAATTGGAAAACCCATTTTAAAACTAAAAATAACAAAGTCCCAAATTTTGTTACAGAAAGAAACATCCGTAGACTGAAAATTAGGTACATTGTTTCCACTTCACAAAAAGGGAGACATGATGGTGTGTGTTAATTATAAAGGCATCACTGTACTTAATATAGTGTATAAAGTACTGTCCAACGTATTGTACAAAAGAGTGCTCACTTACACCAAACGAATAATCGGAGATAATTTCGGCTTTCAGTCTTATAAATCAACAAGGGACCAAATCTTTAGAGTGAGGCAGATAACTTAAAAACCCTGGAGTTCACCATCGAAACCCAATATATATTTGTGAATTTCAAAGCCGCATACGACTCAGCAGAGGTTATGGATTCTCTAAACGGCTATAAGTCATTCATAAGCTAAATACAAATTTACACTTTGACAGTACAAATTTTAATAATTTTAGACGAGCCAGCACGCACATATTTTCAAGGTCATAGCCTCTTAGAAAATTCACAAGCTCTATATATAAAACTAAACTTACACTTTCAGGATCATCGAGCATGGTCAGAATTCAGAACGATCTTTTAAGACCCTTTCATTCCAAAAATGGACTAAGACAGGGTGATCGCCTATCATGTCTTTTATTTAAACTTATTTAAGAAAAGGTAATTCGGGATTTCTAGATTAACCTTTGTTATCTTTAACAAATCTGAATAACACTATCTTTAACAAATTTGTGTTATCATGGCTAGATCTATAAAGTCTCTAACCGATGCATTTTGGTCGCTAAGAGCATTTGCACAGAGAATGGGATAAACTTACTATAAATTTTAAAAGACCGAATGTATGTGTTCTATAGAAGTTTCGCGGAACCTGACGTTGTAATACTCATTAAGGTAGCATGCATAAAACGATAGATAAAAGAAAAGGTGCAGCGGTCAAAAAAGTTTTCTATTGAAGAGGGCTGATGATACAATTAACCAGGGAAACGCCAAAACTAAAGTATCATGGTAATCTAGAGGACGATTTAAAGTCTATTCGAGTTGTAGCATCGAGCAAGAGTTGCCAGAGACAGGGGTGAATGAATGAATAACCATAAGACCCATGCTGAGGTTTTATTAAAATAACTCATTTTCTATAACCGCCTTCAGATCTTATACCATCTGGTCTCTCAAAAAATAGTGTTTTAATACTATGTTATTCTCAGAAATTACCATATGACGTGCCCATATTATCTGTTTAGTTTTTATTTGATTATGTTTATACTACCATTCAAAATCACCAATTCAGCATTGTGGTGTCTTCTCAAATTTCCTCTAATTTTGTTTCTCTGTGGGCAAAATATCATTCTAAATACATTTCTTTCAAATAACAGCAGCTTATTTATTTTCCGTTAAGAGTACAGGTTATACCAGAAGGTAAAATTAAGAGATATAACAGACTATGTTGAGAATCAGTCAAAAACGACACACTAGTTCAAAGGGTATTAAGTTTCAACGTAGGAATAGAAATAAAACAACATAAGATAGCCACACAGTAGAAAAGAAGTTTCAAAATGGACTGGACTGGACAAAGATACAAGGGCTCTTATGGAAATATGACGAAACCTAAGCGATAACGAAAAGGGAAACAAAGAAGAACATAAAAAACTAAATAAAAGAATTTCAGCGGAAATTAGAAAAGATGTAAGAAGATATAATACTAATGTAATTACTCAAACAGTAGAAGAGAACAAAGGTTTAAAGATAATAAAAAGAAAACTTACGCAAAGTAAAAAAGAAATATACAAGCTGAGAGATAAAGACGGAAAGGCAACAACAGATAAACAAAATATTCTGAAAATAACTAGAGAATTTTATAAAGACCTCTATACCAGCCAAAGACCACAAGACAATTTCTCGACACGAGTAAAGACTCTCATAAATCAGGGATCGGAAATACTTTTACCCATTAATATGTCAGAAGTAAGAGCAGCTTTAAAGGAAATGAAGAACCATCGATCGCCTGGTGATGATGGACTCGTTATCGAGGCAATAAAAGCAGGTGGAGAAATTTTATTAAAATCAGTAAGCGAACTGTTTACTAAATGCTTACATGCGGGTATGATTCCAAAAGACTGGAACAATGCAGTAATAGTCTTGTTACACAAAAAAGGCGATATTACTAAATTAGAAAATTATAGACCCATCAGCCTCTTGACACATATGTACAAACTCTTTATGAAAATCTTAACAAAGAGGCTAACACCTAAACTTGATTTCTATCAGCCCAAAGAACAGGCAGGCTTCAGGGCAGGATATGGCACAAATGACCATTTGCATACCATAAAGATCTTAATAGAAAAGTGCATCGAGTACAACATACCACTGGTTCTTGCATTTGTCGATTACGAGAAGGCTTTTGATTCTGTAGAGTTTGAAACAATACTGGAAGCCCTAAATTAAAGCCGAATAGATTACAGGTACACGACACTAATCAAAAACATCTATCAGAACGCTACATCAAGTATAAGACTGCACGAAGACACAGAAAAATTCAGCTTAGGTCGAGGAGTTAGACAAAGAGACAATATTTCACCAAAATTGTTCACGGCAGCTCTAGAGTCAATATTTAAGGGTACTCAATGGCAAGGTATGGGCATCAATATAGATGAAGAAAGATTAAATCACCTAAGGTTTGCAGATGATGTTGTATTAATCGCAGATAACTTACAAGATACAGTTTCTATGATGCATTCGCTTAAAAGTCTGTCTGAAAGAGCAGGATTAAAGATAAACTTTGAGAAAACTAAAATTATAACAAATCTCGTAATGAGTGGAAATATAACTATTGACAATAATACCATACAACAAACAGACACTTACAAATATCTGGAACACGAAATCAAAATAAGCAGAGACAATCAAACACATGAAATACAGAGGCGAATAGGTCTAACATGGGCAGCATTTGGCAAATTAAGCCATATTCTAAAAAGTTCAATTCCCATGTGTCTTAAGCGAAAGGTTTATAACCAATATGTTTTACCTGTACAAACTTATGGAGCAGAGACTTTAACACTCACGCAAAAATCTGCGAATAAACTTAGAGTTACACAACGAGCCATGGAACGTGCAATGCTGAACGTGAGTCTTCGAGACCACATAACAAACCAACAAAGGCGAAGATCAGGAGTCAAGACGTCATCGAAAGAACCACGACGCTTAAGTGGAACTGGGCAGGGCACTTAGCCAGAACACAATATGGACGGTGGACAAGACGTATTATGGAATGGAGGCCCAGAAATTATAAAAGAAGCCGAGGACGACCACCGACTAGATGGACCGATGACATTAAACGTGTAGCAGGAAACTGGCTACAAGCGGCCCAGTGTAGAGAACACTGGAAAGAACTGAGGGAGGTCTATGTCCAGCAGTGGACGCGATTGGCTGCTTGATGATGATGATATATACGAGGCATATGAGTGCTCTGTACACCTGCTTAAAAACGCATGTGTCACTCTATTATTTCAATTTTGTAATAAGTTTATTTTACAGACTGTTTATTTTCCTAAACTAGCATCACAGAGAGTCCTAATTCCTGGATATTTAGATTGCATACAGACAGTCTGGCTTCAGCTCGGTGTACAGAAAAACAAAAAGGCTAACGCAGGAGTTTAAAATTCTAAATGAATCTGCGGCTTAGTCTTGAATATGCTGGTATCTGATCGGCCTATGGTGGAGCAGTCCGGCAAGAGATAAGGGCTTGCGGCTCGGTGATACTCCTCCATAGATCCCTACCGGAAGGGTATATGCCGCCTAAATACCTGGTATGTATATATAAATTTAGTATGCAACTATCTGCATAACAAATCCTGCAGTCACAATCGAAGAATCAACATCTAGAGTGAATACCGCAGAGAAAAATAACGCAAAAATTCCGTATTTTATTAGACCATGATCAATAGAAGAATAGGAGAACTATAGCTTTTTAATTCATCAAAAGTTGTCCTTATTTGTCATACATTTTTGGTTATTACCATTTTTTTGTATGCTGTTTCATAAATGACGGCAATATTTTACACAAAAAAGAAATGTTAATTAAATATATCAAGATTTGTAGGATGCGACATAGGTCACATCTGGCCAGTATCCCTCCGCTATGGGTGCGAATGAATAAAAGTTTCTTTCGCGTTGGGGGAAATACGGATATTATTTTATATCTAATTCGTCCGACTCGTAATTCTGACGAATTGCATAAGCCGGAAATATTAATTATAACTCCTAAGGTTGTTATCCTGCTGACCGTGATACGTGAAGGATATTTATTTTGTTTCCAAATATAATATTTTAACTGGAAGTAAAGTAAAGCGAAGAAAAACACACAGTGCTATTAAATATATGTCAGATTAATACAATAAGCTAAATATTAGACACAAATTAGGTTTGTTGACAAAAGTAGAATATGATTTTGCTCACATTTAATGATATAAACTACTTTGCTTCCAATTGCTCATGGTCACCAGAAACAACACTTCTTTATGCAGCTTGTGGATTTTCTGTAATTATTTTGAAGATGTAATCAGAGGGCATAAAGCCATTTCTTGTAAATATCTATAAAACGCATAAAAAAATAAGAGGCAACAATTTAATGACCATTTCACTATGAATTTTATAGGTGATCCACTTCAATGTTCTCAGTCTTAAATGAAATAAAAGAATATATCAAGATCAATGGAATTTACATTAACGAAATTTTTATTTATTTTTGTCAATAGTATTATTTAACTTTTATAAAATTTACTCCATTATTCCGTTTTTATAGAAACTATTTATAGAAACAAACCAACATGTATAATTTTGCATTGAAGCGGCAGCTTTAGACCAATTAGGAGTTAGGGAACAAAAACCAAGTCAATAGTAAATCGATTTAACAAAAGAGACATAAAATGCATAAAAAAAAAATGAAATCAAAAATGTCTAACACGAAAAAAGAAAAATATTTTGGAAAATAAAGAGTAAAATAGGGAAGTAAAACGAAAAACAGCAAGAGAAGAAAAGGAGGAATGGGAAAAGACATGACGAAGCATCGAACATTGTATTTATGGTACAAATTGTTCTAAATCTTGAAGAGTACTGAAATCATTCAAAAACAAAAACAAAGGAAAAGGTTATATATGTTATGGACAAAGTGATTATGTTAGCCATTATGTATAATGCCCGGTTATTATTAATATTGACTAACTTTAGCGGGCAATTTGATAAATTTTTACAATTTATCATATTGTCTGGTCATTATGAAAAATGCTATACTAGGGCCGGGCAATGTGATAAATCGGCGTTCTTAGTAAATCATGCGATCTTCAGCAGCGAATCAACGCGCTGTATCCAAGGTTACAGTCACCGAAACGCATCGGCCATAATTTATAAATCCAAAGAAATAAAACTAAATTGAGGTTACGTAATAATAAAGACTTTACTAGTCTACATCACTTTCTGTGTCACTGTTTTTACGAGTAGCATCCTCATCAAACTCTAAACCTTTGTAGAAGTCGTGGTAGGCAGATGGAATACTACCTTTCTCACACATTTTTAACAAATCTCTTGATTTGCTTTTCTCAATTTTGAGTTTGGCTGCGTATAAATTTGATACATCTATCGTGGATTGGTTTCGAAGTTGTCGTCGATGTATGTTCAGAGATTGGAAGTGGTCCTTACTCAGTTGATATTTATAGTAAATAGTTGCACGTTCACTTTTGCGATATTGAAACCACTTAACATTTAGCCATTTAACTCTTTCTCCGCTCTCAGAAATTGTTTTGTTTGTTATAAACTGATTACTGAATTTCTTAAAGTCAAGAAAATCGGTATGCACCATTTCAACAACCTTGTAGTAAGGTTTTCTGGTTTTAGCGGTACGAGCCACCATGTACCAACCTTCTGGTGTGAATACATCTACTTTTCTACCCCGAGCTTCTATAGCAGAGTGTACAGAATCACACTCCATCTCGGAGTGCCCTGATTCCATAAATTTCTGATTAATGATATTAATGGGCATATGTTCCACAGCACGCAAAAACATTGCAGATATAATAGAATTGCGATTCTGACCTGACGCAGTGTCAGAATAGAAGGTTATTTCATTTTTTTCTCCCAACGACATCAAGAAGTTCCATAGGCAGCTGGCGATTTCTGATGCACCCTTTGAACCAAAACCTTCATGCCACATATAATTAGTAGCTTCCCCAACAGCCAGATTATACAATGTAAAATTGTAGGTCTTTAGTTTTTTTAAATAATATAGTTGTCCTACTTGTAAACTTGGTGCTAACAGTATTTTTTCTAGATCCATACTATAGCATTCAAATGTTGAATCTAACTTAGCTTTGGTTTTGTCATTTTGCTTGTGCTCTCTGGTCTCTTCTTTGCGTATTAGGTGCAACTTGTATTTTTCTTCATCTGTTTTTTTCTCTTCTGTCGACTTATTTTTGTATTGAGTGCAAAAGTCGCACTGATCTTTTTTGGGAACATGGAAGCCATAATTGAATTCATTTGTTAAAATAGATTTATAGAAACTAGCTTTTTCGGGAACAACATTACGCTCCCTACAGTATTCTACATAATCTAAGTAGAGCCGAGTTTTACTCAGCCCAGAAGGCAAGTACATTCTCTTACTACTGCTCCGACAATAGCGGGAAGCAACAACGGGTAGAGATTTGATCCCTAATTAAGTTTTTTACTTCATCGCTTTTTTTGTTGGGGGGTTCTTTTTTACCTCTATGGTCTATTTTTGTAACACCTGTAGGAGCAGTTTCTTAAGAGCCGTGAGTCACAAGGTCCGCCTCTGAATACCCGGGTTGTGCAATTGTTTTGTCAGCAACTATAAATAGAAATAATAAATAAAATAATATAATTAGAAAATACTCCATAAAATACAGAGTATGGCCTTTAATGATCATAAATATAAAATTTGTTGAAAATAAAGTAAATTAAAATACCTTTAAGTTTGGGCTTAGAATAACATTATAAAGCTCAGAAAATTCAATTTAATCGTCCCAAGTAACTAATTGAAACATAATTATAATAATAAACTATGCACAAGTAAAAACAATTTATGGAATAATACTTGAGCTTCCTTGGCTCCTACTCAAGTGTATTTTGCACATAAATGTAGTATTAATTGTGTATAATTGCTTACCTTCGGGGTTTTCTTGATTTAAAACTGCTGCAACCATTCGTTTTCCACGTACGCAACTCATTATTTTCTTTACTTTTATCACTTCCTACACATTAACAGAAATATTTTAAAAAGAATAATTTATAGTAGGTAACTGTTTAACAACGAAAGCCAATACAAGACTACCAGCTAAACTGTAAAACTACGTGGCAATGATGAAATTCTAAAGATTTTTGCTGGTTAATAATGGTCGCATTTCTAACACGACCCTATCAATATTGCAGTTGAATGTTAGTAATGGTATATACGACAAGTGGTTTGTTTGTGACATTTCTTTGTTAATTCTTTGTTTATAAAGTATTGCATAGTGAACTATGGAAAAAGAAGAACCATCAAGTGATATGAAAAATCGATTTAACAATCGGTTAACTGAATTAATTTCAGCGAAAAGTCAAAATTCACAAATTTTCACAAAAACAGCCTACATGGAAATGATACAGAAGGTAAAAAACTCTAAAAGTAAACAGACAAATAAAACGCCGAGTAATTATCAGCGCTTACGAAGATTCGACGTTATGACGATTAGAGAAGTAGAAAAATTGATTGTTCCTGTGAAAGAAGATAACGTAATTAAATACTACGTCCATGCAAAAGAAATATTTGATACATTATTACTATCGGGCATGGTGGTAGAAACCGAATGGAGAAGGAAGTACATTCTAAATTTAAAAATATTACAAGGGAGATGATTGTTATCTATTTAAATTTATGCATGAAATGTCAGAAAAAACATAATGTTCGAAAGAAAGACTTGGTGGTGAAACAATATGGAGCAAGAAAATGAATTCAAGATGCCAAGTCGATTTAATCGATATGCAGTCACAAGCCGATGGCTGCTATAAATTTGTGCTTGTTTATCAATACCATCTTACCAAATTTGTCCAACTTCGACCTCTTACAAGTAAAAGGGCAGAAGAAGTATCGCATGTACTTTTGGATATTTTCACAATATTTGGGGCCCCGAGTGTGCTTCATAGTAATAATGGCAGAGAATTCGCTAACCATATTATCAAAGAGCTTTGTAGCATGTGGCCCGAGTTAAAAATGGTACATGGCAAACCCAGGCATTCTCAGAGTCAAGGATCTATAAAAAGGGCCAATCAAGACGTAGAGAATATGCTTAGTTCCTGGTTAGAAGGCAACAATATTAACAAATGTTCTGAAGGCTTACGTTTTGTTCAACTAATGAAAAATAGAGCTCATCAGACTGGTATAGGTTGTAGTCCATATTAAGCCATGTTCGGCACAAAGTTAAAAGTTGGTTTAAAAAGCTCTCTACCCCAAGAAGTTCTGACTGATGTTAATTCGGAGGAAGACTTAGAGGTCCTGTTTAAAAATCACGAGGCTGGGCTATCTACAGAACCGGATATAATACAAAATAATAATATAAATGTGGACTCTTCAATAATGTTGCCCGAATCAAGTTCCATATCATCTGGCTACACCCTGGACGTTCAAAAAATTGGAACAAATTTTAAATGATGAAAATTCATCTCTTGAATCTAGTCAAGTTTCAGAATTTTTAACAAATGCCGTAGAAACGGCTATTGTAGTTAATTTAGAAAATAATGAAAATCTGGATTCCAATATAGATATTAGAATAAACGATGTAAGGCAGAAAAGAAAATTGGCTTTGACGAATCTAGAACAACAAGCCGAGAAGATGTTAAGATTTTCCAATTCCAAATATTCATCTGCTAAACTCGGTAATACAGTTAGGATACGAGCGCCAGATGTGGACCCAGCTCGTAGTGATCAAAGAAATCTACTAGCTATCGTGACAGAGATACCTGAAAAAAAAAGCTTTACAAACTAGGCACAAAATATGGCATACTTAATCAGTTATATTTAAGAAACCAGTTTACCGTTTGTAAAGACAAGTTTATCTCCATAGAAGAGATTCCAGACAATGAGATATCTCTTAGAGAATGCTCAAGAAAATCTTCTAACTGTGGGGGACAAGGATACAGTAGGTGCGGTTGTAAAGGTGGATGTAAATCCGATAAGTGTATGTGTCGTAAAAAAAATATGTAACTCCAAGTGTCACCATAGTGGAACATATTTCAACAAATAGTTATGTATTGTAAATCATTCATACAAAATAAATTTCGATGATGTAGCACGCAAAGATGGTAAGTGTATTTTTATTTAAAATTGAGTTTGATTTGGAAGAAAAACGATTTAATTTCTCACTGGCCCCTTTGTGTGTTACCATCGATTTCGGTCATTAGAAAAAAATGCAAATAAAAACACAGAATTCTTTTTTTTGGTTTCCTCAATTACCGTTAATATGTATTATATTTTTTATGTATACTTATTCATAAAATGTACTCATGTGCCATTTCACAGAAGACTGCAAGACTGTTTTCATTAGTATATAAGAAATATTTTAGTTTTTACTACATACTTGATTGTATCAAAATAAATATATTTCATATTTAATAAAAATAAAAGTAATTTTATTCATTCTGTCTAGTAGATGTCAAGCATTATATATAATGCCCGGGCAATGTGATGAATTTAATAGTATTTATTATATTGACCGACAGTATTGGGCATTTTTTATATAACCCGGGCATTATGAAAAATGACCAATTAATCATATGGTCCATAACATATATACTATAAAACTGAGCAACTGAGTTTGTCCATAAAATAATTCAAGGGGGCTATTAGGTCAGAAATCAGCTGGACCGGGAGGAGTAGTGCTGTAATTGAATAAATATGGATGTAAAAGTTCTTTTGCGTAACATATACATAAAACTGTTCAAAAAATCATCAACGGGGAAGAGCTAGCTGAAGAGTAGACAAATGCTTACATTACTTCATTTCAAGAAGGAGACCGATAAAATGTAAAAATTCCAAGGAAATTTGCATAATCTCATCACTGGGTATATTGCTTGACAAAGTTGCTAAAAACAAACTATAAAAAACTTATACAGGAGAAGAAGATACAAGTTATAAAACTGGCAAAGACCAAGCGGGGTTTACTGCAGGACGGTCCTTCATCGGCCAAATATACACGGTTCAAGTCATCGAAAAGAAAATGACAAAGAACAGAGCAATCAACTACGCATATAATGGTGTAAAATTTTAAGTATAAATATTAACTTATTTACTGTAAATTCCTTTGATCTTAATTCATGTAATTCACGAAATTCATGTGCAATATACATTTTATATGGAATCAGTATCGACTGAGTATAAAAAGAGTATATCGAGTATAAAAGAAACCACAGAGGGTAAGATTGGTATAATAGTCACCCGACACTAAGTACTGTTTGCATAGCTGCAATTTTTATTTTTTAAGTAAACCTTCTGTGGGCACTACCATTTGTTTGGTTATTAGCCTATCCAAGAGTTCTTGTTTTCTCCATTAAGTGTTAGGTAACCGTTTCTTTAATCTTTAATTAGAATCCGTCGATAATAAATTTGTGATTTAACTGAAATATTCCTCAAAAAGATCAGCAGTCATTTCTTGATGGTAGTAGTTTGTAAAATTTCAAATAAATTCTAACAAGCCTCCATTAACAAATCCTTTATCTCGTTCAATACTAGTCATAATTTTTCGACTGTTCTAACAACCATTCAAATTTCGTCATTTTGTGTCATGTGGAACAATTTCACCCAATCATGTCAACATTAGACTGATAATTGCATTCAGTGCAATTTTCAATCCCTATGACAACACGATCGAGTTTGACAACTTCATCTAAATAAATTTCAAAATGTCACGTTTCTATAAAACCATACTTGAATCTCGATCAAGAACACCACAACAAGATTATAAATATTATGCGTGGTAATAGATCTTCTATAGTAGAGAACAGCAACGAATCTAATGTTAACTTAAATTTTAATAATTGTACTTTCACTAACTGTACTTTTAATAAATAAATGTTTTGTTATATTGAGTTATGATTTTTTTTTCGAAAAATTATCCGCCGAATATCTCTCGGACATTGATGAATGCCTCATAAATTCATGACAACTTTCTCAAGCTCGTTGCTTGGTAACAGCACTCAGCCTTCGGCTTCGTGCTGTTACCAAGGAACGAGCTTTCGATTGTCATGAAATTATTTCGTCTGTTACCAATGTCCTAGGAATATTACTACTGATAATTAAACGGCGAACTTTACCATTTAGAAATTTTAAGCCCTTAGACAAATGCCTAAGTCTTTTTAATGTCTGACGAGCATTTGTTAAAATTTTATCTTGTCAAACTTTTTTTACAAAATGCCCTTCATGTATCCATGTTTTGAATTTCTGGTGGAGTAGTCATGACTAGGTCTTGCTGGAAAAACATGTACATAGGTGTTTACGTATTAAGCAAACCGTTTCTAGAATATATAGAGAAAGAAGCGGTAAAATTACGTGATTTTTGAAACTTTTTAATGCGTTTTTCTACTACGGCCAAAAAGATACCGTATTCCTCTTTTTTTGTAATTTAAAAATAACATCAGATTGAGCAGCTGTACTAGAACTACAAAATGGAAGGCCGTATTGAAGATGAGACTCGAAAAAAGAAAAGTATGTTATTTTTGAAGATGCCAAATTCTTTTCCTTCGAAACAGATCTTATTGCATAGTAGGCTGACGCTTAAACTACCTGCTGAACAGGTTACTTATATTATTTGTTGATTAAAATAAATACAAAATTTCCGACAAGAATTGAAATAAATTGGTACGTTTAAAATTTTTAGGTAAACCCAAACATATACACAAAAATGCTGAATATATAATTTTTTAGAAAATCTCCGTAACTGTTTCATGATGTTAAATCGGGTTTCATCTCACTTGCAATAAAATTTGTGCTATTAACCATTTTCAAATGTACTATAAGATATTGAGGCTGTTATTGCTGTATTGAGGATGACATTAGAACTACAAGGAAACTGACAGTTGCAATGCTTTAAAAAAAAATTAAATTATACAATTATTTTTTTACCAACAACATTATTTCAAAGTTATAATTTTAAACTGCTTTAAAACATTGTACATATATTATCATATAATCAAAATAAAACGAAGCTGTCTTAAATGATATTGTTCAAATTTGTTAAAAAAAAAATAAAAATTGTAACTTTTTTTACGATCCTCTTAATTCGACATCATAAATATTTATATCTAAAAATTTCTGTTTTTATATAATTGCTATATTATGTCTATTAACTTTATATACACAGCATTATCTTAAAAATAATATCAAATCAAAATCTAGGTAATCTACAAAAATATTTTGGCACGCTTGGTCGGAGTTTTAAATAAAATGTTTCAAGCTGATACAATGTAAGAAAATTATCAAAATTGTTAAGTAAAATAATGGCAACCACAGTGTTATGTGTCATTTATATGAGGTTTAAAGTTAAAGATAAATTTAATTTAAAACAGACACAAGTGGATTTTAACTGAATAATAACTACTGTTTATATTTGTATTTCAATATATATAAAATAAGTAATAATAATAAAATTCATTAACAACTAAAAGTTATAATATTTGATCTATAAAAAATTATAAAATTTGAAAAATCTGAAAAAAAATGAAAACCTAGAAATAACATTTCCTTAATATGTAGCTAAAAATTAAAAAGTAGTTAAAAGTAGTCAAGTCTTTCTAAATATGTTTAAATTTCTGAGTAAAGAGGGCTTACAATTACCAACCATATTTTAAAACAATACAAATATATAACACTGGATAAATACTGCAAATTGTCTTTTATCCACGTACCAAACGGCACGAAAATTAAATCTTAAGGGCGAGCGCCCACCAAAGTGGCGTGGCAGTGGCAAGTAGCAAGTAGCACGCGTCTAGCATAATGTAACCAATCCTAACGAATGATTAGAATAAATGACGTTACTGTCATTTTGGTGTAAACTGAATCATTCGTTTTCATTGGTTACATTATGCTAGACGCGTGCTACTTGCTACTTGCCACTGCCACGCCACTTTGGTGGGCGCTCGCCCTAAGACAAATATTGTGCGATGAAACTTGATGAATTATCTGTTTTTCTTCTTTAAAAATATTCTATTATTCTTTAAAAATATTCTATTTCTATTATTTTCTTTAAAAATATTGACAATTATCACGACTATTCGTATTTTTGATGCTGCAGTCCCTTCCTAGATATCTTCTTGCTGGTATTATTCGTTTTGTTAGTATTTAAAACAAGTTATACCTAATGGTCCTTTGCGATGTAATTTTTTAATTTTAGTGTTGTTAAAAACCTTCTCGTCGTTTCAAATTCTTTTTAATACTTAATATCTAATTTTCAGCAGTCTTCTGTAAGTCAATATTTTAGAGGCGTCCAATATTTATGTGATGTAGTTCTTTAATGTACACGCTTTACTTTTGTAGAATAACTCTGAAAACATACGGCACTTCAGCACTTATATTGTAATGCCTAGTGTAATGTTTCTTCTACAGCTTTTTGGTTAAAATTCATCTCAGGTTTACACATGCCTGAATATTGAATAGAAAATTAAAGTGTGAACAGAATACAAAATACGTAGGGGCATCAACTGTGATGTAAACGTTTTTTTATATACTAAGACCTTAGGAGAAGGAAAAAATACTAGTGGAAGACCAGTATACCAAATCAGTACAGATCGGGAAAGGACTTTGCCAAAGTTGCGTGCTATTACCGTTATTATTCAATTTATATTCGGAGATAAAGCTTTTAGAGTGATTTTGACAATGAGATAAATAAAGAAGCCTTAAACTAAATTGGATTAACAAGTGATACAATAATAATAACGGATAATCTACAATAGTTACAAACATATGTTAATTTACGTAGGTGCACGAAGAGAACAGATTTACTTTGAATAAAGTACGTTAAAGTGTTCACAAATTGAAACTTTTTTTTGAATATCCCATTTATTTACAATCTGTACTAAGGATTACAATACCTAAGTAAATTGTTTAATTAGATGACAAGGGACTTGCAGGAGTTTGTCCAGTGACAATAACCTATTAAATCATAATTTTAGTAACAAAATTATGTGTGACTCTAATACAATGTTTTAAATAAATAAAAAAAAAATTATTTAAAAATTTAAAATCTTGTTGGTAGATCGCTTGGAGTAAGACGCTTTAGCCTTCTATTTGCCTGGGGCCTCATTAGGTTGTTTGCTAGCCTGTTGGGGTGATTTTGCAGTCATCTGTCACATTTTTGAGGGTAACTGGCAATTTCTTCTTTGACAGTTTTCATCTGAAGATCGCGATTGATGAATTTATTGGGCATGTACCACGGTGCATTTGTGATAATGCGAAAGGCCTTCGATTGGAATCTCCCCAGTACGTCGATATTATCGACGTACCATCTTATATCAAATTAAAGCTGGAGTAGCCCAAGGTAGTGTTAATATATCTATACTCTACCTACTTTACACAGCAGATCTTCCTTCAAGTCAAAAAATTGTCACAGCCACATGCGCAGACGACACAGCAATCCTTGCTGTGCCATCTGACTGCTCCAGACCATTCTTGATAAGACAAAGATTTGGTTACAAACATGACGAATTAAATTTAACAAAAGCAAGTCAGTACATATAACGTTCACATATCGAAAAGGTATATACCCAACCGGCTCATTAAATAATAAAATCCTAGTATACAAGTCAGTGATAAAGCCAAATTGTAACTAATAAAATAATTGTAACTAACATTCCTGTAGCTAATATTTTAAAAAACTATTGGATGAGCTATTACCCCTTTAATCGTTAAAAATCATCTGCAGGAGATGGAGCTATTAAATCGTGCTACAAGGCGTTGTTTAAAGCCTATTAATGTTAATTTGATCTTATCTATATTTTAGCAAAAGAAAAACACAAATAAGAAATCAAGAACAAAAATTAACAACATAGTTAAGGATATTAATCAAGAAAATATCAGTGTGGATGATATGCAAGATGAAATAAATTTATGTAATTCATTAATAGGTAAACAAAACAGTTTGAAAAAAATAAAGCAGTCATGGATGACAGAAGAAATAATCGAAGTCATGGAAGATCGAAGAACATACAGAAACAAAGCTAAGAAACAGACAAAAAATTAATATAATTATTAATTTTTTGGCCGGCATTAACTAATAGCATTAATGTCTATTTCAAAAATATTCTTTTTCTCAATGACAGAACCAAAATTCTTATACAGACGATGACTACGTCATAAATTCTCTAAAAGCAGAACTGTTGCATTTAACCTTCATTTATATTGACATTGTTAATTTTTACCTCTAGAAGTTGTTTTTAAAACCAGTTTTAGATCTTAAAGTCACTTCTCCTAACTTTGACAAAAATAATTTCAATGCTTCAATAATAATTATTTTAATGGTTGAAGTATCTTGATGTGTGTATTTTAACTGTTTTTATATTTTGTTGTGTTTTTTATTTGTCCAATGACCTATATATCTGACCTATATATGACCTATATCTTCATTTATTTCTTGCATCGGCTTCTTCTTCTTATAGTGCTGTATACCTATAATAACTTGTCGAATTATCTTAAGGCCAGACGTCTGTCTTTTGCGGCGTGCAAAAGATCGCCAGTGATATTTATGTCTGTCCAGTTCTTTATGTTTCCTTATGTTTACTCCTCTCTTGCCTTCAATCTTTCCCTGGATGATTAGTTGAGGGATTGCGTATTTTTTTCTTCTTAGAATGTGGCCGAAGTATCCATTTTTTTGTTACATATATTCAGGGATTCTTCAGTATTCACTGCCTTCTCTCGCTCAACCGTTTCCAGCTCTCTCTAATTATTCTTCTTGTTGTTGTTGTCTAATTCTTCTTCTAAGGCCTCTCTTACACATGGCGTCGTCTACTTCTATCCTCCAGGATCTTCGGGGTCGTCCTCTTTTCCTTCTTCCTATGGGGCACCATTCGGTTATTCTCTTTATCCATCTGCTATCGCTAGTTCTTCTTACATGTCCATACCACTTTGGTCTTTTTTGTTCTATATATGCTAGTATGTCTGTTTCTATTGATGTTCCTTGCTTTATTTCGTCATTACTTCTCTTATCCATTCTTGTTACTCTGCAGCATCTTCGTAGGCATTCCACCTCTAGTGCTATTATCTTACTTCTGTTTTTCTTGTTTATAATCCAATTTTCAGCCCCATATGTCGTAATTCTTTGCAGTAATGTTTTATAAATCTGTGTTTTTGTCTTCATATTTAGGTGTCTATTTCACCATATTGAGTTAAGTTGTCGGATTGCTGTTTGTCCTAATCTTTGTGTAATTTCTTCCTCTGTTGTTGTCTATTTCGTGATTATAAATCCCAAGTATTTGAATTTGTCCTTTTCTTTGATTGTTACGTTGTCATCAATCTGTAGATCTTATATGTCTTCTTCACTTGTAGGTAGGTACCCTGTTATCGCGAGGTTAATATCTAGGCTAGCCTTGGTATATTCTTCTTGTAATTTCTTTATCATGTAGCTAAGGTCGTCTTGCTCTTGTGCAATCACTACTTGATCGTCTGCAAAACTTACCGTAAAATTTTTCGTACCTTGATCAAATTGAGTAGATCTCTCTCAGTATTTGACTTTCTTTAGACTTTCTCATTTCTCACTCTACCTGTCCATAGTATAAGGAACATTGCGGTCCCTCCAACTTAATAATGAAAGGTACTCTTAACGTCCATGTTTCCATGACCTATAGCAATATGCCCATACATACCATTTAACCATCCTGTAGCGGAGATTGAACTAAAGATTGTGGTTACATAGTAGGGGTTTAAATTTGATAAAAGATTGTCTTGCTTGTTCGGTACGGCATTTTATTTCTTGTTGAGAATCTCATTGGTCATTCATCATCATTTCCAAGTATTTAAATGTTTTCACTTGTTTGATTGGAGCATTATCTACTTGCAGTTGTATTCTTAAAAGTGCGTTTTTTCTTATTGCCATGCAGATAAACGCTCTACTGTATCAAACTTAGCTGTAATAACTCAATATATTTCAGATGTTTTGGATGTACAGGGTCAAGTAGATGTGATATATACTGATTTGTTTGATAAGGTTGATCACAAATACTTTCTCTTTAAATTATCAAATTTGGGATTTGCTGGAAAGTTACTTGAAAGCTATTTTATAGGTAGGAACCAATTTGTATCCTATAATGGTGTCATATCAAAATTAATCTTCACTACATCCGGTGTTCCACAGGGATTAAATTTATTGTTGTTCCATTGTTGTTCCTATTATATATCAATGATTTATTTTTTGGTATCAATAAAAGAAAATTATGTTTTGCGGATGATCTTAAAATATATACTGTAAAATTAAAACAGTTGCTAACTGTATAGATTTACAGAACGATCTAAATTATATACATACGTGGTGTATAAAAAACAAACTTTTTCTTAATGTCAATATGTGTAAAGTAGTAAGTTATTCTAGAAGGGAAAAAAATGTTGATTTTAATTATGTAATTCAGGGGTCAGATCTTGAAAAATGTAATAGCATTAAAGATTTAGGAGTTATATTTGATTCAAAATTAACCCTTAACAACCATATTGAGCAGAAAGTATCCGATGCTATAAAAATGTACGGTTTTATCATCAGAAACTGTAGAAATTTTAGCGATATAAGACCGGTTAAACCGCTGTATATATCGCTAGTACGAACAAAACTAGAATATTGTAGTTTAATTTGGTATCCCATTTATAAATGTTATATGCAACAGATTGAAAAGGTACAACGGAAACTTTTAAAATATTTAGCATTTAAGGTTGATGGAGTATATCCCGTACATGGTTATGATTACGATTTGTTATGTAACAGGTTTAATATTGTAAGTTTAGAGTTAAGAAGAATTATATTTTCGGTTTCATTTTTATATAAGTTCTTACACAACTGTATTGACTGCAGTGATATATTAGGTCAAATTAGATTTTTTAATGTGCCAAGAATTACTTCCAAGTCGACTATCGTGTTTACTTGTCCACGTGCGAGAACAAATATGTTACTGAAGTCACCCATTTATATTATGTGCGATAATTATAACAAAATATGCAACCGTTGTGATATTTTTTCATGCTCAATTAATCATCTGGTTGATAGCGCACTGGTTTATGGAGTAACTTAGATTGTTAATTTTTTTTTGTGTGTATTTTTTTTTCTTATTTACATAGTGATTTGTTTAATTATATTGTTCTCACTCCTTATTTTGTTTTTCACCTACTTAGTTTCTACACTTATTTTTTTACTTGATATTTTTGTATCACCTACTGATGATTGTATACTAATTAAAAATGTATCTTAAATTTTTACCCTAGAAATGGGAAACTGTTGGGTAATAAAGCTATTATTTATTTATTTTTTTATTTATTTATTTCGTTTTTCCAGCATTTATCTTCAAGCCATATATTTTTCGGCATATATCGACATGTACAATTATTTATATACCCTTTAAAACTAAGCATACAGGTATCCGGTGAATTCTGGCATGCAACTGTGGGGGAAATCTTTTTTAGACATCTAACGTCACGAAGCAGATGTAGTAGGATACTAGGCCAGAAGATAGCCCAGGGTAGTGCCAGATTAACCGTGTTCCGGCTAAAACCTTAATCACAGCTCCAGAAGAGTGGTCTTGCACTCAATGAACAACTAAAATGAAAAACTAAAAACTTACAAATAACCATACATATCACCGTAAATTAGAAAATATTTCCGTGAGGCCATAAACTAATAAATAATTATAACAATATATTTCAGATCCCTTCTTCTTTATTACCTTAGAAATCAGACAGTGTGCTTCTCTCAATTATTTCTTTCCTCTCAACATTATGTTTACCATGTTGCTTTCATCCGGTCCGAAACCCATTCTCCTCTAGAGGTATCCTCTCTCATTAGCTCAACTGTGGCAGTTAAAAATGTGGGCTTGAGCGTCCTGTTCCCGACAAACAGTACAATTTGTCGAGGCAGATTTGCTATTCTATTTCTGAATGTGCCAAAACTACTATTTCCGGAAGTAGTTTAGTTTCTTGAACATACATTCCCACCATGCTTTCAGATTGGGAATAAGCTTTTTCTTACACCTTGCCTTTTCGCTATCATTCGCCCATTCTCTTTGCTACTTTAGTATCATGCTCTCTCTCTCCCTCTTTATCATCTATATTTTCATTCATCCTCTTCGCATACATCCTCGCTTGCTATTTGCACAACAAAACGATCGGTTTCACCGCCCCAATGGCATACAGAATCTCATTTGAAACCTTCCTGTATGCGCTAGATACCCTGAGCAGCATTCGCTTTTGCGAAGTCTCTATCAGTTTGGCGTATTTGACAGTGTTCAATGCGCTGCACCACACGGGGGCAGCGTAGGTTACCACCGAGTGGAAAACTTTATTTAGCACCCTCTTTTTAGTGCTACCTGGGCCATTAATGTTTGGTATTAGCCGTATAAACGCCTCAAAATGTTGGTTCTTCTTTTATACTGTCTTTTGGATGTGTTCTTCGAACCGCAGTCCTTCTAACAACAAGATTCCGAGATTCTTAACCGGTTTTACCGGTGCAACCTCGACACCTTTCGCTATAAAACAAAGAAAGGATTTGTTCCGGTTTCCTTCGAGAACTAACACCTCAGTTTTCTGAGAGGCTAGCTGTAGATAGGTCTCTCTGATCCATCTACTAATACAACGCAAGGAAGTCTTAGCTGCAGTAGCCATGTCCTGTAGCGTTTATGCTACTGATTAAACCCTTTAGAAATTTTTATTACCCGCCTACGATCGATTTTAAATCGACATTTCCCCACCCACGCGCTGTTATCGCTTTGAAAGGAAGATCGATTTTATGCGGAAGCGGAACGATTAGTTTTGGTCAGAACTCAACGCAGCCACGTCAACCGGTGAAATTTTTCACCTTCAACGTGACGGAATTGGAGCAGAAAAATAATTGGGGGAAGAATATAATTCATTAATAATAATATAAATAAGTAATTTGTATAATAAAATCAATATTCATTTATGAGTTCCACATAAAAAGGAAGATTTTTTTTTGGCGTTCTGCAGCTCCATGTAAGTAAATCATTTCATACGTATTATCTCTTTATCATATAATCAAATTTATCATTGTATTTAGTATTTCTTTAGAGATTTATTTTTGAGATCCGAAATAATTTAAATATAAAATTTCCTTGATTTACTTGCAAAGAACAGAAGGTCATTTTTTTTTTATATAGTTAAACTTAAATTCTGTTTTATTCCACGTCGTTATCATTAAGTTTTTTTGGTTCCCATTTTGTATCTAACTTTTTTGGTGGAATATAAAAAGGTTCGACAAATATTGGATAGCCTTCTATATTCTGCGCATGTTCTTTTCATGGCGCAAGCCTGTCATGTCTACGAAGTAAATTCGGAAGTTCTGACATGTTGACATAACCTAATGTTTTGATGTTTTGTTTTGGTGCAGTCAATCCATGCTGCTACACCTATTGAATTGTATTTATTAAATTAAATAATAATTTTAGATTCCGTCACTTCACTTGAGGATATTCTCTTCAGAATATTCCCTCAAGGACTAGTAACTAAAATCCTTAAACTAGTTAGCAACTTGTGGATGTAACCCGTGGATTTTGCTGTCACCCAGAGACCAGTGACTGGTTGTGGTTTTGTGCCCAGGATTCGTCTTTACAGCCATAAACTGATGTAACCGTGCCAAGAGGAATTTTCCTATGGACTTATGGGGCTGTAAAGATAAGTTGTTTGACTGTTTAATTGTTTAACTTTTGTTACTTCCTATTTAGTAGTATACCCTCTTCATATGCATATGACAAGGTGAACATTTTTTTTTGATAATTTAATTATAAAATATTTGGGGAGGGAAAAAGGACATTTCATGTTTTAATTAGGTTTTTTTTTACTAAGGATGTAAAGGGTTTGACCAAACTCATTTTTTTGATATAATATTTTTTTTTGATATAATACAATTTGATTTTGGGAAAGGAAATAAATTTCATATGTTTTTTTTTAACATTATATAAAGAGTATTAAAGACTCACTTTTTTGGATATAATATAATAATTGTAATAGAGTTATCATTGTTGATATCTGTACAATACGGTAATTATTTCTCATTTTAGTTGAACTAGCTAAATTTAAATTACTACCTTTTTGTGTTAAGACTTTGGCTACAATACGGACTATTCTTGTTGTATACTAATATTTCATATTTTATTTGGCCAGTGGTAGTGACTATTCGTTTGTTGAGGGGCTATTAGGTCCCATTGTATCTGTACACCATCCACTGTTATTTGGCTTTGCATTATATGTAAATTGTTTATACACATATACCTATATAAATTTTTATAAATATATTTATTGTTGCTATTTTGAGTTTTATTTTAGTTCTACTAACCAGTATATAACATAGCAAAACAAGATTATTATTTAGTATTTTTGTATTTCAGAGTATTATCTCCAGATTCATTTGTTACTTCAAAATCTCAACTATCGTTGAGTTGGCGCCCTTCTTTTCTCTTCCTATTGTTCTCTTTCTATAAATTTATTCCCAGTGACCTTCTCCAGTTGTATCACGTTTGATATTACCAGGTCTCATTTCTTTCTTGTCTCATTAGCTCATTATCTCTTGTTATTGTTGTTTATATCTTTAAAGCCACAATCCAGTGCATTGAAGCTAGCCCGAACACTCACTTGAGATTTAGTGTCTCTTTGGCCATTTAAATTTGTTCCTCTGAGCTTAGCCCTCAGTTCTTCTGAAATTTGGAAGTTCTACACTTCCTAAAATCCAATACTCCCGGAGTATTGAGCGTTTCAATTGGCTAGACCCAACGTGTGGCTTCTTTTCCACTTCTGCCTTAAAAAAAAAAAAAAATATATATATATATATATATATATATATATATATATATATATATATATATATATCTCCTTTAACTTTTGATTTTGATCTTGAGTTGTTGTGGTTTTCACTGGTTGTGCTTTTAGATTTTCATTTTAACGTTTAGTTTTGTTTTTCAATTTTTTTTTTTGGACCTTTATCTATATTTTCAATTACCTTATATCTATATCTTAAATTGACTTGTTTTTGCTATATACTGTGTAGACTGAATAAATTGCTTTGTTTTTGATTGATTAAATAACAATTTAGATTAATAATAAATTAATTAAAAATTTAAATAACTAAAGTTAACTATTTCACATATTTTACAAGTCCGGAGTAGCCAATAAGTTGAGTCACTACCTCGAAATAACAGTTTTGAAATTTTAGGTTCCTTAGGGTGTTGTAGCAGTATATGTCATTGGATTTCATAACTGGACCAAAACAATTAAACATTACTGGTATAGGTATCCCTTCAGAATATTAATTTGAGGACAGAGAGTAAGTTAAACTTTACCTACTTTTACTCTTTCTCTCGTATATTTCTCAGTTGTGTAATATGTCTGCGTTCAAGGTAGAGCATCTGTTAGCTCCTGAATTAGAGTATGAGTTGAGAGTCCGTCACTTAAATGATCCGTCTTTTACAACGGTGGAAAATAAAAGGGTAGTATTACGTGGTGCATTGAAGCAAACTTCATCAAATCGGAGTTTCGCTGTTCTGTCAGCTTCCCATCTTAATTTTAAGGATGAGATTGCTGAAATAGAGGTTACTATTCCAGATCTGGTGGTCAAAATTAATTCTTTTGTTGGTTCTTCTAGTGATACTGCCTATGCTCGTTATACTTCTCGGTTAGGTCATGTTGCAGCTAGAATCCATCTGTTAGAAGCTACAACAGAGGAAGAGGAGGAAGTGAAGAGGTCTCTTAATTTCAGGGTTTTGATTCTGGAAGGTGAACTTGATTGTAAAGTGATTCCCCAGGCACAGTCAACTCCTCATAATGCTAGTGTTCCAGTCAACTCGTTTCCTTTTGTTAAGTCTGCTCCTATTCATAAATGGGGTGTGCATTTTTCAGGTCAAGATAATGAGAACGTTGTTAGTTTCTTAGAGAAGGTAGAATGTCTGCGTATAGCACGTGGTAACAGTGAGGAAGAGTGTTACTCTTCTGCTGCCGATTTATTTAAAGATTCAGCTTTTACTTGGTACCTCAATAACCGAGGTAGTTTTGCTTCTTGGCAAGAGTTAGTTGCCAAACTCAGATCAGATTTTCTTCCTTATAACTATGAGGACAATCTTCTTGATGAAATTAAGTCTCGAAAACAAGCTCCGCAGGAGAAGGTAACTATATTTATTAACGAGATTGTTATTCTGTGTAAACGTCTGGAGACTCCTCTTTCTGAACCTCATATTGTCAGGATTATTAAGAAAAACTTGTTGCCATCGTACCATTCTAGTCTGGCACTTACAGATATTCCCTCGATTGCTGATCTTACTGAAAAATGTAAGAAGCTGGAAGAAGTTTTGTCATGGTCTTCTGACAGCGTGTCTAGAGCTCCTATTCGGCAGAATTTTAGAAATCCTGATTCATCCTATTCGGGTAGACCAAATTATTCTCGGTCTGATAATGTCGCTTCTTTCAATTCGAAGCTTACCTGTTGGAATTGTCGTCAATCAGGGCATGGGTATTATGAATGTTCTGAACCTAGAATTCGGTTTTGTTATGGATGTGGACGTCAAGGTGTACGCAAATTTGAATGCCAATTCTGTTCGGGAAACGACAGAAGGGGTGGGTTGGCCCTGGCTCCTACTCCTCGTCAAAATACAGGGAATACAAACACTGTCCAAACTCCTCAAAACCAAGGAACCAGTTTCTCGAGTCTGGATGCCCAAGCTTCCACAAGACAAACATCTCACCCTCCACCGAAAGACAAAAGACCACAGAACGGCAAATACCAACCGAAGAGAGGACGTTAGTCCGTGCTCAACGTTAGTTGAGCACGAGCACCGTAATTCTTCTGTAGTTTCTTCGTGTAATCCCTTGTCTTCGTTTGTTGACTTAGATATAAACTCATTATTGGTTCGAAAAAACAAGGATAATCGTCCATATCTTGAAACCTCTATCTTAGGACATTCTTGTTTAGCTTTACTGGACACAGGGTCCAATATCTATATTTTAGGTTCTCTCGGTATGGAATTTCTCCAGAATTCCAATGTAAATATAGGAATAGATCAAAGTTTGCAAGTGACTACAGCTGATGGTCAAATTCAACCAATTTTAGGTCAATTCACTACTGAGATTTGTGTTAGTTTTTGTAAAAGAATGATTACATTCTTTGTTATTCCGTCAGTTAAGAATTCAGTCATCCTAGGTATGGATTTTCTGAAAACTTTTAATAGTGAGTTAAATTTTCCTGAATTTTCCTTATCGGTTTCTTCATTTAATATCTCTTGTGTCAATGCGGTTAAAGATATGAGTCGACTTAATGCTCATGAATTAGAAAAGTTAAATAATGTCATCAAATCATTTTCTTCTATATCTTCGAAAAATAAGTTGGGTAGAACTCATCTCATCGAACATCACATTGATGTGGGTTCGTCCAAGCCCTTCAGGCAATATCAATATCCCTTGCCTCAAGCCTGGCATGAAAGCCTAGTTAAGGAGGTAGATGAAATGCTTAAGTTAGGTATTATTGAGCCCAGTACTTCTTCTTTTTGTAGTCCTTTGTGGCTGACAAAAAAGAAAGATGGGACTTTTCGTGTCTGTTTTGACGGACGTAAACTTAACAGTATAACTATGAACAGAGATGCGTATCCTATACCTCGTATAGATATCATCCTGATTAAGTTACAGAATGCTAAATTCATTTCATCTATTGACTTAAAGAAGGCGTTTTTACAGATTCCTCTCAGCGAAGAGAGTAAAAAGCTCACTGCCTTTGCGGTCAATGGAAAAGGATTGTACCAATTCACTACATTGCCTTTTGGTCTTGTGTCTGCTCCACAGACTATGTGTCGGTTAATGGATTTGGTAATTGGTCCTGCTTTAGATCCATTTTGCCAATACTATCTTGATGACATTCTTGTCATTACTCCCGATTTCCAAACTCATATCTCTGTATTGCAGCAGTTGTTTCAGCGTTTAAAAGACGCAAATTTGACTATTAACTTAGATAAAAGTAGTTTTTGTCGTGAGTCTATTAAGTTTTTAGGATATGTTGTAGATTCTCAGGGTCTTCGTACTGATCCCTATAAGGTATCAGCTATTCGTGATTTTCCTGTGCCTAAAAATACCACTCAGGTTCGTCGATTGTTAGGAATGGTGGGTTATTATAAAAAATTTGTCAAGTCTTATTCTACCTTGTTGTCTCCTATCACAGATTTACTTCAAAATCGGAAAAAGAGACAAAATATTGTGTGGACTCCTGAGGCTAATGAAGCTTTCATTAAAATCAAGGAGGCTCTCACAAATTCTCCTGTTATGGTAGCCCCAGATTTTACTAAGCCTTTTTATCTGATGACAGATTGCTCAAACACAGCATCTGGTGGGGTACTCTATCAAATTGTTGATGGAGAAGAACATCCTATAGCCTACACCAGCAAGAAATTAAATAAAGCCCAGAAAAATTATACTACAACTGAAAAAGAGTTGTTAGCTATAATTACGGGTATTGAACATTTTAGATATTTTCTTGAAGGTCGTTCTTTCACGGTCATAACTGACCATAGTAGTTTGGTGTGGTTACAAAGTATGAAGAACCCATCTCCTCGTTTGGCTAGGTGGATTTTAAAATTGGCACAATACGATTATAAAATTGTTCATCGTAAAGCTTCAGGTGTAGTAGTCGCTGATGCACTCTCTAGAACTTTCGATATTAATTTGTTAGACTTATCTTCCTTACAACCAGATGACTGGTATCGAAAAATGTTGTATGATGTACAGAATGTACCAGGTAAATTTCCTGATTTTAAAGTTGAACATGGTGTTTTGTATAAACATGTCTTAAGTTCCATGGATGCCCTTACTGGAATGTCGGATTGGAAGATAGTCGTTCCAACTCCTAATAGAGCAGAGGTTTTGGCCACTTTTCATGACCATCCTACTGCAGCTCATTTTGGTTTTTACAAAACTCTCCGTCGTATATCGGAACTCTATTACTGGCCGAAGATGCGTCAAACTGTACGTAGCTATATCGCAAAATGCAAAATCTGTGCTACATGCAAACCGACAAATCTTCCCCAACCAGGTTTAATGGGTAGTTATCGACGGATTGACTTTCCATTTCAACTGATATCTTTAGATCTCATTGGTCCGTACCCTAGGTCCTATAAAGGTTCCCAATATGCTTTAGTAGTTGTTGATTATTTTACTAAATTTCCTTTGGTCCATACCATGTCGAAGGCAACTACTTCTTCTATTATTAAATACCTCGAGAATGAAGTTTTCTTAATTTATGGTGTTCCACAAATTGTTTCATGCGATAATGGACTCCAGTTCACAGCTAAGGCTTTCCGCGATCTCATGGCTAAATACAATGTCCAAAAGATCTGGTACAATGCGAACTATCATCCACAAGTCAACCATACCGAAAGAGTGAACAAATCAATCGTGACCGCTTTACGATCTTATTCTTTTCCTGATCAGAGAGCTTGGGATACTCATATCCACTCTATAGTACGAGCGATCAGGACTTCTTCTCACGAAATAACCAAATGTCCTCCATCTTATTTGATGTTTGGTCGTCATGTCCCTCTTTCTGGTGATTATTTTGGTAAGATTTCAGAGAATGCCAATAACTTTCCCACTATATCAGATAAATTACACCGTTTAGAAGATATTCAGCATCTTCCTGATATTTATGTGGATGTTCGCAAACGGTTGAAAGCATCTTATGCTAGAAATAAATGCCAGTATGACCTGAGAAAGCGAGCCTTATCTTTCAGAGTTGGAGATTCTGTTTTAAAGAGGAACTTTGTCAAGTCTGATAAATTTAACTTCCAATCTGCTAAGTTATGTCAGAAGTACATACCTTGTACGGTTATTAAAGTTATTTCTCCTTTAATATACGAGCTGAAGGAAACTTCTACTGGTAGGAAACTAGGAAGGTTTCATTTTAAAGACTTACTGGAGGACAAGACAGTAGGCCCACATAACTTGTCAGATAATTTGGATTCTTCATCTTCTGATGAAGATTAACTGGTCCCTTATCAATGTTGTACCAGTTTGGTTGTTTAAGATCTGATTATCTATTTTGTTTACCTGGCAAAAAACCATAAGTTGTGTTATTTTGCCTTCTATTTTTTTTATCTTATCTTAATGTTGGTTATTATCTTGGTTTATGGACTTGCTAATTTTGTTGTTTGTTTTCTCTTAAAAGTCAAATTGCATATCATAGGAGTACAGGATGGATATATGGAATTTTCCCCATCTTGAGTTCTGAGTTAAATAGATGTTTACAGAGATAATTAGGAAACACGTTATCATTTTCTTTTATTGATGTTTGCATAGGCTCGTACGTAGACTATGGCCATAAAGCTTATGCATTCATATTCACTTACTGTGTCGGTGTTTTAGCGTGGGTTCAGGATTGATCACCCTGGATGTGTGCCCTCACTTGGCTCAGAAATATATCAATACATATTAATTGTTCCTTGAGTGTCTCTTAGGTTGAAATCAGAATGAGTCATTTAGAATTGGATCGTTCTGATATTCAGCAGTAAGTAAGTCTGTTTAACTTGGAGGTAATCTCCTATGCTATTATCTTTGAAAGTATTTGATTTTTTTAACATATCTTATTGTATCCAGTTTGTTTACCTGTCTCCCTACTAGCCATTTGGATTGGTAGATGGGAGTTATCTTTATCTGTACCTAAAGTGAGTTTATCTTTACCTTGATGGAATTTATCTCATACCTGTAATGGAGTTTATTTCGTATCTTTACCTAGAGTTTATCTCGTACCTTTACCGTGAGTTTATCTCGTACCTTGACTGAGTTTATCTCGTACCTTTACCTTAAGTGTATCTTTATCTTTACCTTAATTGAGTTTATCTCGTACCTTTACCTTAATTGGTTTATCTCATACCTTTACCTTAAGTTAGTTATCTTTACCTTTACCTGGATAAGTTTATTTCTTATCTATATCTTATGAATATATATCTTATCTTTATCTTGATTATAGAGTCCTAAAAATCTGTCCTTTACTGTTCTTGTCGTGAGTAAAGAATTGGAACACGTCAATAGTACAGTTTAGGTATTACAGTTAGGATCTCTTTTATCTTTCCTTCTACCAAGTGTATAGCTGGTAGAAGTGAGTTTTGTGCATATCCTCTACCATGAGTAGATCTGGACGTGCAATTATCTTTTACCTTTTGTGCATATCCTTTACTATGAGTTGGGATTGCAGTTACCTTACTTACTTTTTTTTTAGCATACCCTATACCATGAGTATAGTGGGCTTGCTAGTATCTAAGGCACTAACAACCTTTACCGATTGTGTGCTTTCCTACCGCTGCTAGAGCATGTAGGTGTATTGTATTATCTTTTACCTTGGATTTTCAATATGTTGTTGATATCCCGAATCATACATATATGTTTAGGTTTGTAGTTGCAACTAGTCCTGAATAATTAGGCCCTCATTGAACTCTATGGTGACGAATAGAATCTGGTCGCTCTAGTGTCAACGTTGGGTAAAGTTCATAGGACTTTGTTTGAATTTCGTTGTTATGAATGGTTCTTGGAGATATTGTGTTAGGGGTTGTTAATACACACCTATAATGTAGTTTTAACGAATGGTTGTTTTTACAAATACTTGAGAATGTAGATAAGTAGTGTTAAAAGTTAACTTGATCTGTAAGGTTATAGAATTAAACTTAAAATGTATACCTTTTTATTATTATTTTTTTATCTTTGGTTTATACTAAATTAACATACATTATCGCATTAAAAAAATGTATGACTTTGTCTTATATTCTTCGTTCCATATTTTTATTTCGTCCTTGATTTTGTTCCAATTCCTGAGCAAATGGTTGACTGGTGACGAAAATGTTCAATTTTAACGTATCAACGTTCATTGTCAGTGTTAGATCGTTCTGCCACAAAAAAAAAAGTTCCTAAAGTTCCTTTTTTTTTGCTGGAGATGAGGGAGAATGTAGCGTTTACGCTACTGATTAACCCCCTTAGAAATTTTTATTACCCGCCTACGATCGATTTTAAATCGACATTTCCCCACCCACGCGCTGTTATCGCTTTGAAAGGAAGATCGATTTTATGCGGAAGCGGAACGATTAGTTTTGGTCAGAACTCAACGCAGCCACGTCAACCGGAGAAATTTTTCACCTTCAAAGTGACGGAATTGGAGCAGAAAAATAATTTGGGGAAGAATATAATTCATTAATAATAATATAAATAAGTAATTTGTATAATAAAATCAATATTCATTTATGAGTTCCACATAAAAAGGAAGATTTTTTTTTGGCGTGCTGCAGCTCCATGTAAGTAAATCATTTCATACGTATTATCTCTTTATCATATAATCAAATTTATCATTGTATTTAGTATTTCTTTAGAGATTTATTTTTGAGTTCCGAAATAATTTAAATATAAAATTTCCTTGATTTACTTGCAAAGAACAGAAGGTCATTTTTTTTATATAGTTAAACTTAAATTCTGTTTTATTCCACGTCGTTATCATTAAGTTTTTTTGGTTCCCATTTTGTATCTAACTTTTTTGGTGTAATATAAAAAGGTTCGACAAATATTGGATAGCCTTCTATATTCTGCGCATGTTCTTTTCATGTCGCAAGCCTGTCATGTCTACGAAGTAAATTCGGAAGTTCTGACATGTTGACATAACCTAATGTTTTGATGTTTTGTTTTGGTGCAGTCAATCCATGCTGCTACACCTATTGAATTGTATTTATTAAATTAAATAATAATTTTAGATTCCGTCACTTCACTTGAGGATATTCTCTTCAGAATATTCCCTCAAGGACTAGTAACTAAATTCCTTAAACTAGTTAGCAACTTGTGGATGTAACCCGTGGATTTTGCTGTCACCCAGAGACCAGTGACTGGTTGTGGTTTTGTGCCCAGGATTCGTCTTTACAGCCATAAACTGATGTAACCGTGCCAAGAGGAATTTTCCTATGGACTTATGGGGCTGTAAAGATAAGTTGTTTGACTGTTTAATTGTTTAACTTTTGTTACTTCCTATTTAGTAGTATACCCTCTTCATATGCATATGACAAGGTGAACATTTTTTTTTGATAATTTAATTATAAAATATTTGGGGAGGGAAAAAGGACATTTCATGTTTTAATTAGGTTTTTTTTTTACTAAGGATGTAAAGGGTTTGACCAAACTCATTTTTTTGATATAATATTTTTTTTTGATATAATACAATTTGATTTTGGGAAAGGAAATAAATTTCATATGTTTTTTTTTTTAACATTATATAAAGAGTATTAAAGGCTCACTTTTTTGGATATAATATAATAATTGTAACAGAGTTATCATTGTTGATATCTGTACAATACGGTAATTATTTCTCATTTTAGTTGAACTAGCTAAATTTGAATTACTACCTTTTTGTGTTAAGACTTTGGCTACAATACGGACTATTCTTGTTGTATACTAATATTTCATATTTTATTTGGCCAGTGGTAGTGACTATTCGTTTGTTGAGGGGCTATTAGGTCCCATTGTATCTGTACACCATCCACTACCACTGTTATTTGGCTTTGCATTATATGTAAATTGTTTATACACATATACCTATATAAATTTTTATAAATATATTTATTGTTGCTATTTTGAGTTTTATTTCAGTTCTACTAACCAGTATATAACATAGCAAAACAAGATTATTATTTAGTATTTTTGTATTTCAGAGTATTATCTCCAGATTCATTTGTTACTTCAAAATCTCAACTATCGTTGAGTTGGCGCCCTTCTTTTCTCTTCCTATTGTTCTCTTTCTATAAATTTATTCCCAGTGACCTTCTTCAGTTGTATCACGTTTGATATTACCAGGTCTCATTTCTTTCTTGTCTCATTAGCTCATTATCTCTTGTTATTGTTGTTTATATCTTTAAAGCCACAATCCAGTGCATTGAAGCTAGCCCGAACACTCACTTGAGATTTAGTGTCTCTTTGGCCATTTAAATTTGTTCCTCTGAGCTTAGCCCTATTTTTAGTATTTTTTTTTTTTTTTTTTTTTTTCATCACTTCTCTTTCAGTTCTTCTGAAATTTGGAAGTTCTACACTTCCTAAAATCCAATACTCCCGGAGTATTGAGCGTTTCAGTCCGTTTACTTGGCATATGTAGCCTCAAAGTCCTCTGTTGTTATCTTACACAAGCTAATGGTTGCAATTTGTAATTGTTAGCATTTAAGTAACGTTTTTGGAGACCCGATTATAAACGATTTTTGTCAGAACGAATTTTAGTGTTAGAAACCGGTCGTCTTTAGGTATAGGTACATTAAATCGATTGTAAGTAAGTTCTAATATTTATTTCTTTAAACTTATTATTAAAAATGTTTAAATATGATCTAATTAAACTAATAATCTAATGACTATGTTAGGTATCAAAGAATCATGTAAAATTTAATATAATATTACTATATATACTATAGGGACGCTACTGTCAGGTCTAGCTCAAAGCCAATGTCATAAGAGTTACTAGCTAAGCTATGTTCAGAGATTGTACTGTTTGTTAATACGGATGTAGATATCATTGAGTGAATATCAGTAATATAAACATTTACAGAGTAAAACATCATTAAAAAAATATCACACGGTACAGCAATTTTTCTGTTGTGTCCAGACAATTCGTTTCAATAGGTTGAAGTTCAATTCAGAAAGAGAAGTTCATTGTATAAACTGCTAAAAATAATTCACATATAACAACAGACTGAAAAAAATTAAAATAGATAATAAGAAAAAAGTTTACCAAACCATAATAAATTTATACAGACACAATACAGCTATGGAATAAAAATAAAATATTTTTAGTTATAATTCTGATTTGTTTGCAAAAAATATACGAGTTATTTCTAAACATATCAACCGATTTTTTACAAGTTTTTAAAAAAAAATTAGTTTCATGCCAATTTTTTCAGCGCTTAAAAATCACAAGCATTTATTACAATATTTATCGATTTAAGAAAATTGTTAATATATGAATCTTAAAGAGATTTATCATACCACCCTGTAAATTATGTGACATTTTCCCACACACATACCTGGCTCAATGAATGAATGCAAAGCATTAGTTTCATTTTGGAACAGTTGGTAGCAAGGGACATCCATCATTTGACCACAACAACAACAATCCGCTTACATTCACCCTCCTTGCGTTCTTTAAATTACATCGGCAACTCGCCTGATCGACTGTAACCTACCCTAACTATATCAAGACAGTAACAATGACAACCACACGATTTACCTGTCCGAGGATTACACTGTTTGGAAGGAAAAACGATTAGACGCGCTGGTAATTTGTGATTTTCTGTATTAGTTCTTTCCGTTTTCTGCCTTTTGAAATTTATGACGTTAGGTGATGAATATGGCTTATTCAGATTTAGATTGCCAGTGTTAATAAGTTTCTATTCAAATGGAAATATTTTTAGAAAGTGGACCAAATCCTAACGGACACCGATTGTGCACAATAACGTTGAACTGAAATATTAAATCTTCTCAGTACGTAAAAACAATTTTTATAAAAGAATCGTCTTACCTGAAATTCCCATTTGTAAAATTTGTTTGCACAGCTTATGAATGAAACCAATAAGCAGTTAAGTTTTATTTTACTTCAAACAAAAGGTAAAAATATTATTATAATATGGGATTCACCTATTTCTAACAGCGACTACAAAACAAAAGTTGTCTTTATCATAATTTGTAAAAATATAGGCAATATATTGGAGCTGGTATTTATGGTCTTACTGGTATCTAAAAATTTTATTAATATAATCCTTTATAAAAGGTATAATTATATAAAAGGACCCTTTCGGGGTACATTTCATCAAATGAATATTTCGTCATTAGTGTTTATCCTAAAAGAAGTATTGCCACTTTAATTAAAGTAAATGTGAAAGTTTATTTAGCACTTGAAGAAGATTGTTGTTGGGAGTAGAAGTAATAACTAAAAAAGAGACAGATCTCCAGAGCTTTGAAACCATAACCTTAGTAGAAAATGTGAAGATAGGAAAAAAGAAGTATATTTAAAAAAAGGGGAGGGTGATGTTAATTAAAGCTATTATGTTAAAAATGGTGTGGGTGTTATTGTAATTGTTTATAATACATCTAAATTTTGGTGTATGATTTGACTTTAAATGAATCCAGAAATGATAGTGGTGTATGAATGAAAAAAAAATGTTTATATAAATATGGGCTTTAATATGATTGTTAGTTAGTTATGAACGATTGTATAGAGGAAAATAAAAAAAATAATAGGAGATGGATCTAAAAACATGTGTATAAAATATGGGTTATAAGAATAATTGGCAATGGAGAAAGTCACGATTAAATGAGACATTGTGATTAACGCATTTGGGACTTCCCATCTATTCTTTGATTATTTTCAAGTTTTCGTTTAAGTCCTGACTTGAAAATTTTTTGGGGGGATAATGTGAACCAGAGATACATGGTCTAGAATATTGAGGATGTGGTTATGTTCTTTTAAATGTTCAGAGAAATTTTAAGTATTTTCTCTTCTGCTGTGCTCTAGAGAGCAGAATGACAATCATCTAAAGGTTCTTCGTATATAGCTATTATCACAATTTGTTTTAGTTTGTAAAAATCACTACGATTTGTAAAATTGATAGGGTCTTTAGAGTTAAACACACTGTGACTTAAACTATTGAGTATTTTGAACGGAATGTGGATATTTTGAACTAAACGTATCTTGAAATTTCTAATATCTCCTATTTCTAATATTGAAATCTCTAATTGAAACTCTTATGCTATGGTAATAAAGCATAATTATTTCGTGGTCAGGTCTTTATAAAAACTCATGAGATAGGAATTAATATCCACTTATTTCTATTAATATCTCTGCGAGGCATAAGTTAGGCATATAGCTAAATATGAAATAAATAATAATACAACAATTATACAACTTTATAAATCAATTAAGTCACTTATCTTCATCAACAGTTTACCACTATTTTTTTGATTTTTGTATTTAAAGAAATAAATATTTAAATGAAATTATATTTTTAAGTTGGTTATATTTTATTACGTCATAAAACAAAGCCGAAAAATCACTTGAAAAAGAGAAAAATTACTGGGCGCTATTTTTTATCTAAAATATTCTTCCCAGAAGAATATTCTTACGGCAGTTCCGTAATGTTACGTAGTGGTATTATCGTAAACGGTTAACTAAATAGCAATTTTGTATCACAGCCGCAGAAAAATACAAAAACATAAAAAAATCCAAAAAAAACTTAAAATACATGCAAATTTTGATAATACAGTTTTACATCGTATTATTTATAAAATTAATTAAATAATCTAGAAGATTTTACCACTTTTCAACAGGTCCTGCAGAATATATTTTGGTTCCAAAATTATTTTTGGAAATTATTCTTGTTACTCATTTATTTATAAATTAAGGATATGATAATAATGATATAATGGTATTTTATGATACACAAGTAAAAAATATTCATTATATGTACAAAAATACAATATATACACTAAATAGGTTTTTTTAATAACAAAAACGTCATTTAGTGTAACCGTATTGTTGTACTCATTTCGTCAAGTAAGGACGGTAACAAAATAAATATACGCAGACGGTTACGTTTCAATTTAATTTGAGTCTCTTACCATTCTCTAACACGTGTTTCTGGGTCTATCCATAATCAGAGAGACTTGTAAGATAACGGATAGACCCCGAAACACGTGTTAGAGGGTGGTAAGAGACTCAAATTAAATCGAAACGCAACCGTCTACGTATATTTATTTTGTTATCATCCTGTACTCGCCGAAATGAGTACAAAAATGATGGTAATTGATATGGGTAAATTGTTGATGCATAGTGGAATATAAATATTCCCAGTATCGCTCTAAATGGCTTGATTAGGCTTGGGCATACAGTTTACATTAATTGCTATCGACATTTCACTTCATCTTCCCTCACTAGAGGTCGCTATTGGCCATTATTTTTCGTATAATTGCCATATTAGTCAATGCGTTTTGATTTGGTTTTTAAGTTTTTTTAAATCTTACAAGTCTCTCTGATGACGGGTAGACCCAGAAACACGTGTTAGAGAATAATAAGAGACTTAAATTAAATCGAAACGCAACCGTCCACAAATATTTATCTTGTAACCGTAATTATACTACTACGAATTATTCCTATACGTATAAAATATCCAAGTTAAGTTTATTCTTAAGATTATTCATTTGACATAGGTATGTTGACTTTTTTTTTAAATTAATTAAATGGATGGGTTACATAATCCATTTCGACACTATTTGATCACTCTAAAATCTTAGGGTATAATTTCCAATTTGACAGTTAATTATTATCATTTAAAATTAAGATTAAACGCATTTCTAATCACCAAAACCTAAATAAAAGTTTTCTAAATAAACTATGCTGTGGTTTTCGTAAATAACTTAAGTTGTCAACTTTCAACGTTTTGTTACTGTTGACCCATTTACAAAGACCAATTTACTTTTTGTTATTGTCGGTTGGATAATTAGAAATATGCAAATGTAAAAATAAAAACACAGCTACTGTGTGCATTTGAGATTGCAATCGCCATTACGAATTTGAAATGAAAGGTTAATTAGTTTTCTCGGAAACATACGGATTTGAATAATGAAGAGACTTTGTTCTTTTATTCAAATTTAAATGAGCTCTAGTAATTCGTCAGGAGCACAATTCGTGGGTGGAATAAATGAGAAATTTTGATTTTTTGATAATTATGTCTATAACAGCTAAATCATTATAATTTAACTTACTAGTAAGTTGTAACCAAATTTGTGGGTGAAAATAAATAAATTATTGTATATACTTTATCATATAATTAAAATTTGAAAACTACTAATATGTTTTTGTATAAACTTATGACAAATGAGAGAGTGGAAAAGAAAAGAATTTTTGAAGAGTGTAAAAATTTAATTCCTAGCTGTGCGCTTTTACTGTTTAATTTTACCTTAATGTTCAATTAACCAATGCAATATTAACCTCGTTTAGACACTATACCTCTTCAGGAATGGGATTTTGTGTTGGTATAACATGAGACCGTACTCTCGCCTCCTGCCTAGTACCAGCACCTGCTCTTCATGAGTTTGGTACTAAGCCTGTTTCCGACAAAAGTGCCGTTGGTAACAAACGTCTTCCCTCAGATTGTTGGGTCTTTTTTGGTTATCGAGTTAAACGCATGGATGATAGCTGTAGCTGTATCCTCACCTAGGATCAGGTATAATTGTGCAATGAGATTGCAGAAATGAAATACGGATGTGCTCACTTTTGTGCATTTATTGTTTGGTTAGGTATCTTTTCAGTGTACTTATTATTTGTGTGTGATGTTTCGTGTTTTGTTTTTTAAGGGATATGTATGGTGTAAGGTTTCCTTATTTGGACCCCTTTTCAAATACCTATTGTATTACACATGTTAATGAATATTTAATTTTATCATAAAAATCATTTACAAAATACTGTTTATATTGCAAAAACTCACAAATAATAGATACGTGGTAGTTTATAATATTTTATTTTTCCAATGAAAAAAATATAAACAAAAGTCCAATTTGGGATTCCGGCATCTTTAATTGGACCATAGTGCCACAAATTGAATTAATGTTAAAACCTATATTTAAACAAGAAGAACGTATTAAAAACTATATAATAACATAAAATAAACTAATATTCAACGTGTTGTAACTGGTAAACTTAACCTAAATGTAATAAATCCATAATGTCATGTAATATTATGAATCTCAATTTTAAGTTTTACAATTTAAACAATAAAATATCTTAGTTCTTAGCGATACATTAGCGAATTTTGCATTAAACTAAGTTATACATTTAAGACATTGGATCATTTCTTCAACTGATTGAGACTCGTATATTTAGCAACACCGGGTGTTAGCTACACCTAATTTGCTACCTTTTTTCACAATCAGTTTTTGATAATTTTAAAGTAGTTTTAACCCATTTTACTTTAGATACCTCAGCTCGTACTTCAAGTTCATTTTTGTACGGGGAACTAGTCACATCAGCTGCGTCCTGGGTGCGGCAAACTTTTCATGCTTTTGATTTCTTTATAGCTGGACGCGAAATATCCTGAACTAAATAGTATTTAGGGAAGTGAATGCTGCTTTGTTCGTTCGTTCTGCCAATGGAATATTATTTTCTTTACAAGAGTACTCTTCCTGTTGGGATTCATGGTTAGAGTTTAATGCACTACTAAACACCAATCAAGCTGCGAAGTCAGTTGCTATAAAAACATTTAGGGTAGGCGATCCTACCCTATGTATGGTTTGTATGAGCGTTGTGTGGGAAGTTAAAGTATGTATGTATGAATGTATTTGTAATTCATGTGTTGTGTGTGTTCAAATGCATATTTAACTGAAAGTTTGGTATATGGTGGTCTTGTAGCAGGAGGTTTCTATGACATACCCATATAATAAGTTTCATATTTGGTTTAGATATCGGACCGTTTCGTTATGATTTTCATATAAGACATCCAAAAGGATTAAGGATTTTATCTCCGAAGATAGGTCGTAGGATAAATCGCATCCTTTGTTTAAAATCACCATGTTTATAAATCTTTGTAAAAATGCCGGGTGGTTTCCACTAAAGTTGGGATAAATGTTTCAATAAATATAGCATTTATCGTAGGGCCTGCAGTAGACCTGTGTTGTTGTCAGCGGTATGAACAGATGATTGATTTTTCTGGCATTCATTGCGGAGATGTCCGCTTTTGCAGCGTAAAGTACTGTTCTTTAGATGAAGGAAAACAGAATCTCAGAATCTCACAATTTAATCGTTCTTTTTTAATTCTGATACTATTCGAGAGGACATTAACGAATTTAGTTAGATTTTAGTTTATAAAAACTCCAACGAAGGAAGTGAGGCGATTAGTGGAACGGGTAACTATACGAACTATTTTCTGGAATAGGTAGTTGTTTTCAGATAGGTTATCCTCGATTTCTTTATCTGATAATTTTTTGTCGACGCTGGAAATAACTAAGTGAAAATTGTTTGGGGCTTGAGATCTATTTCTATGCCCTAAGTTTTTAAGGATATTGTTATTTTTAGTAATTTTTTGTAGGGTTGCCGTGAGACCTTTAAGGTCTAGAAGTTTGGTAGTTCGTACAGAAGCTGCCTTTTGGTATGAGAAATTTTTTAATGAGTCTATATCTTTGAAGGTGTTGTTGTCTTGGATAAGTCTGTAGAATAGTCTGAGCCGACAAATGTTTAAAGAAGTGTTCTCTATTCTGTAATTTTTGACGTTGTATGTGGGCTGTTGTGTGTTTTGTGTGGTAGGATATGTGTTAATTGTAGTGAGTTGTGTGTTCTGTGTAAATGTTGTGAGCGGTTGTGTGGGAAGTGTTTGTTATAGGGTAGTTTATAAGTGTATAGGATAGTGTAACTTGTGTCTCTATAGGTGATAGTGTGGTTTGTGCATGTATGGATGAGTAGGAGCGTTTTGGAGGGAGAGATTGTGGTGAGGAAAGGATGATCTGTGTTTGCAGGTGGATATGATGGAGGTGTGTTCTTTTATGTGCCTGGTGTTTTGTGTTTTCTTTTGTCTAGTATGTGTTTTCTGTGTTTTTACTGTTTTGTTTGTGTCTATGTATGCTGTGGTTTCCGTCTGAATATGTTGATGTGGCTATGTCCGTGATTACTTGTAGGTCATGTTCCCATTATCTTATGTTGGGAAAAGACTGGAAAACTTTTGTGAGATTAGTTTTATGTAGTATTTGTGGGTGTGTTTTATTTGCTGTTGTGTTTATTAGTTACTTACGTCTATTTTATCAAGTGCCACTAATAAATAGGAAAACGTCTAAAAGACAGAACATAAGACTTCACAAAAACAAAATAAAAAATTTGTTTAGGTACCAGTCTAAGAACCTGACTATTTGGATCTAAACAGAATGAGTAGAATGAAATACTTTATTTATTAGGTGAAATTATTTCACCTAACGTTTTCGCCAAAGAGAATTTGGCTTCTTCAGGGCTGAAAGAGAATAAATTATAATTAGCTACCATATATTATCTAATAAAAACCATTTACCTTACCGTAAAATTTTAGAAATGTCGAGTTATGATGTTAAAAAACTTTAGCTAGTAACAACATAGTGGTGTTTTTTTGTTACTATGTGCAAAAAAGTTTATTTGTGAACGTTGGAAATGTATGGTAGCTTTGAACTTAAAACGCAAAGGTTTACCAAAGGTTATATATATATATATATATATATAATATATATATATATATATATATATATATATATACAATGGTTTTTCTAAAAACCAAAACTATTTAACGCGAAGTCAAACCCGGAAAACAACTGAAATCACATATAGCTCCCGCGGAAATTTTAAATCCAATATATATATATATATATATATATATATATATATATATATATATATATATATATATATATATATGTGACACTGAGACACTGAGTAGTAGGCAGATTGAGACCTCAGTGCCGTTTGGCGGTCTTGCATTTATAGAGAACACGATACTGAATGTCACGAGTGAGAGGAGTAGGCATATTGATACCCCGAACTCGAACGGAGCCGTATTTCTCTTAATAGTGGCTCCAAATACAAATACTGGATATAAGTGTCTGTCGATATAAACAAACAACAAAGTTAATTAGGGCTGCAGTCAGAACTTTGGCCGAGATGTTAAAGAAACACTCTTTTTGTCTAGCTTTCGTTTTTAACTCTGATACATAGAGCACAGAAAGATAAGAAGAATATTATTAAAATATAATTAGGTGTTTTTAAAGTGTTAATGGATGTGATATATTAAACCTGTCTTAATGCAAAATTAAATATATATATATATATATATATATATATATATATATATATATATATATATATATATATATATTGAAATGATTTCAATATGTTAAAAAATATACAACTTAAATGGATTATTTATATGAGTTTGTTGTTTATGAATTTCATGAAGCCATCACAATCTGGGTTCGACTCTGAAATAAAAGAGAAAGAAAAGAGTTACTTTTGAAAAAGGGGAGAAGGTACTTATCAGGTCACTACAGGTGCCTAAAAGGGATGAAAATCTGTGTGGAAAATTACTTTTGCCATTTGAAGGACCTTATGTCATTAGTACTGAACATGGGGTAAACAGTTATGGACTAAGACATCCAGAAACTAATAATATTAGAAGGATATTTAATATAGAGGGAATTTATAAGTATTATGAATAAACATACAAGGGTAGGCAATATTATGACACGAATTTGGTATTATAAGATATAAGTTTTGTAAATAGAAGGATAATTAATAAATAAGCATATCTTGAGATAAATTTGATAATTAAATAATTTATTAGGAACAGATGTACAGAATAATGATGAATTTATATATACAAAAAAGGTTGATTTATTTTCAAGTAGATTTATAGGAGTTACAAGTATAAATAAATAAGCAAAGTACTATGGACAAATCGATATTTTGTAGAAATTGGGAAATAGGGAATATTATAATGATAAATAGTATATGCGGAAATAAGATGAAAAATAGAATTATATGAAATATTGAAATATGAAACATAGAGGAAGTAGGTACTCCAGAAACAATTATCTTAGATCATGCCACAATTTTTGAAAGTCAAAGATTAAAAAGAGTTTGTGAAGAAAAGAAAATCCAATTAAATTTCATTAGTATCAGAAGACCCGCATCTAATCCTGCAGAAAGATACGTCAAAGAGGTGGTAAAATTCTTAAGAATTTTGTGTGCTAGACAACATTATTTATGGCAGGAAAATCTGCCACAAGTTGAAAGATTTTTAAATGAGACACCACATGGAATCACCAAACAATGCCCATATTTTCTAATATCTGGAAAGTATCCAGAAAGACCCTGGGAACTCAGTAATACAGGAGACATTCAAGAAGTAATGAAGAAGGTGAACCAAAATTTAATAAGAAATGCTAACCGTTATGTAAATAGAATCAATAAGAAGACAGAAAAAAAGAACGTTGGTTGCTGTTAGCAACGGATAATAAGAGGAATTGGTTTTTTTGAAGAAGACGCCGACGATAATTTTTGGAGAGGAGCCCCGAAAACTGTGGATAGTCCGAGAGTGTTTTCAAATCGTTTAATCAAAATATAGTTTTTCCACAGCAGAGATACTCAGAATTTGTTTCAGTGAGTAAGAGAAACCATTTGACTTATAAATTATTATTGAAGTATAGAAATGTCATTTAAATTGAGAAAATTAAAATTCACGAATTAACATAATTGCGATAGGCCTTAAAAATTGAAAATATTAATGATCATTAAATTAAAAATAGAATAGTACGTACCTTAACTTCCGAAGAGAGGATTGATATTCCAGTTTAACCGATTATTTTTGAGTAGTTAGTTTCCTTCGAAGAAATCAGAACTGTTTTAAAGTGAGGTTGGACAATAATTTTGGGGATCATTTGAAATTTTGATTATATTTGAATAGTCAGCGGAATAAAGTGTTCATTTTCTTTTTCTTTATAGTTCATTTAAACACTTTATAAAGTTGCAATATTTATTTAGTTTTTAGGTACTTGTAGAGAGTCTCCACATTTTGTAATACATTTTTATTGTCACGTCACTAAACCACGTTAAGACTTAAACGATTCCTATTTTTGTAAATTTTTAAAGGCAACCGAAGTTGCAGACGAATTTTATTGTTTATATTAAATTTGTTCAATATTAATAAATAACGTGCTTCATTTGGGTTAATTTATCAAAGGTCTAAAGTAAATTTTGGTTTAATTTCTTTTTGAACTCTACCAGGAGACTACAGAGTCGACGTCACACAGTGACAGATTGCTTAGAATGAACACATAATTGAGCTAGCCGAGGTATATTAAATTAAACAACGAACCACATATTATAAAAATTACATTTATTATAAAAAAAATAATAAAATTAATAAAATACAACTTTATCTATATATATATATATATATATATATATATATAATATATATATATATATTATATATATATATATATATATATATATATATTGTTAATTATTAAATTCTCTTTGCATATTTGCAAAGCATACTAGTTACCACTGGTTTCATAATTGTAACATTTATTTACTAAATGAAATCATTTTGAAGGTAGTTCCTTTCTACAAAACGCCGTCCAATTTCATATTATTCTAAATACGATCCTGTCCTCGATACAACTTTAATATAACATTTTCTACTCAGCATCTTTCATCTTTTCAATTCAAAACTTTAATGTAATCACAACTGTGCATCACTCATAATGATGTAGAACTTTTAAAGCGCATGAAACTCCTATTAAATTTCCCCACACACATTATAAAAGTTAAAAAGTTGCCAAAGATATGACAGAATTTGATCATTTTACAGAAGTAAAAAAACTGGTTACATGCTAGCTTCAGTAAAAGATATAGTGATGACATTTTACTTTAAATATAAGAGATTACATTTTATTGATTTTCATATTAAGGAATTTAGAATACGCAAGCTTGAAAAAAAATTGTAAAAAGTAGAAGTGGTATTTTTAGTTTTTTTCTTAATTTCAGATATATTTTCATTTCATTAGAATGGTTATTTGTCCTACAATCATTACCCACTAAAGAGTCTAACAATAATTAAATTTTACGTTTGTTTTTTACGTTTCCATTTCCATTGTTATTTTAACCTGCAGATATTTATAACCACTTCTTCTTCTTCTTCTTCCTTATAAGCAATTCTGCGTGTTTATTGGAGGATTAGTACCTCTATTAGCCATTTAATGGACAAAGTTAGTTGCAAAAATTCTTCACAAAACTATCCATTTAGTAGGGGAGAATGGGGCATAAACGGGTACCAGGGCAAAAGCGGGGTTTTTCTGTTTTGCTGAAATGTCGAATGGTTGTCAGGTGATGCATAACTTCACAAGCATCAGTTGATTATTATTCGATTTACGTAGCGCGTCTCGATAAAAAAAATACGTGCTTTGATATTATTTACACTAGTTTTCTAATTGCATTTATTTAGAATCCAAACAAACTACGATATTGGACATTTTGTTTTGTCGAAAGTACTGACTAAGTGTTCATTATTGCCTTGTTAAGCTGATGGATATATTTTAAGGTAATCTAGTATAACGTACTATTACGCAAAAGGCAAAGTAGGATTCAGTTTACTTGATACCCCACTATGACCATATTACCGTACTTAGACTACGTTGGTTACCTACCTATATTTTTTTGTATTGTTTTATAGGCACCACTGTTGCACGTACAAAAGGAAAACCAAACAACATTCCTGGAGTGAGGAATCGATGGCGAACGCCGTATCCAGCACGATATCGAGTTAAATGGTGTACAAGAACGCATCGCAAACCTTTGAAGTGTATATGATCAAGTTCAAGGCAAACATACATTGTTCTACTTCTGTAGAAAAAAAGTTGGGTCGTTACAGAACTGTTTTCATTCGTACAAAAGAGTGGATTAAAGGCTTATATTAAACTTATGGAGAGGTAAAAAATCATATTGCACACAAATTAAATGTAACTTTCGGCATAACTGGTGTTGATTGGCTGCAAGGATTTTTAAAAAGACATATTTTATACTCCTTAGGAAACCTGAAGCCACGAGCGCCGGGATTCAATCAAGTTACTATTAAGAACCTTTTTAATCTGCTTGAATCAGCTATTGACAAATATAAAATTCAACCTCAGTATATCTATGATGTCGATGAAAAAAGGGTGTTGACGGTTCCAAAAAGCCACTATAAGATATTAGCTGCAACTGAAAAACGCCAGATAGGAGTTTTAACTTCCACAGAGTGAGGGAAAATTAGGACAACGGTCACATGTCTTGGGGTGAACGACATGAATCAGGGTGAATCCAAAGTGATTTATTTCTGTTTTGGCTAAAACGTTTTAAGGAATAGTCTAATGATCCAAAAGGTCAGAAAATGCTTTTGTTGTTTGGCAAGCATGCTTTTTACGTAAAGAACATGGCAGTGATTGATTTTGCCTGTGAAAATAATTGTACTACTATGCTTCCCCCCACATTGCACCCATCGTCTTCAGCACTTAGACGTAGGATTCATGAAATCTCTAAGCACGTATTAGAGTACCGAAGTAAAGAAAAGCCTTTGGTGCTATCTTGGGCCTGTACTGACTCAATTTTAGATTGCAAGTTTATTTGGTCAGGCCTTTATACGCGAAGCTAGCATGACAACTAGGTACTGTCATAAATTTGGTTAGAGCTACTGAAATCTGGCCCATGGATCGACAAATTTTTATAGACGCTGATTTTGCTCTGGCTGAAATGACTGATTATTAGCCAGATTTGTCAGTATCTGCACAGTTCTCTAACCCCAAGCGGAACTTGGGCTTCGTAGTTTCAAACTAATGCAGCACATTTGTCAGAAATAGAGTTTGAGGATACTTCTAGAAAATAAAAATAAATTCGAAAGAAGTACAAACACGAAAAGAAAAAACGACTAAAAAATTGCCTACTAAATTTGACTAAACATTTTAGCCGCCAGTCGATATTCCAGAAGTGTAAAATTAGAAACAATAAAACGCACTTCAAAAGATGAATAAATATATTACTTTCTTATTCTTTAAATGCCGTCTCCCAATCAGAGTTGAATTTTATCATCACTATCTTTACTGTATCTACTGCTTCTCTGAAGAGTTCTATAGAATTGCATTTAAATCAGTCCCTTAAATTCTTCAACCATAACACTCTCCTTCTTATACTTTTTCCTCCTCTTATCTTTCCCTGTATTATCAGCCTTAGCAGTTCATATCGCTGTCCCTTCATTACGTGCCACATATATTGTAACTTTCTTATTTTAATTGTGTTTATTATTTCGCATTCTTTGCCCATTTCTCGCAAACTTCCGTGTTAGTTTTCTTCTGTGTCCATGCTATTCTAAGCATCCTCCTGTAATACCACATTTCAAAGGACTGTAATTTATTTATGTGTTCTTGCTTCAATGTCCATATTGCTGTATCGAAAACACGTAGCATCTCATTGCTCTTACTCTTAGTTCTAATCTCAGGTCTTTGTTGCAGAGAATTGTTTTCAATTTTACAAACGCATTTTTTGCTAGTTCTATCCTAGCTCTTATTTTGGTTGTTTGATCATTATTGTCTGAAATCCAGGTTCCGAGGTATTTGTATTTATCAACCCTTTCTATCGGTACATTTCCCAAATGTATGTTTGTTGATATATTTGTTTTTTTTTGTTATTTTTTTTTATATTCATTTTAGTCCATATTTTTCACGGAAACTGTTTTGTTTAGGAGTAATTTATGTTGTTCAGCAGAGCTTGCCATAATCACGGTGTCATCTGCATATCTTATGTTGTTAATAGATCTTCCGTTAATTATTATTCCTTCACTCTGTGATAGTAATGCTTCTTCAAAAATGGCTATACTATATACAATAAATGGTAATGGAGACATAATACATCCCTGCCTAACTCCTCTCATGATTTCAATTTCTGGAATCAGTTCGCTATCTATTACGATTTGTGCTCTTTAATTACAGTATAGGTTTGTTATTATTCGTAAGTCCCTATGGTCTATGTTTTTTGTCTTTAGAATTTGGACTAATTTTTCATGTCTTACTTTGTCAAATGCTTTTTCAAAATCAACGTAACAAACATGCACATCGACATTCATATCCATGCATCTTTGAGCTAACACATTAAAAGCAAATGACGCTTCTCTGGTTCCTAGTCCGTTTCTGAACCCAAACTGACTATCATCTATTCCTTCTTCCAGTTTTCTATTTATACGAATATGTAATATTTTCAAGACTTAGAAGAGTTAGTATGTGTCCTGTTTTGTATATTGAGTTAAATAAGTCTACTATAATGTCTAAGGTTTCATCATTTATGCATTTTATGATTTATATAGGGATTGGGTCTGGACCTACTGCTTTACCATTTTTGTTGTTTTTAATGCCATTTTAATTTCCTCTTTTAATATCTTTAAAACCATTCCTCTTCTTCTATCTTCATCTGCTCTGTTCTATTGTCTTTGAACAGTTCATTGAAGTATTCTCTCCATCTGTAATTTGTTGTTGGTATTCAACCCAAGTTTCTCATTTGCATCTTTTAGTATTCCCGGTTTTCTTGTTCTATTGTTGTAAGTTAATTCTTGAATTTTTTTTATGTGTCTTAAAACTATTATGTCTTTTTTGGTATTCTTCTATTTCTGCTCATTGTTCTTTTAACCATTGTTCTTTCGCTTTCTTAATTCTGTACCTATATTATTTGTTTATCCACTTTTTCTATATCTGATTATCTTTGTTTTTATATTGACGTCTTTCTTCCAATAAATCTAAAATTTCTTCCGTAATCCATTGCTTTTTTTATATTTGGTTGGTATTAGAATTTCTTTTTGACTTTATTAATAACCATTAAATATCTATTTCTGTCTTTATTAATAACCATTTTTTATCCGTCTCAGTATTTTGCAGAATTTGTTTTTTAACATTCATTAATCCGATATTGATTTCATATGCCATTCGTTGCCATATGAGTGGGTTCCTTAATTTACTTGTATCGATTTTTGCATTTGTTGTGCTTCATTTTATTATTTTCATTTTGAGCCTAATTTGGGTCACTACTGGGTTATGAGATGATCCTATGTCGACACTTGGATATTTCTGTATCTTTGTCTAACTAATACATATTCTATTTGATTTCTTACAATTATCTCTTCTTGATCTGCTGGTGACTTCTAGGTATATAGTCTTCTCTTTGGCATTTTGGGCATCATATCACTTTATAGATCTGCATTCCAAATGCACTATCCTGACTGAACATTTCAGCCCTCAGTGCAAGTGGGGGAACCGTTATTTACCGTTATATACCGCTACCGTATAATTATTTTAAATGCGAGTTAACTCCGGTGTCTAAGTCTACTCTAGTAAGTACGTAAAGCGGTTAATTGGTGCTTTATTTTACCAATTTTAGAGATGATTTACTTTACTGGTTTTGAGTTAAAAATTCTGAGATTGGTGTGTTAACCCTGAAGTTAATATCAATTTCTGATTTTTTGTGTGTTAATGTAGTACCTGTTTATGTATATGGTACGTATTATGTATATTAAGTATATAGATAACGTGTCTTTAACCTTTTATTTAACCATCGATGTGAGAATGATCTTGTTGGTTTCTTTTCATTTTCTATTCTTCAATACCAAAAGGGTGAGTTAGATAAGTCAATCAGATTAAGTCTAGAGAGTATAGCAAAATTCAGAGAGCGCGCCATAAACCGAACTGGAGAAAAAATGCTAGAATTCTGTATTAACTACGATCTACGGGTAGGAAACATTTTCTGAAACCAACCAATGGAAGAAAGAGAAATACTACGCGACAGAAGAAAGTAACTCACACAGTTTGATAAATTATAATGTCCATACGCAAAATATGAGAACAAAAAGCATGAACATACAAACACAAAATGAATCAAATCTAGTAGGAACAGAACATATACCAGAAATGGCAGAAATGCGCATATAAATACTTATAGAAGATCAGAGAATTTCATGTTAAACAATAGCAATAACTAAATTGAAACATGATCTACAAAAAGAATATCATTAAAAAATTAATGACCTGTATTCAAATAAATTCATTTGAACATCTTAAAACTATTTAAAAATATTTTTAATTTAGTAATAAAAATAACCCACCGCCTAACACATAAGCTCGATTTCTATCAACCTATCGAGCAGGCTGGATTCAGAAAACATTTTAATACCATAGACCACTTGCACACCGTAAGAACACTGATAGAAAAATGCACCAGTATAATGTTCCAATTCATATGGCGTTCGTCGATTTCCATAAAGCATTCGATTCCATCGAATTATGGGCAGTGCTTGAATCTCTAGAAAATACACGCATAGATTCAAGATACGTTAACATAATTAAAAACATATATGAAAATGCCACCATGCATATAAAGCTGGACGAAAGCACAAAAACTAATCCCATAAGACTATAACGGGGAGTAAGACAAGGAGACACCATTTCTCCCAAACTATTTACCCTTGCTCTAGAAGATATTTTTAAGAAACTGAAATGGAACAATAATGGTATCAACGTCGACGGATCATACTTAAACCACTTGAGATTCGCAGATGACATAGTTTTAATAGCCGATAATATCCAAGAACGAAATGATATGTTACAACAATTAAATGCAGTTTCAGGAGCGGTAGGCTTAAAAATGAATTACAGTAAAACAAAAATACTGAGCTGAGACCAGACAAATATAACAATACAAAATCATACCATAGAAAATGTGGAACATTATGTATATCTAGGTCATGTTATCAAACTAGGAAAACCAAATCAAGATGCTGAAATTAAAAGAAGAACACAACCGGCTTGGATCGCTTTCGGCAAACTAGCATATATCTTGAAAAACACCTCCATTCCTATAAACTTAAAGAAAAAGGTGTATAACACATGCATACTACCTGTTTGTACCTACGGCTTGGAGAGAGTAGCACTTACCAAAAAATCTGCCAAAAAATATCACTAAGAGACAAGATTAGAAACACCGAGATAAGACGTAGAACGAAGATTAGGGATATTGTGGAAGAAATTACAAAAATGAAATGGCGCTGGGCAGGTCACGTAGCCCGATATAATGACAACAGGTGGATACGGAGAATTCTAGAATGGAGACCAAGGACGACAAGAAGCATGGGAAGACCTCAAAAAAGATGAGTAGATGACATAAGAGCAGTGGCAGGCAAACAGTGGATTAGATTGGCGCAAGATAGAGAAAGATGGAAGCAATTGGGAGAGACCTACATTCAGGAGTGGATGGAAAATGGTTGACAAAAAAGAGAAGAATAATTTTTTGATAAGTCTTTGTCAACATTGCATACAGTGTAAATATTTATAAACGACAACAGTGTCCAGTGTTTCCTGTGCGTAAGATGTAAGTATTAAGTTTAAAAAAATACTCGCTGAATACGAGGCACCCACCAACAAGTCACAACAACATGGGGACAACAAGATGGGGACGAAACAACATCTCTGTTGAAGCAAACTATTAAAAATTCATCAAGGATTTACCATACATGTATATACCTAGTGCTATCCAATCTGTCAAATATTTGTATCGCTTGTGGTATAAGCTAAGTTTCAATAATTAACATCCATAAAAACTGCATTTTGATTTGCAAGTTTCTTTTGATGTCTTGATAAATCCCTAGAGGACCCCATTGTATATTGTATGTCTTTTTTCATACTAAATTATTTTTATATTTAATAAACAGTACATATAGTATATACCAACTCCCTATTTTAATTAAGGTACAGTTGTTTGCTTTATTAATTCAAATATTAAAGCAAATTACTTAAATTCAATCAATTTTGCTCCTCTGTACGTACACCCTTACGTGCAAAACTTTAATGTTCAAATTTTGGCTTCTAATTGCATGATCAGTAATTATCTAATTTGTCTAGTGGGCCGTGCCAATGTATATTACGGCATATTACGGCCAATGTATATTATGAGCACTCTTAATGATAGTCGTTCATATAGCTGAATTAGTCGCCTACTGTTTTTTGATTTTTATTTATTTACATTTCTATCTGTGTTTTCTGAAATTGAAAATAAATTATTTACTAAAATATTGTACTAAAAATATAACAGAAACATACATTCATTTCGACTGCCTTGTATATTTTAGAATTCACCATCACCATTTATCTTTGTTACATAATATGATTAAACACAAACTTTGAAATTGTCTAACTCAAATCACTAACGAGCTTTTTAAATGTACCGAAGACGTTCCCGTATGAGCTGACTGATGTTGAATAAATCAACGCAGTTTATTGGAAAATTTCACAGAGTTCCTAATACATATACTTTTTTCGCTTATTGAAGGAAGTAGCGCATCGGGCTCTCCTCATTTTCGTGTAACGCCAACTTCGCATTACACTATATGAGACATTAGCATCGGTTCCTATTGATTTTCGAGTCCAGGACGCCCCTGCCTGTCATCCTTTCTCTCTTCTCTTCTCACTGATAATGAGAAGGGCTTAAAAGTGATAAACGCGCAGTTAAGAAAGACCAGGAGAATATGGATTCCGCGTTAACCACGCAGCACCGGGCTTGCTCAAATTGTATAGTACTAAGTATTGTAAGTATTCTTAAAGCACCCAATAGAATTTTAATGATTTAAAATACAAACTATATCATTATATTATTTTCAAATGAAACCAAAATTTTATAAGCAATAAGCATCCAGATTGGATCCTACGCAAAGAACCAAGATATAACAAATTTATATATATATATATATATTATATATATATATATATATATATATATATATATATATATATACTCACTCATACTACCAGAGTCATCTGTTAAGTAATGTTTATGTAACAATAAATTATTGGTATGTCGTATAGACTGGCTTTTCTGAGCTTTTATGGCTTTTCTGAGCCTGGATGATAACCATTAAAATATATATGTCCTGAAAACAAATAAGAAAGGAAACCAAATTTATACCCGTTTCGAAAACACAAAATATACACAAAACGTTATAACAGAGAAGACCCAAGTAAGATAAAATAATATATGCAAATATCTAAAGCTACATAAACATTTATAAAACTGAAAAAATTGTTTATTAACAAAAATATCTTTAAACATCTTATATTAGAACAAAAAGCTCCAAGATGTAATGTTCTTTCCTTACACCGCTTACAACGACGTGAAGTGTGGCCCCAAATAAATAACAAATATACAAAATGAAATTTTTTGATATGTGCTCTCTCTCTCTCTCTTTACTCCTGACCCCCCAAGGGAAGTGTAGTGGTAGACGTGATGTCGTGTATTGTCCGTCTCTAGAGATCTCTGTCTCTGGTCATTTCTTTTAATTCATGCATAGGTCTTTGGCATATTCCTGTAATTTGATCTATCCATCTTGTTGGGGATCTTCCTCGTGATCTTCGGCCTTCTACCTTTCCTTGTATTATGAGTCTTTCCATGTTTTCTGTGTTTGCTCTCATAACATGCCCAAAATATTTTAATTGTTGGAGATGAACTTTGCTAGAGAGTAGTTGGCTAACTTTTAGCTCTCTTAAAATTAAATTATTTGATCTACGGTCGGTCCAAGGAATTCGTAACATTCGTCTCCAACAGAACATTTTAGTGGCTTCTATCTTTCTTCTCTCCGATTGTCTCAGAGTCCAAGATTCACATCCGTAGGTCAGTATTGGAAATATTAAGCAGTTGATCAACCTCATCTTTATCGCTCTTGAAATTTGACAGTCCTTCCATATTTTGGTCATTTTTGCTGTGGCAACTTTTGCTAGATCACATCTACGTTTAATCTCTTCTTGTAATGATCCTGTGTTTGTGATTAATGATCCCAGATATAAGTATGAGCTCACAATCTCGAACCGGTCAATTGTAGTTATGTGTGGATGATTGTTGTGTAGTCTATCCACTATCATGATCTTTGTCTTTGATATGTTTAATTGCAGACCAAATATTTGACTTTCTTTTTCGATCAGTCGTATAAGTTTTATCAGCTGTGCTTGACTATTTGCAAGAAGGGCTGTGTCATCTGCGAAACGTAGGTTGTTTAGTTTATTACCATTTATTGAGATGCCCTTTTCCCATCCTTCAAGTGCTCTTCGCATAATATACTCCCCATATATCTTGAATAATTGTAGAGATAGTATACATCCTTGTCTGACACCCCTTTCTGGATGAAATTCGTTCGAAAGTGTGTCAAGTACTTTAACTGATCTAGTAGTGTGTTCATATAGTTCAGTTATAAGCGTAATTAAATGTTGTGGTACGCCTACTTCTTTTAGTATTCGCCATAGGTGTCTCCACTTGACCCTGTCGCACGCTTTACGGTAATCTATAAAACAGATGTATAGTGGGATGTTGAATTTCCTAGATTTCTCGATTATCTGTCTTCTATTCAGCAGGTGTTCTCGAGTGCCTCTACCTTTGGTAAATCCAGTTTGCTCTTGTGGAATTTCTCTTTGAAGAAATGTTTTTAGTCTCTCATTAATTATATGTAGCATTATCTTGCTGGCATGGGATATAAGAGAGATAGTTCTATAATTGTCGCATTTATGGAAGCTGCCTTTTTTATGTATGGTCGTTATTGTAGATATTGTCCAGTCTTCAGGGCATTGTTTGGAATGCCATATTTGGTTACAGATATGTGCTATTAAAGGGTAATAAAAACAAAATGGCTTAAATAAGTCATTGTCTAAAAGCTGCTAGGTATAGGTAAAACATGGAACATTGGAAAAACTATACACATAAGGAAACTGTAATATGTGGGTTCCATACCTAAAGGAGAAGAATATAAGCTGTAGAATATAATCCGATAATGGAGGATGATGGAGGAGTCCTAGAGATTCGTTTAACTGCAGCCCGTTCAGTGATGGATACACGGGTGGGAGGAATGTGGAAACTCCTGCACTCCCAAGAAGGTCCAAAGTTAAAGAAAATCTATTATTTATGTCTTTTATGTAGATAAGTACGAGTTATTATATATAGAGTAAGAATGAGCTCATCTTTTTTATGTCTTTTGATTAGAGTTTCATTGAAAGTTACCCACTTTCCCAAGTTGTAAGTTGCCCTCCCAAAACAAATGTATAGATCCGCCACTGAGCTCATTACGTATATTCAGTATAGTAGTTATCAAATTTATCACATCCTTAAACTAATCAAGACAAGGCTTACTTTCCTTGGAATTACAGAAGATATGAAAAACACACCAGTATGTAGGTCCTACTGGGCCCACGTTCCCTTTACAACGCTATAAGAGAAAACGTAAGGATATTATATTATAGATAGTGAAAAAACCTGAGCAACGTTATGTTTAGATCACTACGTATGACCATCAGAAATAAAATTAAGAATACCGTACGTTACTTCTCACTAAATGATACCCAGATAGAGACCTCAAATACTTTTTTAAGTAGACATGCCTGTAAGAGGAATGGGGCAGTGGAATCACGTACTGCAGGTTGATACCTGATATACCGTGGAGTCTAAAACTGCAGAAGAGTCTAGAGTGGGAATATTCTGTAGTGTTGGAATTGTAAACATTTCTATTCCAGTAGCAGAATATAGCTTTATAATCTAGGCAAACATTTATGCAATTTTGCATTGTACAAGAGAAATTAACATGAGGGCTGTTTTTATCAATAGATATATATTTAAGCAGATGTCAGTCTCTTAAGAGCTCTAAAGTTAATTCTAGACTAGTCTACTCTAGTAAGAAATACACCAAAAACCTCACATAAAATAAGCAGAAATGACCTAGACATGGGCTACTTAAGGGATACCTTTATACCATGCGGCTGTTTTATGGAGACTTAAGCTGCAAACTCTATAGCAAAGAACCTGCCAACCTTATCGTGCATGTCTACAAGGCACTAGATAGTAGGCAAAAACCACTTTTTGGGACTACCAAATGTCTTTCCAATTCATTCGATCTACACTATTTGGTCCGAGTACAACCAGTTTATAACAAAACTGGAATTAACATAATCTTCTTTTGTGCAAAGTCTTTATCTAACTAAAGTTTTGAATGACAATACTTTGGTGAGAATTTGATCCGTTTTCTATATGGTATGTTCCTTAGTTTTGAGTATGTAACAGTAATTTTGATAATAATCTCTAGCTTTTTTAAATTTCACAAAAACAACAGTTCAAACAATCTGACTTTCTTATGTTCTTGACGTTTATCCTCAGAGTATACTGTCCCATTAGAAGATGTAAGGCCAATTTACTATGCTTTTTGTTAGTTTGTAGAAGATACAAAGTTTTATGCGATAATAACACAAAGCTTTTAAACTTAAATCAGTCTAGTCTTTATTAACGAAAGGCATTGTACCTGATTACACTTTCTGGCCCGAAACTTTCTTATTTACTTAACTTTTGGCTTTTGGCAAGTACCAAAGGATTCTGAGTGTCACAGAGAAAACTACATTTTCAATATTTTCTTTATGACGTGGCACATTAAGTTTATTTGATTTTGAATGCAATTTCTCAAAAGATTGTAATTTATTGAAAAATATATGTATACATATATATATATATATATATATATATATATATATATATATATCCGGTTTTTTAGGCATTACGCCCGTCCGGTAGGGATCTATGGAGGAGTATCACCGAAACGCAAGCCCTTATCTCTTGCCGTACTGCTCCACCATAAGCCGATCAGATCCCAGCATATTCTAGTCTAAGCCGCAGATTCATCTAGAATTTTAAACTGCTGCGTTAGACTTTTTGTTTTCTGTACACCGAGCTGGGGCTTGATCCCACATCCACTGAGCCATTCGACAGTGAAGCGAATGAGAGGCAGCCGCACAGCCCGCTGAGCTATCTGACCGACAAAAAAATTAAAAAAAAATTTTAAATTGCACAGTATATACCTTAACACGTACTGAGGGAATGCAGTATATGCATAAAATATAAAATGTTCAGGTATTTGAGTAAGTATCGAAGTAAACATTCATTCGTCATTATTTATAGATTGAATATACGATGTTTCGATTGTAGATTTTAAAAGGATCTTTTGGCCTCGTACATATTTTTATACTGAGATCTGAAAGATTTTTTCTGTATACCTATTAGGTTTCATAGCTATGTTTTTCTTCTGATTATTATCTAAAAAGACCTGTTCCAAGTACTGGTTGTATTGACGAACAATCACTCTGCAATTAAAGACAACAAGCCCAGCCCAGTCATTTTCTCTGTGTTTTCACAAGTCTACATGTGACTTAGTCTACCTTGCCCATAACAATAGATATAAAAGCAATGGACTGTGTGCATTGTGATTATTTTTGTTCAGTTCTCTAAACCTTTACGAAGGAGTATTTGCGAACATTTTACAGGATAAGACTATTTGGGATACCGAGAAAGGTTTTGATTAGATAGAAGCAGTACTTGCCCCTTGTAGTGGAATATTTCGGTATGGGTCAAAGGTCAACTAATTTTGTAATGTCGACTTAAGCATGCGATTCAATAAAATGATTTATGTGACGAAAAGCTAAAGATCGAAATAATAACTTAAAATTTGAACTGTAAAATCAGACTAACAGGGTTTTTATGGTGAGCGGCAACTCCCTAAACTTGTTTTTGGTTATGTAAATATAACCAAAATTATTATAGTTATTTTGTAAAACTTAAACTGGCTATCTCATTTATCATGTTTGAAGTACGGAGAATTTGACTTGTCTTTTGTATGGGTCAAAAATATACACACAAGTGTAAAGTGTCGTATTACCGTCACAATTAGCTAAAATTATCGCAAAGTCGCAATACAATAGAATGATTTATTGGTACACCCTCTCGGACCACCACTTCGAGGGTTCCTTAGCTCTAACCATCTCAAGGCACTTTACTTCTTCGTAAGACAGTGAACGAAATGCACCATTGACCCGTCTGGTGCTATAGCCTTGGCGACGCTAGCGTCGGTACCGCAACCAACTCTTCATTCCTGCGTTACGAATATATCAATAGAACCGAAGGGTAAGTCTATGTTCTTTGTACAAACAACAATAATGAGTCAAACCAGTTAATTTCATAATTTATTCACAATTGATAGTTGCTATTTTCGCTAATTTTATGTACAAACAAATATTGCATTTGTTCTTTATAATTATTTATTTTACATATTTAGCTAAATATTTAAACTCACAAAACTATCTTAACCGATTATTGTTATTTATTATTACACTAATCAAAATGAATAATTTTTATTTTCCTTAAAATTATTTATTAATCTACAACCATCATACAGTTAAAACAATATGTCATACACTGAGATACAGTTTCATACATTCATACAACTTGTTTTTATTTGACATTCACATTGATGTTTTTATAGCTTCTTTTTATATACCTACCTTTTCTCACATAGGAAAGTTTTTAATTTAATTTTCTTTACTAAACTCTAAACCATAAAAATTCTCTAATTACATAGGCAACCAACTTCCCAAAAATATCATTTAGCGAAACTTTGCATTTACTTAATCACTTTTTCTCCTTTCATCAGTGGAATGTAAATATAAAAAATATTAATATGCAGTATTGTACCCCAATATCATATTACCACACATCACATTTTGAACTAAGCCAGTAACGTTAATACACAAATGCAAGATCATGCGATAACATCATTCAAGCAAGTAACTTGATTTTGTTACATCTTTTTCACAATTAAAATTAATTTAATTTACCTTATTAGTTCAATTTTTATTCACTTTAATTTTAATTATTACAACTACATAATTCTTTAATACAATATTGTTACACACAATATCTACATTGGGCTATTGTTTTTTGGAACGGTCAATTTTTATAAATATTCCTTCATCTCTGACCTAGATAATTAGCTGGCACTAACCGTTAGACAAAGTCGTTCTCCTTTCGAGCAATGAAGATGTATGTTTTCTTCATGTAAAATCTTATAATATCGAACACGTGTAATTATATTGTTACAATTAACCATGATTGTCATGTTCATCATCATCTCCCATAGGTCTCCCTCAGCTCTTTCCATCTACCTTTATCTTGTGCGGCCTGCATCCAGTTATTGCTAACACGCTTCACTAGTCCATCTAGTTGCTGGGCGTCCTCTTCTCCGTATTGCTTCTTGCCTCGGTCTCAACGATAATCTGGCGACCTATCCAATTCCATTTTAACGACGTGATTTTTTCGATAGCGTCTCTTGTTTTTGTTCTACGACGTATTTCTTTATTTGGGATTCGGTCTCTCAGAGGGACACCCAACATCTGGTACTCCACAGCCATCTAAGTCACTGATTGCCATATTATTCAAAGGTTTTTACACGTATTTTTGTAGCTAGTTTCAACTACAGAAGAATTGTAATCCTTATGGATACATTTAAAATATTTTTAATCGAATATATCAATGTACACCAGAAGCCATTTCTTCTCAGTAAGATTTTTTAATTAAAATATAGCAGAAAGAAAAGAAATAATATTGCAATATTAATATCTATAAAAACCATATGAAAAGTAGGTACCCCAAATACATGAATTGTGAAAGTTCTTTAATAATAATTTCTCTTAAAAAAACTTTTTAAATCGTTAGCTGTAAAAAAAATTTACACTGCATGTTGACGGATGTTCCATACTTAAACATAGCTTATTAATTCTTTCACTGATACAGATTGTGCTGATTTAAATATATAATAAGATAAAGATATACCTATGGGGGGCTTTAACTAACAATTTCGAATCACTACAGAAAAAATCACAGCTACATAAACCTGTAGCCTTGTTTTATATATTATAATGGTTACAATTAAAAATATCTAAAATTATTAGAACATAATAATAATTACAGTCATAGCTACAAATAATATAAACAATTAATAACCATTAATTTTTTTAATTTTGTTTCCTTTGGTATAAAAACAACTATTTAATATTAAATTTTACTTTTAAAATAAAATTTCAGAATCTGTCACTAAACTATTTATACTACAGCGTAACTAACATCAACTTAAGCAAAATAAGCTGAAACTAAAAGATGTAACCTAAACGATTATCTGTAAAATAGTCTAGAATTAAGTTTTGATTGTACTTTTACAAAGTTTATTATTCTAGTAATCATTTTAAATAATAAAATATTGTCAATTAACGACTTTTTAAGAATGTGGCATATTTTTAGAACTACTTATTAGAAAAATAATTGTTGATTGCGCGAATTGGCAAGTCCGCCACTGTAATCTCAGGACGCCGGCTAAAATCGCGTCTTTTGGGTGGGTGGAAGAAGGATGGTGAGGTACCCGCGGGTACGGAACCATCAAGGTTCATTCTCCTACGTGGAGAATGCCCGGAGAAGGCGAGCTGCCATTGGTCGCGGATGGCCCGCCCACCGCGACTTGTCACCTACCGGTATGCAAATGATCCCCTCTTTTCGACGATGGTCCGCAACCCGCAACGCACGCGAGATACCGGCGGACTGCTCTGGCATTCAGCATCCGAGGAGGCTGTGGAACTGGAAGTGAACTTTCGTCGGGTGAATGAAATTATGTATGGGTATTTGCCCCGCTTCGATTCTGTTTGATGTACACCAGAAGTTGAGGTCAGATATCCTTTCTTTTATACTAATCACGATCCAATTTCCTTTATCTAAACTATTACGTGTTATTAGAAATCATTGGCCCTGCAAATACGAAATAATCCAGATAATTTTCATAACGAAAACTTTATACTTTGATCTATCAGCTGATATATACGCATTCTATATAATATAATTGTATTTATAAATGGGTGTGTTTTAAAAATTGTATTTTTAAATCCGTTAATCAACAACTGTATTTTTATTACATAAGCATATTTAACGAAGTCTCATAGATAGGTTTTCTCTCTATTTACAGCGTTATTAATTAACACACTTTTAATACAACTTGTAAAATAATTAAAAGACAAATATAATATGGGAAAACATAAAATCGAATTAGGCTACTTTACAGGTTTTTGGCCGGACGATGACCAGCTAAGTGCCATTTTATGTGATCTATACGATACGTTTGGTCCTTTCCCAATATGAAATGTATACGTTGTAGCTAAGTTTAAGTTTACCCTTTATATATTTTGAATTTTTCTATATAAAGGTATGAATATACAATATTTTTTACTGTTTTTTTTTATTTACACACTTATCCCACACCAACCGTGCAGTGTTCTGAGATTACATACAAAAGAGTTTTAGTATTAATATATTAAATAATACAGTTTTATATCTTTTAACTATTAAAACTTGAAATATTTTTGGTCAGCACGGTTTGGAGATCATCTGAGATTACATGGAATCTTCTTTCTTTTCTGGAATAGGGAAAGGCAAGCAGGATATGTTTTACCCTAAGTGAATTTGAGCAGTTGTTGCACGTTGGTCGTGGCTATTAATTAATAATGTGTGTTAGACAATAAAGCAGATTCAAAAAACTAATAATGATTTGTTTCTTCTGCTTAAAGGGTTATTTAAACATGTTTTTACTTGTGGGCATGTTAAATTTAATATGGTTTCTCATTTGTCACAGTAGTGTTCCCATGTTTCTACAATGAGCTTTTATAAGGTTTTTTTGGTACCTATCTACAAAAATATTTGCTCATTTTTGATATGTAGTTTGAGATTGTTCGACTTTTATTTAAAAGTTAATCTACTTGTTCATTCACCAATATTTCAATGTGCGATGATATTTAAATGAAAGTGATTCTAACGATGAAATTACCTCTAGTTCGTTTTTTATTACTTTGAGAAGGGGTTGATATTTTAGATTTGCAGTTATGGGTTGGTAATGGTAATATATAGGAATGTACGCAAGACATGCCGTCCTGCACTTTGTACCGCATTTCGTTCCGCGGGACAGGGCGGAATAACAGAAAATATTATAATGTTTTCGACAAGTCATTTCGATTTATTGCGATGCACGCCTGGTATCTGCAAAATATTTTTTCGGTTTAGATCCTCCTAGTAAACCCCCACTCCATATTATGGCAACATCACTAGATATGATACCTTTTAATCTAACTGTGAACGTTGTAAATAAAATGAACTTGCTCTTTATTTCTTCTGTGATAGTAATTTAAATTTAATACCATTTAGAATCCAAGAATCAGAATGGGGTTTACTTAAACCAATAGACGATTTCATAAAAAAACTGCAAAAAGTTACAGACTGGTTAGGAGGGGGAAAGTATCAATTTTTTTCCTTGAAACAATAAACAGCTTCCTTATTTTTATATAATTCTCTGAGTTTTGTTCCTTGAAATTATATAAAAAATAAGAAAACAGAAGCCTCAACTTGAAGGCAACAAGGAAGTTGAATCTTCATCTGGGTAACCTAGTAGCGAGGACAAACTTAAAATTTTATCATTGTACAAGAAAAGGGTGCGCATTGTCGACGGACTGGATCGATATCTAGTAAAAGAACGAGAAGACAGAAATGTCATATGTTATTTTGATGAAACCATATCCAGAAATATGGCTTAAAAACATAAGGGATTGGACAAATCTCGATGCCCATGCACTTTTTAGAGCCACACAAGATCGAGAGGAGTATTCCAGAATTGTCGCCAACATCCACTAGTTGGATAGGGCACCATAAGAAGAAGATAACCAGAATACATTTTCCTCCATGGCTCGTTTGGCCAGAGATACCCTATCAATTCCAACTACGTCCGTCTTAGCAGAAAGGCTCTTCTCCAGAGCCAGCGTGCCCATGAGTAAACACAGTATCAGCTCAGCGAGAATTTAGTATCTACGATCCGTTGTGTCCAGTCATGGACAGTTTAATTTAAAAATACTTATAAATATAGATTAGTAAAATAAATGGATACCGAAACAAGTACTTTTTGTTTAAGTGTGGTTTAAGTAACAAATATTGAATAATAAAAATAAGAAATCAAGTAGTTTAAAAATAATTGCAATGCAAAAAAATTGCACTGAAATAAAAAACTGATGTATAATGGTATACATTTATCATTAAATTTAAATTATTCAAAAGGATTAAAAACTTCAGAATGTTTTCAGTCTTATCAGACCATCATCAGTAAAGACATAACCATATGGCACAGTCCCATAACTCTTGAATTAATATTGAAAATCTTAAATTTTAAAAATGTGGTGACACGTGGTCGATGTTAACATATTTCACTTTTGGAAAGCATACTAATCCCTGCTCAAAACAAGTACTTACATTAGATTTCTACGGAAGATACCAGCCAACTCTGTCAGCTGACTCAGTTTGCTGGTATCTACCGTAGAACTCTCATTTCATTGACAGATGACAACATACTCCAAAATGTTATTTAATTAAGATTATTAATCTCAAAAACGCAAAAAGATTAAGAATCTTTTTCGGTGTTCATGATATACGGGCTGAAACAAAGGTAAAATGCTTGCTTAAATTGATTAAATCGCCAGCCGACCATTTAGGGGAACTAGCCACCAAGCTGGTTACTAACGGTACACGGCCTGAATACTCAGAAACACCGGATGCTCCATCTGGTACCTGTTAAAAAAATTGCTATCCTGTTTTGTATGATCTAAAATAGAGAACACAGAAAAGAATTAATTAAATGGTCTAAAGTAGTAGTATTTAAACTAGAGGTATCCTATTGTATTAACGTACCTATTATAACTACTTTACTTGCCAGAGTTTACTCACTAAAATAGGCGCCTGCTCCCCTAATTATTTATTTTCCTTAATTTGGCTTTATCAAGCCTCAATTATTTAAGTTGTTGGTATTACCTCTACACAGCTCTAATCTTGTGGGCAGCTCAACATTTGCCGTCTATTTTTCTTTGTTTTAAATTTTTACAAAGCCAATTCCAGAAGTATTAACATCTTTATACAACATTATATATTGACATAAAATTCACACTCAAATATCTTCAATAAAAAAATGTCTTATATAATGATTATCAAAATTTTATTCTATGTACGTGAACTTTCAAAATTAATGGTATATATTGTATAAATTAAAATTTCAAATCAAAATTGTTGTTGTAAATCTCCTGATCAAAATATTCCTATATCTTTTCTAAAACAATTGTTAAAAAAATGTATTGTTAATAAAGAAAAACTGACAAATAGTAAAACTATCTCTCTGATGATGAGTTGTCCAAATCCTTGTTCCATGTAGCCTACAATATCTATTCTTAGCAGTACCCTAGGTAATCAGCAATCTTACAACAAATTGTTGCGAGCCTATCGTCTTTAATGATATCCTTTAAATGCACGTATTGTTCAAATGATGCTGGCCTCTTCTCCTCTCGATAAACTAAATCTCTCGTTCTGCCCTCTTGGAATATAAGTAGAAAAATATAACTTACAATATTTTACTGGATCAGCTCCTGTCAGATACACTTACTCCACGAAAACTCACAAACATTCACTTCTACTGCTTACTACCTCTGGGGAACCACCAGAGAACAACGACCGTTCGCCTGGCACCCTTGAAAAAACAACTCATTATTTTTTTTCCCTCAAAAATCTAGCTAAACTCTTATTCCTACTTACCTATCCCACTTTTTTTAATCTCCTCCAATCAGAGTTCGTCACACTTCATCTACCATTTAGATAACAAACAACAATTTTACCTACAATTATACATTTCCTACAAACTGTTAACATGTTAATCGGTTTCTACAAATTCTTAAGAACTAACGGAGAATTATATTTTCTAAATATTTCTATTCTATTGTCTTATTCACTGTATATCGACGTACAAATCCATTTGGAAAACCGGCTCGCATTGTTCACAACTTCACTAAGCTCACTCACGTCACTCGAATATATTTTACAAAGAAAATAATTTATGCATATCTTTAAATTTTGTTTACTACAGGTAATTCAGGATAATGGACTTTCACTTCTTCGAAATATCTTTTATTTTATTAGTTGAATTATTTGAATTATTATATTTTGTACTTTGAAATATATTAAAAGCAAACCAATAATATTTTCAATTTTACATATCATAACAATATATTTATATATACATATATATACATATATATATATATATATATATATATATATATATATATATATATTAAATTTTAATAAAATACAAATAAATAACAATTGATATTAAATTTAATAAAATTCTTATATAAACTTAATATCATCTTTTAAAATAATAATTGTATTTATGTGAAATTATTTTAAACGAGAAGTTTGTTAAAAATTGAACAGATGATTCGATATTTTTATTAATTGAAAGACATTTATCACTTTTAAATTTTGACAATCGTTGCGAATTATGCGAATCGAATATTTTATTGACAAATATTCTTTAAATTTTTTACTTCTCATTTAATGTTTGTATTTTCTTAGGTATTTTTTATGCAGTATAATAAATACACGATGACTAGAAACGAATTAATCGAGAGTAGTGAATCGATGTGATAAATCGCTATTTTGTGACCGTACTTGTGACGACGCCATAATGTGGCGCTAGTTCCATGACGACGCCATCTAGTGGAGCTAGTTCCGCGACGATAGACTCAGCATTTGACTATAAAGGAAAAAGTTATACAACGACAGCATAGAAGCTTCGCTTCAAAAATTTAGTTTCTAAATACTAAAATACTAAATTTATAAATTTACAAAAAAAAATCTACAACACAAACAAGATGTTTTTAATCAAATGAATATTAAAATCATAAAGACAAAATAAATATAAGGAATTAACTTCTTCTTCTCCTTCCACGGCATTACAGCCCAAATTGAGCCTTGGCCTCCTTTATTTTTTGCCTCCACCCTTGCTTGTCTGTGGCTGATCTTCTCCATCGACGGACTCCTAAAGGGGCTTGTGCGTCAATGTTTACTGTGTTTTCCCAGCGCTTTCTTGGCTTTTCAACCGATCTCTTTCCCTACATTCTAGCATTCAGTGCTGTTTTTGGTAGCCTATCCTCTCTAATTTTATCACATGTCTGACCCATTACAATCGTTGTATTCTAAGGAAGTCTTACGGTGGTACTTCCTTATAAAGTTCATTAAGCTGGTTATTGTATCGACTTTTGAAGATTCCGTTTTCCCTCACAGGTCCTAGTATTCTCCTCAGTACTTTCCAAGGAATTAAAAACCACCTAATAATAATTTTATAAGGAATTGAAACTACCACCTAAAGATTATTTTTTTAAGAAATGTATTTTTAACAAATTAAAAAAGTATTACAGCATAACTAATAAATTAAGTATAAACTTATAATCAGAATAAATCAGGTATCGGCAAAATCACTACCAATAAACATGGATTAACTTAGGTAAAGGTTATACTTGATATAAGCATTTATTCCAGGATTATACCGACCCATACTCTTAACCCCCTCTGTGGCTCAGTGGTAAGAGCGCCTGCCTTTAAACCTAAAGTTCGTGAGTTCGAATCTCACCTGGGTGGAAATTTTCGTTGATTAAAAAAATTAATAAATGAAATTAATTTCTATCCTTGTGTGATCGGTACTCACCAGAGGGACCGCAGACGTTCGGATACAATTAGCGTCTCTTAGCAAAGACAACGACGTCGACTTTGCGAAGTATCAAGACAATTACTCTACACATACAAACACACACACTCACTACATTAATAAACTTATCTTGATTGAGACTGGCTGAATGACAATTGTCCAAGCCAAAACACACACAAAAAAAGACCCATACTCGTTTTTAAATCTAGTATAACCTATGTTATGAATGTCATAGTCATCAGTGACAGGAATATATTATTTTTTGTATTGTTTTGTGAGTAGTTATATAATAAAAAATGTGTTTAAGAGGTGTTTTTAATGATGGAAAATTCACGAAAAAGAAAAACTTTTAAAGAACGAATAAATCCCTTTTCAAAATACACTGATAGAGAATTTAGAATAAAATATCGGTTTTCTAAAGATGGTGTAAGGTTTTTTGCAATTTTAAAATACTCAAACTCAACATATAAGATAACAAATAAAGATATATATGGTGTCAGTTGTCATTGTCAATTTCAAAGAAAAATCAAAATTGACATATTTCACTCAATATGTCGTTGTTTTATGTATTTGTGCAAAAGATTGCTACATTGCCAAACTATTATTTCGGAATAGATTGGGAATACTTATAACCAACAAACACCGAGTTTATTTGTAACAAATTATTTTAGTATTACATTTACCTTATACTTTAGGAATAGGATAACTATTCTAAGTATAAATACGGAATAACTTTAAAATACGAGTGTTTTATTAGTAAAATGTTCTCATAACTATAAGGGTTTTGTTAATGTATTGTTCGTCATTCCTGCTATAATAGATGTAGTACAAATTTGTCCCTGCAATTATTTTAATACATAGGTCAATCACATTATAGGTATTAATAGTATTAAAAAATAAATTGTCCATCCATATTATTTCTTAGGATATAACGAAACTAGTTAAACACTATTTTTTGTTATACATTATACATTATGTTATACATTATTATATTTTTGTTTTTGTTATTATATGGAATAACTTTAAATATATATAATGACAGATTTAGGTGATACAAATCCATGTGGAATAATCTACTTTTCGATCTAGAAATTTTTGTCAGACCTAGAGTTTAAAGTAAACTATTATCGTTTTTGGTGTGTGTATGCCTTTTTATGTGTACACAGAAATTAAACAAAAGAGTTCCATAAAAAAGAAAATTAAAGCACATAATTCTAGTTAAAATCAGTCCTAATATGGTAATGAAAAATTTATGTTTAAATTGTGAGGCTTAAAAATTAAAACGAGTATTTATAAAATATTAATTGGATCTTTAATAACCTATAGATAAGAGATATAAATAATAAGAATAAAACAACACAGATCGATTAAGGATATTAAAAATAACGACACTGAGAAAAGTGGTGCAGACAAGTCTGGTATGGTACAAGAACACGATGAAACGTGAAGAATCCAAAAATCAATAAAACAAATTAACTAAACGTTGAGCCTTATATTTGACAATTAAAAAAAAAGAGGAACATAATAGAATATCTGATAAAGAAAACTCAACACGAAATAGCTATAATAAGTGACGTAAAGTACCATAAACATAAAAATATTATGGAAAATGGTACAGAAATGGTCTCAATAGTTCTAAGCAATTAGCCCGACTGACAAAGACACAACCAAAAAAGGCAAACAAAAAGATGTACTGTTTATCGGATCGGATTTGTTGTTAAGTTATACATTTTATTTTTCGGCTAATATACCTACTATTGAAGTAAAATTTTACTACTTTTCCATTTCTTTTGAGTAGTTTTAGGCATCTTTGATGAAAATAGTTACTTTTGGTGCATGTAACGAAATGATCTCTGAAAATAACCATTGTAGGTCTTATTAGCTAGTTATCCCTTTTCTAATATTGTTAAAGAAAACAAACTATATTTTTTAGTTAACAGTATTACAGTAATTTTATAGCCTTGTCAATATTTTTATTCATGTGTAGTGGTAATTAAGATAATTACACACATCTATTCGAAAATATTTACCATATTTTTAAAACAATTTATTCACGTTATGTTGTTTTTAAACATTAAAATTGCATGACAATCAATGAACCATTATAGAAATGCATAGAGATTTTTTTATAAAATCGGTAATGTTAATCACATATAAATGTGTTATTTACTTTGAAAATGACTAATGTACAATGAAATACGTATCGAGACACGTAGGTGGTTGTTGTTTGATTAACATGAAACATATTGGACTAGCGCAGAGCGATCGACCAGATAATAGAAGTTCTTTAAAGAAAATAATTAGTTATCTATAAATATACATATATATATATATATATATATATATATATATATATATATATATATATATATATATATATATATATATTATATATATATATATATATATATATATATATATATATATATATATATATATATATGTTTTTATTTGTAAAGTAAGCAGGATTTCGTACCGGATTTGGAACAAATGATCACATACACAGCATTAAAACAGTAATAGAAAAGACTATCGAATACAATCGACTACTCGCTTTGGCTTTTGTAGATTTCCATACAGCCTTTGACACGGGAGAGTTTGACAAAATCCTGAAATCACTAAAAAAATGCCGCATTGACTATCGATTTAGGTTAATTTAAATACATGAAAATTAAATACAAAACTACATGAAAACACGGATCATATCCCAATTGGCAGAGGAGTCTGACAGGGTGATACCTTATCGCCTAAACTGTTTACCGCAGTACTAGAATATGCTTGTTGGAATTACCGATGTTCTTCGTCTTAAGAGTGAATTCCTGTTCTTCCCTTCTGTGTGTTCTAATTCCCGAATAGCCACACTGAAATAGAACTGGGCTGGACACGTCACCGGAAGCAGTGATAAAAGATGGACAAAGATGTTGCTTGATTCGAGGCCAAGGTTAGACAAAAAAGTAGAGGAAGACGCCCTACTCGTTGGACTGACTGATTGCCTTTCTCAACTTAAGAAAGGCAATCAGCCGAAACAGCTGTAGTGATAAGATTTAAAATAAATTTTGTGGAAGTTTGAAAACAAAGTTTTCAGTGTTTTATTGTTACATAAAATGAATTTCCTTCAAGTAACGGTCGAATCCATCAAATATTTGAAATATATAAGCTTATAAATGATAGCAATGTTTTAGAGGCTATAACTTCGTTTTTCAATACCATTTATACCAGCGGACAATTACCTAATGGTTTGTCTAATTCACTGTTTATAGCTCTACCTCAGAAGAAAAAAAAACTGTGCTGATTATAGAACCATCAGTTTGTTAAACCACCTATTGAAAATTTTTCTGAAGGTAATACATGGTCGTATCTACAATAAATGTGAGGAATAGCTGGATGACACTCAGTTTCGTTTCCGTAACGGGTTTGAAACGAGAGAGGCACTGTTTGGAATGAACGTACTTGCTCAAAGATGTGATATATCTGTAGACATATACTGTTGTTTTATTGACTTCCAAAAGGGATTTGATCGTATTAAGCACTCTATATTGATCGAAGCTCTAGAAGACATTGGCTTGGACGGCAAAGATGTTCGAATAATTGCAAATTTATATTGGAATCAAACAACATCAGTTTTAGTAGATGGTGTGGAATCACAGGCTCTTAATATTAAAAGAGGAGTACGGCAAGGATGCCTCTTGTCACCCCTGCTTCTTAACGTTTACTCCGAAAGAATTTTCAGAAAAGCACTTCCTGAAAAACAAGAAGGAATACTTGTGAGCGGCGAAGTCATCAATAATTTGCGATATGCGGACGATACAGTACTCCTAGCTTCTGGTTAAGAAGATTTGCAAACACTACTGGATAGTGTCGTTGAGAGTTGTAGGGAGGCAGGTCTGGATCTTAATATACGAAAAACCAAAATACTTGTAATTAGTAAACAACAGCATATAAAACCGTCTATATTTGTAAATAATACCAAACTTGAGCAAGTTGATAAAATCGTTTACCTTGGACAGCAATTAAATTTTAACGCAGAAAGTCACGACGAAATTAGATCTAGGATAGAGCAGGCTAGAGTTGCTTTTAGAAGGATGTCCAAGGTGTTATGTAACAGAGACCTAAAATTGGCATTGAGGATCCGCCTACTTCGCTGCTACGTATTCTCGGTCTTACTTTATGGAGTCGAGTACTGGATTGTGAATAAAATCGATCTAAATCGCCTTGAGGCTTTTGAAAGAAGTGCTATAGGTTATAGATAGGAAATTGTGGTGCTATAGAAGAATTTTAAAAATTTCCTGGGTGGAGAAGATTCGAAACTCCACAATACTAGAACGTCTCAGCAAGACTACTAAGATCATAAAAAGTATCAAGCAGAGAAGGCTGGAATATTTCGGACATGTAATGAGAGGTCCCAAAGATAGGTTGCTACAAAATATCATGCAAGTAAAAATAGCAGGCAAACGCAGTCCAGAACGAAGAAGAACCTCATGGTTGAAGAACTTGCGAGATTGGTATGGTGTTGATAGAACATGCTATTTAGGGTGGCAGTGAACAAAATTAAGATAGCTATGATGATAAACAACGTTCTAAAAGGACATGGTACATGAAGAAGAAGAAGAAGAATCTCCTTATAATTATTAACTTGATTTATTTATAGCTACTATTGAATTTTATATATTGCGGTATATTTTTAGGTACCTTAGAATGGTTGCATTAAAAAACTTTACCCTCTTTAACAGGATTAGGACAAATATTAGGATAGTACTCAAGTAGCTTTACTTAAACTGAAAGTACTAAAACTCGGCACTCCTGCTAATAAAAATTAAATTTATTGAGAACTCCTAATCTTTAAGTGGAGTATTCCTTAGGGAAATTGATTCTTTCTTTCAGAGATTCAAAAAGAAATCCACAAACCAATAAATTATCTTTATAGGCGCAAGGTATTCATTTATTAACATGTGATTACCTCCAGGTATTTAACAAAGTACTGGATCTTAAAGCACAAGAAAAGGAATATTTATCAATAATGAACAAAATATCTCCTTCAACAAAATACGTACTGGTGTAAACTAAATGTTATGTTATAAAAAGGAAGCAATATACATTTAAAAAACGTTGAACACTTTATTACGAAAATATAAATTTATATTTCAGAATATCTAGCTACAAAATAAAATTAACATAAATTTCTTCTAACAATTTGACTAGAAAAATTAACAAACTCTTTTCAAGCTTTAAATAAATTAATTACGAATTTTATTACATTGAACCTTTGATCATTCAAAAATCAACCAATAAAATATAGGTCGTATATAGCCAGCCGTATATAGGTCGTAGCTATGTTGCCCGAAACCATTAAAAATATTCAATATTTGGGAATCACCCCAAATCAAATCAGAAACAGACTAGATCTAGGGATACCAGAACCAGCTATTAAAAAAATCTCTTGACACCAAATTTTCCACATCCAAGTTAACGGTAGCAGGTCGAATTCCAAAAAATATCCAAAGAAACTTAAAAGCCCACAGAAAAGTATCAGTCCCGGACTACGTGTTTTGCTACAAAACAAAAACAGAACTCATTATCACCACAAATAAATCTTACAAACAATACTTACACCAACGTTCTCTTGGTTCAAACACAACTGCTCTGCTCCCGTAAAAATGGAATGTCTATATCTAAATAAATACAAAATATTTTTATAAAATGAAATTGAAGTTGACCACAAATAAAGCATGTTTCAATAATTATTGTAACGATTTCTCTAGACCCTTACACGTTATTAACTTATGTTAATTTATGGGGGAGATAATCACATTTTTTAACGAGTTCTAAGTTGGCAAGTCTTGATAGTCTTCCCGTTTGGCTGTACTGGATAATACCCCAGGCTGGAATACTGTAGAGTTTTGCCTCAATCATTAGTATTCACTAAAATTTCTTGTCTTTCATAGCACCGCAGATCTAGTTCATTGTAGTTTTCATAAAAATATATTTCCATATTCTTTCATAAAAATTATGACTTGTTGTTGATAGAATAGTTTTAATTTTTTAAGTTAATGTTTAGACAGTAAAAGTTTATTTATTTATTTACTTACTAAATAAAAATATCATTATTGTATGAGAAACAAGAACATATATTAAACACAAAAAGATTTGTGGCAAAGTCACGGTAAGCAGTTCAGTGGATGTTCTGCAATGAGTCATATATTTTATTCTGAGCAGTAAAAGTAATATCTCAGGAAATATTTTTTTATAAATTTTTTAAAACTAGTACAGCGTAGCTGTTTAATACTTTTTGGTAAAATATTGTAATAGTTATAACTAAGACAATTTATATTTGAAAGTTGTAATTCTACAGCGATTTCTTCGTGAGTTGACAGTTTTGCGTATTGTAAACGTGAACATCAGACTGCTTTATTAAATGAGCCCATTTTCTGTGAAATTCAGTTATAACTTGAAATATCAGTAGAGTAGGTAGTGGCATAATTTTAAATTTGATAAAGAAAGGTCAGCAGTTTTTTAGATAACTAACCCTGGCTAAAATCCTGATAGCTGTCTTTTGCATTCTAAAATTTTGAAGTGCATTTATTGAATTACCCCATATGATTAATCCATAGTTTAGGTGAGGGTAAAATAAAAAAAATATGTCATTTTTAACATTTTCAAAGTTGACAACGCTTGCTAGTTAATGAATAACAAATAATGAACTTGATAGCTTTTTCTTCAGTTGTGAGATATGAGCCGACCAGTTCAGTCGATTATGGTTATTCCCAATAGTTTAACAGTCTTTCTGGAGCTTATGGTAATAAGATCTGGAATCTTTCTTATCTGGATTATTATGATAATTACTTGCAGATAAAACAAAGTTTTCGTTTTATCAGAGATACGTTTTAGTTTGATTGAAGCAAACCATATGGTAGATTTAGTAGAAACGTCCTTATAAGACATTTTTAAATCATTATTATTTTCTCCTTATATAACGTATGTCGTATCATACGCGAATTGTATAGATTTGTACACATATATGAATTTAGGCAAATCGTTGACATAAATAATAAACAAAAGAGGTCATAAGACTGAATCTTGTGGGACTTCATGTTATACTGATAAAAAATTGCAGAGATGACCTCAACATACTAATGCCTAGTATCCGCAACATAGATAAGAAGTTATAAGCTTCAGAAAGATACCTCTGATTCCATAGTATTTAATTTGTGGAGCAAAATGTCGTATGAAACTTGAGTGAAGATATGTTCTGGCATCATTGTATCTAAGCTCAACCGAAAAATGAGATCAGTTATAAAGGTTCGTGTGTTGTTTGATTTAGTTATCAGGACGGAAAAAACTTCTATCGTCCAATTTTGTAGTACCAGTGGAGGAAGAGCAGTAACTAGTAATAGTTTTTATTGGCTACGCTTCTTTTATACGATATAAAATATAATAACGAATTATTTCAAACATATTACTTATTGTTTATTTCTTATACTCTTTTTGTCGTGTCCTTTCATTGTTATTTAACTTTTATTATTTAAGAGAATATCAACATAATTTTGTATATATTATCTTTAATTGTGCAATTTTTTACTTTGTTTACTAGTTTATTGTTGCTGTAAATATTATCTATCATGAATTTGAACGTTTGAATTAAATTTGCCATAAAAATTCGAAAAACAATTTTTCCAGAATGAATCTAAGTATTCACCTATTTAGCAATTCAAACATTCAATTACTACTGCTTCCAGCAACGTGAAGTAATATAACCAATAATGTTAGTTATTATTCTTTCATACAGCACCCGATTTCGTATTCTTACAACTTGATAGAAAGTGATATACCGGACCATTCTCCTCAAGCTAATGTATCCTACGTCGTAGCGAAAAGAAAATAAAAAACGAAAGACAACAGCTTATATAAATAGCATTCGGTATCAATCTTACATCTACCATTAGTAAATTTGTTAAAGAATTTAACTTAATTTTGAGTATTTGTGGAACAAATCCTAATAATACAAACTATAACTTTCCGCACAGCCCTCGTATTTTATTTCGTATTCGAGCTGATTACTTATTGCCCATCTTTTATATCTGTTGTTTTTAATTACATGTTTACTCGTTTTTATTAAACCATTTTCCAGACATTAATTACCCTTTGTATAATAACATTAATAATTAATATACCTACTAAGAAAGCTGCCGCACTAGCAGAAAATCTTCTAATATATCAAATTTATAGTACAATAGAGTCTAGTCTGAGAACGCTCGACTGTTGTCTAGCGGTATAAAAGTCTGTAAAGTGGCGCTAAAACTACGCATTTACGTTACGCTTTTATGTCTGGATTTGACCTAAAATCCAGAGTCACGAACTTTTACTTTCAGCTTTCAGCCAAGTTTCTCTAGAGCGTGTTGCCTCAATCGACATATGTTCATTCAAAAATACTGACTCACAACTTTCAAAAGCTACAAAAAGATGCAGTTCGTCGCTTTTTCTAGATACCTTTTCAAAAAGTTATGGTAGATTGTAATATATTTCTCAGTTTTATCGGCTATATCCTCTTTCGACGAGATTCCTGCCAAATATCGGAGTGAGAGTAAATGGTAAGAGTATGATAGAGTGGCATACTGAACTTTTGGATCTCATATTAATTTAAAAATTGTATTACATAAGAAACGGGATTTGTAAAGAACAGAAAAATACAGGGACATGTTAAAAATATATATACATACACTACGGGAGCAATGCGACCAATTTGTGGCAATAAAAATAAATAAATAAATATTAATTGCCACAAATTGGTCGCATTGCTCCGGTGGTGAGCCTTTCCCAAGTTAAGATGTTTTTTTTTTCTAACATGAAATCGGCACTTAACAGGCACCACCTGTTTTGAAGATGATGAAAACTTATGATGACTTAATAACATGCTTATTATTCACTATTTTTGACTAGAAAAGAACACCTATTACCTTACCTGTGAGTAATAGTTCATTACTCACAGGCAAACAAATACCGTATTTCACAAAATAAACTTCCAAACTTGCTCAATTTTGTATTCGATAAACAAAATAACAATGGACATCTATAATTAATTACCTTTCAACCGGAATTTCCAAAAATTTTTAAAACCCAATGCGAAGGACAGTAGGCACCGTTGATGGTTTATATTTTGTGTAATGAACTATGAAGAAAACAGGTAAATGGTGTTTCCTATGTAGTTTGAGAACGAAACAACTTGGTTGTCATCAGTATGGTGCAAATAGTCTGAAATACGTATTTACGGTTGCCTTCCATCTTATATACATATTTTATTATTTTTTTACCTTATTCCTTGTTGCCAGCTATGCCGATACTTTCTACTTTTATTTTATTATGAACTCACATTAGCCTTATTTCCAGCAACTGAAGCAATCTTCAGTTTTTTAATCTCTGACGGTTATTGCACCTTCGGCTTCTCTTCATGACCATGCCAAGTTAGTCTTTTGGATTTGGTAGTGTCTAATATGTTTAGATCAATTTCCATTTCTCTCGTAATGTTTACGTTCTCTTACCCTATCAAGTCTAGTGATCTGGCAACATCGTCTCCAATAGTTCCTTTCCATGGCCTTAATTTGTTATTTGTTTTTTTTTATTTCCCAGAGTTCGACGCCGTACAACCTAATACTTTCTTTTAATATTTTGTAAATTATTTTTTTATTTTCTTTTATTATACTATTTCACAATAGTCCATGTAGTGTTCCTTCCACGTATTTGAAGGCTTCAGTTGATTTTATAGTTCCAATTTTAATTCGTAATCTTTCTGGTTTTTCTCCTGCAACTAAGTAACGGTAGTGTTGCATTCGGTGTTGTTCTTAAACGACTTCTAAGTGAGTGTTATATTTTTGTAATCTATTCATTTGGTTTGCCATTTTGTAAAAAAAATTTGGTGTTCCATATAAGTTTTAATTTAGATAGGCTTAACTTTTGTTTCTTGAGAAAACCAATTCTAAAAATTACTATACTAGAAGATTTAAGTTGCTTTTTGTTCAGTTATGATGGCTATGTTCGTTTCACGTTGTTTTAGTTTGTCATTGATTTCGTATTCCCTCGTGTCTAATTCTCTACAATCGTAATTAGCTACCTTTAGTCTCTTCATTATTCCAACTCATTTATCTTCGAAGCCTTTCCCTGCACAGTATTTTCTTAACACTTTGCATCCTTTAGTTGATTTGTTTGAGTTATTGTATAGTCGTCGGAAATTCGTTCTTCACCCTCTCTTGTCAGATGAATTATGTACATTGTACAGATTAAAGGCAATTTTTCTTTTGTTTACGTGGCACTAAGCTTGCAGGGACGTGAGACTAGAACTTGTTATCACAGCTAGATTATACTTCTAGAATCTCATTTTTTGCACATCCATATCAGTAAATATTAATTAGAATTCTATTGCAGCCTAAGCACAGAATATTCACACTGCCTCTAGAATTCATTACCAACGTACAATTACTTGATACCAAATTGACACTAAATATACCAATAGTTGACCAAAGGAAAAGGATAAACAAAGATCATAATCACATAGTACAATATTAATAGCAGAAACTCTAATACACTATATAAAAGAAATGCAGATAAAACCACAATCTGGAGAACGTTCAGAAAACCATACTGTGCTGATTTTTTATTTTTTACCTACTCTAGGCCTAATTTTCTATTTTTAAGCTCAGTTTGAGAGAATCAAAAAAATATAGTTTGATAATCCACATTTTGGTTTATACAATTATTTTAAGAAGAAGGTCTATTAAGTATAGCGAGTAAGATAAGACGTAGATAGTTGATTTATGGTTTAAATCTTCATATATCTTCTACTGTGATATTAATTCGGGGATCGACCCAATTCATTTATACCTGTACACATTATGTATTTTATCTGTTTTGTGTATGGTATAAAATGTATCTAATGATGTATAGATCTGCTCTATATATAGTATTTCTTATTCCATCTCATTACTTTTGCTTTTTGCATATTTTTGCTGATGTCTGTCATGTTTTTAAGATTATTCCAACTATAGAGTCTTGTGTCACCTTCCTCATTTTCTTCTATTTGGGATCTTAACCCATTATATCCGTTTAACTAGCCACATGGTATCTTAGTCCTCTTTAACTTCACAGTCTTATTTTCATGAACCTAAAAAGTGCTTATAGTTTTAGATTCTCTTTTATTAGCTCATTTCTGATTCGATCTTTGACTGTCATATTACCTAGGTACTGCATCTCTGCAGCCAGTGTTCTACTTTTCATTCTTATTTAGAGTTTATATATTGGTTCCAATATGTTGATTTTTGTTTACCGTGAAATTTGATTGTTATTGATGAAACTTCTACCTATTTGAAGAATATTAAAATTTCATTCTTTTTTCGCTTTTTCCTTGACTATTTAATCTTTATTATTATCCTGAATGTTTTTTATAGATATTTAAAGGACTTGTTTTTAATCGCCGTAACATATCTTTATACAAACAAGTTTACAGTTTCCTCATCGGTTACTGTGATTACCTTAGGCTTCTTTTTATTCAGTTTTAGTCCTCACTCTGCTAGTTCTTCAGTATTATAAATTATATTATCTTTTAGTTTATTTTTTGTTAACGTAATCATGAAAATGCCATCACATTCTGATATATCGGAGAATTAGTTTACTACACTTATTTATTGTGTCGTCTATGAAGTTCATGAATATTATTTGTAAACTTAGAACTTCCCCTTGTATGTCGTAGACCTTATATAGTTTAAAATAGTTTTGAATTTCGTATTTTTTCTTATTATTACTCTTGTCATGTTGTCTTGTTGTCTTGTTAGTACCCGTTTGTATAAATTTTCCAAAATTTAGCTCTTGAAAGAGAATCAAATGCCTTCTCTAGATAATAGTTCTTAAAAATAATTCAAAGCAGAAGTTCCAAAATTTTACCAGTTTTCACTATCACTATTTTTTACTAGCTTATGCGAAATTGTCAATAATTGTGTTTTGTCTAAGGTGTTCATATTTAAAGTCTACTTAATTCTTTATCTTCACAAATATATTGGGCGATGAATCACTTCTCTATTTAATATAAGAAAAAATACTTGGTGCTAATGAAGAGCTATTCACAAAGCAGATTGAAGAAGCAGCATGAAATAATATTTCTATGAGTTTCATCATCATCACAGTCATTAACATCTTAGTAGATGTGTTGTGGTTCATAATTGGGCTTCAGCAGCTCGAACAGTTTGATTGATAATATTTCTCCACTGGTCGCGGTCATCAGTTATATGTATTGCCTCAGTATACTGTTTATTGAGAAGCTTTTTAGTAATGTCCGCCCATCGCTGTGGAGATCTTCCGCGTTGGCGTTGAGTCTGAGGCCTTCCTTGGACCACCAACCGCTCCATTTTGTGATAACTTCGATGGATATGGCCAAAGAACTTTAAAATTCTAGAGTAAACGGTACTGGAGAGACGTTGATCCGTCTATGAGTTTAGTCAGAAGAAAATTATTAAGAACTATTAAGAAGAGCATTATTAAGAAGAAATTATTAAAATAAATAATAGATCAAATTTTAACCTATAAAAACTTAAGGCGTAGAGTAGTAGCAAACAATTATCTCTCTCTCTTTCTCTCTCTCTCTCTCCCTTTCTCTCTCTCTTGAGTCGTTACCCCCGGGAGGAAGTGTAGTGGTCATCGTGGTGTCGTGTATTATTCTTTTCCTGCTCATTTCTTTTAACCCATACATGCATGCAATTTGGTCGATCCATCGTGTTCAACATCTTAATGTCAGGGTTGGTATATCTGTATTGGGAATATTAAGCAGATAATTTTTAAAGTTCCTGAAATGGGGGACTTCTTCCATAATTTGGCCATCCTTTTAAGCCATCCAAATTAAATCAGCGTTTTATTTTTTCTTGTAGTAATCCTGCGTTTGTGTCAATGATCCCACATATAAGGACGAACTCACAAACTCGTGGTTATGTGGATGATTGTTATGTAGTTTATCCACTATCATGATCCTTGACTTTGATAAGTTTAACTGCAGACCAGACATTTGACTTTGTCAAATAGTCACTTGAGATCAATTTTTCTTGACTTTGATTTGCAAATATAGGTTGTGTTATCTGCAGAATGTAGGTTATCTATTTTTATTTTTGACCATTTGTTGAGCTGCCCTCTTCCAATCTTTAAGCGCTCTTCTGATAATATGCTTTCCGTATATATAATAAATAATTTTAGAGACAGTATACTTGACATACATATATGACTTATTAAACAGAATTGAAATGTGCATTGAAAACACACAATAGTGTTTGCATGCATAACTCTCCAATAAGAAAACTAGATAGTAGATGGGTTAATAGTAAAAAACAAGCTGAATGTTTTGTAGCAAATCTAAAATATACATTTTAGTCGGATAAAGGAGACGATCTGGAGGAATAGAAGAAAATCCTTTAAAAGAAAACAGAAATTATAATATTAGCCCCTATGACATTCCGGTATGACATTCTCAACTATTAAAATTCTACATCTTAAATAGATTCTTTAGAGTCAAACAAAAAATGTGTACTTAAAACTAAAAGAGATAAAGTATAGAGTACCACACAAGAGTATTTTTTGAAAAATACTGTACATTTTACACACTAATGATATCTCTAACCTTTAAAAAGATCAGATCTTTGCAAATGACAAATCTGTATTACCAAGCGACCAAAATCATAAAGAAGCTGTACGAAAACTAGAGCATTCGGAAGATCAAATTAAAGATTGTACAAAAATGAAAAATAAAGATTAATGGGATAAAATAGACACATGTAAATTGTACCAATAATACGTAACCTATCAAACTAGATGACAAACGGGTACTTGTTCCATGTTCTGGTAAACAGCTGGTATTACAGCATGTGAATCTATACTTTGCACACTGCTACTCTTAAAATATTTGTGATTGTTGTGCTAAACCACTTACGTAGATTTCTCAGCTAGGAAATCCTTTAGCATTCTAATGTCGATTGTTTCTACTTTTTTCCATTTCCACGATAAAATCACATTTCGAAAGTCTCAATTTTCTTGCAGGTGGCAGTTCACGACTGAACTCCGTACAACAGTATAGGAAAGATATAACATCATAGTAACCTGATATTTATGGTTATTGATAAATGATCATATTTACATATACTTAACTTACTTATTATATAGCTTAGCCATATTTTTAAATATCTACCTTCCTTATCCTACATTTGCTTTCTAGGGAGTGGTACCAATTTTCACTGACGTTCGTACCAGGGTAGATGTATATTCTTACTCTTTATATTCGTTAACTGGTCACACCGATTCGTCCAAATTACTGTTTCTTCTTAGAGATTATCATATATTTTTTTTATATCCATAGTCCATATCTCTTATTTAATTCTGTATTCCTGTTCATTATTCCTGGAAGGCTCCATAACTGTCCGCGAATATCACCGCGTCTCGCCCGCGTATCTGATGTTATTAATACATTTTTTCGTTAATTTGAATTATGGCTTTAACTGCTTCTTAAAAGGTTTCTTTAGAGTATATGTTGCACAACAGAGATGTTAGTATACATCCCTGTCGGATTTCACGTTTGATTTTGATTCTGATCTGGCATCTGATTCTCCTGCCTTTGGATATATGGCGCATAGTTGGGATGTGCTAAAAAGAATATGCTGAGTAAAAGTTGTGGTCCTTTGTATGTTAGCAACATGGATAGCTAAGAATAAGGACCAATGAAGAGATGATAATCAGTTGTGCTAGCAGGCATGAACAATGCCTTTTTTCAATATGTGAATGTCAAGGCAATCCAATTCCTGGAAAACGCGGATCCAGAAAAAACACTCAACAGAAGATTCCCCTTTCAGTTGGTGAAGTGAAAAATAGAGAGTGTTAATGGAATATTAGTAGAATGGAATATTAGGAGCGGCTTAGTAAAGAGGCTAAAAAGTGTTATTTATTATAGATTATTATTAGCTGCTACAAGTATTCTAGATGGTACAGAAACAATAATGTAGGCAATTATTTTTGAAAATACTATATTTTAATAATGTAATTTCAAAAAGAATTGCACATTAACCTGTCTGATCAGATTATAGTGTAACAAGAATATTTTTTTATGTTTTTGCTTAAAAAAATTATTTATATATCAAATAAAGATTTATTTGACTAACGGGGAATAGTAATATGGTAAATCAACCTATGTCATTAATAATTGACATAGGCAGTATACCTACTTATTTCATATATAGGCTTATTAAAAGAATTCACTAATAGTCCGTAAAGTACTTTCCAATTCACTCGTAACAGTACAGTTACCCAACCAAACTACTTCGATCCTTATTAACTTCGATTTGAAAAAATAGCTAGACTCACGTTTTGCGATATCTATCTGTAGATATAACTTATAGAAACTGTCATTCGTTCCCGCCCAGTATAATCCTTCATTTCGCGGTCCAAACCTCATTAGCAGCTATGTTAACTACATTGTTAGCGCACTTATGCCGCCCCCCGCGCCGGATAATTACAACCACCCCTCTCCCGCGTGGTCAGAACCAACTGGCCAGACTATCTCGGCTGGCTGTGGATAGTGTACGGCCAACACGCGGCATCAAGATACCGGCTGACAGTGCGAAAGACTTTCAATTGTTCAGAACCGGCTAACGCGATCAACAAAATAAACACCTGTCACGTTGTTGACCATTCGAGTGACGTATGGTGATAGTGGTGGAGACGGAACTTTAACAAAATCAGCTGACGGTTTATATTTTAAAATTAATGTAGATTATGTTTTATAGAATTACTTTAAAATGATAGTTTTTCATAAATAGTATAAAAACCTTAAATCATTCGTTTAAAATAAGAATATAAATCAAAAGTTCCTGTGGTCAATGAATGAACAGTATTTAAAATGATCAGCTGACATCAACTCTTTGTTTTGATGTAGCCTGTGTACATAAGAGTGCATAATAATATAAGATGCACATTTATTGCCAATTAATATTTGAAAGTAAGTAAAACTAAACTATATTTCTAATGATTTAAGAAAATTGTACAAGAGTGATTAAAAAAAATATTCATCATAACTTACTAGTCAAGTATGAATATGCAACTTTATGCACAAAATTAAAATAAATTCTACATGACTAAAATAAACTCTTACGGTCACTTTAAGGTTTTGTTGAATATCTACCGAAAGTATCTGTTAACTAAATAATTTCTTCTTCTTCCTTAAATTATAATAACATATATAGTTGCTTTAGCTTTAAAGCATAATTTAGATTTGTTTATAGTGATTTGTTTATAGTCCGGCAAAATTTTGTTAAGGATCATCCTTATCTTGTTTTTTTGTGATCTATTCCAGAACATTTACTTATGTATGACTATAGCTGTATTGGCCTTACTCGTAATACATAATATTTTCACTTTTGTTGTGATAGTCTCACTATCCTCTCAGTCTGTGTATTTAGTTTAAATGTGCAGATTATTTGATTTGTTGGCTCTAAAACTGGAATCTTAGAGTTAACTATATTCAGCTCTGTTATTTGACTGACAGGTGGTTGTTCTTCCATATTGAAATATTCAGACATGCTTTTAATAAGTTGGCGTAAATGATTTACCTAATATGCTACATTTTATATACACTGGTATTACCAGATTATTTTATTTAAGAATGTGTTACCTTTTGTGATTGTGTGATTATTTGTTTATCCGCTATTAGATGTTTTTTTACTAGATTCCTTTCTGGGAGGTCAGTATTTGTTTGGTAGCAGTTTAAATTATTTTGAACTCCTCATGAAACTGATGCTCAGGCAAATGCAAGTAGGTAAAATATAAATAAAACAAAAGGTAAAACACTATGTATTTTATTATCATATGGTTCCATCAACTTACAGCCGACTCTATAGAAAGTTTTGCTACCCCTTTTTTTTTACTTATTTGTTTTAAGTGTATATGTATAAGATTACTTGGAGGTCAGACTGTAACGGCAAACGGCAGGATAACTCTTATGCTATCATGCTCTCATACGTCTTATGGATATGTACCCCCATATTTCACTCCAATATATTTGATAGATTCCTCCCCTCTATACAGAGAAACTGTCTCTCTCTCTAGTATATTGGTTTCAAAAGAACATTAGGACGACATTTAAACTCTACTTAAAATCCCGTGACATTCACAATATTGGCTATTTATCTAGTCTACTGTTTATTTAAATGTATAAAAGATACTTTGTTAGCTTTGATTTTGTTTTTAATTCTCATCATTAGCTTATTTACATTATACAATTTTTAAGGTTCTGTTGTTCCTGCAAACTTCATAATTTTTGTCTCAAAAAGGAGATAAATACAATATTGTGTATGGGTATTACTACCTTTCTTTTCGCACTATATTTAAATATCAAAATTGGAGATAAATAGAACAATGGTTAAAGAAGTAAGACATGGGTGATGACAGAAAACAGAAAAAAAGAGTTTCAAAAGAAAAATTTTAATGTAGATCTTTGGACACATCAACAAAAATAGTATGGGGAAATCTATGTATAATTATTATGCCAAACTTTACCAAGAGTTTATAGAATTATAGAATCACCTATCTGAGAATTCGCTGTACTCCGGAGACTGCGATGGGCTAGTTACGTAGTGAAGACAGACGATGAAAAACTGCCGGGAAGAGCTCTAGATAGTAGATTGCACTGCAGAAAAACATGATGATGGGAAAGGGGTAGAGAGAAGTAGCGGCGGAAAGGTACAATTTATTGAACATTAGAATTTGAAGACGAGTGGCGCAGGACCACGTATATTGGAGGCCGAAATAACAAGAAGCTTAATTTGGGCTTTATCACCATTGAAAGAAGAAGGTATAAATATACGTCAGTGACTGTTTTAGAAAGATGTAGACGATATATAAGGTAAGAACACAATAAGGTTAAGAACACTAAAGTGTTATGTGTGGTCTCCACTACTATATGGCTGTGAGACCTGGACATTAAAACAGTATGACGTCAACAAACTGAATTCATTCGAAATTTGGATGTACCGCCGAATGCTAAGAATAAGCTGGACCAGCAAAACTAAAAATGAAGAGGTACTGGAAATAATGAACACACGACCTCATCTGGTTAATACAATCAAAATTAGAAAGACGTCATATCTAGGACACATAATGCACCATAAGGAATTTGAGCAGCTCCAGGTAATATTTGAAGGCAAAATCGAGGGTAAAAGGGGTATAGGAAGAAAGAAGAAATCCTGGCTCCGAAACATCAGAGATTGGACTCACACAACAGGAAATGACTTAATCCATCAAGCCCAGAACAGAGAGAAATTTGCCATATTGATTGAAAACCTCAATAGAGAAGGCACTTAGGAGGAGGAGGCGATATATTTTAAAAAAATTTAACTAAGATAAAGCAAGCGTTAATACAAACAGCAATTAAATTATCTAGGGTATGCAGATGATACCTGTACTATCAATAATATAAAGCCTTATTAAATTACATGAAACAATTGAAGAACTGAACAATAAACTAGAAATGTAAAATTTAAAATATGTTTAACAAAATTAGTTTTATGAGGTTTATTGGTCAACTGAAGAAGAGAAAAAAACAAAGATATTACTAGTTCATCATTTTAATAAAAAAAAATCATATATTGACCACGTATATGAATTCATACACGTGGTCAGATCCAATCGTGATCTTTACGTGCCACATCAGAATTATCCGACGTTGGCAATCATCATTGCGAAGGTTTCTCGATCTTCTGCCTCATGGAATAATTGTCTTTTTTTCTTCTTTGTTTCTTCTTCAATATTAGCCTCCTAAATTATCGGCAACATCTTTTTCTTGATCTGCCAATACTTTTTTGTCGTCCATTTGGTGACTTATCTCGTGCTATTCATACTATTCTATTCTCTGCCATTCTACTGATATGCTCGTTCCACTCCTGTTTTCGTTTTGTCACCCATCTATTTATTTCTTTTATAATGCATGCTCTTCTTATGTTTTCACTTCTCTTCATATCCAGTAGACTTTTCCCTGATATTTGTCGGAGTATCTTCATCTTTGTTGTTTCTAGCAGTCGTTTCGTTTTAGATGTGTCAGGTCTTATATCCGCCGTGTTTGTTAATATAGGTCTAATTGCTGCTATATAGATTCTTGTTTTTGTGTCTTGTCTTAGGTATTTGTTCTTCCAGATTGTGTCATTAAGAGAACCCGCCGCAGTTTTTTTGCTCTTCAAGGTATCTTTAGCATCCGTCTATGAATCCACATTTCTCATGCTTTAATTCTGTTCATGCTTGATACTTTAGTGTTTAAAGTTCGGCTATATACAAAAGTAAAGACCAAATATAGCACTTAAACATTCTTTGTCTTAGTTCTAAACTAAGATGATTACTGCAAAGAAATGTTTTTATTTTTAGAGAAGTGGTTTTAGCTATTGCTATTCTGCGTTTTTTTCTATGTCTGGATAGATCTAGTTCCCAAATATATAATTTTGCAAGCTTTTTCATTTAATTGAAGCATTGCATCTGGATTTATGTTACAACTAAAGACTAAAAATTTGTTTGTGTTTGGGTATACTTTAATGCTCATTTTCTCTCTTATTTCGTAAATGCGATTAAGCCTACAACGTTGGGGACAAAATGCAACCTTGTCTGACTCGTTGTATGGAGATTTCGTTAGTGAAATTGCCTCTAATTTTTACAAGATAGCAGTTTGATTCTAGTACGAATATCATTGTCATCATTTCTATATTTTTTAGCATCTGCAATAATTTTACACTGCTTTACTTTATCGAATGCCTTCTCGAAGTCTACAAAGTTTGCAAGTACATCTTTTCTTTGATGAAGGTGTTTTTGCAATAGGATATTTAGCGCAAATAGTGCATCCCTTGTTCTTATAATATACAGGAATTAATATAGTATATTGTAACAGCATGGAAAATAATTTTGAGTAACTTAATACAATGAAAGAAAATAATAGATATTTGAAAAAAAAATTGTAAAAGATTTAAAGTCTCAATTTTATATTCCAATAAAACTTTTCAGATCAAAGATGGAATTATTATCCAAGGCATTAATAAATATTTATATACACTTAAAGTATGAACTATAGGAACTAATTTATTCCTCCGTTACAAAATATTCCTTCTTTATAGAACTCCTTAATATGTAAGATAGAAATCTTTTCCATTTTAAATTTTGAATTAAATTTAAATTAAAGATTGTGAATTAACTGCAGTAATAAAATTTTTGCAAACCCCGTATTCCTAATCTGATTAGGCGTTGATGACCAAGGCTTCCCACCCTCTTTCTTGGAATTATACCGCGCTTGCGCCCTATTCTCATTACTTTACCGATTAATTAACTTGCATATTGCTGGCTCCTTCTAACCCCTGCAAATTACTTTTCCTTCCTGCTTCCACTCGCTGTTTCATCTCTGTTCTCGCGAACCCACTAACGGCCAGTTCGTCTTGGTCCCTCTCATAGGGGTATGTAATTTCAGTCTGTCTCTAGCTTAATGAAATGTACATCCTTCTCACTCTTTCGCGTTTAATTTTAGCCAGTGTCTTTCTTCCGATGCCACATGATAAATTTTGCAAGGATATCGCGAAAATTCAACATTTTTTTATATTTTGTTTGCTTCTAACGAATTAAAATTCCGATAATGTCTAAAAGCGAGACCGAGAGACACGGAGTCTAGAAGCCAGTGGAAAATCTTTTTAATTATTAGTGACGTATACTGAGATACATTTTAAAAAATTTTAAATTTCCAAACATTATAGACTGAGAGAAAAAGTTTTTCTTTAGGAGCCAACAAATCTCTTGTAAGAGTTTCAGTAATGCTGTTTTACAGTTATACACGTGAAGATAATTTATTGGATAACGTTCGAACTGAATTTTTTTGAGCTTAACATTTTCTAGTTTTATTTTCAATCCGGAAATCGTTCTCAAAAAATATTTACAATATTACAAGTTATGTTAATCTGTAGATGTTTATGAATTGGCTCTTGTGGTAGCCAATTTGACAGTTGACTTACTTGGCCTGGATCTAGAAGACAAATAGCTGTTTTTTCGCTAAAATTCTGACAGTTATGTTGTACACTCAAGAAAAATATCAAAGTTTGATTTTTGTGTGCTTATGTAGTTGATTGTTGATGATATATATCTAACCTTCAATTAACTTATTAATGTTGCTATATTCTAATTGCTGGCTTCTTTTTTAGTAGAAATCTTTTAAAAGTGTTTTGTTTTTGTTTTGGACATTAATGATTTGAGTGTGATGGTTGTTTTTATTGTTGTTGTTATTGTTCTGATAAGCCCTTTACATAGTATTGTTCTTATTTTCAAATTCCTTTCTGTTAGCATCTTTATTGGTTTTGGTGGTTACTTTATTATTAGCTTTCTTCAATTTTGTGAATCTCCTTGTTTACAAATAATAATGGATAATCATTTTTTTGTTAAAACCTTCATTGACAGATTTTTTTCTGTCTGAAATGCTTTTTCGTTGAAATCGGCGTTTTGGGCTTTATCACATAATGATAATTTATCACATAGTGATAATTTAAATATCTTTTGATTGATACACTTCATTCATCAGCAAGGAGGCTCACTATCTCGTTCCAGGTAGCGCGTACAAGACCCTCATCGCTCCTAGTACGGCAACACTCCCAGACGGGCATTTTCTCCTTCCCCACAGTCTGACTCACCAATTCTAACTCATATAGTCTCATTCATCTGATTTTCTAACTTTAACTTACAGCATCTTTTCCTCTTACCTTTGCCGTTGGTCCAGGTGTCTTTCTTCTTCTTCTTTTTTTTATCACTTTACAGATATAGTTGTGTACGCTAGTCCATTTTGCTTTATTTTTAATCATTCTCTTAATCATGTCTCTCACTGTAACAAAATTTACATCTGTCTTTCATTCCATTATGTACCTTTCTACTCTTTATCTATTGCAATCTAACATCGTATGTGTCAGTGTCCGATTGTTCACAGTATAGCCTTTCATTTGTGTCAGCCTTTCCGAACCTAGAGGGGCCCTAAAACACCCGTGTCCTGTGAGCACCTGCGTCAGGAACTAATCCAGTTGCCTGTGGCCACAGTCCACACAATCTCGTATGTTCGGGATCAGCATTTTCGTCCACTGTGCCACATCCTCCGTGTTGTTCCATTCTTCTTGCCTTTTTTCAATTGCCTTTCCTCTGTCACTGTCTTCTGTCGGCTATGGTAAGGTTTGTATTATTGTTTGTATTCATTTGATGTATTAAATTTTTACCTAGAAGTAAACTCAAGGAAATTCATATCCAGACATTAGTTTCGCACCATGGAACTGATATACCTTGTTGGCTTCAGTCGATTTCAAATAGACCATACAGTTCTTCGAGGTAAATGATTATTAAGAAAGGAACAGTGTTACGACTGTTTCATAATATTTATTCCATATAAAAAACTCTCTTGTCGAAAAAGACGAAGTATGCAAATTCTAGAATTTTCTTAATTGTCATCGAAATATTTCACCGCTGTCACCAATCTCATCACTTGTCATCTTTATAATAGTTTTAATTAAACAGCAAATAATATTGCAATACTTGATTACAACTTTAACTCAATGACAACTGTTTAAAAGCTCACTTACTACTCACGTACATGAGTTCATGAGGTACTCACCTACTACATTTTTTTGATATTCAGATCATTTTGGATTTTTAATACTTCTTTTCCATCAAGAAACTTTTTCTATATGGAATAGATATTACGGAACTGTCGTAATAATCAGAATTCATCATTAAAGTCTTTGTACCTATAATTACGCTTGCATGTAAATCACGAACGATGACAAATCAAAATAAGAACCGATTAAGAGTCGCAGAAAGAAGAATGCTAAAGGAATATATGGACAAGTTAAGAATAACACCACACAGCAATACATACAGAGTGAGAGCTAACTAAGAATTGGAAGAATTAGAAAAACCAGCCACATATAGTAAAAGTAATAAAGACAAAAAGGTTAAGATGAGCTAGCCATGTCAAAAGACGAGATCAGTTTGTTGTGAAGCTGGTCTGGGAAAAGAACCCAAAAGGAAAGCGAGCGCTTGGGAAACCAGGAAATTTATGCGTTCTAAATATTAAACAAAGAGAGGAAGTAATGATAAACCATTGCAAGTGAAGGCAGAATATTAAGTCAGTGAAGAACCCCTCAAGGTTGTTGAAGAAGAAAAAACTATGAACAAATTAATTTTTTTTTATTATCATCAGTAGCAGGATATATCTAGCAATATATTCTACCATTACGACCTAATATGGGCTTTGCGCTTACAGTTGATGATTTTTAAGGTTTTTAGATCTTATTTTACCTGCTTTAAACATTACTTCTATGTACTATATAGATCTAAAATAAACAGCTAGTCTCAAAATAGTACGAATGAGTTTAATATCAATATTATGTTTATATGAGATTAGGCTACAATTGATAATGCAAATAACATTTTTAACTAACTAATATTTGACATTTCGATTACCACTCCGGAAATCGGTTTTGATAGGTTAGGTTGCGTTTTTCAAAATGATAGTTACTTAGACTAATCTTGTCGGCAATAGCATACTTATAGTTAAAAAAAATTGAAAGTGGTGTTTTTACTCTTGGAATATTAAATTTTGAGTGTTTTGTACGTTTTCTTGTATTATATGTTTGTGTAATGTGTGTTTACGTAGATAATGTGTTTGGGTATTGCGTGTTGCATTTGTATTATGTATAAATTGTGGATGACATATCTCTAACTTCCTATTAATTCGCTATTTTTAATATACTCCTGTTATTGACTTCTTCTTTTCGTATTAACAACCAGAGCCTGCTACATTCTGCCGATGGATTAAGATGGATTTACTACACATTTTCTGTATTGAATAGGATGGGAACTGCTTCCTTTAATTTTTTCTTTTTCATGTATGTTTCTTTCATGATTACTGATGAATTTTTCGACTGTACTCTGTTCTTGATATACAAGGCATGTTTGCATATCTGAGATTTGTCAAAGTCTCTGTTAGTCCTTTACATAGGGTATTATTGTCCTCTCTAAATCCCTTTTTGTGAGTGTTTCTGGATTGCTATTGATGTTTTGTTGCTTCCCTTTATCAGTCTTATGAAATTTCTTTTGTATAAATGATAATACTTTGTTAGCAGGTTTTTTTTCCCTAAACTACATTATCATTAGAGTAGATGCTCCGAAATCTATCACATAAAGATTTAATTTTTTTTTTATGTTTATGCTGTGGTGAAAGTGGTAATTTAAATATCTTTTGGTATAAGTTGGTTTTCTTTGTTGGTTATGGTTGTGTATTCCGTGTGTTACTTTGTGATTAACACATATACACAACGAAGTGAATAATTGTTTTCTTTATGGTTACTTTATTTGATTCTTATTTATTGTTAATGTCGATCAAAAATTCAGTCAATGCTTCTGGTTCGTGAGGCCAAATGGGGAACACTTTATTTACTATCTCCACCATATTGTGAATCAATTGCCTTGCTATTGTACAATGTTTTGTACGAAATCCTTCATGAATATATATGCTAATGATGGAGATCTGGCTGAACCCATAGGCTATTCAAAATTTTGTTTATAGAAATCATTATCTATATTTATATTTGGTTTTTATTATATATCGACATATCGTTCCTCTCTAATTTGTCTTTTATTATTTTTAGACTTTTCTCCAATGGTACATTAATGAAAAGACTGGAGATATCAAAGCTGACTAGCATATTGTTAAAATTGTAATCTATTTCTGCTAGTTTTTTTAAAAATTTCTGTGAGTTTTTGGTAAAAAATGTTGTGTTATGTGTTAAAGGCTGTCTTAAGTCTAGGAGGAACTTTGATAGTCTGATGCAAGGAAAACCCATGCTGCTACACATTGGTCTGAGGGAGATATTTTCTCTGTGAATTTTTGAAACACCGTATATGTTTAGTGTCCTGCTGTAGTGTGTGGTTAATGTTCTTCTTTCGTAGTCTGCCAGGTACTCTTTAAATTTATGCAATGTTTTATACATTTTGTAATATCCTAAACATAACACTTTACTTATACACTTGACAAGAAAACAGTTTCAAAACAGTTTTATGTAGTTGATCATTATCATAAGTAGCTCGACAATCAGTTGTGGATCTTGCCCTGCTTGCAAAGAAGTCGCCACTTCTGTCGATTCATGGCAACTTCCCTCCATCTTCTAACCCTAAGAATCTGTAGGTCTTCTTCCACATTATCAATCCATCTTATTCGTAGTCGTCATCTGCTTCTTGTGCCCTCTGGTTTTAAAAATGTTAATTTCTTCGTGTATTTGTGATCTGACATCATAGCAATCTGTCCAGCCCATCTAAGTCTCTGTACTTGAACGAATTTCACAATATCTGGATCGGTGTATAACTGATACAGTTCAAATTAAGTTTCTTAATTTATTGCATTTTATAGAATTTTCACCGAGGATACCGGACCACAAATAATAAGAGAAGAAATCATCTATGCCATCAAAAACACAAAAGAGGGTAAAGCTACTGGACCAGATAATGTGCCCATCGAATTACTAAAACTCATCGATGAAGATGTTATTAATGTAATGGTTGAACTCTTTAATTTAATATATCAGACTACCACAATCCCCAGACAATGGCTCCAATCGAACTTTGTAGAAATTCCCAAAAAGCCAAGTGCAACAACTTACACAATTTGGCTTTAGAAATGGTATGAGTACAAGAGATGCTTTGTTCGGCTTGAATGTGCTGGCTCAGAGATGCATGGACATGAATAAGGACATGTTTTTATGTTTTGTAGACTTTGAAAAGGTATTTGATAAGGTTCAACATAAAAAGCTTATAGATATATTAAAAAGCAAGAATATTGATAATCGTGATATGAAAATTATATCTAATTTATATCAAACTGCCAAGGTAAGAGTTGACAGCCAGTATACCGAAAATATCAAAATACAGAGAGGAGTCCACTAGGGTTGCGTGCTGTCCCCACTACTTTTCAATACAGTGAAGCGGTATTTCAAGAAGCGCTCTCAGACTCAATAGAAGGTATATCTATCAATAAGGAAGTTTTGAGTAACTTACGTTTTGCAGACTATACAGTAATAATGACGGATAACAACAATGATTTACAGAACGTAATGCAACGCCTTAATAAAGGCTGTCATGAGTATGGACTGAAGATAATTTTAAAGAAAACTAAATGCATGATCATCACTAAATCTGCACATGCAAATATCCAATTGACTATTGAAGATACTGCAATTTAAAGTGTTAATAACTATAAATACTTAGGAACATGGATAACATCAGACGTAGACCAAACCAAAGAAATTAAGACACGTATTGAAATAGCACGTACATCATTCATTAAACTTAAAAAGTTTCTTTGTTGTTGGGATATAAGGTTAGAACTACGCCTGAGAATACTTCGATGTTACGTGTTCTTTACTCTTATTTATGGCTTAGAAGCGCGGACAACACAACAAGTCCATCTGAATAAGTTAGCCGCATTTGAATTTTGGTGTTACAGAAGAATCCTACTAATATCACGGATTCAAAGAATGTCAAACGTGGAAGTAACTAGAAGGATAGGAAATGAGGCGGAAATAATATAACCTATTAAAAGACGAAAACTTGAGTACTTCGGACTCAATGTGATGAAAGGGCAAAAATAGAAGACGAAGAATATCCTGGATTAAGAATTTAAGGGAATGGTTTGAATGCAGTAGTGTAGAACTTTTTAGAGCGGCAGTCAACAGAGTCCGCATAGCCATGATGATTTCCAACCTTAGATAGAAGGTGGAACTTATAGAAGAAGAAGACAGAATTTTCATATGACTTAGAACTTTTGAAAACAGTTAAAATAGACCGCTTGCAGTAAAAAAAAAGCGTATTCCAGGGTTTAATTTAATTAAGATTTTCTTCGACGACTCTGTAAAAGAGGGTCAAATATTTTTTTCTAAGATTTACTATAGACAATAATTATATATATATATATATATATATATATATATAATTATAATATATAATATAATATAATATAATATAACAATTTTTAATTTAAAGTCTCCTATTAATACCCTTAAAACGCTTAAAACTATCCAAAGTATATAATAAACAAAGTATACCTTTAATCTTAATTGCAAATGGAACAATAAAAATATAGATAAATTGGATGTAAAGATAATAATTATAACCGGAGTTGAAATAATATCGCATTTCGGCTAATTGTCTACTTACCTTTATCTCTTCCCTTACTTGCATAGACTCTGATTTGGAACATTCGACATAATCATGAGATCAGTTAATATCCACCAAGTTTCTGAACAACAATAAAACAATAAATCATAAATCTTATGGTCAATTTTAAAGCCGCGCTCGCTTACTTAATTTCAGCATTTATACCCTAATCCCCAGAAAATGCAGAGCTGCAAAGTAGGAATTGCAAATATAATGCACTTAATCTAGTTTAGAAAGAAACTAACTCGGAAGATAGGAAGCCAAATGCGGGGATAAAAATAGGATCAAGATAAAAAGTCCGTTGTTTTCTTTTGTATTACGAAAGAATGTAATCTGGTGCAAAGCGTATAATATATACAGTTGCACATAATTTAAAGTAAACTCCCATTTCAAATAGTTACTTAAATATTAATTTTCCTAAAAGAAAAATAGAGCGGAAATTAAATTCGATGGTAATAGTCAATTTAAATAGAACAGACAAAATTGTTTAACTTCAAAATGATCATTTACAACCAGAGATGGCTCAGATAGGACTATAAGTTTCCTCCTACTATAATTAAAATATACACAGAAAATTAATCTGGGAAATGGGCAGTTCCATTCAGTTCATATTTAAAATAATAATCAGAATTAGCAGATATGGTATAAAGCATAACTCAACAGAACCAAGACGAATAATATTGAAACAGAAACACACCTCCTCTTCGCTTAAAGAAAGTTTTAGGTGAGAAAGCGGTAGAGAACATAACTAGCTTATAAAATATTTAATCAAATTAACTAAAATTATCTAGCTAAAATTAACAGACATTCCTATAATAAAAGATATATTCTTTGCTCGAAACCAGCTCTATGAAAAATAAACCAATTCATACTTTTGGGATGCTGATAAGTCGGCAGTCTGTCCTGCTAACAGCATTTTTTAAGCATCTTGCACGAGCACATTTTTTGCTAATTTTAATTTATTGGTATCAGTTATAGTCTTACCAAATTATGATGGCAGGGACAACTCAGTAGGAAATAAATATATTCTTCTTTTTTTATGTTTTAATTTAACTGTTGAATTTTATGTTATCTTTATAGTTTAGACTTTCCCACCCAATCTTTTGAATATATCATAACCTAGGTTAATCATTCTCCTGAGAGAGAATAGATATAAATACCAAGACTGCCATATAATATTGTCACGATACGTTTTCTTACATGGTGAGAAAAGTTATTGATCGAATCGATGCCTTAATTCTTCTTCTTTCATTATCGCCTAGTATTGGCAATAACCTAGCATTAAAAAGTTGGAAATACTTAATTTTGTCCTTTTGGCATTTAGATAAGAAATATTTTTTAAAACACTTTTTTTTTCAAAACGAAGTGACGAAGTGAAGTATTAAAATAAAAATAAGCAAACTATTAGAACTTATACGTAACAATAATATTAATAAAGAACATGCAGAAAGTTGTACTACTCTCAACGTCCAGATGCGTACAAAAATTTTCAGGAGATACACCGACGTATCAAGTTACCCATAAGGATTATTACAGGATTATTATAGGATAATATAGGATATTATAGGACTCGATAACATGGAAAGAGCCTCACCTGAACCCAATCCTTTTAATACCGTATATATCTAAGATGGGTGAACATTGCCCTTAGAGGGAATATAAGCCGTATGTTAAATCAGAAAATAGTAACAATAACCTAACCTAACAATAATATTCTGCATGTTAAATATAACAAAAAGATCAACAAGTACAGAGATCTGGAAATACAAATAAGGAGACAATAGAGAATGAAAAGTACCCAGACAGTACCTCAATTCTATATTCTACTGGTGTTATTCCGAAAAATTTCGAAGTACAGTAGAAAGAACGACATTAGCGCAGTATTTAGGAAGACAAAGACTTATGGATATGAGTAAACAATTAGAAAAGCAGATTACTAATTTAAGAACTTATTTTTATATGCAGACTCAGACATCTACTTTACATCGCACGGTTTGTGTAGTAGATGACACAACACCTATCAAACTGAGGGAACCAGACATGCGCATAAATCACCTTACTAAGGACAAAAAATTAGAACCTAATGGGTAAACCTCTTTAATGGCGATACCCCAATGAAGTCAGTCAAGACAAACTCCACAATATATTGTCGAACTATTGGTTGACATCAGGAAAGATGTTCCCCCAAACAGAAGATTCTCTACTTGCCATTCAGAATCATGTTATACTAACAAAAATTACCTGAGATATATCGTTAAAGAGTTTCATGTTTAAAACGACAAATGCCGATGTAAATATTAAGCCCTAAGAAACCATTCAACATCTTACCGGAGGCTGCAAGGCATTTGCTGCAACTGAATATAAGGAGCGACATGACTTAATAGGAAATATCCTTTATCAAGAGACAGCTGACAAACTTACACTTTTCCAAATCAACCATCCCCATATCCCATATTACCAATACGTTCCTAGGAGTATGTCTAAGAATGATAATTGCAAGCTATACTGGTACTGTACAGTACTGTGCGAACTCGCTATGCTCGCAGATTAACCAGTGGCATATAATAGATCAGATCTCATACGAGTTAATAGATTTAAAAAACAAACAACATTAATAGATGTGGTAATACCTAACAACAATAATCTGGGTAATAAATACAATGAAAAGATCTTCAAGTACAGACATCTGGAAATTCACATATGGAGAGAGCAGAGAATAAAAAGTACCCAAATAATACCTGCTATTCTCTCTACTACTACAGTCATTCCGAAGAACCTCCCAAAAAAGATAAAAAACTTAAAAATTTTAAACTGTTTGTCTTTTGTCTAGAGTTAGTTTTGTGTAAATGTGTTATTCAATGTATATAACATTTAATAAGTACTTAGGCAAGATTTAATAAAAAACTCTGCTCGATATTTGCCTTTTATTTGATTAATGTAGATAAACTGATATTTAGAGAATTTATTTAATGTTAGTTATTGGAGTATTTAGAATCTGCTTTTTTTAACATTCGTGTCGTTCGTATTTGTACCTCTAACAGTTTAAAATTGCCTCCTTTATAGCCCATTTATCATCATCATTTTGGCTCTATAACCCTGCGTGAGTCATAGACGTTTTTTATAGTCTCTTGCATATACAGCTATAAGACTCTAAGATCTGTTGAGCTGTATATATATATATATATATATATATATATATATATATATATATATATATATATATATATATATATATATATATATATATATATATATCTGCCATAGACTTTATCAGTTTATCTCTGCTGTAGTATTATTTTCAGTGTTAACGAGCGCTTCCAAATATACAAATTCGTTTACTGCTTTGATGGCATCATTTTCTGTATCAAGTGAATGTAGAATATGTAGTTGCGTGCTTATTTTAATTAATTATGTTTTGTTGGTGTTTATTATTTTTGTAACAGAATCTTTTAGTACTACATTTTCCTCCTGTACAGCGTTTTTTGTTCTCCCAACAATATTGATATGGAAACTGGTATGGGAAGAGATTCCCACAGGCAAAAGACCACTCGGACGTCCCAGAATGCGATGGAGAGATAACATCCAAGCAGATCTCCGGAAAATAAATATTCCATTTGACCCTAGGTTGCTGAAAGACCGAACAAATTGGAAAAAAGTTGTACAGTCAGCCAAGACCCACCCAGGGTTGTGGCGCTACGTGATGATAATGAACAATATTGATATAATCAGCATAGGCAAGGGAAACCAGAACGATCGGGAGATACATTGAAGATTTTTGCGAAAGCTAATCAATTAGTACTAATGAACACCTGGTTTAAGCTACACACAAGGAAATTGTAGACCTGGAAAACTTCACAGGATTCTGTGGGAAGGATAGTAAGAAATCAGATTGATTATATGCTAGTAAATAATAAGTACAGAAACAGCTGTACATCTGCGAAAACATACCCGGAGGCAGACATAAATTCTGATTATGTACCAGTTGTATGTACAAGTCAGAATAAAGAAAGTTACAAGCAAGTCGATGAAGAAGTATGATGTTAGATAACTGAAAGATCCTAATGATCGACTAGAGGTGAGAGAAAACCTCAATACAAAAGCGCTAAAATGCAGAAATGTAGGAACTATAGAGGAAAGTTTGATCATCATACAAAAAACAGTGAGAGAAATAAAAGAACAACACCTGAAGAAAGCTACAGGGAAACGAAAATCGTGAATGACTGATAAAATACTTTAACTTATGCATCAGAGAAAAAAAACAAAGAAAATCTCCAAGAATATAAGTGAATACATACCATTGTCAGTAGAAATATAAGATAGACAAATAAAAACAAAAAAGAACAGTGTCAAGAAATAGAGGAATATCAGAGTCGATATGCTAACTTCAATGCCCTTCGAAAGGTGAAGGAAATAGCTGGAAACTTCCGATGACCCGACAACGAAAAAATAACAGATAATAAATTCAATCTTGCTATAACCAAAGAAGATAAAAAGAAAGTATGGGAAGAATACTTGGAGAAACTTATCCAAGACCTTAGAACAATACAAGAACCCACCATTAAAGTAAATCCAGGTCCCAAAATCCTATCAGAAGAAATAACGACAGCTGTCAAACAAATGAAGGACGAAAAAGCACCAGGACTTGATGAAATATCTGCAGAACTGCTGAAGCTATTACATGCAGAACTAATAAAAATAATTACTCAAATATTTAATGAAATATACAAGACAGGAAAAATACCAGTGGAGTAGCTTAAATCAGGAGCAAAAGCTTGTGAAGACTATAGGACCATAAGCCTAATGAGTCATCTGCTGAAGCTGTTTTTAAGTCATCCATAAAATAATTTACCAGAAATGCGAGGAACAAATTGCGTCCAATCAGTTTGGATTTGTGAACGCGATTTATACGAGGGAAGCTTTATTTAGCATTTATGTATTGTTTCAGAAATGTAGAGATATCAGCTGCAATGTTTTTGCATGCTTGACTGACTACATGACGGCTTTCAAAAGAGTCAGGCATGAACAAATGATGGAAGTACTGAAGAGGATAGGGATTGACGGAAGAGACCTAAAAATACTAGCTAACTTGTATTAAAATCAATCAGCGGTGCTCCGAATAGATCGAGAATATACAGATCAGGTCAAAATCTTAAGGGGAGTGAGCAAGTGGTGCATAATTTTACCACTGATATTCAATCTGTACTCGAGCATATTTTTGAAGAGGCTTTAAAAGATATTGATCAAAACATCTCAATTAACGGAGTCAAGCTCAATAACCTGCCGTATGAAGATGATACAATAATGTTTCCAGTATCATAGAAAAGAATATATCAGAAACAAGTAAAACATATGGAGTGGATATAAACACCAGCAAAACCAATATAATGATCATCAGCAAGGAAAACATAACTGAAGCAAGACTCAATCTGTATGTGATTTAAATGAGAATTAAACGTGTCTCATAGTACAACCACTTGGGAACTATAATCAGTGAGTTGTAGGCAATACCGAGAGATTAATTATCGCATAGGAAAGGCAAAAAGTGTATTATTGACTATGAGCTGTGTGCTCAAGAGCCATGACTTCACGCTAGAAACAAAAATAAGGCTCCATAAATGTTACGTATATTCAGAGCTTCTGTACAGAGTAGAAAGTAGATTCTGAAGATACCATGGACAAAGCCACCAATGAGTACTACGGAGGATGAATTTTACCGCGGATTTGATAAGTACCGCCAATTTGATAAGTAGCGCGGATTTGGTCTATATCGTAAAGGGCCGTAAGCTGCAGTACTTGGGACATATAATCAGAAATAAAGGCTGATATACAGATATAACAAAGCCATCAGAGCCAGAATGATCGCCAAAGTTCGGAACAGCCAGGCACCTTAAGAAAAAGAAGTTATATATTGAACTAGGGGTTGTGATTTGTGACATACGTATTATTTTTCTAGAACCAGATTAAACAGTATACAATCCATTTGCTAGTCTTTATCTGGTAAGTATACTTCTTTAGTCTGGTTTAGGTCTGTAGGCTTTAGTCTGGTGTAGGTATATTACAGCGTACCTAAAATCAAACACCGTTGATCAAGTCCATCACTTACCTTTAATCGCTCCGTTAGGACTTCGACGGAACGTGACTACCTACAAAGACAGAATGAAGTCTACGAAATCTGAATATCCTCTATATATGGTATTTGATCAGCTAGATGTAAGCTAAAAGTACGGTGTACTTTTCTCAGAGCAAGATAGAAATACGTTCATTAAAATACATTTAAATTAGAGAGATCATGACTGGGACAACGAATCGTCGGAAATCTGGAAACCGTTTAACAGACTACGAATTGAGTCTATCAGATGTCAAGACAAGACCGTCTAATTGTGGGAAGGTCAACTAAAAGCACAACTGAAAATTACTTATATATTCATATCTAGAGCATCTCGGATAATGCAGCCTTGAAAATCTAATGAATGAAACTACTAATGGAATTGACTTCATTCGCTACTGGTCCAATCGCACTTAACTTACAGCCGTTATAGTGATATAAGGTTAATGTGCAAATATTTTATTTATAGTTGAATTCTATATGTTTTGTATATTATTGTATACTATTGAATAAGATTTTACGCACTGACACGAATAAAAAGAAAACAAGAGTTTGATTTAAAATAATAAATTAATTTTTTCTTGCTTATTCTTCGTCCAAGGAATATCATTTTAAGCAATAACATAAAAAAACAAAACAGGATCATAAAATTTGAAGAGCATAGGAGTTTGATGTAAAATAATTAATTATTATTGTCTTACTAACCCTTTAATTAAACGCACAGTACTGCACGTTGAATTTGTTTAAATGCCAATTTAAAGATAAACATTTAAACAGTTGACGCAATTATCTTTAGAAGCTTATTTAAGAGTATATGCTAAAAGCTTAAATACTCTTATCTACAGCACTTTCTTTCAATTAATGTCATCTTCTTTTCCCTAATATGCCTGTAAATAGTGAATTTTTCTACATATCTCTCCGTCTTCTGTTATAACCACCCCTTCGGAATTGTAAAAAGTAAAACACGTGCTGCTGCTCTCATTCTCTCGTCCTGTCGGGATATATTTCCATCGCTTTCTCCAAGGTGGGGTGTATACGTTGGAGGAAAGCGCCATGCAAATGCGTCAGGCGTGATAACTATTCGGAACCGGCGCTGTAAGTCGGCGTCAGGGAGACGACGTCGCGAACAGAACGCTGCAATCAGTTTCTTGTAATTAACCGCACGTTTAATTGTTTTTTTTTTCTGTCCACTTCCATCTCTAGCGACAAAAGTACTGATCTCTCCAAAAGTGAAGCACGTGGCGGATCGTGACGTAGGACGGACTGTGTTTTGTTTCGGTTGATTTCCCGTTCGACTCAAGTTTGAATTGAATAAGTTGTCAAAAGTCTTGGAATGAACGGGTATTGGTATAGTTTTTTATTGCGGCGCATTCAAGCTACAACAGGTTACTAAGAAAAACAGATGGTCAGATATACTACAGGTAGACATTTAAAATTTTTTGTAATGACATTAAATTTAAAGTTTCGTGCATGCATCTGCTGAGAGAGTCAAAAAGTTACTCTGGCAAGTTATTAATGCTTTAAAGTACATCTCTAAAAACTTTATATATACTTTTGATTTACTACGAGTTCTTGTCTTTATTTTCAACATTTAAAATTTTTTTGTTCTTGTGTTTTTTTAGCAAATAGCTATCAGAAATAATTTGTTGTACAATATTCATGAATATAGCTGGAACGTAAATCGCTTTCGATTTTTGCAAGTAGAATTAATATTTAATTTTATATCTATAAATATATATTATTTAAACTTGTTATATGAGCGTTTCAACGTATTGTTTTTAAAAATTGATGATCATTGTACTCCTTTAATGTATTTAGTTATGAAAAACAACAAAAATAAATACCATACAATTTTGTTTTGACCTGCAAGATTTTTTTTTTTAATATTAGAGTTTTTTGCCGTAACTTTTAGGGTAATTAGCGATATATATATATATATATATATATATATATATATATATATATATATATATATATATATATATATATACATATATTATATGTATAATGTCATTGTTGTCTTTTTCTATTTGTCCGATTTTACAATGATTTACGGATTGATTGTTATACTTTGTTTGTTTTATGATTGATTTTTGGAGAGTCTAATACACTTAACATTGAGTGTGGGAACTGTAATATACCATTGAGTAGTATAATAGAGAATAAACTGATGGTGTTAGTATATTACAGGCTCACAAGAACAAAAGCTACAGAAGTAGCTCTGTTGGAGATTTGTCAAATCCACAATGTTAGTGATGTTTCCGCTTAACGACGTTTTGTTGCTGTCAGAAAATTTTAACCTTAACTCTAATCGCAGTTTCGCCAGTTCTTGCATGAATAAAATATAATGGCAATATGCTTTATTGTCACTGAACATTGTACAATTTTATGGACAAAGCTTACAAAAAGTTACTAAACAAATAACAATAACAATTAAAATTTACTAAAATTACATTATTGTCACACAATTGTCAGTATCACAAAATAAAAAATAATAAAATATACAATCCAATGCAAAATTTGTACTAAATTAAAACTAAATTGAAGATTGTATAATAAAACCTTACGATCTAGTTTACAAATAAGTTTAAGTTGCTGCATATGATACTCAAATACCCATATATAAAAATACTTTAGTTGCTTCTACCTGAACGTACTATAATTTCTTAGTTATTCGTTAAGAAACTCTTCCACTGAATGATATGGTCCTTTAGATTGATAGGCTTTTGTCAATTTTACAGAACTTAAGGAAATAAGTTGTAGATTTAAGTTGCAAAGGGAAATGGTTGTATAATTTTTTTGCCGATTATAATATAGATTTCTTTACTAACTCAGTGGACGGAATGGGTAAATACACATCAAAGCTTGAATTCCTGGTGGAGTAGTCATGATTAGTTCTTGCTGGAAAAACATGTAGGTGTTTATGAATTAAGCAAACGGTTTACAGAAAAGAGGGAAGAGTTAAAATCCTGTGATTTTTGAAGTATTTTCCGCAATGTGTTATATTACTGAGGCCAAAAAGATACCGTATTGCTCTTTTCTGTAATTTAAAAATATCATCATTGGGCAGCTGTACTAGAACCCCAAAAAGGAAGGCCATACCGAAGATGAGACTAGAACAAAGAAAAATATGTTATTTTGGAAGATGCTAAATTGATTTCCTCCGAAAAAGATCTTATAAGCTAGCAGACTTGGGCTATTTTTTTACTTAACAAATCGATATGAAAGGACCATTTAAGGTTGTTGTCTATAAAATTCTCAAGAAATTTTACAGAGTCAATGATACTCATCTGGCTGTTATTAAGAAGCAAGGGTTGAAGAGCTTCTTTATAAGATAATGCTACTCTCTTATTCACGTTAAAAGAGAGTAAATTAGAGTCGAACCAGGTTTTTGTTTTAGGTAAATCAGCAGTTATAATTGCATAAACAGTTGCAATATTAGAGTTCCTCTAGATAATACTGGTATCATCAGCAAAAAGAAAAAAAATCTCATCGAATTTTAAGTAAGTGATGTCATTTATAAAGATAAGGAAATGCAGAGAACCCAATACTGAACATTGTGCTACTCCACATATATTGCTTTTGTGACTAGAGTCAGAATTATTTGCTCCAACCAGTTGTTTCCTATTCCTCAAGTAAGACTGGAACCAATTCAAATAAATACCTCGAATTCGGTAGAAATTTAGTTTTTTATCAAAATGTGATTTACACAATTAAAAACTTTGGCATATATATAATGGTTATACACCCCAGCGTGGGGTTAAACCGCAAATGCTTTCTAGATCCTATTTCTTGAGTGGATCAGTCTTTTTTTTGTTTATCTTATCTTCTTGACACTGTCTCTCCATTTTTTCCTGTCTCTAGTTTTTCCTCTCCATTCACTGACTCCTGCCCTTTGGAGGTCTTCTTCAACTTCTTGCAGCCACTTTGATCTCGGTCTTCCCCTTCTCTTTCTTCCTCCTGGATTCCATTCTATCATTGCGTATGTCACTGCCTCATCGCCTGCTCGCCAAATGTGACCTAACCATCTAACTCTGCATTGCTTTATTTTAGTTACGATGTCTTCCTTAAGTTCTTCCTTAATTTCTGCATTTGTTCTGCTTCTATATTCATTTTGCTCTGTTCTGATTGGTCCTAGTATGGTTCTCATAATCTTTCTCTCTGCAATTCTTAAGTCTTCTTCATCTTTTTTAACCATCGTCATTGTTTCCCCTGCATATAATAATATTGGTCTAATTATGGTGTTATAAATGCTCATATTGCTTTTTTTAGTCAGTGTTTTGCTTTTAAGTAATCTTTTGTTTGCAAAATAAGCTTTATTCGCTGCTAATATTTTTTCTTTTATTTCGGATTTCCTTTCTCCGGATTTACTTATTGTAACTCCTAGGTATTTGAAGTATTCTACTTCTTCAAACTCGGAACTTCAAGGGGTGAGAAATCTGAATAAATATAATCAATTACGTTAGATATTGTTTTAGTAATTCTTGTAGGAGAATTAACATGCATTGTAAAATATGATGGACTATCACTTCCTTGGAGGCTAGTGTATAGAAAAACCATCATAAATTGCACAGTATAATTATTATTTCCTACAATATAACCGATCAAAGCTTTATTGTCAATTCTTAAAATAATCAGTTGGACTTTAAGTATATCATTATCGTAAATAGCTATTCTACCAATTTTTCTTGACCACATCGATAAAGTTGGTCTTTAAAACTTTTTTTCTAAAGACAGATGATAGAAGACCATAATTCATTGAACTAGAATCTATAGCTAGAAGTTTTAACACCTCCTATGGATATTAAAGTTAAAATTTATAGTTTAGTTCGTGAGATATTTTAGAGAATAGGTTCTACTTCTTCTTTTTGTGTAGAAATGACTCTTCTATTTTTCAATGTGCCTCCAGTAAATTATCCTTCTATCGTCTTCGTGGTTTCCCAGTGATCGTCTTGGGGAACCGTTTCTCGCCGTCCTTACTACTCTATTTTTTGTCATTTGGCTTTTGTAATCATTCCATTCTACTCTTCTATTTCTTACCTAGTTCGTGACGTTCTGCATCTTGCTTCTACGTTGTATATCTGTTCTTTTAGCTCTGTCCAATATTGTCTTACTATCAATTTGTCAAGTGTTTTTATCTCTGTTTCTATCATCTTTTTTGTTCTCTCTATGTCAGGTTGTGTTTCTGCCGCGTATATCATTATTGGTCTGATGACTGCTTGGTAAATTCTGCCTTTCAGTTCTTTCCCGTTCCAAATTTGAATAGAATTGACGGTGTAATTTAATTCGTCTTAAACTTTATATATTTCGATTTTAATTGGAGATTGGACAAGGATAAGGATAAATATATTTTCAATAAAAAGCTTACAAATGCAAAGATGTCTAAAAAATATTAATATATAATGCTAAAAGTATATCCTACTCCATGAACAGTTTTAAAGAAGTCAACCCTTTTCATTTGGTCGGTGCCTATATATGATTTGGAATCAAGCATATGGTTAATTTATTGCACTTATGTTTCTATTAATTTAATTCATTGTAATTTATATTGTATACCTGGTCAATTTTGGTATTTTGACTTTTTTGGCTTCTATCTTGGCTGTGAAAAGAGGTTCTTAGTAGCTGCTTACTTAGTAGGAGATGTTATTGCCTTAAACTTAGTTAATTTATATTATGATTTTGATGTATCTCCCTCGTTAGGTATGACATAAACCTGCGATACTTGATAATTGCCTTATTCTTAAATAGGGTTTGTATTGTGCAATGATCTATTTTCCTTCGTGCACAAAGCAAGCTAGATGATGATTATACTAATGATTGCATTTCTGTACCATTTTTTCGACGTATTGCAGGAAAAATACTAATTACAAGTCTTCCTTATTATCTCAAGAAATCTGTTTAATTTAAATATACCGAATCAGTTTAAAATTAAAATTTTTACCATAACATTTGGTTGGTCAGGTCAAAGGCAAATTATATTAATTTATGATAAACAAAAATATTTCAAGTTATATTCATGCTCAACTGAAAGCAAAGCAGATCATCGTACTAGGTCCCGTTTATAGTTATCTACAAATCTGAAATAGTATGCATCTGAAAATCCTAATTTGTTAGCTACAAATAAAAAACTAGCATCCTATTAATAAAACTTTATTTGGTAAAGCATGCCAATATTATTTATTGTTATTGACTTCGCCTGACACCGCTATAGTGCTTTCAGATTGACACTGATAATAATTTCTCGGCAATAATTGCTTATAGGTTATTGTTACGGAACTGTTCTTAATACTTGATCTTTTATAATGAACTGTACCATTTATGTTGAGAAATTTTCAGCACAAGTCATAGATACTTTCGAAATAGTTTTATTTATTGTTGCAAAACGTTTTGGGTAATACATCATTAAGTGTAATGTTGTCGCTATTGTGTTGGTTACGGGGCGTCATTATTCGACATCTTAAAATGGTGTTTCAATTTATGATTTCCCTGTATTTTTAATGAAAAGCATTTAGTTTTTAATAAATCCAACCTACGTGTTTATTACAAGTATAAATGATCAACTGTTTTAGCATTGAATGCCAATATTTTTTCTTGAATTAGCATTCCATATTAATCTTAAACGAATTCTTCAGCGGGATTTCTACCGGTTTACTTCGTTGTATTAATCAACTGTTTATACACTTTAAATCATGTAGCTCTTGTTAGTAGCCATTTAACGCATCTTTTCTATCACTCATTCAATATTCATTAAATACATTATTAAACTGCGAAATTTTCTTGCTACACTCTGGCTCATTTAAAATATAGACTTACTATGACTAAAGAAAATCTATAAATCTTCTAATTTCGCCTTTAATTGTGTGGCTCTAAAAAGTGCATGGGCATCGAGATTTGTCCAATCCCTTATGTTTTTAAGCTATGAGTATTTCTTTCTTCCAATGCCTTGTTTTCGTTCTATCTTCCCTTCCATAATAAGCTTTAAGAACTGGTACTTGAAATTTCGAAATATATGACCCAGATAAGCAGTTTATCTTCTTTTTATTATTGGCAGCAATTCTCGTTCTCTGCCCATTCTATTTAATACTTCGACAATTTTTTGTGTGATCTGTTCAGGGAATTTTCAGTAGTCTTCTAAATACCCACAGTTTAAAGGCGTCTAATCGGTTCATCACATTGGCCTTTGTGGTCCAGGTTTCTACACCATATAGCAGTATGGAGTAAATGTAACATTTAACAAAGCGATATCGAAGAATTAAGTTAAGGCTGCTGTTGTTTAGCAAGGTTCTCATATTAGTAAATGCTGTTCCGGCTTGCTCAATCCTGCTACGTATCTCTATGTCTGGATCTAGATCTTCAGTTATCCAACTACCGAGATATCTGAACAAGGGGACCTTTTGGATGTTCTTGTTGTTTACTCTTATATTCATTTGCATATTTCGTGTTCTATTAACCACTATTAGCTTAGTCTTGTCTATATTAATCTTCAAGCCCACTCGTTCTCCTTCAGTGTTTATTTTATGTATTATTTGTTGTAGCGCTTCTTGGCTATCAGCTATTATGACTGTATCATCACCATAGCGAAGATTACTAATAGTCTGTCCGTTGATTTGGATTCCATCTTCAGTGTCACTTAAGGCTCTATTGAAAATCGTTTCAGAGTAAAGATTAAAAAGGAAGGGTAACAGAACACAACCCTGTCGTACACCTTTTTCGATTGAGAAACATGATGTAGATTCCAGTCCCACTCTCACAGATGCCACTTGATTAATATAAAGGTTCTTTATGATTTTAAGGTCATTCTTATCTATCCAACCAATCTAACCAACCCAAGAAATCCTTAAGCAACTACAAATAAAAATAAAAAAATGTTAATTCCGACTTACAACCAGAGATCAGTAAGAACGAGATACGAAGAGCACTCAAAGAGATGAAGAAAAATAAATCGCCAGGAAAAGACGGGGTGACTGTAGAAATGCTAAAACATGGTGGGAAAACAACTAGAGAAGTTTTGTACATACTTATGAATAAAATTTTAATGACAAAACAAATACCCAACAGTTGGAACGAAGCAATAACACTGTTACTATTTAAGAAAGGAGATAAAAAGGATCTAAACAATTACAGACCCATAACTTTATTAAATGTGATGTACAAACTATTAACCAAAATATTAACAAATAGATGAACAACTAAATTAGATGGATACCAGGCAAGAGAACAAGCCGGATTTAGAAAGAACTTCAGTACAAGTGACTACCTTTTAACGATGAAGATTTTAATCGAAAAAACTAACGAATATCATATCCCGCTATACATGGCATTTATTGACTTTGAGAAGGCATTTGATAGTGTGGAACACTGGGCAGTACAGAATTCCCTACAAAACAGCAGAATAGACTACCGATATACCGACTTAATTACAAATATATACAACAAGGCAACAACAACTATTAAGCTAATGAAACAAACGGAGCCTATTAAAATAAACCGAGGAGTAAGACAAGGAGATACCATATCGCCCAAGTTATTTAACCAAGCGCTAGAAGATGTTTTTAAACGACTACACTGGGATGACTTGGGAATTAATATAAACGGGCAAAATCTGAATCATTTACGATATGCTGATGATATTGTATTAATAACAGAAAAAAGTGAAGAATTACAAAGAATGATGGAAGAACTAGATAGAGAATCGACAAAAATTGGACTCAAGATGAATTATAGTAAAACAAAAACCATGACTAATCAACCAGAAGAACTTATGATTACAGTGGCACAAACAAAAATAGAATAAGTAAAAGAGTATATAGATCTAGGCCAAATCACTAAATTAAATAAAGAAAATCAGACCGAAGAAATAAAGAGAAGAATAAGATTGGCCTGAGCATCATTCGGAAAACTGTCTTATATTCTAAAGAATTCAAAATACCCCCAATACTTAAAAACGAGAGTCTTCAATCAATGTATACTCCCTGTCCTCACATATGGCTCTCAGACATGGACGTTTACAAAGGAAAATATGGAAAAAATAGCAAAGACAGAAAGATCCATGGAAAGACAAATGCTGAACATTAAACTATCAGACAAAAAAAGAAACGAATGGATCCGTAATAAAACAAAAGTGAAAGATGTCTCAACCCAAGTAGCAAAGCTTAAATGGAAGGTCGCCGGACACACCCTAAGGCAGAAAGATGAAAGATGGACTAAAACAATTATACATTGGAGACCATGGAATCACAAACGTAAAAGGGGAAGGCCACAAATGCGATGGTCAGATGACCTGAAGAAACACGCCGGGTCAAAATGGATGCAAATTGCCCAAGATAGAGAGGCATGGAAGAAGGAGGAGGAGGCCTATATCCAAGGATGGATTTTAAGGGCTGTATAGATAGATAGATAGATAGATTCTCATCTATCAAACGTTCCTGAAGCAATCTTATTAATTCTGAATGATTAACACAATCGAATGCTTTCTGGTAATCTATAAAGCATAGGAAGACATATTTTTGCTGATCTCTGCATTTCTGAAGTAGGACAGTTAAGCTATAAAGTGCTTCTCTTGTGCCAAATCCTTGTCTGAAACCGAACTGTGTGGGGCTAATGTCTCTTTCACATTTGTTGTATATTCTTGTGTGAATTATCTTTAAGAAGAGTTTTAGAACCTGACTTAATAAGCTGATCATTCAGAATTGGTCGCAACTATTGGCGTTTGGCTTTTTTGGGATTGGTATAAAGGTTGATTGAAGCCGGTCCTGTGGTATTTGACCGGACTCATAAATGCCAATAAAAAGATCTACCAAGGTGTCTAAATTGTCTTCACTCTACATTGTTAGAACCTCTATGTATATGTCGTCTGGGCCTGGTGCTTTTCCCCATTTGCTGTTTGATTGCCCTTACTTTACTTTACTTAGTATATTATTATGCCGTCTCTTTTTTTAATCTATGTCCCTAATTGGGAAATATTTCTAGTAATATAAATTTTCTGGTTTTATTTTTATTATATAGAAATAAGAACTGCTTACAGAATTTTGTGGCTTTATCAAAAATTGCTGTAAGATCAGATTATCCATAGACTATGTATTTTTAGGCGATTATGGCGTCCAACAGTCTCATGCACTGTACAATAATTACTCGTTAAACAATTCCCAAATCGAGATAAAAAGTCAAGTAAAATAAAATTGTTGTATATCTTATATATTCCTAGAGATTTCGACTCACCTGTGAGGACTCTGTAATTGAAAGTAGGAGTGATACCTTGGATGTTGATGAGCACCGGTTAATAACTTTACGCAGAATATTGATAATCATTTCCTTAGACTACGTATAAACAACAAACAATACATATGAGTGTAAAGAAATTGGCGTTCCTGATAAACCAACCTTTTTGACATACGAAAATAAAGGGGACTTGTTTAATTTAAACTGAAATACTAGAAGAGCAAGTCCCGAAATTAATCGATCCAGCAAATTGAAAGCAGTGGAACTGGCTAATGCTAGTTTTTATTATGTACCTTCTTTGTATTAGAACATAAAAAGGACATTATTTTTATAAGTGGTTATCGTAACGCATACAGTTGTGAACACTTCAGACTTAAAAAAAACTTCTTCCTTGTACAAAAAATTTTAAAAATGTTTGGCTTTAAAAACGTATTAAGTACGAGAAAATTCATATTATACTGTTTCGATAGATTACTTAAAAATATCTTCTGCTTTTTTTTCTTCCTTCTTATATGTAGGCTTTAAATCTTGTTTCTTCTTCAATATTACCCTCTTAAGTTGTCTAAATTATCGCACCTTTTTTTTCTTGCTTTGCCAATACTTTTTCGTCCATTTGGGGACTTATCTCGAGCTATTCGTACTATTGTATCCTCTGCCATTCTACTAATGTTCGTACCACTCCTATTTCCGTTTTGTCACCTATTCATTTATGTCTTCCATATTACATGCTCTTCTTATGTTTTTGCTTCTTTTCCCATCTAACACACTTTTTCCTGATATTCGTAGGAGTATTTTCATCTCTGTTCTCTCTAGTAGTCGTCTTGTTTTAGATGTGTCAGGTCTTGGCTCTGCCGTGTATGACCTTCACCATCTATTAATATAGGTCTAATTGCTGCTCTATAGATTCTTGTTTTTGTCTCTTGCTTAGGTGTTTGTTCTTTCAGATTGTGTCATTAAGAGATCCTGCCGGTTTACTTGCTTTTAAACTTTGTTGTCGTACGTCTTCTTTAACATTTCCCTAATTAGTTATATCTATTCCCAGATAGTTAGAAATGGATTTCTGCTTTATTATTTTTCCATCAATTTTTATTTTACATCATAGTGGGTATTTAGAGGTTGTCATACATTTGGTTTTTTGTGCTGATATTATCATATTGTATATCTTGGCTTTTGTATTGAAGATGTGTGTTAATCTTTGAAGCTCGTCTTCTGTCTCGGCGATTAATGCGGCTTCGTCTGCATAACATAGTATTTGGATTTGTTTGTTTTCCATTTTGTAACCATGACCTTTGTAAGCAAATGTATATTACTATAGAAGTAAACACTCGTTCATAATTATTTAGATAGGTGCTGGTATTATTTTTATTATGAAAATAAGTTATATGTAAATTTATCAATTAATATAAATGGTGTGTGTGTATGCAATTAAATTACGATACCTGTTATGTTGATCTACGTCTGCTTCTTCCACAGTGCACTGGGGGTACTCAGGGTGGCTTCAGGGACTCTTCTTAACTGCGTCAAGTTTACACAAAATATACGGAAGTGTTTAGCGCGCCGATTTTTACAAGACTGATTGAAATTACAAGGTGCGTGTACTATGGTAGCTTTGTATTCCCTTAAAGTCTAGTAGGAGTAGACTGTCCAGGGCCGTATTAATTTACGATTTTAAGACACACACACACACACGTTAATAAAATAATTAAATATAAAATAAAATAATAAGAAAATACGTAATAAAAAATAAGAATATGTGTGGAGGGACGTAACAACCTTTATGTACTGTTTGTATTATTTTGTTCATTATTATATTAAAGAGAAGAAGGCTTAACGAGTCGCCCTGCCTGACTCCACTTTGTACTGGTATACACTGTGTTATTTTTCTATTTATCTATGCCTGTACTCGATTATGAAAGTAGATGTTTTCGATGGTTTGTATAATATTGATTGATATGTTTTTGTTTTTTTTATACAGTAGGTGTAAGACGTCTTTGACTTGGATACGATCGAAAGCCTTTGTCCAACATAGATATGCTGGTTTATTGTACTCGATGGCCTTTTCTGTGATTAAGTGCGGTGTTCAGTAGATTCATACCTCTATAATTGTTGGGGTCTTGTTTATCTTATCTCCCTTCTTGAACGTTCGTATTATTATGCTGTTTCTCCATGCTTCTGGTATCTTGCAGTGAAATATTAGTCTTTGTATTAAGTATTGTCATCTTTAGAGTTTTTCTTTCTCCTCCGTATTTTAGAAGCTCGTTGGTTATTCCATCTAGTCCTGATGACTTTTTATTTTTAAGTGAACTTATGTCTATCTTTACTTCCTGAAAACTGACTTCTATTTCGTGTCTTAATTTAGGTACTTTATTGTATTAGTTGTAATTTTCCTTTTCCTTAAACAGTTCCTTCGGGTATCTTTCCCATTCGTTTTCTGGTATGTTATTGTATTCCATCAATTGGATGTCGTTGACTTCCTTCGTTGGTTTCTTATGAATCTCCTTTTTTTTGTTTGAATCTTGTAGAAGTCGCTTTCACTCCGTCTTGTTAACTGTTCCCAGTGTTCATTTTTTGTTCTTCTCACTAACTGTTTTGTTTCGCAAAGAAAGGCGCAACATATGAATCCAGGAAGAGCTGCAAAATTGTATAACTTTATTGTCGAGGATCATTTCCAGAAATTAAAAAATATCATGACTGAACTAGAGGCATTTGGCAAACCACAACTCATCTATAATATGAATGAAAAGGGTTGTCGTGTGTATCTTTACAAGTCTCCTCAAGTTTTAGCAAAAAAGGTGAAAAACGGTTTCACTTTGTTGCTCCCGAACATGGTAAAAATGTATCTATTGTGTCATGTGGAAATGCAGTTGGACAGGTTATTCCTCACATGATCATTTTTAAAGGAAAGCGACGCAAGCCAAAATGGGAAGATTATTTGCCACCTGGAACAGCGGTCGAAATGACAGACAAGGCCACAATAACATCATTGCATCATTTTGCCAAATACAAACCTGCAGGAATAGTTCTTCTGATTTTCCATGAAGCATCGTTACATTTAGACCATGTATTTGTGACGTTTTTGAAGGTCACAGTAATAGACTGTACTGCTTGCCTTGCAATACGACTAATGAACTTCAGCCTATTTACAAGTCAGTATTTAAACCATTTGAGTCGTATTGGAACGATGAAGTTTATGCCTGGATTCCGAGCTACTGAGATATATTCTTTTGATCCAGAATCTATTCCTGACTATGCATTCGCTCCTTCCCATCCTTTACAGCGTTCTGATACAGAAGAAAATATGCGAATGGATTCAGAACCTACTGAAGTATCAAAGATTCAACAGTTTCCAAACAAAGGAGTTGCCGAAAAAGGAGATGCCAATCCAGCAGTTCTTGTTCTTCGGAAAGTGAGCTATTTTGTGTTAGGGATAGTTTATGTGATGTCAGTCTTAATGGCGGTGATGACTATAATGACAACCATGACGAACATGACTGTTCCTTTCAAGAAATTTTGAAAACTCCAGAGCTGAGAAAGAAACTCAAGACTCCTAGACAGAAGGCACTAAACTATCAAGCGCAAGTAGAAATTATTCACTGAAAGACAAAAACAGCAGAGTGCCAAAGTAAATAATACCTCTAAGGAGGTTTCAGTTGGGAAAAAAAAGATTATTCCGGTGAAACAAAAACATCTAGAGAAATCTAATAATGAAAATGACGGTTCTGCTCCAAGCTGCAGTGTAACATCAGAAGCTGGTTTCAGAAACTGGTTTTGTCATTTATGCTGTGTTCAACATTTCGAGTATTCGGCAAACTGTCGAATTTCGTATGTCCATGGTGTGAGAAGTGATAGTATATCATTTGTTAGTTACATATATTAATGTTCATTAAATATTTGGTAAATCTTGCCGTTGGTTTTATTGCCATTAACATACTAGTTTGTGTTCATTCCCTGCGTCTGCCGAGTTTAAAGTTCGGATATCTAGAATCTACTGTGGGTTGATTTTTCTATTATTAACTATAACATTAATATTAGATTTGTGCCCCTTGAATTTTTAAATCTATATTTATACTGGAGTTTATGGTCAAAAAATGTATTATTGATTTTTAGTTGGCTAAATGCACATATATTAGCCATGAGTTCTACATTGGCGTTGACATGGTTTTCATTAAATCTTTGATCTACTCCTGAAACTATTTCATTTTCAATTCGTGCATTAAAGTCACCCATAAGAATTAAGGGTTATTTATTAAGTATTTTATCCAGGCTGGTTTGCAATTGTTCGTAGAATTTCTCTCGTTTTTCCTCAGGTTTGCACCTCTCAGGCTATAGATAGATATGATATTAAATTTTTGGTAGTCCATTGTGATGTTTATAGGTATTAGTCCTTCGGATATATAACAGCAGTTATTTGTCAGCAGTTATATATGTTGTCTTTAAATTTTTTTTCTTTTTTACTTCACCCCACTCTATGCTAGAAAATATTGGTTATAGTATGTTTGACCTTTATCTTTCTTCTTGGTTTCTTGGATTGCATAAATGTCTATGTTTTTATTTGTTAGTTTAATCTATTATCTTTTGGTCCTTGTTGTTTAAATAAGTTATGTTCCATTTTGTAATGTGATTGTGAGCTTATTTTTGCTTCTCGTTTTCCTTTTCTTTGCGTGGTTCGTCATCTTAGGTTCCGTCTGGTTCTGGGGCTTTATATCGGTTCTTTGAGCCTTGTTGTCTTTTAAAATGGGTATGATGCTAACCTGGTCTATCAATCCTCCTCTTTTATTTGGGCTTGGGATCAGCTGTGGGTATGAACTCTCTCTCTCTCTCTTTCTCTCTATCTCTCTCTCTTTTTAATCCTGGCTCCCCGGAGGGAATGTAGGGGTCATCGTAATCTCGTATATTGTCCGTCCCCAAAGATCCCTGTCTCTAGTTATTTATTTTAACTTATGCATAGGTCTTTTTCAAATTCCTGTAATTTTATTCATCTTGTTGGCGATCTTTCTTGTGATATTTGGCCTTTTATCTTTTCTTGGATAATAAGTCTTTCCATGTTTTCTGTGTCTGCTCTCATAAAAGGTCCAAAATATTTTATTTGTTAGAGATGGACTTTGCTGGATAGCTGTTTACTGACTTTTAACTTATTTAAAATTGAAACATTTGTCTTGTGGTTGGTCCACGGAATTCGTAACATTCGTTTATAACAGAACATTTCAGTGGGTCTATTTTTCTTCTTTTCGCTTATAGTAGGGTCTAAGATTCACATTTATATGTCAATATTAGGAATATTAAGCAGTTGATCAACCTCATTTCTAGAGTTCGTGCAATTTGAGAATATTTCCATATTTTGGTCCTCTTTTCTACGGCGACTTTTGCTTTAGACTATCAAAAGCTTTTAAAAGCATTAGTTCAGAGATCATTTACTATTTTATTATTGTCAATGAGACTTAAAATTATATAAAATATCATTTATTAACAATTATATAATTTTAATATCCAAAACTCTCTAGTATACATTAAGATAATAATTAAAAATAACGGTGTATTCATATACCATCAGAGTGAAATTGCTGTATCACTTATTAATCCACTGTTGTTTTACTACTTTAAAGTAACTGTTTTACACTAATGTTAGTTTATTCTAATTTAAAATAAAAACTGGAATTATATTAACAAATCTTGTATCCACATCCAAATTCACAAGGTAGAAGAATATGTGCTTGTTTTGCTTCAATAATTTTTATCATAAATTATCAAAATATGGAATAAGTTAGTAAGTCAGGGATGCTTCTTTTTCCGGAATACGTATTGACGTCAATTTTTCCTTGGATAGTTATTTAGTGTAACCTATAAGTTTTTTTGGTCCTTATAATATTCTTAAGGAACTCTTTTTTAGTTATAAACAATAATTCATAGTTAGAATTATTTTTTTTTGAGAACTTTCTTTCTGGTAATTCGGTTCACGTCATTTTTGAAAATTTATACATACCCAAATCTAATACTCTTCTTCTTTCTTTATAGCGTCCAACAAGGTCCAAGACTCAACAGTTAACAGCAACATAGAACCAACAAAATATGATACCAGGCGCTTCTTAAGTTGCAGATTTAGATATTTGCTATATGGTAAGTTTTTAGTCTTAATTACGCCACCTGAAAAAAATTACAATCTTCATTTATTGTTCAACTTAAAAAAAGTGAATTTTGTGTTCTTTTGGTGGTTTAGTTGCATAAGCTAACCATTACTCTGGTATATTGGATTTTTGACTTGCATATAACCTTTAACACTTTGTCCTTTTTCATATTTAGTATGTCATTCGTAACTTTATTTTTACTCACAACAGGCCGATAAGGCCTAGGGCATTTTGTTTACACATAATCCTAATATTAACTAATTACAATTATTTTAAACAAAACTTTAACTTAAATACGTATATACAACATTCTTAACTACTTTGAAGGACCTGATGGACAATATTTCTCCATTCGCTTCTATTTTGTGCTTTTCTTTTCCAGTCCCTCACCTTCACGTGTTTAAGGTCTTCCTTCACTTTACTAATCCACCTCGTTCTGGGTCTACCTCTGCTTTTGGGGCCGATTAGTTTTCTGGTTATTACCAGTTTGAGCATTCTGTTTGCTGCCATTCTTTCCGCATGTCCAAACCATCTGATTCTTTGTGACTTGACGAACTTGGTAATGGTAGGTCCTTTTTATAGAGCCATTAATTCATTGTTGGTTCTTCTCTTCCAATTATTTTCTGTTTTCCGTCCTCCGAATAAGCGTCTCAATATTTTCTTTCTCATCTTTCTAGAGTATCCTCTTCCTTCTTACTTAATATCCATGTCTCACCGGCATATGTTACTGTGGGTCAAATGACTGTTTTATATATTCTGAGTTTACCTTGTCTAGAAACGTATTTTAAGTTCAGTAGGGCCCTTAAACTACCTAATTTTTTTCCCTTTTGCTATTCTGGCTTTGAGCTCTCATTTCTCTTTTCCATTTTAATTAAAAACTACACCCAAGTATTTCAAATTTGTTCACCCTTTTAAAACTATAGCTTTTACCACTTACAGACCTCACACTAAAGTCTTCTTTTTTGCCTTGTGTTCCTCCCATGATCGTATATTTGGTTTTGTCTTCATTTAGTTCCAATCAGAATTTCTGTGCTTTTTCGATGATTTTCTTCACAACTCTTCTTAATTATTTCTCAGTTTTTGCTAGGATCGTTATATCGTCAGCAAATGCCAAGCACTGGTTCTCATTTTTCATGATTTTTTCTTTCACCTTCATGTTGTATTTTCTGATTACAATTTCTAACACCAAGTTGAATAATGTAGTGGATAAAGGATCTCCCTGTCTCAAGCCTTTTGCAACCGTAAATTGATCTGATATGTGACCCTGCCAAGTAATTTCACACTTAGAGTTATTTAATGTCATTTTTACTAGCCGGATCAGTTTCTTTGGTATACCCAAATGTTCCATTGCTCGATACATTTTGACTCTATCGACTGTATCATATGCTTGTCTAAAATCCACAAACAAAACATGCAGGGGAACTTTACTTTCATAACAAGACGTTTGTATCTTTTTTAATGAGAAGATTTGGACTACAGTAGATCTGTCCTTTCTAAAGCCGGCCTGATATACGTGTAAGATTGTTTCTGTGTAGCAATATAGTTTATTTCTCAATATTCTTGCCAAGATTTTTTATACCGTGTCTAGTAAGGCTATACCTCTATAGTTGTTACACTTCAGTTTGTCTCCTTTTGCATACTTGCACTAGTAGCTGATATATTTTTCTTTGTAGTTGTTCTCCACCAAACTTGATCATTTCTAGGCATATGTCATTTTCACCAGAACTTCTGGTATTTTTCATTTCTTATATTGCTGTCACCATCTCCTCGTCTTACCTTGCTACCTTTTAACTATCGCATCTTCTCCAACCGTCCAGTTATCTACTGCTTCGTGGTCCACCTCATCATTTAAGAATTCTTCAAAATGTGTTTTCCATTCCGTCAATATTTCTGCCGGATCGCTAATTAAATTTCCATCTTTACCTTTCATATAACTACCGTGACTTTGGTAACCTTTTCCCATCTTTTTAACTTCTTGATAGAACGATCTCACCTCTTTGTTTTTAAACTTCTCTTCTATCTCTTTTAATTTCAACTCATTGTGGTATCTATATTTTCTTCTACACAGAGCTTTTAATCTTCCTCGAATTCTTCTATATTCTATATTTATTATTATGTGTTTGTAATTTTAGACTATTCAGTATTCATGTAGGGCTGTCTAATGCTATGCTGTTTTTATCTTTGTCATTTACCTTGCTTGGTACCTCTACAACTTTGGTATACTGGTTTTTAACTCTGTCGCATTTTGTCCCGATATAAGTTAGCTATTATTCTTATAACATTTCCATTTACTTTCTACCTACTCAGGATATATGGCAACTTTTATTGATTACATATATATTGCATTCATTTAACATAATTGGAGCTACTTCTTTTTGAGTCTTTCCACTAAACTCTATGTTCAGTTTCGAACGCGTGTTTACATATTTGAGATTTATCAAATTATGAATACAAATCTTGTTTTCTTGATTATTGTTAGGCTTAGTTTTATATAAAATAGATCTCAATGTGTTTATTGTTTTGATTGAGAAACAGTTAATTTATTAATGTTTTGTATATTGAGAACGATTTGGGAACTGGAAATAAAAAAAAACTAATTTTAAAGTAAAATGTGACTTATTCCCAACAAAAATAGTAAAAAATCAAAATAAACGCCCAATATATAAGAAGTGTTTCAAAGAGAAAATATTCTGTACTCCAAGTTTCTGTTATTAAAAATGATTTGGGAACTTTTATGTTCACCATTCACGGTGAAAGATCCATCCAAATTTGCTTTATCTGTTAGACTACATAGTTATTAAACAATCTCCTTAAAGTAGTTGTATGTTATCAAACAAATTTTAGAAATGTTGAGAAGCCTGCGATTGGGAAAATTTGTTTTTATTTTTGTTTGTTTACATATTATTATGTTCTAAAGTTGAAATATTATATTTTTGTAAATCTTTATAAAGTCAGGTTTTATTATGTATACGCTTTTATTGGACAAATGAAAAAAATTATTAGGAGCACTAATTGCAAATTGTCTTGTTAACACTCCAGATAGAGATTGTACCACTTGATTCGAAAAACAATAAATGAAGCCGCCTGAGCGAGATTCGTAAAAATAAAGGTGTGATAAAAAAATCATAAAGTTAAAATATACCATGTTGGATTTAACTGCATTCTACATACATTCGAACAGGATCATGCCGAGTCGGTATAGTCGACCATCTCAACAACCGTTTACTCAGACAGGCTGACCGCATAACCTGAAGCTGACCGACTATATTGACACCTACCGGGCCGGGTTTGTGGTGACATGCTATGAAATAGTCTTTATTACCTTAAGGAATCGAATCAGTATATGTGTACTTTAAAACTATATCTCATGCTTTTATTTGATTAGGTTTATTTGCTTTGATATCGATGCGATGTGGGTGTACATTTGCATAGTCATTTAGTGGACATTATGGGTTTATTTTGTGTGGAAAATGTGTATTGGGATTTTTAGGTGGGATTCAGAACAATTAATTGTGCTTGTTTATTTCCTCCTCCAGATGTTTCTGGCCGAGTACAAATACAAGTTAATCTTCGGATTTGCATATAATACAATCATAAGTTCGTCATGTATTAAAGAAATCAATCATGATAAGCAAAATATACAGAGTCACCTCCTGAATATCAATAAACGTAAATCATTTTTTTTCTTGAATTTCTCATTCGCTATACCTAATTATAAATATATAATATACAGAGTATATGATTATATAATAATATTCCGATTGCAAGAGGGGTCAGGCAAGGATGCGTCTTGTTTTCGAAGCTTTTTAACGTGTAATCACAGGTTATATTCAGAAAAGCCTTATGGGAAAGAAAACAGGGAATAAGAATTGGTGGACAAATCGTAAACACCATCACATTTGCAGATGACACGGTTATTATGGCTAAGAGTATAGAAGAGCTACAAACTTTACTAGATGCAATAAATAGTGAATGCATTCAAATGGGACTAGACATCAACATAGACAAGACCAAATTTATGATAGTATCAAGGAGTCCAATAAATAATGAATAACTAACTCTTGGTTGACAGCAAATAGACCAAATATAAATGTCTGGGAGCTTGCATTAATACAAAATTAGATCCAGACCAAAAAATCAGAGTACGAATAGAAATGGCAAGGGCAGCGTTGTTTAAATTCAAGCAATTGTTCTGTGACAAAAATCTGAATACTGCGCTGAAACTGAGGTTTGTTGAATGCTACATCTGGTTCCAACTATTGTGCGGGGTAGAAACATAGACGTTAAAAGCGCAAATAGTTAAGAAGCCTTTGAACTTTGGATATACCGGAGAATGTTGAGAATTCCATGGGCTGCCAGGGTCACTAATGAGGAAGTGTTGAGAAGGATGGGTCGGAATAAAAGTACGCAACACTGCATACCTTGGACACATACTGAGAAATAATAAATATAGTCTTTTGCAGGTCATCATGCAGCGTAGAATCGATGGCAAAAAGGGAATAGGTAGAAAGAGGAAGTTATGGCTGCGAAATATTCGAGACTGGACAAACATGACTGTAGATGAATTATTCCACGTGGCAGAAGACAGAGAAACTTTTAGAAATGTGGTCTCCAACCTCCGTTAATAGGGACGGCATAGGATGAAAAAGAATAACTATAAAAATATAATCGTCATTATAATTTTTACACAATAACGTGGATATTTAATGATAAAACAGACAGATATAGTAGATACATCAAAATAATCTAGGGGACACCTATATTAATAGATTTAAATCAATGTTAGCTGTAAACACAAAAATACAATTATGTTTTTAATCTTTTTTATTGTCTTGTTGATTATTGTACCAACTTTTAAAGCAATGCTGATAAGAATAGCTATAAAAAATTTAACAAAACTTTAATATGCGTTTTTTGTCTATAAGATAAAAAGTCATATTTCTTGGTTAAGTAATATTGATACTTGATTTTCAATGTCTATGCGAATTTTAAAAAAAATTTGTGTTTGCAAATAATAGAAATCATTTAAATCACGAAACGCAGTGGCGTGCTATCGGGATCTATTAAGCTGGTAAAAGTCAAAGAGACGTTGCTAAGGTCCTCCACACGAACAGAAGGGTAATTAATCGTTTGTGGTTAAGAAGTCAAGAAATTGGTGATGTTGCTTAACGTCACACAGAGACCGTACAAGAATAGTCAACCAGATTGGATACCGTTTTATTGGGTAGCAGGCTTTGTGAGATCGCAGTGTAACTGCATCGCAACTACAAATAAGGCTAAAAGAGACCCATCAGGTGTTTATGCTTAAACCCTTAAAAAAAGACTGCATAAGGTAAGGTTAAATGCTCGAAGACCTGTGAGAGTGCCTATGTTATCCAAAGAAAATCGATCTCATCGAATTCAGTGGGCACAAGAACACGCAAATTGGGTTAGACATGAGTGAGCCTCTAATTTGTTCACAGATGAGTCCCGATTTGGATTTGCACCAGATATGAGACAAAAGAAACTTTAAGCATAATTTGGTAATGCTCAATTAGCCACCGTGCAGGAGGTTCATCGAGAGCAAGGCGGCAGTAAAATGGTATGGGATGGTATCACTCTTGGTGGAAGAACCAATCTTGTTTATTTGGAACGGTTTCTAAATGCAACATACTACAGTAATATTATTCTTGAACCTATTGTTGTACCCTTTGCACAACAAGCTGGTCCCCAATTTCAATTACTGCACGACAATGCGCGTCCACATACTGCCAGGGTCGTGCGAACATTTCTCGAAGATAATGAAATTGAAGTTTTACCATGGCTTGCAAAATCACTAGATTTAAACCCAATTGAGCATGTATGAGACATATTGGGCAAACTCATTTTACAACAAAATATTGCGTTTAATACAAGACAGCAACTGTTTGAGGGCTTTTCAATTAAGTGGAACATAATGTTGCAGCAAAACTTTAACCATATGATCATGAGTTTGCATTAAAGACGTATGACAATAATCAACAACCGTGGAGGTCATACACTATCCAAACTTAACCTAAATACTACTTTGTTGGGACTTGAGGGGCAATAATAGAAACAATATTTTTTATCTTTTTCTGCTACCATTTTTTGACTCATGAAGTTCTCTTTTCAATTTCTGGGAGCTATTGCGACAATTATAAGAAAACGTATTTTGTTTTATATATTATATTTTATATTTTGTTTTATATGTGGAACACATGTTTATAACTTTTTATTAAAAATGTTTTAAATAAATTACTTGAAATCCTTCTGTAATCTCGCATTTTGGTTTTCTCCACTAGATTATTTTGATGTGTGTATTTTAAACTCAAATGCCATTCGTCTAAAATTGGTAATAATTACTAGTTTTTATTCTTATTAGTACACCAGACTGTCACGATAATTCATGCATATCAGCTTCTCCCCTTCTTTGTATATTGAATAAATCGGCTTCATTTTCCAATCACTAGAAACTATCCTCTTTCATATATTGGTTACCCGTGCAGTTGCAAGATGTTCTTTACCTAATTCAGGTGAGATTGTTGATTCTCGGGGCTGTTTGCTTGCATCAATATTGTTTGTTCAAGCCCTTCATAATTCGGTAGTCCTTTATTCTAATCCTCTTGCTCCATACGCGACAAGTCTAGACGTTAATTATTTTGTTGTACTCTTAGTAGAATATAGAAGTTTTTTTCTATAAACTGATTTTATTTCTATTGGTTTCTGTCTTGATCTTCTACACATTATTTTTCGATATTTATCTTATTTACTTAAATTTTAAAGATATTTACATGTTTTTTTCTTTATTTACAAAGTCTGATAGAATGACATATTCTTCTTCAGGTGCCATCTCCGCTACGGAGGTTGGCAATCATCATAGCTATTTTAATTTTTGAGGCAGTAGCTCTAAATAGTTGTTTTGAGCTGCATCCAAACCATTCTCTCAGGTTCTTCAGCCATGAAATTCGTCTTCTTCCGATGCTTCTTCTGCCATCTATTTTTTCTTGCATTATGAGTCGCAGGATGCCATACTTATCGCCCCGCATCACATGTCCGAGATACTGTAGCTTTCTTTCTTTAATTGTAAGTTCAATTTCCTTCTCTTTGCCTATTCTTCTCAGTATTTCATTGTTTGTAACTCTATCTACCCAGGAAACCCTCATAATTCTTCTATAGGTCCACATTTCAAAGGCGTTAAGTCGTCTCATGGTATCTAGATTTAACGTCCATGATTCCACTCCATAATATAGTACACTGTATACGTAACATTTTGTTAGGCGTACTTTAAGAGCTAATGTTAGATCTTTGCCACATAGGACCTTTTTCATTTTTATAAAATTAGAACGTGCTTTTTCGATTCTGACTTTGATTTCTGCCGTGTAGTCATTATTTTCTGTTATAAGTGTTCCTAGGTAAGTGTACTTTTTTACTCTTTCGATCTGCTGGCCCTCTACTATCAAGATTTCGTTAGTATTATAGTTGTTTTTACAAATTTTCATAAACTTCATAAACTTTCATACACTGACTAACTAGAATGACATATAGAGTACGCTAAACCTCTGGCTTTCTTTGGCCAAATTATGGAGTATATAAAAAATGTATATAATAAAATTAATAAATATTAAAGATGTCTATAATTTAAGATTATTTTCAATCATACACTAGTAGTCCAATAGTGTAAACCACTATTTCCAAAATACAAAATTTTCCCATTTTTTTAATAGAACATCCTAAATGTTAGTATTGTACTTTGTAGAAAATCTTACAACCTTTCGGTCGATATAAAGTTACGTATACCTAGCATGTTTTGTTTTGTTAATATTTACAGAAGACCAATAGATTTTACGTTTTTACAAATTTTTTAATATTAAATTTATATATAACAAACTAATGTGCTAACCAATATATAATAAACACAACTTATAATAAACCTAATTTTATAAACCTAAACATAGATTAAAATATCAAAGATTAAATAAAACGTATGCTAGTAAAAATTACTTTCCAAATAATACTTCATCATCATTTAACCCAGATCTATCCACTGCTGGATATAGGTCTCCCTCAGTCTTTTCCATGTATTTCTGTTTTGTGCTGTTTGTATCCAATTTTTGTCGATCCGTTTTATGTCATCAGACCATCCTGTTGGTGGACGACCTTTACTTCGATGTGCTTCTTGTCTCGGTCTCCACTGTATTATTCGCTGTGTCCATCTGCTATCCGACATTTTCTTTCCTAAAAATGTTTTAAGGGTAAATATTTTTTTAAAAGAAAAAAATTGTTCAACTTCTAGTTAAAGAGAAAAATTCTATTTTATTTTTATTGTTCATAAACAGTAATACAAACAATTATCTACATTTATTTATCATCAAATATTAAATTGAACCTTCTAACAAAACAGACTTTAAAGCTATGGTTATGTACCTCCTGTCAAAAAAACTCGAAATGTACTGTATGTGTCGAAATGAACTATCAAACTTTTCTGAATTAATAATTAATTATACAACTTAATTTGATTAAAAAAACTAAAATATGACAACTAGCCAATACACAAAACTTATATTTATTTAAAAACTTTTTAAATTATCATGAATGCAAATCTTATTTTATTAACGATAAATGTTTATTTAAAAAATTTAATAAAACCTACTCGCTTCACTGGCTAGTTATTTCCCTTAAAATTACTAAAAAAGTTTACCTTAGATTTGAGTAAAAAACATTGTCCCACAAACCTTAAACAATCAAAACCAGACCTTTGGAAGACACGAAATGGATAAAGGCTGCACAAATTATGGGAGAAATTAAATCAAATATCAAAGCTGGCCTTCGGGTTATCATGGATGATAACAATATGTGATTTTTTTAAGCTCAGCTGCTTATTTTCCGCTTAAAACCACGTCGGCTTAATGAGCACTCAACACGCTGTTATCGAATCACTTGCCACAGGATATAGCATAGAACAAAACGGTGACTAACTTTTATTACAAAGACTGCCACACGGCTTTTGATTAAATCACTTTCTTTTTATCAAACTAGAAAACAGACTAAAACATGAAAACAAATGAAGAGTGGGAAGGGTACAGAAACATCATGAATGACTGTTTTCACAAAGAATATCAGATTATAATAGATAGAAAAAACAGAGCATATTTATTGATATAACAGGGGTACAGAACCCGATATGCAGAAGAGGAATATAAATAACTACGCAAGAAATAAAAGAAAATTCACCGCAGAAAGAAGAAAGGGAGACTATGAACAAATAACTTCAAGAACTACAATATCTAAGTAAGCCAATAGAAACGAGAAAATTTTACCAGAAATTGAACAAAAGCAAAAAGGAATTCAAACAAAAGAAAGAAGGAGGGTAAAATAGTGACAGAACATCAACAAAAACTTAGAAGATGGAATTCTTGAATAACACCGAAAATGTTTTATATTATATTAATATATTAGATGTTCATTTGTAATATTCCATCTAGCGTTTTTTATAAAAAATATTGCCTTTAATTGTGTGTTGTTATTATGCCATACGGTAAATAAAAAATAAATTCTCCACTACTGGTACGATTCTTGTTAAAACTTATAAGGACAGCTTAAACATACCATAACTTACGATATCACGTGTATGACTTATTTCATTTTTTCTTTGCTGGAGTATAGATTACTGAGATTAGTTCCGTAATGAAAAAAGCGTAAACTAATACAACAGATGGATGAGCTTCCCGAATTGTCATGAGTCAAGCTTACACCCCATCACTCATGTTCAAACTCTCAAACGCTCATGACGATACACGTCGTGTGCCTAAGTAAAACTTATTTTATGTATGATATATTTGTTATATTTTTATGCTTGCAGTTTAATTTTTTCACCACACTTGTGAAACAATATTTATTACTTTTATTTTAAGTTAAATTACTATATCTGTAGTTTCAATGAATTAATTACTTCTTTGTTTTATTAATACCACTAGACATAAATTCATTATAGCGTACCTTGTTTTTCCACCAGCTAATAAATCTTTTCATTTAAATGCAAACACGAGTAAATAATTAGACGGCTGCAACATACACGAGTGGAACTCGGTGGAAATAAGCTAAGCGTTAAGTTCGCGTGTACCATTTACTGGGAATTATGGTAAAATACTGAAAACGTTATGTTTTAGTTTTCCAATATAAGTGTCTCTTTAATAAAATTACCACATATCTTACATCAATGGCGCGAATAATGACACACACCAAAGTTGAGCGTAAAACGTTAGCTGTGGAAATTATGCGTTAATGTTAACTACAAGTGTTGTGGAGCAATATAATAGTTATGGGACTGGAAAATAAAGAACCGCCGCAAAAATAAAAAAAGTCGTATTAGGTTTTATTGTAAAAGCTATGAAATACATTGCAGCTGGAATTAGGTTTTAACTTCGAAACAAATTCAACAAAAAAAAATAGTCACAATGTTATCGAATAATAATATATATATTTGGCGTATCATTTTTTAGTTAGAGCAGGCTTGTGGTGAGCAGTCCTCAGGGTTTTTGTCATTGTAACTCGGAAGTACTGAAATTTATATGGTATGTCGAACTTCACATAATACCACGTTTTCCTTTAAATTATGTTATAAACTTTTATTATTTTTTTTATATAGAAAAACAGCCGCCATAGTTTCTATTAGCAGCGACAACATTATACAAAACTAGATTTTATAAAATACTCCCATAGATTTTTAAAAATTTTCACACTATCAATCTAGAAATTATGCTTCTCCCAGTATTTAGTGAAAACAGCTCTAATTACTCCGAGTTTTGAGGCTTTAACAGTATTTTTGGGTAGCAAGCAGAAACGCAACCTTCTGGCTTGTCACACAAAGTTAACTACACTAGACTTCACTCAGTTCATTTTTCCCAGTTTCGGATATTCTTCGCCCCATTTTCAGATATCCTTCACTATGCCGGTTTTTTTGTATTCACATGATGTCTCTGGTCTAATAATGAAATTATTTGAAGTAGGGGAGGGTGGGGGAATATCGACTACTTAAGACAAAACTGTTATAGGCTGTTTGCTACAGCTTTTACGAATTTGAAATTTTTAATATGGACATTTAGTTTATTAAGTTAACTAATTACTGCTTTAAAAATATCATTAATTAATTACAAATATTTTAAAAATACATATTTTAAAACTCAAAAAATTTGGATAATATCGATCAATCGTGTAATATCGACAATGGAGATTGGTAATATCGATCAAGGATGGGAAATATCGATCACACAAGTTCAATGGTTAGGTTTACTTAGTTTTAGTCTAAAATACATATTTCCCAGAGACCACAGAAACGACATCTTCACCATAATTCAGTTGATCCAAACTCCAACATACTGCTCATAGTTCGCTCTCCTGTGTTTGGTATGCTTTCATGCCATAACTCTTCTTCTTGACTAATTTTTCTGTTTTTATCTTAGTAGCTCCAATTGTTCGTTTAACTTTCTCAACCTCATTCTTCTTTTGCTTTTTATGTTCCTTATTTTCTAATTGTTATTTTAATGATTTTGATGTTAAAATAGTCGAGTGTTGAGTTTACCTGCTTCTAGTTTTTGTAAAACTACTAACTGGTAGAGCCGGTAGAGGGCATAGTTCACTGAAAGATATACGAAATAAGCTTTAATTTTTAGATGCACAGATTTGTTCTTATTGTTGCTCAGATCAATGTCTGAAACTTCCTCTTATTCTGATTCAGATAAAGAATCTTCTAATAATGGTTCTACTTTTGGTCTCAGTTATTTATTTTGGACTCCACTGGGCAGTGGTAATTCATCTAGGGGAACTGGTGTTGATGATGATGTTTGATGTGTATCGGGCAGAGAAGACACATTATCTTATTATTGTTGAGCTACTGGTATAGATATTAATTCTTCTTCACAAAAAAAACATCGGGATTCAAGACAATAATCTCTGTGTTTCGAAAACCATTTACAGCCTTCTCAACAGACGCACCCCTAGTAAAGACACTTTTAACAAGTTTCGCAATGTCTGTTATATTGATTTTCTCATATCTCTTTTTGTTTTATATACTTGTCACATTCCTGGTCGTAAGCTGTCTTATATGGAGAAATTAAACGTGATATCTAGAGGTTGGAGACGGTGAGAGTAAAAGGAGATTTATTCCGGTGTCGCGACAAAAATAGTAGGAAGCCAGACTTGAAGGCGTTGTGTGGATATCTAGTACTAAAAGAACTGGATGGTCTTTACAACCAATAACATGCCACTGAAAATGTTTCAACCATTCCAAGAAAAGTTGTTTCGTTATCCACCCTGATATCAGTTTCGATTATTGTTAAAAAAGACTATCAGCAACCTCAGTAACAATAATTCTATTATACCCTGACACACACAGAAGAGATACTTTGTTGCTTAAAACATTGTTTCCAACTCCAAGCTATTCATCATCATCATCAACTTGTATGCGTTCACTGCTGGACATAAGTCTCCCTCCGCTCTTTCCATTTACTGCACTTCTTGTATCCAGTTATTGTTTACACTTTTCAGATCGTCAGTCCATCTGTTTGATCCACTACCTCTGCTCTCCGTAATACCTCTTGTCTTAGTATTCACTCGACAAGACGTTTGGTCTGTCGCTTATCTGATAGTGTGGCGACGTATCCTGCTCAATTCCATTGCAGCGACGCGATATTTTTCCAAGCTGCTACCAATTGATAATTTGTAGCCTTCTGCTCATTATTGAGGAAATCTGTACGTTAACCAAATGAGAATTGAACGAGTCTCACAATACAACTTCTTGGGAACTATAATCAATGAGTCGTGGGCCCATATCCGAGAGATTAAATGTCGCATCGGAAAGGCAAAAAGTGCATTCTTGACTATGAGTTCTGTGTTCAAGAGCCATAACCGTAACCAAGAAACAAAAATAAGGCTCCATAAATGCTATGTGTACTCAGTGCTTCTGTACGGAGTAGAAACGTGGACATTGAAGGCGAAAACTCTGTCAAAACTTTAGGCTTTTGAGCTATGGTCATACAGAAGGATTTGGAAGATACCATGGATAGACAAAGTCACCAATGAAGAAGTACTGCGGAGGAAGAACACAACTGCGGATTTGGTCAACATCGTGAAGGGCCGTAAGCTGCAGTACTTAGGCCATATAATGAGAACTCAAGGCAGATACGATTTATTTCAATGCATTGTACAGGGTACTAAAATGCATTGAAGTATAGCATCCAACGAAATCATCATAGCCAAAATGATCGCCAACGTTCGGAACTGACAGGCACCCTAAGAAGAAGAAGAAGCCTTCAGAGCCTATAGTGTAGCATGGTTGTCGAGGTAATGAATATATTGGCTGAATTAAGGTATTTTCAAGGTGCTTTCAAGCACTAACATCGATTTGTTAAATATCGTTAACTATAACGTTTTTTCAGTTAATTTAACAATTAAAATTGTGATTTATTTCAATGAAATATAATAAACAATATACCAATCTGACGAGAGTTACAAATTATAATAAGATATAATCGGTGTCTTGAAAGATAAATACGTTATCCCAATTATATTATATTCTAAATAAATAGCAATAAAAAACAAATTTATAATATACACGATGTTTCATTAAAAACTTAACACTTTAAGTTGTCCTCTTTTGAGCCATTTTATATAAATTATTAATAAAGTTTAAAAAAATTTAATGTAAACTGTTTTAACTCTTCTATAAACATTTTTTTTTGTGTGTATTAAAAAGGCAAAGCGGTTCTATCTATAATCAATAACCCTTTATTTGCTAACAATTTAAATTATGATTTGTCAATTGTCTAAAATTATTAATTGCCTCTAAAAAAAATTGATCTGACCATTAACTGTTTTATTTCTTAAATTCCAAATGATATTAAAAAAAAAAATTAAAAAGAGAAGAAGAATTCAAATGATTTTTTTAATATGTGAAATATTTTTATACGCAAAGACTGTTAGCAAATATTAAAATTATTTTATTTCGTCGCTATAGCAAGCAAAATATTTATTTTATAACAATCAACGTAACCCAGAATTCCTATTTGTTTACAATGTATTTTTTAATTATTTATAAGCTCCTCTTAAATCTGTCGAATCATTTGTGAACAAGTTTGTCTTAACAAGGAGAACCGATCTCTTGATTTAAGGTATGTACACAGGGTGGTGTTTTGATTTATGCACTTTAATTGTATATTTAGTTACACCTTATTTATTCAAAAATTATCAATACATCGGACGTGTACGGCAATATTCCTAAAGCGTCACAAATGAATTCATTTGAATAAAATATGACCTACAGTGGGAGTTAATTTGTCATTATTGACAACATATTCTTTCGAGTCTGTTTATCTTGTGCTTTCTTTGATCAACATTAAACGTTCTGTTGTGGGTTTGCGTAGGCTGAGATCTGCATAAAATCATTAAGATGTCTATACACGCACACACGTTTAACCTTAAATTCAATAAAACAAAGCAGATTATGATACCCTCAAGTTTATTACCGGATAATTATATAGTATGTCTTCGTACTGATCCGTACAAAAAGGATGTGTATTTCTTACTAGTGACCTGTCGCACAATAAAAGTTTCTCGAGTTAGTATCAATAAATTATATCCATAAAATATACCCAATGTAATAACCATTATAATTAGTTCAAATAGTCTGATAATATTTTTAACTACTTGGTTAATGAACACTAAAATATTTTAAGCAGAAATGGGTATTTTTCAATCTTCTATGGCTTTATTTAGTTCGACATATCTTATTCATCTTTTATCGCCACTCTCTTTGTAGAAAGAGGCAAAATGTACTTTTTAATAATGTTATATATTTATATAGTTCGAATTTATTTGTCTTTATTCTAATTTATTGTCTATAATCTAATTTATTAAAACTCACGATAGCTAATTACTAATTTATTAAATGACTTTTACAAATGTATTTATTTCACGTTTCGTACAAGTAAACCGCGTTTACCGATCTTCTTATGACTGACTGCCAAATAAAAATCTTTCATTTATATACACAACTGTTGTCATCCAGAGAATTCGGCGGACTTCTTGAATAGTCTCGTATTTTGGTGAAGGCGCTCGACTCGTTTTTCAACCTCGAGACGTGGATGACTCACCAAAATTAGTGTCTAGAGATTTCTGGTAAACAACTGGTAGCTAAGCTCAGGTATATTTTGACCTACAAATTACGAGAATCAATAAAAAGAATTAGTCATAAAATATTTACAGTTCTATATGCCATAACATTTAAAATCGTAACATTGCCCCCCTCTTAAAAGATGGTTCCTCCTGGAACCTTGTCGGGACTGGAACTGGAACGACATGCTGATATCGGCAACTGGACCCTCTTTTACAACTTCCAGTTGTATAGAAATGACAAGGGACGGTTTTCTCTCCGCAGCAGTAACTATGCGGATTGCAACAGACTAACACCTGGACTTCGGTGTCTTTAAAGACTTCCTCCACCATGTTTCGTATAACCCTCCAATCTAATTGGCGGCACTCCAACTTTGGCATGGCTAACTTTTGCACGTCGGACTCTAGTACGTGCTCTCTCAACTGAAGTAAGGCTTCCCATACATCTCGGTAGGTAGGTTGGTCACGGGCAGTGTCTTTTGTTACCAGGTAGAAAAGGTAACGTGATGCATCTTGAAGTTTCAAGGTTTTACCAGGAGCTGGCACTTGGCATTGAAGTTCTGCAACTCGACCAAACTTCCTTCGAAAGACGGATGCCAACCCTGGTGCATCTTTGATACTGGCCGGGATGGTAAGGGCCAGTGAGTAGTCATCGGGAAGCGCGAGTAGATCTTGCCTTTCTTCAGTGGTAACACCATGTCTTGCTTTACCGGTACCTCCATAGGCACCCATGAATTCCTCAAACGTGAGGTCAGACACATCTTGGACTTGGTTTACTTCCACTTCTTCATCTACGTCGTGGTCACCCTCGAAAGACGCCAGCCGGTTATGGTGTACTATCATCGGCTTTCCTCTCGGAATCTTGCTTATTCGGTAAATAACATCATTGATCTTCTCCATAATGAGGTATGGACCTTCCCAAAACTGCTGCAATTTGGGAGAACAACCTTTTCGCTTTTTGGGGTTATAAAGCCAGACTTTATCGTTCTTCTTAAAACACCCCTTTTCGGCTTGCGTATCGTACCGTTTCTTCATTCGGTCACTAGCGATCTGGAGATGGGAACGGACCAACTCGTGTACATCGTCCATTCTTCTTCGTAATTCGATCACATAATCTTCACCTGCTATATCTTCTCCAGGTCGACACCCAAACTCTAGATCACAAGGTAGTCGCATCTCGCGTCCGAATAGGACTTTGGCTGGTGTCTGGCCTGTTGATTCATTAACAGCAGATCTGTAAGCCATTGTGAAGAACGGGAGATATTGGTCCCAGTCTCGCTGATGATCGGACACCATCTTTGTCAAATACTTGCCAACTGTTCTATTCATTCGTTCTACCATACCATCCGATTGCGGATGATAAGCCGTAGTCCTTGTTTTCTTCATACCTAGTCTATCACATATTCCTTGGAATAAATCGCTTTCGAAGTTCCTGCCTTGGTCACTATGGATCTCCAAAGGCACTCCAAATCGGCTGATATATTCTTGGATCAACTTATCTGCAACGGTGGCCGCCTTCTGGTCTGGAAGTGCGTAAATCTCGACCCACTTAGTGAAGTAATCCATTACTACCAACATGTACTTGCCTCCATTATCACTTTCTGGAAACGGCCCAGCAATGTCCAAAGCTATTCTTTCAAACGGGCTTCCAACATTATATTGTCTCATAGGAGCTCTCCTTTTTCGATAAGGCCCGTTACTCGTAGCACAAATAGTACATTTCTTACACCAGTCTTTAACATCGTCGGAACTGTTCATCCAATAAAACCGTTCCCGAATTCGCTGAAGGGTCTTCTTCACACCAAAATGCCCTCCTGATGGACTGTCGTGTAACTGACGGAGTACTTCGGCTATTCTGCTCTTTGGAATCACCAACTGTCTTCTCTTCTCTGAACCGTCATCATTTTCCAGGACTCGTTTGAGCAAGCCATCTTCCATGATAAATGAGTCCCACTGGGCCCAATACGTCTTAACTACTGAGCCTAGGTTCGATATTTCTTGCCAAGGTGGTCGACGGTTTTCCTCTTTCCATTTTCGGATTTTCTGTATAACTGGATCTCTCTCTTGTTCTTCCCTGATCTTGGTAGGCGTCCAGTCGTCGTGGACCACCGTCGTTCTTAGCACTGCTGCTTCCTTGGATTCCGTTTTGTTGCAGTGAGAACACTCTGCTGGGCATGGCCTTCTGGAAAGAGAATCAGCGTTTCGGTGGCTATCTCCGGCCCGGTGCTCAATCTTAAAATCATATTCTTGGAGTCGTTCGATCCACCTGGCTATCTGACCCTCTGGATTCTTAAACTGCATCAACCACTTAAGGGCGGCATGGTCGGTTCGGATTAAAAACTTCCTTCCATAGAGGTATTGATAGAAGTGCTCTACTGATTTCACTACTGCCAGAAGTTCTCTTCTCGTGACGCAATAATTTCGCTCAGGTTTTGAGAGAACTTTACTAAAATATCCAAGGACTCTTTCCTGTCCTCCTTGAATCTGAGACAGCACTCCTCCAATTCCCACATTACTTGCATCTGTATCTAAGATGAACTCTCCTTCTGGCAGTGGATACCCTAAAATTGGTGCTGTGATTAAATGCTTTTTTAAGGTTTCAAAGGCATTCTGGCAGTCTACATCCCAGCGGTATTCTCTTGCTTCCTCTGTAAGTCGCGTTAATGGTTTAGCGATATCTGCAAACTTCTTAATAAACCTCCGGTAGTAAGTACACAGTCCCAGAAAACTTCTCACTTGGTGTTTGTCAGTTGGTTTTGGCCATTCCTTAATAGAATCGATTTTTCCCTTATCCACGGCCACTCCTTCTTTACTAACTATATGACCCAGATAATTGACTTTACCTTGAAATAGCTGGCACTTCTTGGGGTTTAACATCAACTGGGCAGCTTTAAGCCGATTAAAAACGTTTTCTAAATTCTTCAGATGGTCTTCAAATGTCTCCCCCAAGACAATTATGTCGTCTAGATAAACTAGGCATGTTTTCCAAGATAACCCTCTCAGCACATTTTCCATAAGCCTCTCAAATGTCGCAGGAGCGTTACAAAGTCCAAATGGCATAACGTTGAATTGCCATAATCCAGATCCTGTGGTGAAGGCTGTCTTTTCTTTATCTACCGGGTCCATTTCTACCTGCCAGTATCCAGACTTCAAGTCCAAAGTAGAAAATAATTTACTTCCAGCCAATGTGTCTAATGTGTCATCGATCCGAGGAAGAGGATAACTATCTTTCTTGGTAACGTTGTTCAGCAAACGGTAATCCACACAGAACCTCGTTGTTCCGTCTTTCTTCTTAACCAGGACCACCGGAGAGACCCATGGGCTCGTAGAAGGTTCTATCACCCCGTCTTTCTTCATTTCCTGAACAATCGTTTCAGCTTCCTCTCTTTTCGCCTGTGGTAATCGTCGAGCTGTTTGACGAATTGGCTTAGCATTACCAGTATCAATTTTATGCTTAACAACGGTAGTTCTTCCCGTCTTTCCTCCTTTCGGTACGAAAATATCACGATACTGCCGAAGAAATTCCCTTAATTTCCTTTTCTCAATCTGATTCAGAGACTGTCCAGCAACCGCAACCATTTGATCAAATTTATCGTTGGAATTAATTATCAGACGTTGTCGTCTGACGGATTATGGATGTGACAGGTACACAAGTTCCTACTTTTGTCTCTTTCTTGATGGTTACTGGGTAGTCATTGACATTAATAAGTCTTACAGGAATTTCTTTAGCCGAAGTCACTAATTCCTTTCCAATTATGATTCCACGGCCAACTTCGTCGTCATGATTCCGAGGCTCCATCATAACAGGTGTTCCTTCATCCACAATTCCCTGTAACCGCGCTACTATTATCGTTTCACTTCTCGCAGGCACGACTGTATCTTCTTTAACGGCTGCTTGCATAGTGTTGTCATCATGTGGATGGAGAAATACCTCCTCGTTACCAACTTTGATGACCTTATTCTTAAAATCCAATTGGAATCCATGCGTATTCATTACGTCCATTCCTAATATAACATCCTCTTCGATGTCAGCAACTATAACAGTATGGACGAACTTTTCTGCTCCAATTCCTAATTGTACCTGGATTTCTCCATGAATGTTGGCATTTTCCCCTGTGGCGGTCCGAAGTCGCAACCTCGTTGGTAACAGTTTCTTTCGGCTGTTTATAACTGTCGGGCGTATAATGGTTCTGGTCGCTCCAGTATCCACCAACAACGTATGCTTTTTACCATTTATTTCTCCATCTACATATACACTATCTTCACGACATTTCAAAGAAGCTATTAGTATGAGAGGGTCTTTGGAAAAGTTCTGGGTCGAAGCTGCCCCCCTAAGGCCGACCCGTTCTAGTTTTCCTGATGGTGAGTTTCTTGATTTGTGTCGTATCTAGGATGCTTACATGAACTTCGTACGTGTCCTATTTCGCCACAATTCCAGCATCTTATGGTCTTCGTTTTCTTGTATGTCATGCTTTTCATCATATTAACGAGCTGGTCAAGTTTATCTTCATCTTCTTCCTCTTTTACAGTCCTAACTTTACTGTAACCGCCAGAGGCCTGCGTAGCTGACTCGTATTCGAGGGCGGCGGATAAGACATCAACCAGCGTCTTGTGACGAGCTAATCGTAGTGTTCTTTGCATCTCATGATCACGAAGACCATCAATAAACGTTTGAACGGCCAACTTTTCCATCATGTCTTCGGGAGCTGTTGGATAAGCATATCGCACTAATCTGGCAATATCTACTTCATATTCTTGAAGAGCCTCATCTTTCTTTTGTCTTCGATTTTTGAGCTGCGACTGATATACATGCTCTAAGTGTTCGTGGCCATATCGCATATTTAACCTCTTCTTCAGTTGTTCGAAATCATCCGTCTCCTCTACGGCTATGGTCTGGAGCACATCTAAGGCATCTCCTCGAAGAGCTATAGTCAGGTTTACAGCCTTTTCTTTTTCTGACCATCCATTCGCTCTTGCAGCTGATTCGAACTGTTTCATGTAGTTGTTCCATGATGATTTTCCGTCGAAAGTTGGAACTTTAACATGAACAGAAACTCCACATCCTTCAAATTTCGGCCGCGTTTCCAACTTACATTTCGTCTCATTTTCTTTTATCTCTACCGGATCTAAAGCTACCGTATTAATTGGTGGTAGCACTCTCGTGTTAGTTATCATGGTCTCTAACTGTTTGATTTTCTCTTCAACTTTATCAAATGTTTTAGAGACTTCTTCAAACTTCTCACCATTCTGAATACATACTTCGTCGAATCTTCTAGACATATTTTCAATTTTCTCGTCATTTTGTCTAGCTATTTCTTTAATAATTTGAGACGTTTCATCGAATCTTTCATCATTCTTTCGAGAAGATTCTTCAATCATTTGTGACGTTTCATCGAATCTTTTGGAAACAGTCTCGAATTTTCCATCAATTATTTTCGTTAAAACGGCTTCTTCTGCTGACTGGAACTGGAATGTCTCTGGGTCGTCTCCATTCTTGTTGAGAACAGTCTTCAGTCGTTCTTGGAGGATCTTCTTGGACCCGCTGCAGTCTTCATCGCGTTCTTCTAGTTGCTCACGCAACTGTTTCACTGAAAGTTCTACTAGCAGCATCTTTGGTCAGGCACACACGTACTTTTTAAATGTTCTTTCGTACAACGATCACTACTGAACTACGCGGATGTTCCCGACGAACAATACCTTTCAAAAGTTTTAAAGTCTTTTTTAAAAGTCACTGCTGGATTTATGTTGAAATCCCACTTCTGGCACCAAATGTTATATATTTATATAGTTCGAATTTATTTGTCTTTATTCTAATTTATTGTCTATAATCTAATTTATTAAAACTCACGATAGCTAATTACTAATTTATTAAATAACTTTTACAAATGTATTTATTTCACGTTTCGTACAAGTAAACCGCGTTTACCGATCTTCTTATGACTGACTGCCAAATAAAAATCTTTCATTTATATACACAACTGTTGTCATCCAGAGAATTCGGCGGACTTCTTGAATAGTCTCGTATTTTGGTGAAGGCGTTCGACTCGTTTTTCAACCTCGAGACGTGGATGACTCACCAAAATTAGTGTCTAGAGATTTCTGGTAAACAACTGGTAGCTAAGCTCAGGTATATTTTGACCTACAAATTACGAGAATCAATAAAAAGAATTAGTCATAAAATATTTACAGTTCTATATGCCATAACATTTAAAATCGTAACAATAATATGGTTCTTTGGCTTCGTAGACCTTTTTACACTGTGATCTGAAAGATCTTTTGTGTATACCTCACATGTGCAGTTCAATACACTTAGGTTTCTAAAAAAAAAACTATGATCCGGTTTAGAGGTATGTTTATTACTTTGCTAGTTTTTAAAAAGGATCTGATCCAGGTGTCTGCGCCGTTGGCAAAGAAACTCTATGCATTTGCAGGATATATTTGGTTATCTTCTCTACAGTTTCATATGATCTGAATGATTCTCTGTCTATTTTACCCATTTCATGTAGGGGATAACTGACTTAGCAGTGTCGTGGAAATACTAAATTAGAAGGTTATATTAACCTGTTTGGCTTGCGTTTGGCCTGAAATATTTTCGCAGTGGATAATAAGTTGTGCATATATTTATGAAATACATTTTTCTAACTATAAAAATCTACCATGTCCATATATATAAACCATTTTATATACTGAGCTCGTGTTTCCCTAAATAAACTTCCCACCACGGACCTTCTTACATGTGTATAAACAGAAAGAAGGTCTAGCATTACCTCTAAAACTTCAATAAAGCACGGTCTTGCGGCAAGTGATCTTGTGATTCCTGCAAGAGCAAGTCTTTTAATTATTTTGTTTCGTCAAATAAACGTAACATCAGTATTTACTGGTCTACCAAAATTATTTAGGGTTTCAGACTCTATGTTTTGCCAAAAATCCTACGGCAGAGACCCTAATATCCATCTAGCCTTTTTTGCTTAAGTGATTATATTTGCAATGTGTCTATTTCATGTCAATTTTTAGTTAAGGATAACCAAAAAATAACTATAAACCCCCTAAGAATGATAAATAGAAGTGAGAGATCAAGTACAAAAAGGAAAGAGACTGGGAGGATGCCTTAATACCAATGGTTACCAACATATTACCACTAAGATGAAGTCAAGAATTTATAAATCCAGTGTAGGACCAATAATAACATATCCATATTAAAGAAAAACATGACAACCATAACTCAAAGACTACTAGAAACGACAAATATGAGAGTACTGAGAAGAATTACAGGAGATACGATGAAAGATCGCAAGAATATTGAAGATATTAGAAGAAAAAAAGAAAGGTACAGTGTATAAGTGGATAGACACTAAACAAAAAATAGAATTGAATTACCACATAGGTATGTAACAACTATATTTCACTTATTGTGGGCTAAAAGGGGGACTGAACAATCACTGAGCTTCAAAATGTAGTTTAAACAAATAAATAAATAAATTTAAATGTTTGCGAATGGCTACACGCATTTTGGTAGGAAAGCAAAGTTTTGCTTTCCAACAAAAAGATTCCTAAACTATTAAAAATTAGGACGCCGTTTAAACAAAAACCTCGTGCTGCTTACAAAGAAAGGTTTTTCTTTCCTTAGATTTAAATCAAAAACAGTGTCCCACTTACTTTATAACAAATCTAGATCCGACCCACGCGAGAGACAAACTCGTATTTTTTCGTACCAGATTTTACTCGCAGCCAATCGGATTTCACCTTTGCGATGCCTTGGACCCGAAATTAAATCATAAAGCGCCGGGTCTTCATATTTTTTTTTTTTGGAATTTATTTAAATTAAAATGCAATTAGGCGGGGTTAAATTTGATAACTACGTAGTTAATATTTGTTTCCAGATGATTCGGCAAAACGTTTTTAAGTAAATAACATCAGCCAGGGGGGTATAAAATACATTTTTGTATATTTGATAGTTAAAAAAAATCATGCTCTGTGCAGAATGGTGGATATCCGTCTGGTCAAAATAGCAAGAGATAAATCACCAATCGATAGAAGTATCGGAAACAATGGAAAGAACAAAATTTTATAGAATGACCAATCTTCCAATTAACAAGCAGTATTGATTATAGAGAAAAAAACGAATAATGATATTGTTGTTTATGTAAATGAAGCAAGAGTCATTTTGTTAGGATTTACTGAAAGTCTTAATTCCGAACACCAAGTAACTTCTACGTTTGAAGCATATCTACAGTAGCAAAAACAGAGTATTACTTACCTTTTTTTATTTTAAAGAGATTTTGTACATAAGCCAGACCACGAAATTTTTACCTTTTGGGCTTTATTATGAGATCATCAACCACTATACATCACAGTAACAGTGATAAATCTTCAACTTGAGAACAAACTTTTACTACTATTACAGGGGTTGACTGAAAATGAAGTTAATTAATTGTACTTACTCTGTTTTGGCATACATTGATGCATGCGTTGATAGAAGATTGTAGATTTTTTCTGCTACACAGCGTTAATAATTTCTAAAAAGTTGTTATCAATAAACGCACATTATACCATTTCTTTTGATGAAATGACTTTTACAAGATCATTAACAAGATAATGCAAGCCATCTATGGCAAATTTTCATGGTTGACAGGAAAATTGCTTTTTGAAAAGGGCTAGAAACAAAATTATTCACTTCTTGTGCACCTATTTTATTTTTTCTATACTTTTTAGAAGACAGAATATTAGTCTAAGGGGTCTATATGACTTTGGTAGCTCTGGAGGACATTTGCATAACTTGAGAATAGAACAGACATTAACCTGTCGTCACTTATTTGGAATATTTAAAAAAAAAGTTATGTTGAATATTTTTGCTAGGTGAGATAGTATAATATGATTATTTTGTTAGCGAGGCTGGAAAAATAGTTAAACAAAGGAGTTGCACATCTCCCAGTCTGACTTTTACTTCTAATGTCAGCTGTTTGATTTCAGCAAAAACTAACTGTTATCCAAATATCCCGTCCATTCAGACCTATTTCATTCAAAATAAAAATTAACTTCTCATAATTAACAGTGTCAAATGCTTTCTCGTAATCATTAAAACAGGGGCATACATTAACATTTACATTTCGACATTTGTGTATAAGCATTTGAAACTTCTAGCTCTGTCCCATATTATCTTACCATCAATTTTTCTAATTGTTTTCATCTCTGCTATTTCTAGCATTCTTTTGTCCTCTCTGTGTCAGGTCTTGTTTCTGCCGCGTATGTCATTATTGGTTTGATGACTGTTTTGTAAATTCTGCCTTTCGTTTCTTTCCCGATATTTTCATTTCTCCACATTGTTTCATTTAGGCAGCCTGCGGTTTGTTTATTCTTATCACTTGATCTTCCACTTCCGTTTCGAGCTTTCCGTAGCTAGATAATGTAATGCCTAGATATTTAAACTTCATCACTTGTTCTATTATCTGATCTTCCAGCTCCAATTTTGTTTTTTTTTGGTAACATGTTAAATTTTCCGGCGGTTATCTTAAATTGGTGAAGCATACGTTGTAAATCATCTTCACTTTAAGAAAGTTGTATTGCGTCGTCTGCATAGCAGATTATTTTAAGTTATTTTTCTTACGTTTAGTTCTTACTTTTTTTATTATTTTATTCATAATCAGGTTAAACAATAAATGACTCAGGGAATCTCCCTATCTTACCTCATTACCAACTTCAATAGGGTCGTATAGTTCTTCTTCTACTTTTACTTTTATTTTGTTGTTTTGGTAGATATTTTCGATCGTTTTAATAATTCCTAGAGGTGTCTCTGTTGCATACCTTACGTGGATAACGTCTTTTAATTTGACCCGGTCAAATGCTTTTCCAAGGTCCACGAAACATATGTCCACGAAACATAGATATGTAGGTTTGTTGTATTATAATGATTTCTCTTGCACTTGCCTTATTATAAATATAGCGTCGGTGCATGATCTTCCCGGCCTAAAACATTGTTGTTCTTCTGCTAGTGTTATAATTTTATTCAATTTATTTGTTATCACTTTGGTTGTTAATTTTAGTGTTGTGTTTAATAAATTAATTTCTCTGTAATTTTCCGGGTCCAAGTTGTCTCCTTTTTTGAAGAGAGGTATTAGGATGCTTGATCTCTATTCTTGACCAATTCTGTTTTGTTCTATTATTTTTTTGAATTAGTTTTAATAGTTGTTTGGTCAGAAAACAGTTGTTAACTACAATAAAAACAGCCGAAATTAAATACTTCGGTCACATCATGACGAGCAGCGAAAGATATTGGTTACTGCAACTAATTCTGTAAGTAAAAGTAGAAGGAAAATGAGGACCCGGAAGGCGAAGAATTTCCTGGCTGAAAAATCTACATACGTGGTTCGACACAACAACCACAAATCTTTTCAGAGCCTCAGTTTGCAAAATACAGATTGCCATGAAGGTCACTAATATCACAAACGAATAGGCCCTACAAGAAGAAGAAGAAATGATGGTATTCCTACTTAACAAGTTGCTCCTATAATATTATTGTCAACCACATAATTATGTCTTATTTATCTTTTTATCATGGCCTTAAGAAGTCTGGGTACTTCTCTTATTATGGATTATTAATTGAAGAACGTAATCAATCGGGGAGGAGATGAAAGAAATGTATGGCAGAGGACTTAAGAGAGAAAGGTTTAGGTGAAGAAGAGCCGATGGGTAGAAATAAATGGCAAAGTAGAGTAAAAAAAGCGATCACTGAAAAGAGTAAAGCTGAAAAACAAGAAGAATCATCTCTTGCTTCTCTCTCTGTCTCTTATTTTGGTAGTAGGTTTGTCATTTCATTATAATTCATCAATGTGAAACAATATATTCTTTAAACATTTCAGGATTCCTGTTTCTCCTTTTGTTTCGTTTTTAACGTCAGTTGTTTTTTTGTACCACATTCTACTAGTATACTTTCTTCCTATCTTTATAATAATGTTGTTAGCTTTTTGTAAATATTACTAAAGTATTTATCATCCTGTACATTGTTTCAATTATCTACAATTAAAACTAACAATTAGTGGGAAAATAATCTCTACTTATTGTTTTTGTGCACGAAAATCAAATCAAAGTTGGCAATTCTAAAGAGGTTTTAAACTAAATTGTTGTTTGGTATTGGCGAAACAAGATACACGGAAATGACGTGGACAGAAGTGTGTAATCTAATAATGTGTTCGTGACGAATAGATGACGCGTAATTTGTCCTATATATAAAGAAATATTAAAGTTGTAACAATTTTTCTACTATAAATAAAAATACAAATTTAAAAACTGTCTTAATTGTTATTACATGGATACTTCAGATCAGTCTTAAAAAATACGATGCCAGAGGTTTAATAACCCTTGAAAGGAATTTTTGATCAAAATATTTTAATAATCTCAGAGCCACCGAGAAAAAAATAAAGACGTTCACTTCTTGAAGACAATGCGAATGCGTATGATTTCTTTTATAATACATCTTGTAAAGTCTTCTCAACCCCTATAAGCAAAAATATTCCTTCTGTGCCGTATTGATTTTCATCCACATCCAAGGAACGAGTCAGCGGGTGTTTGTATGAAATTAAGCATGTGCATTTACAATAAACAGCAGGGCCGCTGTTTTATATACTAGACACTGTATAATGAATTTGTGTTAGAGTCTGTCCTTATCTAAAAGCGCTGCTTAACTCGCTATCTACATCTTTACGTTCTCTTTCAAGAAGTTACATTCGGGACCTTTATGTTTAGAGGAATATAACAATAACAAAATAAAGAGAATTATTATTTTCATACAATATTTTTATGTTGCCCTCCAGTTGAGTATTTTGTTAAAGGAGAATATATTTCTATTTATTTTAAACAAATACTGGCAACAGAATTCAGGAATTTATTTTTGCATTACTATTCTGTGGTTGTATACACTATATCTGATTATGTTCATTGTCAAATAGTTCTTTAGCGAATCTCAAAATCAATCTGAATACTTTTCTAGTATAAATATGTATGAGCTGCACGATAAACAGATACAAACCGTTGAAACCTATTGCCTTTTTCGAATGGCGTCTTGAACAATTTAGAATTTTAAACCACTGTAGGTTAAATGACATTCACTCTCTAGTATTTTCGTTGTCCTTTAAATTTTTTAAGGCCTAATATTGTTAAGATATATATCTGAGTTAAATCTTCTTCTTTACAAAAATCTGTATAATCCTGCTTCAACAAATGTATATATTTTCTTATTCTCAGTTATAGTTTATTTTTATGAACGAGACAGTAATTAGCATAATTTTAACTGGTACCTCCGACCACTCCATGGGCGTGCTCAAGATTAATTGAAAAATTACTTTGAATAATTGTAAAAAATAAATGAATTATTTCAGTGTTATAAAGTGTTATGTGTATGTAAACAAAAGTGACCTCTTTTATCACACACTATATTAGAACTGACTGATTCAGAATTAGATTCAGAAGATGAACTTTCAGTAACAAGATTTATAATAACTGGCTCGATCATTTTATCAGTAATATTGTCCAGCTTCCACATTTTTTCCTCTTCTTTAATAGTGTGATTTACTGCCTTTTCCCAGTTTTTAGGTTTTACATTATTTACGGCCTCCAAAAACAACTGTTTAATATCATGAATTTTAAAAGTGGTATTTTTTCTTGAAACTTCACTCTTTATCTGTGCCCATACCAGTTCAATCGGGTTTAATTCACAATGATATGGTGGGGATCTAAGTACTGTCATTCCACGATTTTTAGCAATTTCATCAATTTCGTATTTTTTAAATTTTTCTTTATGAAGGGCACACAACGAATAAAGTTCCTTTCTTATAGATCCGGGATGGTACGTAATATTTTTTGAACTCAGCCAATTCTGCAAGTCTTTTTTTAACCACTTGGTTGTTGGCAGTCCTTCTATAAGTCTGGAGTGATAACTTGCATTATCCATTACTATTACACAGTTCTTAGGAAGAAGATATATCATTTGTTCGAACCATTCTTGAAAGACATCAGCGTTCATGTCTTCATGATAGTCACCGGTACGAGTTGATTCAAAAGTTAATAAACCATCTTCAACAAAACCGTCTGAACTGCCAATGTGTACTATTATCAGCCTGCGTCCGTTTCCTGATGGTGGATTTAAACCAGTAGATAAGTTATTTACAAAAGCGTGCCTTTGACTTGTAATAGTTTCATCTTGCCAAAATTTATTTGGTGTATGACCCTCGTTGATATATGTTTCATCAAGATAAAATATTTTTCTTTTTTGGTTTCTCATTTCTTTTATGGTTCTTAGAAAATGTCTTCTCCATATGACAATATCGCTTCTTTCTAATAAAATAGACTTTCTGGGATTCTTTTTCCAGCGGAAGCCTATTTCTTTTGGTTTCTCTGGTTTCTAAATTTTGGTTTCCCTGGAGCATTACGTGGCATTTGAAAACTACCACATTTTCATATTTTCTGTGGAATAAGTTTAGAAGGTAATTATCTAGTCAATTACTGTCGTAGATTCCTGGAATTAAAGAATTAAATGTTTGATTGTTGATACCCTTACTTCGTGGAATGCACTCGTTTCAGATAAAATAAAACGTTTTATTTTATTTAAAGAATTAAACTTTATTTTGCAAATAGGTAGGTACTTATTAAACTTTTATTGGTTATATATAACCAATAAAATAAACATCTTACATTTCTTGCAAATTTATTAGTACCTGTTAACCTCTATCACTCCGACACTGGCAACCTTATTTAGGGATTAGTAACCCTCACAACTATTGTATTCTATTCTGCTCCAACCTTTATACCTGGTGGTCATACTTAATTTAAAATTGTTTTCCTATATACTTCTGTAAACTTGTTGACAAATATCTGTTTTTCATTGAGTCACCCGTATCAACAGTTTAGGGATTTGCATACATAATTTATTGTTTTATTACTCTCTCATATATAAAAATCCACTATAGTCGGCTTTCATCGATTAGCCTATATTTGTAAACTGCTGAACGCAGGCATCTTGTGAAATTTTCCACCTTTTTTGATCTTGAGCTTCTTGCATCTAATTTGTCCAACCCCCTAGATGGTCGTCCTCTACTTCGATATGCCTCTTGCATTGATCGCCATTCATCCATGACTCCTGCTCTTCATCTTACTTCTAGGTTTGGTACTTTATCTCTGATGGTAATCAATACTCAACATTGATCTTTCCATGTAAGGTAATTCTTTTTTTATATCTTTTTCTTTTTCTCAGAGTTAATGTTTCTGACCGATACGTTTTCTTATTCTTGATGTGCCTATCCGTTACGAATGTTGACGATTATTATGGCAATCTTTATCTTATTTGCAGCAGCGCATAAATGCTGCGTAGGTGTTTTATTGAACCAGATTCTAAGGTTCTTTAACCAAGATGTTCTTCTTCTTGCTGGACCTCGTTTTCCAAATATTTTTCCTTGCAGAATGGCTTAAAGGAGCGCATATCTGGATTTATTGCGCATAATATGTCCAAAGAAATGTAACTTTCGAAATTTGATGGTAGTCAGTACCTCTCGGTTCTTATTCATTCTTCTGAGGACCTTCTTATTCCTGACTCGGTCAGTGCTCGGGATCTTAAGCATTCTCCGTAATAGCCACATCTCAAATGCTTCCAGTTTTCTGCACATATCTTTGTTCAAGGTCCACGATTCAACACCATAAAAAAGAACATAGAAGACAAAGCATCGCAGCATTCTTACTTTATCGGTAAGAATCGGTAAAACACATTGGTTAAAAACCTTTCTTTTTAAACACACTGTAATATTATACTTTAAAATATTCAATCTAAAGGCAGCCTCTGTGAGACCTATCTTTCTTTGTATTTCAGTTGTCTGATTAGTTCGGCCTAATCTCATGCCGTAGAATGTAGGGCCTAGATATTTGTAAGTTATTACTTACCGACTTAAGTTATTACTTACTTACTTAAGACCAATTATTTTTGACGCTTCATAAAGCGTTTCCAACATTGTTGCAGATTTATCAACTCTATCAGATATTAAAACGATGTCGTTAGCACATTTTAGGTGGTTTCAGATCTTCTGCATTTTTATTAATGCTCATACTATCCCATTGTTTAATACTTTTAAACATATATTCGAGTGTAGCTGTGAACACTTTCGGGGAGATAGTACAACTTTTAATTTAACGTTCTATTCGGAACTTTGTGGTATCTTTATGAAGTCGAATGTAAGCCGTTGCAATTTCGTAGATACTCTTAATTAGGGAAATATCAGTAGTTATTGCAGCAGTCAGCCAATACTTGACGCAATGTTTGATGATCTCAAACGACTGATATCAAACGTCTTTTCATAGTCTACGAATATAAGAAAGGTAGGCTTGTTATATTCTGTGCACTTTTTTATAAACGTTTTAATAACTTAGTACTAAATGATCATTATTTGTTCTGTATTTAGAGCAGAATCCAGCCTGTTCGCAAGGATGGTAACTATCTAGTTTGTTCACTAGCTATTTTGTTATTATCTTCATGAATAGTTTGTATGTATAAGAGAGTCAACCAATAGGTTGGCAGTACTTTAGATCTAAAATGTTATCTCTTTATGGAGCTGAGACATAGAGAATAACCGAGAAATATAAGAAAAAGGTCGAAGCCACGGAAATGGATGGCATCAGAAGATCGATGAGAATATCAAGAGCCGACAGAATACGGAATAAAGTGATAAAACAAATGGGTGTAGAGAGTACTATAGTTGAGGATATTGAGAGAAAACAGCTCATATGGTATGGGCATATGAGCCGAATGGGGGACGAAAGATTGCCTAAAAAAAGATAATGTGGCAACCCCCAGAGAAGAGGAAATGAGGAAGATCACCACAGAGCTGGAACCTGGGAGTAAGGAAAGCGATTAGCGCTCGAAATCTGGACGAAGACCTAACTCAAGACAGAATACAGTGGCGTTTGGGAGTCGGACAACTTCGAAGACGTTATAAAACCGAATATATATATATATATATATATATATATATATATATATATATATATATATATAATTCTTTGGAGGGTAACTTTCGGGAAAGCGTCAAAACAAGGATCAGCTAGAGATGGTATAAGCCAGCTTGGTGTAGAACTTTATTCTATATGTGAAATTTTCGGTGATATGTTGTCACCTTCATCAGCACCTACAGGAATGTGGGTCACTTCTCAATGACCCACATTCCTATAAAAAAATCCCCAAAGATCTGACTCCATCAGTAGAAAGAAACACTAACTTACTAATAAAACAACTACATGAAGAAGGACATATTACCACCAAAATAAAAAAAGAATTAACCAACTACACCGGTACCACCCCAACATACTATGGACTTCCAAAAATTCACAAAGAAGGGTGCCCTCTACGTCCTATAATTGCTTGCAAGAATGCCCCCACTCAATCCTTGGCTAAATATCTGGCAGGTATTATTGACACTTCTTTTTCTTCTCATAATACCTACAAAATTAAAGATTCTTTTGAATTTGCAAATAAGATCAATGGGTTTTTACTACCTTCAGGATATGTCTTGGTGAGTTTTGATGTTACTTCCTTGTTTACCAACATCCCTCTTGAACTGGTAGTTTCTATTCTGACAACTAATTACCATCTTATTGAACAGAACTGTACAATTCCCAAAGTTTTGTTCCTGAAACTGATTACCTTTTTATACAACAATACATATTTCACTTTTCAAAATGAATTCTATGTCCAAATAAAAGGAGCACCCATGGGTGGAGCTATATCCCCTACTTTGGCAGAAATTGTAATGAACTCCCTACTTCACTACTGTACTCAAGAAGTTGATTTCCAGTTCCCCTTCATTTACCAATATGTAGACGACCTCATATGTGCAGTCCCTGCAGACAAAATCAACTACACTCTTGACATTTTCAACTCATATAACACTCACCTACAATTCACAGTTGAAACAGAAGAAAATAATAGTGTTCCATTCTTAGACACCTATGTAACCAGACATGAGGACAATACAGTAAGGTTGGATTGGTACAGAAAAAAAACATTCTCAGGTAGATATGTGCCTTTTCACTCGTATCATCCAGACGAACAGAAGATTAACATCATCAAAGGTCTGAAAAACAGAATAAAAAGAATTTGTCACCCTTCAAACTACAATAAGAACATCAAGTTATTGTATGAGATTCTTAGAAAAAATCACTACCCTAAGATGCTTCTTAATAAATTGCTATTTCAAGATATGCCAACAGTTAGAACACAGCAAAGACAAACATTAGAAGGAGAAACAGTAGAAGTGTTCTATGGGAGATTGCCTTACATCAAAGGTTTATCACCACAGATCACAAACCTTTTCAGACAGTTCAACATAGTGATAGCAAATTCTGTTTACAAAAGATTAGGGACATACTTTACTCACCTGACAGAAAGAGTTAAAAAACTGGATAACTTCAATGTAGTGTATTCTATTCCATGTGGTTCTTGTTCAGAAGTGTATGTCGGTCAAACCAGCCAGAAACTCTCAAAAAGAATAGCTTTGCACAGGAGTGATGTTGTGAGGAAGCCCACCAGCACAGCCTTTAGCCAACATATTAAGAATACTGGACACACTGCTAACTATGAAAATGTGCAAGTACTAAAGAGGGTTGACAACCAATTTAAGAGAAACTTCATAGAAATGTGCTACATCCATAACTGCAGCTCTCCTATGAACTGTAAGAAAGATGTTGAAAACTTAAGTTGTATTTATTCCTTTCTACTTCTACAGGACTTGACAAGAAGTAACAAACTGGAAAATGTGGGGAACTTATCATGACATGCATAGATTACCTACCTGTGCTTTAGAGGGGATTTCATTTCCTTGCTTATTATATTGCCTAGGGCTCTTTCTTTTCGTATCCATGTGGTTGTGATGTGCAAAAGTGAAAATTATAACCTCGTTACATATGACACCCGGATGTTGACAGAAATATGTCATCAAAAAAGAAGATTAATTCTTCTTTTCTATTTGTAGTTTTTGTGGGTTGTAAATTTTAGACTTTTTGTTGTGTTTATATTTGAAAAACTACCCTGTTGTTGTAATGTTTTTATTCAAAATTTTAAATGTATTTTTTAATATTTTTAACATGTTTGTGACAGTGTTTTTTACAACTAGGACCAACTGAACATTTTCAATGTAGGTTTTTAAATGTTGATTTCCACCACTGTACTATAATAGGTTTTCCATTTAGGTGCTGATGAAGGTGACAACATATCACCGAAAATTTCACATATAGAATAAAGTTCTACACCAAGCTAGCTTATACCATCTCTAGCTGATCCTTGTTTTGACGCTTTCCCGAAAGATACCCTCCAAAGAATTGTATTCTTAGCGTCGTTATACACACTCTATATATATATATATATATATATATATATATATATATATATATATATATATATATATATATATATATATATATATGTATTACCTCTTTTAGACATTATGGTTATTATTGCATTATGCCATTTGGAGGGGATTATGCCTTTTGTCAAACACACATTTTTAACGTTTCTACTCCTTCTTTGATTTCTTTGATTTTCTACTCTCCAAGTAAAAATCTTAATTAATTTTTCTCCCTTTTTATTTATAAGTATGTAAATATGTTTTGATCTTTTAGTCCTTTTTCGGCGCAGGACCCTTAAACTTTTATTTTTATCAATGGTTTGAGTTATGTGTTCAGTGTTGTAATTTCTTTTCAAAATTGATTTTAGATCTTTGTTTAATTGTATAAGTGTTACAAAATTACTTCTGTATTTTTGTTTCAATTCTTGGTTCTTTATAAAATCTTTAGTAGCTAGGGTGAGTTTCCCTGCCTTGTTTATTCCCTTTTCCTTATATTTTCAGTAAGCGTTTTCAATACTAGTATTTAGTCTCATATTTTTATCCTCTATGTCTAATTAATTTTTATTTAGATGTTCTACTTCTTTAAGTTCTGAAGTTTTGAGATTCTGATTCTTTTATCGATTTCCATTTATTAAAATGCCTTTCTGTTATCATTACTCTCAGCTTTCTTCTAATAGTTTTGCTCTAATCAATCAGACTGCCACAATCCCCAGACAATGGCTGCAATCAACCTTTGTAGCAATTCCCAAAAAACCAAGTTCAACAACTTGCTCAGACCACAGAACAATAGCTTTAATGAGTCACACACTTAAAACATTTTTGAAAATAATTCACAGCAGAATTGTTAAAACTCTTGAATATGAGATTAGTGACACACAATTTGGCTTTAGAAATGGAATGAGTACAAGAGATGCTTTGTTCGGCTTGAATGTGCTGGCTCAGAGATGCATGGACATGAATCAGGATATGTACTTATGTTTTGTAGACTTTTAAAAGGCATTTGATAAAGTTCAACATAAAAAGCTTGTAGATATATTAAAAAGCAAAAATATTGACAGTCGTGATCTGAAAATTATATCTAATTTATATTGGAATCAAACTGCCAAGGTAAGAGTTGACAGCCAGTACACCGAAAATATCAAAATACAGAGAGGAGTCCGCCAGGGTTGCGTGCTGTCCCCACTACTTTTCAATGTCTACAGTGAAGCGGTATTTCAAGAAGCGCTCTCAGACTCAATAGAAGGTATATCTATCAATGGAGAAGTTTTGAATAACTTACGTTTTGCAGACGATACAGTAATAATTGTGGATAACAACAATGATTTACAGAACCTAATGCAACGCCTTAATGAATGCTGTCATAAGTACGGACTGAAGATAAATTTAAAGAAAACTAAATGCATGATCATGACTAAATCTGCACATGCAAATATCCAATTGACTATTGAAGATACTGCAATTGAGAATGTTAATAACTATAAATATTTAGGAACATGGATAACATCAGATGTAGACCAAACCAAAGAAATTAAAACACGTATTGAAATAGCACGTACATCATTTATTAAACTTAAAATGTTTCTTTGTTGTCGGGATATAAGGTTAGAACTACGCCTGAGAATGCTTCGATGTTACGTGTTCTCTACTCTTCTTTATGGTCTGGAAGCTTGGACACTCAAACAAGTTCATCTGAATAAGCTGGCCGCCTTTGAATTTTGGTGTTACAGAAAAATCCTACGAATATCATGGATTCAAAGAATATCAAACATGGAAGTAACTAGAAGGATAGGAAATGAGGCGGAAATAATATTAACTATTAAAAGACGAAAACTTGAGTACTTGGGACATGTGATGAGAGGGCAAAAATACGTATTATTACAACTTATTATGCAGGGCAAAATCCGAGGAAAGCGAAGAATATCCTGGCTTAAAAACTTAAGGGAATGGTTTGATTGCAGTAGTGCAGAACTTTTTAGAGCGGCAGTCAACAGAGTCCGCATAGCCATGATGATTTCCAACCTTCGATAGAAGATGGAACTTAAAGAAGAAGAATCAACCAGTGGTCACTCTTAACACTGATTTTAATAGTTACTATAACATCTTTGGGGGTATGTAACAAAAAATTTAGTAGTACACCTCCTCTATCGTTTGGCTAGCTTTTCCAAATGAGTTCATAGCCATTTCTGCGATATATTCTTTAAATTCAAGTTTATGTTTAAGTTTTCTTCATCGCTATCTCTCGTAATCTGAACATATATCGTAATAAAGCGTCTCTCGTTTAGTTTTAATATTAAGTACACAACTGTTCAACCTACACTTCCTATTTGTATAATTTTATCTCAGTGTTTCTTGTGCTAGAGGAAGTCTATGCCGCCAATTGCAACATATGCTCTGATTTTAAAACTAATTGGACTACATTTTAAAACTAATTAAAATGGGTATAGATAACTGGTTGGAATCAATATTTGTAACTATTCCAAAGAAAAAATAATGCCAAAGAATGTATAGTTACTATGACTTTGGGTAGTTTAATGTGTACTACACTTAAAATGTTAATGAGAATCTTGTATTATCGCATATATCAACCGGATACTCAAGAACCTTTTTTTAATGCGAATATTTTTAGAAAAAGCATTTAATTTTGAAAAAAAAAAATATTTACGTATGTTTGATAGAGTACCACCTACATTACTATTTCAATGCTAAGGCTTAGTTGGTCTGAAAACGTACGAAACCAAATTGCCCAAAATTGTTTACCACAATCAAACTCCTTACATTAAAATTGATCAGAAGGATTCAGCTAAAGATTCTGTTAAGCGTTGCGTGAGGCAGGGATGTGTTATGCCAACGATGCTGTTTAATACCTACTCTGAATCAGTGTTAAAACTAGGGTTAAACACTTGTAGCGAAGGTATTAAAATCGCTGGAGAAATTATTAAACACATCAGATACGCAGATGATACCATCATAATGGAGTAGAGTCTTGATTCTCAAACTATATTGAATGCAGTGAACATTAATCGCAATGAAAATGTCTTAACCATTAACAAACAAAAAACAAAATGGATGGTGGCCGGAAAAATTAATATTGAAGACGCGGTACTAAAATCAGACAACACAACCTTAGACAGGGTGTAACAGTTTAGATATCTGGGTAGCTTGATTATCTGTGGGGATAAGAGCAACGAGAAAATTTCGACCAAAATAGAACTGGGATGCAAAATCTTCACTAACTGTGGAGTGGAGTTGGTACTAGAAGAAGAAGAAGGTACTCTAGATTACTATTGTAGCAGTGGATCCCAAGATCAGCTTGTTGTCACATATACACATAAAAGAAAAATACATTGACTGTCATTAATCGTTTTCTATAATATGCTGGACATTTCCGTCTACAATAATTTCATTTTAAGGACATCAATAAATCACCAATGGAAGAATAACAAACAAACGAAATGATACATATTTCTTGAGGAATTGGGAAAGCCACTAATAAAACCATATATTGTTTTCAATTACAATATACCAAGAACTAAAGACTCACAGGAACTATTAAAAAGTATAAGCAAGTAGCCAAAATTTTAATTTTATAAATATCCTATAAAAAACAACACATAGAGATAGCAAGCGCAACCTTCATGAAAATTAAAGCATTTCTCTGTATTTAAAATATTACTCAAAGGCTTAGACAAATACTGCTCTAGGATGCTATATTCTCTCAAGTCTGGTTGAACGGTGCTCATCTGAGATTTTGCAGACTTGCTACAGGATCTGTATAAAGATATGTTCTGCTTCCAGTAAATCCGGGTTTTGTCCACAATTTCGGAAGAAAACGAAAATCTTAAGTAATGAATCGACTTTTACTCTGCCATAAAAAAGGTTTATTTATGGTGTAGACTAGAAGATCTTCGGATGTGTCCAGACAAATGCAAATTATTAAAGACTGGTGATAGATATATAAATGAGATACTTCAAGAGTATGGTGTCTCATACACCATTTATTGAAGACACTGGTATACTGATCAATTACAGTACAGGCATCTATGCGCGTTGCCAGAGAATACTTAAACGAAGTTTATATTTCCTAAATGACATTTCTAACTTAAAGAGACTTCACTAGAATCTTGGGAAAGGAAAAGTGAGAAAAAATGATGTAATTTTAACTAAAATAGTAAAAACCAAAATATTATTTTCACATAAGTAAGTACAAAAAGTTAAATGTACTCCTTTAGATTGACGTCACTAAAACCGTGGTTATCTTCACGTCTATTAACTTTTTTTACTTTTCACGCGAATAATTGGGGTTCGTTTACCCGAAAAAAAGAAAATTTTTGTTACATAATACATGATAATAATAATAATGTTAATGATGAATAAATTCTATATTATATTTAACAAATTTTGAGAACGACTAAAATCATTACACAAAAGTTTTAAAAAACTTAAATATAAAAATATTAACAATTCACTAATAAGCAGACATTATACTTCATTAACCAACATGTAGCAATAACGTAACAAGAAGTATTCACTTCTGTCAATACTCCCCAAGTGCCACGCACCTTAGAGTTTCCTTCTCGCGTTTTTTTTAGGTACCTACATACTTAAAAAAATACATACTGAAAAGATCTCCTAACAACTTTCTTTAAAACACTCCACGAAACTCTACAAAATATATAACCGCGTCATATATTTGCGTATTAAATATATATACATATATATACATATATATATATATATATATACATATATATATATATATATATATATATATATATATATATATATATATATATATATATATATATATACAATGAATACTGGATATTCGTGACTGTCAATTTAAACAAACAACAAAGTTTATTGGGGCTGCAGTCAGAAGTTTGGCCTGGATATTACAGAAACACTCTTTTGACTTTTGGTCTAGCTTTCGGAATTGTTTAAAGGAATTAAACAATTCCGAAAGCTAGACCAAAAGTCAAAAGAGTGTTTCTGTAACATCCCGGCCAAACTTCTGACTGCAGCCCCAATAAACTTTGTTGTTTATATATATATATATATATATATATATATATATATATATATATATATATATATATATATATATATATATATATATATATATATATACTAATAAGCATCAAATATAACGCGAAATTTTTACCTACGACTATTCGTATTGATGTCACCGCTAAATAAAACGAATTTCATGATCCGAAACAAATGCAAGCGCACATTATTTGACAATATATCGGTACCTGCCTAAAATCGGTTCGTTATATTTTATTGTCTTCGACTTATCTCTCAATAAATCCACAACCTGAATCTCCAAGCATCAAAATAAAGCAATCTTTACATTCACAAATAAATCCGAATAAAAATTTACTGTTCAACTCTAAACGTATCATGTATTTGCACCTTTTCCGTAATAGAATATCCGACTACCCTTATTGCGGACAATAAAGTACATTTTCACCCCTTCGTCGGAATATTAAGAACCACAGGTAATTTTTGTAGACTATTGAATTCTCTGACAAAGATAGCCTGTTAGTTATTTGGAATAGTTAAAGTACTGTCTGATATAATGAAATATGTTCATAGCCCGTTGCTTACGAAGGAAACAATTACCGTCGGCATACATTTTTAATATGAGTAGCAATATTTACTATGGTATCCAAAAAAGAAAATATTACAATAACGAACCATGTGCTAATAGCAGTAGTAGTGTATGTATGTTATAGTGTGGTAAAATTAGCTCTAACATATTTAATTTTACTTGTGAATGCAGTTTCCATAAGAATTGCTATAATAATTCAACGTAATAATTTATTTTGAACGCAATTATTTAAATATTTTTTTTTTGTGACATTTCTTATGTTAACAAATTCAAAATAAATGTATAGAATTAAAAAAAAAATGAGAATATTGAAGTTTTAAAAAAGCTACTAATAACTAGAAACCGGAATATATGCCCAATGCGTTTTTTGCATATATGGCATATTTTACATAATTTTTATATTTTTACAAAAAATTGCATATATCTGCATGTTTTTACCCAAAAATATATATGGCCAATATTTCCTGAAGTAACAAGACCTCTGTTTCTTTTAATCTTTTGGGCGTACCTGCTATTGTAATAAAATATTTTAGATAAAGTGGTAAACAACTAACAATCGTAATATACAAACAAAATGAAACATATATAACTTCTATGAGGGAAAAGGGGTTTTTCGCAATTTAAATGGAGTGGAAGTGTCGGTGAAGCTTTTAGGAATAAGTAGCTCTATGAATCTCTAAAATTTACATTAATTTCATTTATGGTTTTTGCCTCAAACAGTGTGACCTTGGGTATTAAAACAAATTTTAAAAATTCATTTATAATGTAATTTTATTACGTAACCCTTGACTTCATTAATTTGTTTATATCGCGCATGTCGCAAACTAAGTGCTTGAATTCAGCCATATTCTGGTTTAAAGCTGGATAAAAAGGAGAAAACGTATTTTGTTGAGCTTGCTTTAAAATTGTAAGTAACTATTTTCAATTTAAGACAAGGGCAAGCCATCATCAAATTCTGCTTTATAATGAGTTGCACGCTTATACTAATAATTTATCTGTGCAATACGAGCCGATATTTTGGGATGTTGAGTCACTTCACGGCGTACTGCAGCAATATTCACTGCTGTTCGAACTGACTTGAGCTCATCTGATTGTTTCTAATTTTGGCCTGAACCAATCTTTTATACTTTGCCACGTACGCTTTAACAATATTTTTTTGAGGGTGGACCCGCTACACAACGAATATTGTATGGAACACTGTCGCTTTTCCAATGTGTACGAATTATTGCTCTTGAAATATGATTCGATTATAAACGTACGTTGTTCGCCTGACAACTGCTCCATGACTACTAACAAATTTGCACCTCTTTACTTCCTAATGTCATCCGTCCTGTCCCACCACCTCTGTTTACAACCTAATGCGGTACAACTAAAAACAGAAATTTACTCTGGGTCACCTTGAGTCACTATTCAAACATGATCAAACGTATTTTTGAAATGGATAAGTTGCTTGTATGGGAGCCAGAATCTTCTGTAGTAAAACATATATCTAGGGTACATAAAAAAGATATTTCAGATCTGAATGTCGAACGGTCCCCGTGGTAACATTCCCTGCGAAATATATAATGTACAATATAAAAGCAAATAGGTTAAGATCTCTCATTCAAAATTATTAGTATTTTTATTATTATCTTTGGACATGGATATCATAACATTGTTATGGTCATTCATGCTTTGGATAATATTTTAACACATTTTCTGTATATTCTATAAATAACACAATATACGATATATACTCGTCGTCAGAGAAGAAAATGCCACTGAACCTTTAAAAGGCATAAGAACAAGCTGAATTTTGTCCAGAATAATAATTTTGGAACTTCAAAAAAGATGCAAAAATGTTTAGCACTTTTACCTCCGGGCTTCCCCCTTAAACCCCTCGCGCAAGGGGGTGAAAACGCAAAAAAATCGATTTATCAAGTAGGTATCTATACACCGTAGAAAAAAAATTTTAATTAAAATGTGTAGCTAATTTTAAACAAAAATGTGTTTTCTTTAAACAACGCTTGAAGCGCCCGTGGATTTTGCATATCAGTTACTAGCGCGAAATCAATGTTCAATAAAATTTGTATCAGCTCTACCGTAAATATTCGATACCTTTTGATTCAAGTGACCTATTGACAAAAATCAGGATGCGTTTTAAACGTTAGAAGTTCAGCTTTCGTATGCAGTTTTTGTATTTACCGGAAATAAATCTTTCGTTGACTGGTCACTATGAATTACTAGAGCCTAAACTTTAAAACCTATAATATGGAATTTTAGTTTTGAGTTTTGGCAGCAAATGTAAGGTATGCGAAATATGCTTAAAACAGCTGGATTTAAACTTTCACACAAGAAATGATCTAAAACATTTAAAATCTTTTTTTTTAATTACTCTAGTACGTTTTTCATAAACTACACTTCAAACAGTCTTCTTAAATGCATTTCCCTTGCCGTTTGATCGTAATATAAAATATTAAATTCTGCATTTTTTATTCATTTCAAGTCAAACGCCTCATATGTGTTACTACCACTTAAAATTGAAATATTATGTCATGGGTTTTAAAGATTAACCTCCAAAAATGGAAATTTGACTACAAATGGTTAATGAAAGTGATCAATTTAATTGATCTTGCGAGAATCGTAAAAAATGGCAAAAATCGCGCCACAATAACTTATTAAACACCTTCATAAAAACTGAGTTTATTCTCGGCAAAATACAATAACTGCATAAGAAATTTACATTATTTGCCTTTAAAATGCATTTTGATTTTTATCGATAGGATATTTGGATCAAAAGATATCTCATGCACGCCCTACACACTACGGTTTACCGGAGAGGTCTACCTGTGCAGGCATGCCTGGGCAGGTAGACCGGACCGTGTGTGGGAATAGACCTGTGCAGTTTTTTGAACCTGCATAGGCGACCGGAGCAAAATCAAAAATCAAATTTTTCGAGTGACACTGTACGAGGTACCTGTGCGTCTGTGCGTGTACTCCAGCCGCCTGCGCAGGTCGGGTCAGTTGTTTTCTAGTATTTCTCTGAAAAAGTCGTCTTTCCACCACTCTTTAATTAACCCCAGAAAATGGTGCCAGCAGTTTCAACTAACAAAATGCTTGAAGAATTTATCGAAATTTATAGAATTCATCCATGTCTTTGGAAAATCAAAAACAAAGATTACAATAATCGAGACAAAATAATTGCTGATAATTTTAAATCCTCATAACTTCTTCCAGTTGCGAGAAATCTCAACGTCACTCATAATCTATCATGTGCAGAAATACTATTTCTCATAACTGTGTCTTTCTTTCTTATCATAGGGTCCATCCAGAGATAGTTTTAAAATCTTCTGGTTCAAATTTGAATTCATTCAATAAGTTAACACGACTGTATGTTTTCGTTTTCAACAACAAATACTTACACCACTTTTTTCGCTTATTTTTCACTGTTTTTTTAACTTTTGTATTTAAAATTAAAACAAACCCTAACAATGCCAACGCGTCATCGCTAAAGGAACTGAAGACCGCACCGGTACACCGGAGAGTCCCCATACACGCTACCGCTGTTTCGTTGACCTATAGAGGCCTACCTGCCCGGTAGGCCGTAGTGTGTATGGCGTGCTTAATTTTTACCGTCCCGCTGATACAAATTTTATTGAACATTGAGTTCGCGCGCATAACTGACATATAAAATCGATGGTCGCTTCAAGCGTTGTTTCTAAGAGAACGGTTCATGCTACACAAAAAATGCTTATAAACATTTTTGTTTAAAATTATCTCAGCTGTATTTTTTATTTGAAATATTTTTTTCTGCCGTGTACGTATTCTGTGTAAATAGATTTTTTTCGTTTTTAACTCCCTGTGAGAGGGCTTTTAGGAGGAAGCTCGGGGATAAAGGTAGTAAACTTTTTTGCATCTATTTTGGGATCCCAAAATTAATGTTTTCTGCAAAATTAAGCTTGTTCGTATGATTTTTAAGGGTCAACGACTGGACTAATAATACTATTGGTGTTCTAAATTGGTTTTCGAATATATTGTTTGTTTAAAAAATTCTTTGGTATAGGTTATAAATATTACCATTGCGTGAAGAATATTCGGGTTTGCTGTAATATTTGTGAGAATTTCATTATTTTTTGCTTATTGTCTTATAAAGCAGCTATTATGCTCTTAAATAGATTTATGTTTAGATATAATAATTAAAAATATTTACCCAAACATTTTCTTAAATATTACAGATATGTAGAATTTTAAGTATAAATAAATTATATTTATTTTCTTGGGCAAATTACGCTACATGCATTTTTCTGACATGATAAATATCAAAAATGATCTCTATCTATTCATATTGTCTTGATCTTAATATTGTAATCAGTGTTTATACCAAAAACATTATCTTTTCACGATTGGTGTCATCGTAAAGCCCTTAAGAAGATTAGTAGAAAGAAACCAAAAATAAATTAAAGTGAACATAAATTAAAACATTGCCCTAAAAAACTAACCCAACAAACATGCGAAAAAAAGTACACCATATATCCAAGATTTTAGAAACTGCAACAATTTATAGAAACTACTAAATTGCAGTACAGAATAAATTATTAAGATTATATATAGAAACCGAATTTTACACCACTATACCCGATGTAAAATTTTTATGACAAATAATAACGATCATAACGATGAGGTAATACGACTGAAGAATTTTAAAGTACTAGAGGTGTATCATTCACGATCATTGATCTTATAAGATCGAATCCTTTCGACTATTTTAAATCACTTATTGCTACGGTATAATGCTACGTCTATATTAAGTAATAAAATCTGATATTTATTTTCAATTATATATATAAATTTATTTGGTTAAAGTCTTACTATGATTTAATTGATCATTAATTAACACTGGTATCACAAATTCACTGTAGAGCAAGTTGCATATAGATTCGCTACAAAAATATAAACAATGTAGACAGAGCTCTTTCTGTTAATGAGAAACGAAGTTTCTTTAAAGGCATATAGACTTGCGCCATTAACCCAGTTTTAATGGATAGAGATTTGTTTATTCAGACAAATACACAATGATATCCTTAACACGAAATAAACGGATAATTAATGGAAGCGAACACTCAAAGGAAAAAAATTAACAAGCTCACTTGCTTCTCATCTAGGGTCCCATTTTGACATTTATACTACATAAACTTTTGCTTTTAAGTTTTGCTTGTATCGTATAATATCACAAAAATCCTTTATAGTAAATATTAAGAATTTTTAATAAATATTAAAAGAAGAATACTTCATTACCTTATAAGAGCTTATCAGAAGTTGCAAATACCAACTGCTTCGACTCGAGTTGGGAGAAAAATCGGCGGACAAAGATTAACAGAAAACAGAAGACATTTCTGGCTGAAAAATCCGCGTGAATGGTTTAATACCACTAGTAACCATCTATTTAGATACTCGGTCTTGAAGGTGCGATTAGTTTTGATGATTACCAGCCTTCGAAAAGAAGACGGCACTTAAAGAAGAAGAACACAAAAGATATTGTAACATTATATGTGCATGTACAGATTTATAAAACTATGCATGTGTCTGAAAAAAAATCTGTAATTGTAATATATATTGTAAGAGAACATATAACGAACAGAGACTGAATATTAAATGCTATTGAACTTTAGGACGTTCAAAAAAAGGCAAGATCCTCCAGGTTTCCGCAAAGTTTGCAATTATCGTCCTCGATCACTTTTATTTGAAATAAAAATGACATGGATATAATAAATGGCAAAGCGTAGTCGGTTTATGGTATTCCTATATTTACGTGAACTGCTGAAACTCTCAAATTAATTGTTTTGAGGAATTACTGGTTGCAAAGTGCTTTATTCGGTTTTTGAAACCGTAATGATTCCAATAGTCTTTTCATATGAATAACTAATTTTTTAACAAAATGGGTATTACATCCGATATAATTAAGAAATATGCCAATGAAATACCTGCTATAGCACTAATCTCAAGTTCTCGTAGTATAGATTATTGATAAAAAACATATAAACATATAACGTTTACTAAATATTTTGGGAAAGACCATTTTTTTTGTTCTATACAACTAAAAGGCAATCGAAAAAAATTTAAATGCCATTGTTGTAGTAATTTTTAACATATTCTTATAATATAAATGTAGCTAATGATTGCACGCCAGAGGATGTTTGTAAACAAAGCTTTACTACAATAGTGCTAAAGACCGTTTCCCCGGGGATCATAAAATTTATTAAATACAATTAGTTTTTGAATTGTATAAATCTGTTGAAATCAACGAAAACAGAAACTGATCATACTGAATTTCCTTGGTTTATTAGTCTATGATTACTAAAACACCTAGTTCTAACTAATGGCTTTTAAACGTTTCAGCGACTTTCCATTTTCAATAAACACTTTTATTCCTTTATTTTTAAAACTTAATGTTATACTATTAATATTTAAAACTAAAGTGGTAGAAAAATTGGCGATTCGTTAAAATTAAATAAAAATAAATTCAGTAAACTTGGATTCTTGCATTCTATCCATCTGAAATAGCCCATAATTCATATGTATTTTATTTTAAAAAATCGCCTACTTTCTTTGTCACTTTAGTTTTAAATAACAATATTGTAACATGTAGAAGTTATAAGTATAAGTTAAGTTTCATATAAACCTTGACTCCTGAATAAGTAAATAATTACGCCGAATACATCTAATTTGACAATAAAACATCGAAAACAGCACTTTCATAGGAGCAAATAATAAGCCGTCCAACAACATACCAGTTTCAGCAGGAATTAGGCAAGGAGATAGTGTCATTCCCGTTCTCCTTAAGGGATCATAATATCATCAAAGAAATCAAAACCGCAGACAATAGATTGAGCAATATAGAATTTAAAGTAATTTGCTATGCTGATAATACCGTGATAATATCTACTGAGGATAATCTAATGATTTAATAATAATAATATACAGATTTAAAACAATAGCAAACTATTTTAATATAAGTATCCCTGTCCAAAAGACGCAGTCTACGACAAAATCAAGAGTATCCAGAAGATGTAAGTTAGCAATTTATAATAAAAGTGTACAGAAAGTCTATTTTTTTCTGTTTCCTAGTTATAAGCACTTCTGCTTGTTCATTGACGGATTAATTCCTCTATGGAAAGTTGTCACTCTAATTTTTTCGCGGTCGTCCGATACTTCTTCTGCCGATTGGTGACTTATCTTAAGCTATTTTGACGACACGGGTCTCCCCCATTTTGCTTGTGTGGTTATTCCATTCTTTTTTCTATAAGTGTACATTCATTTATACACTGTACGTTACATTTTCTTCTAATGTCGTCACACGTTTTTATTGGTCTTACAATGGCTTTATAAATTCTAAAATTCATCTTGATTTTAATGTGCCTGTTTCGCTATATAGTGTTATTAAGACATTCTGCTAGTCTATTTGCCTTTTGTACTTGATTTTTCACTTTTTGTTCAGGTCTTCATAGTTAGCCAGTGTAATTTCAAGGTATTTTGTTTTCATTACTTGTTCAATACTGATGCCATCAATTTCTATTTTACATCTGGTGGGTTCTTAGCTGATTACTGTTGTTTGAGTTTTGTGAGATAAGATTGTCATATTAAATCATTTTACTCTTATGTTAAATCTGTGGACCAGTCTTTGCAGAATATCTACATCTTGGGATATCAATATTACGTCGTCTGCGTAATTTTTAGTATTTTTATTTTTTTGTTTTCCATTCATGTAGAGAAAGTCATGTCGTTTAAATATCTAAACGCTATGTAACATTTAAGAAGTTGTATACTGGGTATATATGTAGTTAGAAAGCATTGAGAGATCACGTTAATAGATTTAATGGTCATAGTCTTGGGAGAAACGAAGAGAAACAAAACACCAGCAGACCAAAAAACACCCAGATGCTGGTATGAAAGTTGAATATCGGAATCCCAACTTAGGCTACAACTTTGACAAGAAAGTCTTTGTGGAATTAGTTTTGATCCGTGGCTTATGATTTTAGACGGGGGTTAATTTTTTCTTTCATTGGTACTCTTATTCATTTCGCAATAAAAGAATTTTGTTTCTATCTGTAGTAATATTTTTATCTTTGCTTCTTATTCTGTACATATTTTTGTTGCTTATGTTAGTCGCGTTTCCCCTCAACTTTTAAGCTTTTGTTTTCTTGAATTATTTTAGTTGCTGATCTTGTATTGTTTTCTCTTATGTCGTTTCGGATTAATCGATGGATATCTTTATTTAACTTCTTCATTGTTGTGTAGTTGGAGCTGTCTTTTTCCGTCAGCTGTTTTCTTTTACCTATTCACTTTTTTGTATTTTGGCTTTGTTTTTTTATGGGTCACAACGATCGGCAGCACTTTCTTTCCGTTTCTTTTAGGTCTTCGGTATGCGATTATTAGCTTGTTCACTTGTTCAATATCTTCTATTTTGTTTTTTACGACTTGTTATTTCAATTTATTACTCCTGAACTAAATTGCATCTATCTACATATGAGTACCACTCATTATATTTGAGATATGTAGTGAATCTTTACCGATTTCCAATATTTGACTCAGTAATAAAATCCAATGAAAACATCTCTATACAACAGTTTATGGCATTAAACCATAAATACTCGGTAAGTATTCAGGGCAGACGTTTTTTATTTGATATTTATTGTAGAGAGTAATTTAACGCATATTCAAGTTTTAATCTTAAAATAGATGAATAAAAACGTTATTAAAATATACTTACCTGACGGTTAATGAAAATAGCTATTAACAAAGATGTGTTAGTTATGGTTTCTTTTTTTAAGACTAAATAATTTACCAAATCGGGAATGCCACGTTTAAAATATAGTTATTAGTTTCTTTTTTTAGTTGATTGGATATTTCAAAAGGGATAGTTCGTGATTACATTATTTAACATTCTTTATGCTTTTTGTGTAACAACAATTAAATAAATTCCTGAGTAAATTGGAAGCTCAAGAGACAATATCTCGATTTTTTTAAAGCTATACAAATAGAGATGGCTTGATATTTATTTTATTAGCTTAGAAAAAAGGTTAAAGTTTAGTTTAGGATAACCAATATATATATATATATATATATATATATATATATATATATATATTTAAATCCAGAACAAGTTGCAAATAGCCCAAGATCTTGCATAGAGCAACTTATATTGGAGAGACGCGATGTAGCCAACGCAATAATTAAAGATCTACCGGAAGAATCAATAAATGATTATGTAATGGACTTTGATAAAAGTGATAACAATCAGGATTACAAATCTGATAACAATCAATAATAAGAAAATTCAGGTCCCGAAATTCTACCAGAAGAAATAACGGCAGCAGTCAAACAAATGAAGGATGGAAAGGCACTGGGACTTAATGAAATTCATGCAGAACTGTTAAAGATATTAGATGCAAAATAAATAAAAATAATAACTGAAATATTTATTGAAACATACAAGACAGGAAAAATATTAGTGGAGTTTGTACCATTGCCTAAAAATTCAGCAGCAAAATTTGTGAAGATTATACGACCATAAGCCTAATGAGCCATCTGCTGAACCTGTTTTTAAAAGTCATCCACAAAAGAATTTACCGGACATTCGAGGAACAAATTGCGCCGAATCAGTTTGGATTTGTAAACGCCGTTGGTACGAGAGAAGCCTTATTTAGCGTGCAGGTATTGTTTGAGAAATATAGAGATGTCAGCTGTAATGTTTTTGCATGCCTGAATGACTACAAGAAGGCTTTCGATAGGGTCAGGCATGAACAAATGATAAAAGTGCTGAAGAGGGCAGGGATTGACGGAAAATACTTAAAAATAGTAGCTAACCTGTATTGGAATCAATCAGCGGTGCTCCGAATAGACAAAGAATGTACAAATCAGGTCAAAATCTTAAGAGAAATGATACAGGGGTGCATGATTTCGCCACTGATATTAAATAAGTACTCGTAGCACATTTTTTAAAAGGCTCTAAAATATATTGATGAAGGCATCTCAATAAATGGAGTCAAGCTCAATAACCTGCGGTATGCAGACGAAACAATAGATTTTTCCAATACCATAGAAGGGCTGCAAAACCTAATGAACAAAATAATGGAAACAAGTAAAAAATATGGACTGGATATAAACACCAGCAAAACCAAACTACTGATCATCACCAAGGAAAACATAACTGGACCAAATCTGAATGTGAACTAAATGAGAATTGAACGTGTGTCACAATACAACTACTTGGTAACTATAATTAATATAATAAGTCGTAGGACAATATCCAAGAGATTAAATGTCGCATCGGAAAGGTAAAAAGTGCATTCTTGACTATGAGCTCTGTGTTCAAGAGCCATGACCTCACCCTAGAAATAAAAATAAGGCTCTCTAAATGTTATGTGCACTCATTGCTTCTGTACGGAGTAGAAACGAGGACATTTTATCACAACTCTATCAAGGCTTTTGAGCTGTGGTTATACACAAAGATCCTGAATATACCATTGACAGACAAAGTCACCAATGAAGAAGTACTGCGGAAGATGAACACAACTGCGGATTTGGCCAACATCGTGAAGGGCTGTAAGCTGCAGTACTTGGGACATATATTGAAAGATCAAGGCAGATGCGAGCTACTTTAATGCATTTGTATCGCAGCCAACAAAGTCATCATAGCCAGAATGATCGCCAACGTTCGGAACGGACAGGCACCCTAAGAAGAAGAATAACAATCCTTAATCGTCGAATTCTCCTGTAGACATCTTCTCAGATCCTGGTGTTGAATGGGAGGTAAATGACAAAAATAGGGCTTCACTATTTGGCAAATATTTATCTAATGTTTTTTGACCAACTCCAATGAGAAGATAAAAGAACATAATAGTCTTCAAATATTGAAAACAATATAAGGTAACTAAAGGATAAAATAAACTTTTTTAATTGAAAAGCTGTAATATTTTTAACTTGTTTGATCTTGATAAAGTAGTCAATCTTAAGGGTTGATATCTCAAAATCCCTAATTATTTTCTTGTTTCTTTCAATAAGGTAATGAACTATTTATGACATTCATGTTCTGACAACGTCTATATATTCGCAGGTAAAGTAAATGGCAATATTTTAATCTCACCCTAGCAAACATTTATTTCTGCTTGTTAAATATACTGATGTAATTATTACTACTAGTTTTGCTCTTTATCTACATGCTTTAGGTGGTGTTTCATTTAGGTTTCTTTCAAATGTATGATTCGTCTTTTTTTGTTTTTTGTTTCATCAACATTTTTGCTCTTTATATTAAAATTGTAAATTTATGAAATATGTATTATCCTTCCTAATATAAAGTCGCGTTTATTAGCGGATAAACCCATAAATTTCATTCCTTATTAAATATCTTTCGGTAAAGTTTTTAGAATCTTTAAGTTCTTAATTTTTTAGAATCAAAATATAAGGTGTACGCAATAGATCAGTTGAGTTCAGAAACAAGTTATTTCCTACTACTTTTGCTTATTAGTTAAGAGGCTTATACCATCTGACTTAAAAAATAAAGGTCTTTACATAAATAATTAATTTTGAAAAGGTCTTCAACAGGAGCTAACACGACAAATTATATTAACATTCTTAAAACCGAAACCATTGACATATTATATTTATATTGGAATCGGAAAATCAAAATAAGAATCGAAGAAGATTAACTGTCAGAAGAGATAAATATTCTTAGGAGAGTATTGAAATTCAATTACCTAGGAGTAGAGATTACTACTGACAGGGATATAATAACAGAGACCACAAGGTCAGCATCAAAAGCGGCAAGAGTAAGTGGTTGTCTCCAAGAAACCATATGGAGAAACAAATATCTGGCCACGGAAAGCAAAATAAAAGTATACAAGACAACAGTAAGATCAATCCTAACATATGCAGCAGAGACAAGGACCGATACAAGAAAGACGAAACAACAAATCAACAATATCGAAATGAAAGTATTAAGATCAATAGCGGGCATATCATTAAGAGACAGACAAACCAACAGAAGTATACACGAACACTACAAAATTCAATATATATATATATATATATATATATATATATATATATATATATATATATATATATATATATATATATATAAGATGGTGGTATTCTTGACTGTTGATTTAAATATAAGTTATGATTTTTGAGGATGCAGTCAGTTTATTTGGCCCACAAGACAAAGAACACTCTTTGACTTACTGTCAAGTTTTCGAATTTTATTTAATTCTTTTTCAAGACATCTATAAAAAGAAATATAAATTAACTAGTTAAAATTGTTAATTGTCTTACTTACTAGTCGTGAGATTACAGTTTTTAATATTGTACTCTACAAAACAAACCATAATAAATATAATAAATTTTTTTATTAAAAATAACTATATTGTCACTACATTGTTTAATTATAATCATTTAATGGGCCAAATAAACTGACTGCATCCTCAAAAATAATAACTCATATATATATATATATATATATATATATATATATATATATATATATATATATATAATAATATTAATCCACCTATTAAATAGGTGGATAAAAACAAGAAAAAAAAACTGGAACGAACATGTAAACGGAATGGGACCAGATAGAGTAGCGAACATCTGTAAAAACAACAAACCGTATAGCAGACGACCCGTTGGAAGGCCGCCAAAAAGGTGGAAAGATAATGTACAGTCAGCAACGACTGAAACAGAATAAGACGCAGACAAACAGGAGTAATCCTAGTCGCACGAAGAAGAAAAAGAAGAAGAGTAAGACAGGGGTGTATATTGTCACCGGTACCATTATATGTACCAGGTATGTGTTGAGGTATGTGGATGATAGTCAGAGATAAAAAATTAAAGGCATTTAAACGATGGAGCCATTGTAGAATGCTGCGTATATCGTGGATAGACAGAGTTACCAATACTGAAGTCCTTTTCTCTACGGAGGTTGGCAATCATAATGGCTGAAGCCTTACAAAGAGTTCATTAAAATAAGAAAAAGTCTTTCAAACTATTAAAAAGCGAAAGGTTAAATATTTTGGACATATCATGAGAGGATCAAGAGACAAAGTTGTACAGTAGATTATGAAAGATAAAACTTATGGTTAAAGAGATAAAAAAAAGAAGGTGAATCTTTTGGTTTTAAAACCTACGAATATAGTTTAACTTTGCAACTATTTGCAACTTCTTAGAGTAAATAAAGTAATAATTTTCATTTTGTGTGTCATGTTTTAGATGCTTTTCGTCATCCCTTCAGAACGTGGTCTGTATTTGTGGGTGAAGGCACTGGTTCTGTCGTTGGTCACTGGTGGTTTTTAGTGGTGGGTATTGGAGACCTGCGAAGGCGGTCATCTTTAAAGGTTGCTCAGAGAAGAAAGAGCTTGAATGCTAAAATGATTCTTTTCGGAATGGTATTTTATTTAATTATGAATAAGTTGGATGTGAACAAGAAAAAAATAAAAATTGCTAATATTTGAATCATATGAATGAATTTATTTCGCTTCAGGGCAGCTGTCCGTGTGCAAAGCACGATGTGAGCTATTTGTCTGGGTATGCGTTAAAAATTCAAATTCTACTTGATTATATTTACGAGGTAGAAAAAGAAATGTACATTAAAATAAACTCAAACAAAACCAAATTTTTAGTGTTTAGTCGTGACCCACATCCCGATGCAAAGCTTCAATTAAACGGAGTCCAAGTTGAGAAAGTTTACAAAGTGACATTATTGGGAACTGTGATAGGAGACCAACTAGATCCAGATATAGAAATAAAACGTAGAATAGCAATGACTAAAACTACTTTTATGAAAATGAAGTCATCTCTTTGCAATAATCATCTCAGTTTAGAACTAAGACAAACAATGGTGAAGTGCTATGTTTGGTCCGTACTTTTGTATAATGCAGAAGTGTGAAAGCTGAAAGTGTCTATCATAAACAAAATTAAATCATTGGAAATGTAGGTTCATGGACAAATGCTGAAGATACCTTGGACAACAAGGAAAATGAATGAAGAAGCACTAAGGAGCGTCAACAAAGATAGAGAAATGCTAAAGACTGTTAAACATCAAAAAGTGTCGTATCTGGGACACATATTATGGGGAAGTCGATATACAATATTAGAACTAGAAGGGCAGTAGAGGTATAGGAAAAAAACAAGTTTCTTGGTTAAATTCGTGAATGGACTCGAATATCAAATGCAAGACAATTATTCCATATTGCAGAAGATCGAGAAGCCTTCGCAATCGTAATCGACAACGTCGGAGAATTCTGATATGACACGCTAAGAAGAAGATGAGTTAAAAAAGAGGAGTTATCTTTAGAGTGTCAATGTATTCATCAGGAGGTTATTTGCTGACAGAAGTCAGCAGTTTTATTGGTAGGACTGAGAGTTTTCTCTTGAAGTGTCTGACAAATACTTTGACAAAAGATAAGCAGATAGTTCTAAGTGTGTTTTAGCCTGGAAAGTTTTGTTCTCTGATAGTTTATAGTTTGTAACTTCTACACGTAGAGGTGAAAACCTCAAGTCTGGTTGTTATGTTCGATGTTTGATGTATTAGGGAAGAGTTGTACCCAAATCGTTTGTAATTTACTTTAATACTCCCTTTCAACGATAATAGCTGTTGCCACAGATCGAGATTAAGCAAGGTGTATATTTTAGTCTTATAATTAATCACGGGCCATAGACCGTTGAGCAAACCGACTGTTCTCCTAACTTTATTACGGGTCTCGATCAGATGTTTTCTTCAGGTTAGTGTTTTAATAAACACCATCCCTAGATACTCAATCTGATCTAGGAGATGGAGGCGGCCCCCCCAAAGCTTTAGCTTCAATTTTTGCTTTGGCGGTATTTGTAACGTGATTGCTAAGGATGGGATATCTAAAGAATGAAAATTGTGTTTTATTAGGATTCGGCATTATTTCCATCTCCCGCTCCACCTATCGACATGGTTTAGATGATTTTAAGCATGCCTTTAGACAAGCTACCAGTTTTAGGAAGACCGTAACAATTACGAGTAAATATATCTGTCCTACTTTGAACTTCCTTCCAAATGTTTAAGATATGCTTAAGAACAAAAGCTGACCTACTACTGCACAACTAACATAGTGCAGTTTTAGGTTTAGCCATTTTAAAAAACGCTAACTTTTCCATAAACTTAAATATTTCCATAAACTATAAAATGTATCTCATTCGAAAGTTTTAGGCAGTCAGTTCAACTGCAATGTTTACTCAGAAGTGTTGAAATATAAGTACGTACCTCTTTTTGCATATCGGGCTATGTGTTTTTTTAATAATTTAGAAAACAACGTTTATTTAACAATGTATGAAATTCTAAAAGATTAATATGAATTTCATATTCGAAAGTTTTGGATTTTAGATATCTAAAATATAAACACAAAAGGAAATATTAAACGAATAAAAAATAGTAGAGATAGAGAAAATATTTTGCTAAAATATATACAGCTTCGAATAAAAGCTGTGTAGAAATTTGATTATTTGGGAACACAAAAGAGTAAGGCCCTCAAATACTTTCTAATGAAAAATCCAAATAGGTAGTTAAAAACTTGACTTAACCAAGTAATGTAGGTTGGTATAATTTTTTATAATATTAATTTCAGTTACAAATAAAGTTCTTGTCTGTGTGAGTGTTTAAAAGTTATAATAAACTTACTGGCTTTTCGTCGTATATCGATCTTTTGAATCCTACTCTGAAGTCAATTTTCAGCACCTCATCAAACTGCCAGGGGCCTCAATGGTCTAACCATTAGAATAATTTAGTGTTACATAATTCGATACATACCATACTACTCCTGATAATGGCAGGGCCCACTGACCTAAATGTGGATGGAGAATGGCTTTAAAATTTAGCAGGAACTACAGTGATAGAAGAAACAGATAAACAATAAACTACCTTTATTAATAAACAAATCTCTACTGAATCGCAACAGAGCACCGTCTTTGCTCCCAGGGTCCCAGCAATAGCCATCAAGAATCTTGGCGCCATCCGTCACCATTACGTCAGCAAGCCTAACAAAAAATATATCTCAATGAAAACTTGATAGACTATGACACCAGAAATGCTAATTAATATTTTAGAAAATCCCAAGAAACTCTCGACACAAATTTACACAAAGTTTTGGAAAAAGATTTGTCCACTTTTGTCATATTTGATTTGCAGCTTAAAATGTAGGATTAATTAAAATCGATTAAGAAACTGAATAAGTAAAAGTTTTTAAATATATTTTATAACTCTGTAACAATATAGTGAGTCATACAATTTTATAAATAAAACACTTTATGTCATTCTCATTGTACAAAAGAATTATGATTTATGGCCCTTATATGATCCGACAAACTTTCATATTTTTCGATCCCTTCAGATTTCCTTAACGAGAAATCCCAGTAAGTACAACGTAAACTAATATAAAAATATATTTTAAGGGTAGAACTAATTGTTTAGTCAATACTTTACACCCTGCGTGAGTCATTTTTTCAACCCTAATTCAACCAATCAGGGGTAGTTCTACTAATCACCCCTACCTCGGAATATAATTATGTATCGGACGCAATCAATAATTTACTTTCACATATTACACGAGCAAGGCCGTGCGGAAGGGTGGTTGGAGGTTGAGACACTCGAAATTTTTAATTCACGGAAAAGTTATGAAAATATTATATGGGGATTAAGTACTTTTTCTATCAATACTGTACTATATCTTTCAAAATGCAATTTAAAACATGAAAAAAGGAATTAAAGTTAACGAAACCTAGTATATAAAAACATTCGCAGACAATACAATAATCCCATTTAAGCAAATAACTATAAGTAATTCAGCAATTGGTTTACTTGATGAGTGTCAACCACATACACCCAATTTGTACAAACCTCAGCTCCGAGTGACATGTGTATTCCAATGTATCAGTGGGACCCACATGTCTAAAGATCAAACTGGTCACACTCCTTAATGGAGCGGTACCTATCTGATCCCCAAGCTACAACCACCTTTTCCCATCGCAAGACATAACGAATGAGAATGCTTTTGTACTGAGCGTTACTTTGAATGCCCTGAGTAATGGGACATCCTCTGTTTTACTTTGTGTGGTAAGGGCACACAATTTTAGGGATATCTAGACTAACTTTTCTTCCTATGACTAAATTTATTATTTGACTTGACTTTTTACTTGTCCCAAAAGTGTGTTCCGGACAGATGTCCGGATTTTTGTGCACACGTAACCGCGATGCTCAGGTATTGCGACTGTAGGTCTATTTGACCTGCCTGAGGGACTGTTTTCCTGAGGGGCTTCTTTGTGCCTCAGAATTCACTTTATGTAGTTGCATCGTTGGCATAACTGCTATAACAGAGGGTTGTTAGTAAATATTAAGATAAAATATTAATAGAAAATAAGTAGCATTAGGTGGGATGTGCATTCTTAGGAGTATACAGCCATCAAACACCCCGTGTATATATTTTTTGGTTTTTATCTTTTACAGTAGGTATACCTGATTAGTGAACTAAAACATAACTATGTAAAAGAAATAAGATACGTCAGAAGTTACATTAGACTATCGCTTGGCTATCGTTCGTTAATAATGTTCTGGGTTATCTCTATATTATGCTAGCTGCTGCCTGGGCTGTCTATGTATCCTTACGTTTTCGTCATAGTTTGTTAACTCCCTTTTTAATCTGCTATTGTGTTTCCTGAGGTTATTGATTATCTCGTGTGCTCTTTCGCTCCTTGTTCTCAAGATTCTCTTTTGTTGTAAATCCCCAAATGCGTACCTTAATGGGACGAGCTTGAAAATATTCAGAACCTCTCTGATCATGTAGTATTAGACGGTCTGTATCCATTTTCTGTTGGTTTTACACATGTTGCTTCTGAGGCGTATGTTAGTGTTGGCAGAATTATGAAGTTTGCCATCCTAATCTTTGTTTTAAATCTCAGTTTACTCTTTCGACCTATTAGTGATGAGAGTTGACTTCTGAGTACTTTAGCTTTGATGACAGTTTATTTTACATACTCTGTGAAGGTCAGCTTTTTATCCAACGTTATGCCTAGATATTTGGCTTGGTTTGACCATTCGATTGGGATATTAAATAGGGATAGTACACCATTTGGTTGCCTTTTTTTTTGGTACATGATGGCCTGTGCTTTGTCAGACTTGACAGCTATTTTCCACTGCACACACCTTGTCTCAAGTTCGTTAAGTACTCTTTGTAGGTGTCTCGTAGCCAGATCAACATTAATACTGCTAGCAGCTTATGCTGTATCGTCTGCGTACATGCTTAGTATTAAACTGAGTTTAGATGGTGTGTCTGCCGTATAAATGGTATATAAGTATCGCGACAGCACCGTTCCCTGTGGCACATTATCTTTCATAGTCTCAACTTCGGACAGGGTTGGCCCTGTCCGAACTCTGAAGCTTCTGTCAGCTAGGTGTGATGAGAGGAGACAGGTTATCGCTTCGCTATAACTATACTGGTTTATTTTATACAGTAGACCTTCGTGCCATACTTTATCGAAAGCTTTACTGACATCTAGAAAGGCTGCAGCTGTAAATTTTTCACGATGGAAAATTCCGCAATTTAGACTAGTGGTACATGGCGCAAAGTTGATTTATTTAACACTTTTATATAAACTGACTTTAATTGCGACCAAATACAAAAATTGCATAAGAAAACCGCATTCTTCACCTTTAAAATGCTTGTCGATTTTTGTTGATAAAACACTCTGATCAAAAGATATTGAATATTTACCGTCGAATTAACAAAAAATTTTATTAAAAATTGATTTTGCGCGTATAGTCGCCTCGTTTCCAGCGATATTCTTAAGATAACAGTTTTATTTTACACAAAAAGTGCTGATGAATATTTTTGTTCAAAATTACCTCGCTACATTTTTAATTGAAATATTTTTTTCTACGACAGATTCTTGGTAGATCGATGTTTTCCGTTTTTCCGCTTACGAGTGGGCTGGTTTAAAGGAAAAGTCGGGGTTAGAAAGAGTGAGCTTTTTTGCGTATTTTTGGGGTACCAAAATTAACATTCTCAGAAAAATTCAGCTTGTTCATATGATTTTTAGATCTCAGTTGCATTTTCGTCTCTGACTACTGGAATATAAATAACTAAATTTATTTATAACAAATCTAAAGCTATTCGATTTACGTCAGATTAAAAAAAAATTGTAAGTTTAAAATTTTAAAACATTATAAATGTTTAAAACCGATAATCCAAACAAAAGAGAAAGTTAACAAATGAATAAAGTAAAAAGAAATTGAAATAAAATAATTATTTAAAAAAAAAATAACAAAGATTTGAAGTTTATAATGTTACAAGATCCCAACGTAGACGTTAAAATGATAATAGATAAAATGAAAGATGAGGGAAAACTATAATATCTTTGAATATGTATGGGACTGCAATCAATGATTTAAGGTTTTGTGAAAAATTGTTTAGGAGTTTTTTATACAAAATAATTTTATATGCAGAAACCATTTTTTAAGATCTTTTCTCTATTCGGATTGCCGAATATAGGCCTCTGCTAATTCTCGCCATTCATCTCTGCTGTTTGTAAGACGTTTCCAGATTATCTCTGCAGTTCTTTTAATATCGTCTCTCCATCGCATTTGCGGTCTTTCTCGTGGTCCTTTGGCTTCATATGGCCGCCAATTCCCGATTTATTTATTCCATCGGCCATCCGTAAGACGTTCGTTATGTCCAGCCCATTTCCATTTCAGATTAGCTGCCTGTTCGACAGCATCTTTGACTTCTGTTCTTTTACGAATGTCTTCATTGGTTTTATGTTCTTTGAGTGAGATACCCAGCATCTGTCGTTCCATAGCTCTCTGAGTTTTTATGATCTTCTCCATGTTTATTTTAGTGAATGTCCAGGTTTGAGGCCCATATGTAAGTACAGGTAGTATGCAGGAATTAAACACTTTGGCTCGCAGTCTTTAAGGTATATTTTTATTTTTAAGTACGTATGAGAGTCTTCCGTGTAAACGTGTAAAATCCTATTTTACACGTTTGCTTGTTCTGGTAGACTGATTTTCTTTGCTTACCTTGACATTTTGACCCAGATATGTATATTCATCTACGTGTTCTATCTCTGTCTCTTCGATGTTTATCATAGGTTTGTCATCTTTGTTTGACATTAGTTTAGTTTTGCTGAAATTCATTTTCACTCCTATTTATGGATTCTGTGTGTAGCTCTCACATGTCGGCTATTAGTACTACATCATCTGCGTATCTAAGATGGTTCAAGTATCTTCCATTAATAGGGATTCCCTTATTTTCTCAGTCTATTGAATTAAAGATATCTTCTAGGGCAGCTCTAAATAATTTTGGAGATATTGTGTCTCCTTGTCTTACTCCTCGGTTAATTTTTACTGGTCTTGTTTCGATTCCTTTCAGGTCACTATCATTTCAGCTTGTTCGTAAATATTATGTATTATTATTCTGTATGCACCTAGAGTCAATCCGGCTGTTCACTAATGCTTCTTCTATTGCCCACAGTTCTATGCTATTAAAAGCTTTTTCATCATCTATAAAAGCCAGACATAATGGGAGATTGTATTCGTTAGTCTTTTCTACTAGGAAGTATTGAGATGGTCACAAGTGCTGTACCCTTTTCTATTGTTCTACTGGTTAATATTCGTCAAATTTAATTGTTAATCTGTTTGTAATAATCTTTGTAAAGGTTTTGTAAAGTTGTGAAAGAAGTGAAATTGGTCGATAATTTTTCAGGTCTGTAGTCTATCCCATTTGTGTATTAGTATTGTTTTAGCAGTATTCCATTGTTCGGGCATGTTGCTTTGGAGTAGACATTTATTAAATAGTATTAGTATTTTTAGATATGTGATGACTTCTTCTCCGCCTTCCTTCAGCAGTTCTGCTAGGATTCCATCTCTTCCAGGAGATTTATTCCTTTTTATTTCTTTAATTGCTTTTTCTATTTTTTCCTGGCTTATTTCGGGCATCACTCTGAGTTGTCATTTGTTAACTGCCTTTTCAAGTTTTGCTTTGAGGAGTTTTAGGGGATCTATTCTGGAACGGTACAGATCGGCGTAGAACTTTTCAATTGAGTTTGCAGTGTCAGATTTACTTTTTTCTAGTTATCCTTGTTTATTTTTAATGGGTATTATGTTTTTCTTTTCTAGTTTCGGTTTGGTGCATTTGAGACTTCGGTTTTTCTCTATGATTTGTTCTATACGACCTTTTTGATGTTTTTTCATGTCCTCTTTTATCTGTTTTCTTATTACTCGATTAAGTGCTGTCTCAGAAATCTTTTCTTTATTTCAGCATGTTTTGTGATCCTACAACTATTTTGGATTTTCGTTTTCTGTAAGCGGTTGCCACCGCTGAGCTTGCATTTAAAAGTTCTTTTGTTATGACTTTATTGATTTCATTTAGTTTATATAGATTTAATAGATTCGCGGGTTTTAACTTGTTTTTATATTGTTCTGTATTGAATTTTAGTTTATCTGTGTCTATATTCTAAGTTTTTCTAAATTTATTTCTATTTTTATTATGCTTTATCTCTAATTTGGCTCTAACCATTCGGTGATCCTGTTATATCTGAAGGTTACGTCCTGTATGATATACGTTTTGTTACACCGTATGTAATCTATATTTCGTTCCGAGTTTTTCCGTCTGGGGATAGCCACGTCCACTTTCTTTGAGCTTTTTCTTATAGAATGTGTTCATTACATAGTATTGGTGGGCTTGTAAGCAGTTAACCAAGGTATCTCCTCTCTCGTTTCTAACTCCAGAGCCGAAATGTCCTATATAGTTTTTGTTTTTTTTTTTTCAAGTCGTTATCCGATCTTAGCGTTGAAGTCTCCTGTTAATATCGTACACGTGCAGTAATAACTCGTTAGTTTCTGCAATTTTCTTATAAAATTCGTCTATTTCTTCATCGGGATGTGCTGCAGTTAGAACGTATACTTGAAAAATTTTTAGGAAGACGTTCTCGTTTACATTTAACCTAATCATTTCAATTTTTTCAGATATTCCTACGAATTGATCTACTTTATATGCATATTTCTTGGAAATTAGAAATCCTACGCCATCTAGGCTTTTTTCTTCTGGGCGTTTGTAATATAGAACGTTACCTAACTCTAGTGTTATGCACTCTCCTTTTTACCTCTGCTTAATCAATTATGTCCCATTTTAAGTCCTTAATGGCTCCTTCGTATTCGTAAACTTTTTCATCTATGCTTAAGGACCTTATATTTATAGTTTCGATGTTCAATCGTGTGGTTTTTAGCGATTTCTTGCTTCCCCAGATTTCATGAAGCTGTACTTTTTTCCAAAGGAGTGGGATTTGCCATTACTGTATAGTCTACCCACCTGAGGACCCATTTCTTTGGTTTTAGATATCGCTATATTCCTATTAGAAGGTTTTTTAGCTATAAAACACCACGCTGGCTAGATGGGTTGGTGAGTGATTTTATAAAATCCGTAAAATGATGGGATTGCTACTTCCGCCATTCACACCGTACCGAAAGTATTCTCCTCCGCCGTGTCTGCCAATGTGAACTTCATCAGAGTCCCTGGAGAAGGGACCCTAAGCAGGTACTAGTTTCCCGGGTCATGAATTCCGATTCCGTTCCCAGTTAAGGCATTCTGATGAGTAGAAATTACTATTAGACAAGAAAAATCTGCCAAGTATATCGGCATCAATTGTTGCCAAATTATTACTGTATACTTTGTTAAATCATGGTTCCACAACGAGTTTTATGTATCTTGCTAGATAAAGACGAAAACTTTATGTTGTGTTCTATGAATATATCAACATTAATAATGGCATACGCTACATCATGATATCATTACGTTTTTTAATGCGTGTATAAAAACTCGTGACATACTGCTTAATTTTGCCGAATTTATTTCGTTAATATATAAATAATCTATGTGTTGTTGAATAAATAATTTTATAGTACACACAGAGCAAAATATATATATTCCAATTTATACAAAGTATTGACTAAATAATTAGCGTTACGATTATTGAAAAAAAAAAGAAGAAAAATAGAAGTCACATATCAGATACATAAATAAAAGCAAAGTATTGTTTTTAAGAATTTTAAATCTTCAAATAAACAACATAAATACTCATTCCAGAGACAAATCATTACATCAAACAACTTGGCCCTTTAACTTACAAGAGAGTTTGGTTTCTTTCTTGCGCTTTTCTTCTAAAAATACCGTCAAACTAAAAGTTTCGGGAGCTTTGGCCAGACGTAGTGTGCGTGCAGTGGTTTGATAGTCCAGGAAACTAGTCGATCCCCCTATAGACAAAAATATTGAGAAATTTAGCAATGTAATTTATTAAGTCAGTATGACCAATACTATTAAAACTAACAATAAATTATTATTTTTAAACTGTGTAATAATATATACATATTCTTATTGGTATCCAAATCATTAAAACTATATCAGTTGTTTGTGTCTTAAAGATCCTTCAATTTGCATTAAACATTATGATAAAGTTTTCTTTCTCACAATATGTTTTTAATTTCGTGAATTTATTCTTTTCTTTTCTTTTTTTAAATTTTTATTTAAATATATATTTTCCAGTTACTACTTTAAACTAAAAAACAAAATATCTCTGTACGATTAAAATTCGCCACAAACCTCCTAAGATTATCCAGCCAGGATATACGTCTACGTCCAGGGTCTCTCTTATTCACAATATTGCCTTGTAGAATCAGCTGTAAAAGTCGGTATTTATTATTACGTATGATGTGGCGGAAGTAAGCCAATTTTCTGTTCTTTACGGTGTCAATACATTCTTTGTCTTTTCTTAGCCTCTGGAGAATAGTTATGTTACTTATGTGGTGTATATATGAGACCCTCAACATATGCCTCTATGCCTTAATGCCTCTAATCGTTTTATGGTATGATTTTTAAGGCTCCAGATTTTACTCCATAGAGGAGGACACTAAAGACGTAACATCTAAGAATTCTTATGCGTATATTGATACTTAAAGGTAAGTTCAGAGAATCTTCCTAAAGCTGTTAAGAGAGCTTCTGGCTTTTTCAATACGAGTTTTTATTTCATAGCTGTGATTCCAATTATCCTTAATATTGCAGCTCTAATAGCATATTTTTTCCGCTCTTTCTAACGATGTATCGCCTATTATAATTTGGGCGTATATGTTGGTATTCTTACTGATGATCATTATTTTTGTCTTCTTGCAATTTAGTTTTAGACCGTATTTGTTACATGTTTCTACAACGTACATCATCCTTTAGAGCTTCTGCGCATTATCTGCCAGCAATACTGTATCGTTTGCATATCTAATATTGTTTATAAGTTAGCTGTCTACAGCAATCCCATCTTCTGATTCGCTAAAGGCCTCTCTAAAGAGGTTTTCAGAGTATATGTTAAATAATGTCAGTTCATTTTTTAATCGCACTCTTGCTTTTTGTTGCAAATATATGTTTGAGATCAATGTACCATCGGGTTCTGATGTTTTTAGGATATCGATTGGTTTCCCATGTGGGACTTTATCAAATGCCTTCTTGAAATCAACTAAACATCGCAGTTAACATCTCAGGCCCTCTGTATTAAAACCGGCAAACTGAAAAGTGCTGCCCTAGTTCCGAGTCCTGCTCTGAATCCAAATTAAACTTCACTCAGGTGTTCTTTCTTCTAATTTGATGTACATGCGCGAGTGAATGATAGTGAGGATTACTTTAAGTACATTTAATTTATCTATGTTCTTTACATTTTCTAACGTTGGTTTTTTTTGAAACTGAAATGAATATTGATAGTAGCCAGTCTTTTGGTAAATAACCAGTCTCGTAGATGTTGGTGGATACCTTCGTAAGAGCTGTGATTTGGTGTGCCTCTACTAGCATTAAAATTTTACCATGCATCTCATTAAGTCCTGGTAAATTCCCACCTTTAATTCGTTTAATGCCTGTAGTTACTTTTTCGTTTTTTATTTCTGTGTCGTAGGGATTGTTTATTTCATTCAGACTTCGTGTCGCATTTTCGAATTATTCTTGCATATATTATTTTCATCTTGTGTCTTCAACTAGTTTCGCAAAATTCTTATTAATCTAAAAAAACATACAGAAGTTAAAACTCGTCACAATTGTATTTTGGTATAAAAACATATAGTTAAAACTTTTTAAAAAGTGTCGTCAAAATTTATATAGTAGCATAACGTTTTCGATCTAATCAGATCATCCTCAGTGCCTTATGTACTTGAAGCTAACAATAAAGGTGTGGCTGTGACATCCATATATGGGTTTACATCATTCCAAATTTAAATTATGACTCTATGTCGATGACATTGGATAAAATTAATTACTTTAGGGACTACATGTCTCCCTGTTCGATTTTTAACACGTGGTACTTGTCAGTTAAAACAGACCATAGTTGGTCTGTGTCGTAGTGTTCTTCTTCATTAGAAGTTTTGTGATATTTTAAGCAAATTTCTTTATATATTTCGTTGTTTTTAATAATAAATAAATGTTTATGACGGTCCAGTCCCTTATTTATTATTCAGCCCCGAGCATTTTCTTCCTCCTGTACCTCTTTTTCCTATCACTTTCCCTTACTTTAAGTCATAGAAAATTGTATTTTTCTCCTTTGTAGATATGTCCTAAATAACTCATTTTTCTGATTTTATAACGCTTAAAAATTTTCTCTTAGTCCGTATTTTTCTCAGCATCTTGTCCAACAAATCTTTAGTAACCTTCGAAAACCCACATCTCAGTCTTCAATTTACCTAAAACTTGTAATTCTAAGAGTTCATGTTGCCACTAAGTATGTAATAAATAAATGTTTTTATAAATTGGTATTAGATATCCAATGATAATATACAATTTACTACGAATTTTTTCAATCTTTGGAAAGCTACTAGCATACTCTATACGAGCTTGTATGTAGACCTCTTGGTCAAGATGTTTATTTATCAAAATAAGATCATTTGTTGCTAACAAGAATCTAAATTTAGAACTAAGGAATAAAATGACTTACTACGTCTTCTTCAAATTATGATATAGAGTTAGAGCTTGAACCATAAAAAGGCCTAACATTAAAAGAATAGAAGCTTTTGATCCATGGACGTATAGACGCTTATATTAAACATGGACTAAACTTTAAACAAATAAGCATTTATTGATATTTATGCAAAAACCAAATGCGCTAGTATTTAGTGTTCAGAAGAGAAAGTTAAAATATTTGAGTAATTAACAAAATGTTTGCCTTTACTATTTTTGATTCTTGGATTCTTCTATGTCGACGAAAGTCTACGTCAAGGATACAATAAAGCAATGGAAACGCCAGTGTAGACAAATTTGTGTACCCCTTGGGGAGATATGATTATATACCTTGCATTTTGCTGATAACTAGGTCATTATAGCAATAATTGCACATTAATTATTGATATTCGCTTTGAGATAAGACGACGAATGAGAGTTGAAGGCTTAATACCGAGAGATTTGACAAAAATGTAACTAATATGGTACGAATATGTACAGTGGATAGTAAATACAAGACTGATAAAATTGATTATGAAATAGATTCCGCCAAACCGCAGAAGTTGACAAAGATCTCAAAAATCCTGGAGGGATAACTATGGCAATAAGCGCCAGAGACCATACAGAGGGCCAATGGAATGATCGAATGTCATAAAAATTAGGCATTGGAAAAAGTCGCAAGATGTTTTGAAACCGATTATGTATATTTATTAACTAATTAAAAACGCATTTGATATGTAACATTGTAATTCATACACATGTGTAATTTATACAAATACAGCGTGGAAACCACTTATGGAATAAAATTGTTTGTGTGCTTATTATAGAAAATAATAAAAAACTCTGGGACACGTTAACTTTTAAATTTAAATGTGCGCTTGTTAAACATAAATTTCAATGTACAGGGTGATCCACGCAAGTCTGGGATAGTCCATAATCCTTATTTTAAATAAAACACCCTGTATATTTTTATGTTTTTAAGAGACTCTTAACAACCTGATCTCATCGAACTATATCATGTAGAGTCTATAATGAATAATACAAGGTAAAATTTTGAAATTAATAATTTATTACGTGGTATGGTATTACTTTGAATTAGCCAAATACAGATAATACACTTCTACTCTAAGTGTCAGTATATTGGGGAAAATTTCTGTTTAGTAACCTTGTTAACATTTTTTGTCATGAATAGGTAAAAACTGTTTAGATAGTCTGCTAATTAAACTAAATCGGTAAATAATGCGGATTGTTATCAATCAGTTGTTATTGTGTTGACATTTTACATTAACATAATACATTCCTAATTAAAAGCTAATTTCTTGCAGAAATAAAAATGAAATATTTGACTGACAGACGTATCCTCAGTTGCCTAATATTTCACAAGGTACTGTGTCTAAAATTTATGCAAAATTTAGAGAACATGGACATGTCAAACCATTAAAAAGAAAACCGAACTTCATTGAAGATGAGGTGAAAGTAGATATTTTGTTACGTGTCGCAGAGAATCCAAAGTCAAGTTTACGTCAAATTGCACTTCATAATAATGTGAGTCACACAACTATCCTAAGATGTGTTCATGAAGAAAAACTTCATCCATATAAATTGTCTTTTGTGCAGGAGTTAACAGAAGACGATCCAGATCGTAAAATGGATTTCTATAAAAGAATGATCGATAAAATGTACTCAAATGAAATAGCTCTTGGCACAATTCTTTTTCCTGATGAATCAAATTTACATTGAACGGAGAGGTTAACCGACAAAACTGTAGATGGTGGTCAGCGGAGAATCCTCATTTGATACGTGAGACACACTCAGTATCCTCAAAAGTTGAATGTTTGGTCAGGTTTTATAGGAGATCATTGTATTGGTCCTATATTTGTAGATGGTAATTTGACAGCGGAAAAAGGTTTAAGCATGCTAAGAGACGATGTTTTTCCTCAGTTGGCTAACTTATATTCCAATCCAATATATCCGACCCTACCGCATGAAACTGTCTGGTTCCAGAAGGACGGTGCAACACCCCATTATGCTTTAATGATCGTGAGGAATTACTTGAATGAAATCTTCAATAAATGAATTGGACCAAGGAGTACTATTGAGTGGCCGGCGAGGTCGCCAGACCTTACGCCTTCGGATTTTTTTTTCTGTGTGGTTATCTCAAGAGCAAAGTATATGCAACACAACTAACTAGCATTAAAGACCTCAAAAAAAGGATAACTACAAATATACAGAATATTTCACCTCAAACTTTAAACAAAGTTAGGGACGAGTTTTATAGAAGCGCACATTTAAATTTGAAAGTTAACGTGTCCCAGAGTTTTTTATTATTTTCTATATTAAGGACACAAACAATTTTATTCCATAAGTGGTTTTCACTCTGTATGTATACACTACATCTATAAATAGCTAGGGTACGATAGTCGCATAAAAAAAGATAATTAATCGGTTAAGCTTTTTCGTCTTATAGGACAGCCTTTGGAAAGAACCATGATTTCAAATTATCCGATTTTTCAATATGTTTTAAATGAAAAATCTTTAATTATTATGTTTTTTGATAATGACTTATAAACGAAAATGTTGTCGATGACCAGAATAACATTGCAAAATATCCGTTATAATATTGCAAAGAGCTTTAAACCAAAACTAGTGATTTTGATTTATTTGTTCAATAATTTATTGGTATTGGTTTAATGTTTTACAAGCTGTCTATGATTTATAAATAGACTTTTCTTGACCTTCTTCTTATCTATGCTATGAAAAAAATAGCATTTGCTATTGTAGTAGCTTTATTTATTTAGATGAAGATAGAGAATCATGTAGGTATATATTTAACAAACTACCTTTACGCACATAAGAGACCATAGACTTTTCTTGGCCTTATTCTAATCTGTGCCATGAAAAAAAATATCATTTGCTATAGTAGCTGTATTATTAAAATTTTAAAAAATGAAATAACAAAACACTACAATCAATACAGAAACAACCACAAGAAGAGATTTAAAAATAAATACAATACCATATGTAAAGGGCGTATTAAAAAAATTAAGAGGATAGGAAATAAGTTTATTACAACAACGTTTAAAACAAGCAACACTGAGATATATCCTGTTCAACATAAAACATAACAACCCACAACAAAGATCAAAGAACTACATATTTAAATTGCCAATTTAAATTCGCAACCATTTCTATGTGAGAGAAACTACAAGACAACTAAGTATCAGGATAAAAGAACATGAAACATAATCAAGAACAGAAACTTCGGCCAGTATTAGATATGCAAAAATGTCTATGACAACGAGCACAGAGTACAGTGGAGAATAGTATAATACAGAATAATTATGAAAGAAACATACATAAAAAAGAGAAGTTAATGAAGCAGCTCTCATCCTACTTAATGAAGAAACATGTGTAGCAATTCCATCAGCAGAATCTAACAGGCTTTGATTGCCAATACTAACAGAAGGCGACAACAACAAAAACATACCAAACAATAGCGGATTAAAGGAAATCGCAGATGTGTCATCTACAATTTATACATAATACATATGCAACACACAACACACAACCACAAAATATAATCTACGTAAACATACATTACCCAAAAACTTACAAAAAACATACAAAACAGTCAGAATTTGATACAACATGGATAAAAATACCACCTTCAAATTTTTTTCAAGCAAAACCAAGTAAGTCAATCAATAACTTTCAAAAACATAACCTACTAACAATTTGTTGGTTATATCTACATTTTCGCAGAATTTTTTGATACTCTTTTTTTTAACGATTTACGATAAACGAAGCTTTGTATTGAAAACATTACTTAAAAATTAATCGGCCAAACTGATCAATTATGGCTTAATCCCATATAAATATAATATGTTCATCTCGTGACTGATTTTTTTTAATACTAAGGACATACTTATATTTTTGTTTAATTTGTGTTTTGTTTGTTGACATCTAAAAAGAAACTAACATTAGATAGTTAAAATGTACGGAAGATATATTTTTCATTAAAGGCATATATTAATTGTCTTTTTGAGATTTTCCTAAAACACGTTTTGTTTACCGGACTAGACACTGAACTCGGAGGAAACCACAAGTCGTCCAATCGATATATCGACCAGGAAAACTGTTCCTGTTCTACATCTACTTGTTGAGCTATGACGGTGTCTTTGCTGTCCACCACCGGTCAACTGCAACTACGGTACCCCTTACTTAACACTATTCCACGCGAGGGGTGCATTTTCATTCACGCACACTGGAAGAAACACGTGCTTTTTGTTCAGAGTGACCTTTGATATACAAACAACGTAAACACGTCCAATGTTTGTGAGGGAAAGTTTTTTATTATTTGTTTTCTTTATTTTTCTTTGAATTTGCCGCAAAAACACCATCGAGAGTGTTTTTCAATTCCTGCAGTAATTATTCACATTTCTTATTATGAATATATTATACGTGCTACACAAAAATGTATTTGTGTTATTGATGTTTTATATTCCAACATTATGTACTTTAGGCTATTATTTATTGGTAGTAAAAATATTTTTCTATTGATTATAAAAAATGACTAACAGAATATTGTTTTTTTTTTATTTAAATTAACACTTCCACAGGGGGCAATTATTATTACTACACATTGACCACAACATCTAATTAATGTATATCTGTTCTAACTTACATTACTACACTTCCTTTAAGCACTCCTGCTTTGATTTATTTGAGATTTGGATATGCATTTTCTTCGTTCATTCTAAATACTCTGTATCTAAAATCTGTAATAAATGTTTCTAATAACAGTGATTATCGTTTTGGTAGTAATAATTTTAATTTTTGCACATGTCCTTTATGACATACCTTGTTAAATGCTTAAGCTACATTTAGGAAGATGGTAGCGCATACATTTTTCTCTTCTATTGCTTCTTCTATTAGATCAGTTATTTGATGGACCTGGCCGATAGTTGAATTCTTTCCTCTAAATCATATAGTGGTTTGTGTGGTAGTACAATTGTAATCATTTCTGCTACTTTTCACATCTTAGATACATATTTTAATATGAATATGTAAATTATTATCTCACCTGTTATCAGTTCAAACATTGGACTTTGGATTTAGGATTTAAATGTTCTATTCGTTCTGTTGCAATTTCTTTCAGATTAGTAAATTTAATTTTAATGTTTTCTTGATCATATTCTATTCTGTCAGATAAAGACTTACCCTCATTTGGTTGAAAAGTACTTTCTAGAAGCTCAACAAATCTGTCAGCTTTCTTTGTGCGCCCAACGCCTATCACTTTTCATAATAGGTGGTTTTTGGAATATTTATCTTTTGAGACGTCTTCTGGCTTTCCATAAAGAATATTCGTGTTGTTATTAGCTGTCAGCTCACTTAGATAATTAGAGAATATTTAATTTTTATTCGTTGTATCTCTCATTGTGATTGTTGGCTGGAGTTGTTGAAGAAAACTTTATCTACAGGGGCTCTAGTATGGTGCCATATACATCTAAGCTGCCTTTTTTGAAAGTCATTTCATTGGGACTGTTGGTACCTTTTGTGCTGACTAGTCTTACCGGTATATTAATAAAAACAGCGGTTTGTATGTTTTTAGTTGGTACCTCTATTTCCTTATCTATCTGTTCTGTTCTGTTGTTTGTAATGGGACTGACAGATAAATAAAATTTTTGAGTTTAAATCTGAAGCTTTGCTAATTAGTACTTTTGTTGATTAGTGTAGATCAGAGGTCGACAAAATGCTGCTGGCGAGCCACATGCGGATTTTTGGATGTGAAACTGCGGCTCTTTAGTTCCACACGTATTTTACAAAACAAAAAGTTTTAAAAAACCTTCTGAATCGATTAACGATGATTATACACCGATATCCAGCCGACGAAGAACGAAAAAAAGCTATCGATGAGCTCCAAAAGCAAAAACAGAAATTAAGTTACACATTATGTAACTGGACTCAATCTACAAGTAATGTCAATCTGGCAGGCTTCGCGGTATCACTAGAAATTGCAAAAAAAGACAAACCATTCATACATAGTGAGTATATTACAGCCTGCTTCATAAGTGCATCAGAAAAACTGTTTAGTAATTTCGAAAACAAACCAGAAATCTTGAATAAAATCAAAGATTTGCCACTATCCGCTAAAACAGTACAAGATAGAGTAGCTAAAATGTCTTCAAATGTAACATATTTGCAGGTGGAAGATATTCAACTTTCTTCCGCCATATCACTTGCTATAGAGGACTCTTGTGATGTGAAAGACATGGCACAAGTTGCCCTTTTTGTCAGGCTTATGTCGTCCAAAGGTCCTAAAGAAGAACTTCTGGGATTGCTACCGCTCTCGGGACAACCTAGAGGGGGAGATATAGAGATCGATTTAAATAAAATCGTTTCGATAGCAACCTATGAAGCCAGATAGACAGAAAAAAATATTCGAATCGACGATTCATCAAAGCAAATTAAATCACGAAATTCTTACGTTTCACTGCACCAAGAATCGCTTTGGGCCCAAACATTTCCAACCGAAATAGTTAAGGTCATAAATTTAGTGATCAAGATTGATAACAGCATCTTGTCAAAAACATTCTACCATCGTCAGTTTAAAAAATTCTTAAACGAAATGAAGGCTCGGTATTCCGACCTCCTTCTTCATAATAAAGTGCAATGGCTTTCCAAAGGTAAGATGTTGAAACGTTTTGCTTTGTGCTTGAATGAAATAAATACATTCCTAAATGAAAAAGGCATCAATCGTTCTAAATTACGGAACGACAAATGGTTGCAAAATTTTTTATTTTATGGTGGATATCACAGCGAAATTAAATGAGCTATATCTAAAACTGCAAAGAAAGGGAAATCCAGCTTATGTTTTGGTGGAAGAATTGGTTTGTTTTGAAAAAAAATTAATTCTTTTTGTAGAAGATATTCAGAGCGATAAATTACTTAATTTTCAATTTCTAAAGCAATATTGCGATAAAACCAGTGCAACTGTTGACACGAATTACTTCAGCAAAGTTACAAAAAAAATTGAAGATGAACTTGGCAGATTTGAACAATTAAAAACCAACAAAACTACTTTAGCATTCATAGTAAAACCTCTCAACACAAATAGTAACGAAATTCACGTTGAGCCATTTGGAATTCATACTGGATCTTTAGAAATGCAATTGATCGATTAAAAAAGTAAAGCTTTGTGGAGTGGAAAATTTATAGAATTAAAAAGCAAGTTGGAAGTCCAGAAATGCATGTACGTAACGCAAAAAAGTGGACAGCTTTTCGACGCATGGAATAGTCTTCCAGATTGCTACAGTGAGGTAAATAAGTTGGCATTTGGAGAACTAACTATCTTCGGATCGACATATTCTTGCGGGCATGCATTCTTTTGCATGAATATGATTAAAAGTAAACTAAGAAGCCAACTAACAAATAAAAATTTAAAGTCGTGTTTGAAACTTAAAACAACAAGTTACGAGCCAGATTTATCCAAACTTTCTAAAACCATGCAAAGCCAACGCTCCCATTGAGATCATTTGCTCAACTGTTTGTTATTGAACTGACAGTTAGTGTTTTAAGTGAATATTTAGTTGTTTTAATTTTTTACTTCAATAAAAAATGTATGAAAATAATATGTGAAAAACACTATGTACCTACATACGAATAAATAGATTAATTTTTTTTATCAAAGAACTTTATGCGAGTTAATGCCTCGACAACTATGATTATTGGCATGGTACAGTCAGGTACCTAGTGTAGTGTGTGTGTGTGTGTGTATGTGTAGAGTAATTGTCTTGATACTTAGCAAAGTCGACGTCATTGTCTTTGCTAAGAGACGCTAATTGTATCCGAACGTCTGCGGTCCCTCCGGTGAGTACCGATCGCACATGGATAGAAACTATTTTTATTCATTAATTTTTAATAAACAAAAACTTCTCTACCCTGATGGGATTCGAACTCACGACCTTTAGGTTTAAAGGTAGGCGCTCTTACCACTGAGCCACACAGGGGTCAATTGTGGCTCTTTAAAAACTTTAAAATTTTGTAAATTGTAATTTTGGCTCTTTCGACTCAAAAGGTTGCCGACCTCTGGTCTAAATTGACTAGATGACTAGATGACTAAATGACTTTTCTTTTTGTAATATCATATCACTTAATGTCAGAATGATGGGTGAATGATCTCAGCTTACATTCTATGCATCTTCAATTTAGATGTAATTTATAGAAATATTTCTAATTATGAAAAAGTCTATGAAATCTTTTATTCTGTTAGGGTCAGTTAGCCAAGAATTTTGGCTTTCCTGTAAAAATAATTTTACATTTAAATTCTCTACACGCATTCAGCAATTCTTCTCCTTTCTTTGTTGTAAACCAAGAGCCCCAATGGATATTTTTTGCGTTGAAATCGCTTCCAGTGATACCTCCCCTTGACTAGTTAGAAAGTTTATAAACAAATTTTTCTTTAGAGCATATTTTAAAGGGCATTATAACCACTGCTATTATTAGAATAATCGCAATTGTTTGTCTTTACATTAACTATACTGCTTAATTAATTTTTTTATTACAATATCCCATTTAAGTCTTTAAATATAATCGCACTTCCTCTTACTGCTTTAGCAAGATGGATAGTAGGGCATATTATATATATATATATATATATATATATATATATATATATATATATATATCCCCTGAATTTAATGATTAATTCATTAGTAAAGTAAGTCTAGTAAATATATAAAGGGATAATATTTAGAGGAACCAAATTTCCAACAAAATAGCTAAAGGAAGTATATCTATATAATTAAAGCCAGTAGTAGGTGTTTTAAAACCTTTAGTTAATGGAACAGGGGAATAATAAATTAAAAAACAAATAATATCGAACTCTGGTCGGGTTAACCAGGCTGTAGGTCTTTTTAAGGGCTTCAGTAGAACCTCACACCTTATAAGAAAGAAAGAAAATGAGTATAGCACGAAAAGCCAATTACTGATGACTAAAGACCAAGCAAACTAAGGAAACATCAACCACATGATATGTAGTTGATGACCAACGGATCTGTAATGAAGAAGAATATTTTCAAGCATATTTAAGTTTTATTCATAATTTACACGATCTTAACTGTCACAAATTGCAAGATTTAAATTTCCAATAAATTGTTATTTTTAATCCATTTTATTGTTTAAGCCACTACAATGTAACCGCAATATTTTCTTTTTATATTCGCTGCAGGATGATTAAATGCTATATATGGTTCTCTATGGAGATAATTAATCAACTTGAACAAGGTGAGCAAACTTTTGTATGCCGCAAAAGACAGACGTCTGGTCTTAAGATAATTTTCCAACGCTTTTTAGAGGCTCAGCACTATAATAAGACAATCTCTATTTGCCTTGCTTGCTGATTCTAACAGGAAATAAACAATGCTTTAAATTTTTTTAAAATTTTCTGCATAATACATTGCAGCATCCATCCCCCTTTTCAAAACATGTTTAAAGTCGTTTTGACTATAAACGCTCAGAAACTATGAGTACCATTTTGTTACATGGAACTGGTTCTGGCAAGTAAAACTTTGTTATTGCATAATTTACAAATCTGGATACTGTGCTATCTGATATTGATCTGATACTGAGTATCCGTTGTTCCGTCCACTTTAAACCAAATATACATGGTGGCTACCAATTATCTTTTTTATTTTCTGTATAATTTAATGATACATAGAGCCGTAGGTAATATGTAAAAAGCTGTAAGAAAAAATTAACAAGAATCGTAGAATATTTTCCTCCAAAAATGTAAAACAATTGTTCTGTAATTTTATAAAAGTATATTAGATTATACCATGGCTGTACATAAATCTAGATTAAATCTTAAATTAAACCTTCTATACCTTTAGTTTTGTATTTTTCCAGACAGTTTTAAAGAAACTATGTCTTAAAAAACTAAACACATACATTATTGTGACATATTTTGTAATACCAAAGTTCAAATGTTTTCATTATGTAGGTGCCCAAAAAACTTTTCAGTTTTGTTCACAAATAATTTCTAAATCGAACGTACTCTTAACCAATTTTTAGGCATATGCTTAGACCTCTGTTTATATATTTTAAATGTGGGTTCTGCTGTCAATCAATTATATAGTAACCGATGCATATATACAAGTAATTACATCTGACAGTAGTTAACAAGGAAACTCAAAGCAATATGAATAGATTCATTTAAAAGATGATCGATGGGAACAGGATACAAAGATGCACTAACAAGGAGTTTGTGGTAATCTCAATCAAAAATTGATTTTTAAAATTTTTTAATTTGTATTTGCTGCTTCAGCTTTATAAAAAAGATAAATCTGTTACTAATATATGTAAAGTTTTATATTGTGAAAGATGGAAAAACTTGACGACAACAAATTACAACGTATCGACCCAAATGTGTCACCAAAAGGGATAATGCCACAAAAACGACGAGATCAAGTCACACAACACCGCTTGAGAATAGGACATACCATGTTACAGTACCTCATGAAGAAAAAATAACAAAAACTGTGGTATGTTTGTGATTTTCCTCTGACAATCGAACACATTATTGTTAGTTGACCACTCTATCAGCTGGAACGACTTCAATGTGATTTACCAAGTGATCTGAAGAGTGCTCTGAACTATAGTAAATGTTAAAAGTGACTAAGTTTTTAAAATTAATAATTAGTTAAAACACAATGACGGTATTAGATTTTGACGGTATTAGATTTACTTCGTTTGGAGTACCAGAAATCGAATTCACTACGAATATTGGCCAAGATGAACGGCATTTGGAGTGCAATCTTAGATTCCCTTGCCGATTTATTCATCAAGCTGTTTGCTTCGCAAGTTTTAGAAAGCACGGTGGCTTATATTTGAATTCGATTTCGCCAGGTAGAAATCGTATGATTTCTCTTTTTGTTAATAATTAGTTGTTGTAAGCAAAGATCTGATTTTATATACAACTCTTCCCCACCAATAACGTTTCATGGTTAACGCGGTTTACTAAATAAAAAAAATGTTTTCGGAATTATTACTTTCACTAATATAATAACTTTTATATTAGCTGAGAAATAATCTGATCCGTTGGTCATAGCAGATATAATATATAGCCATCACTTAATGTAAAGAAAATAGTGAACACAGTTATATCAAGATATATTTAAAAAATGCCCACATTTTGAAACGCTTATTTCCTGTGTTAAAATCAACTAACACAGTATATCTATAGTACATGTCATAGCTTGTTTTTAAGAGAAACAGTATAGATTTTTTCTGATCGTAAGTGGTCTCTATAAATAGGGGATCGACCCTCTTGTATTAAGTTTTAGTATTTGAGGAATATATAAAAGGGTGGCTTCCATTCCATTCCAAATAATGGGTTTATATTACAGCCATGCCTTTTTAAAGTTCAATTCTATTTATTCACATTTTGTTGAATTTTACTCTAGGATTTCTCTTTCTTTCAAAAATATTTTGATTAATCGATTCAGGAAGAAAATATTTTTTTTATTTACTGCAACGCTATATTTACTTAAGTAAAAATATACCCAGAAATATAATATTATGTATAGAGTAGGTACATATGTCAACTTGATTAAGTAGGAATTATATGTGGAAATAAGTGGAAATATAACTATTGACAATAATACCATACAACAAACAGACACTTACAAATATCTGGGACACGAAATCAAAATAAGCAGAGACAATCAAACACATGAAATACAGAGGCGAATAGGCCTAACTTGGGCAGCATTTGGCAAATTAAGCCATATTCTAAAAAGTTCAATTCCCATGTGTCTCAAGCGAAAGGTTTATAACCAATGTGTTTTACCTGTACAAACTTATGGAGCAGAGACTTTAACACTCACGCAAAAATCTGCGAATAAACTCAGAGTTACACAACGAGCCATGGAACGTGCAATGCTGAACGTGAACCTTCGAGACCACATAACAAATCAACAAATTAGGCAAAGATCAGCGTCGCTTAAGGGGAACTGGGCAGGGCACTTAGCCAGAGCACAAGATGGACGGTGGACACGACGTATTATGGAATGGAGGCCCAGAAACTATAAAAGAAGCCGAGGACGACCACCGACTAGATAGACCGATGATATAAAACGTGTAGCGGGAAACTGGCTACAAGCGGCCCAGTGTAGAGAACACTGGAAAGAACTGAGGGAGGCCTATGTCCAGCAGTGGACGCGATTGGCTGATTGATGATGATGATATGTATAACTATTTTATTTTTTATTGTAGGAAAAAATGTTGGTCATCAAAAGTTCTGCATGGTCTAAAATCAAAAATACAATCGTCAGCCATAAATTCTTTTTAAGTGTTACATTTTATATGTATAGCTGATCACCATTTACTTGTTGCAATACTAATATATCCATTTATACAAAAATAAAAGAAAAACATAATTAACATTCAACTAATAACATGGACACACACAAACCCAAACGGTATAAGTTGCATCTCTTGCAAGATGAAAGTATTAAAAGTTTATGTCAGTGAGGATCAGCAAAAAATGAAATGTATGCACTAAAAGAAAATATTGATATGGAGGTAAATATTGGTGTCTTAGATTTTAAAAACTGCTTTACATAAAATTGCATTTAAAACTTTAGGTGAATAATGTCCTTAAAACAGCAAAAATCCAAAATCACGTTGGATAACTGATGTCAAAACATTAATTAAACAAAAAAAAAACAAATATATAAAGCATATATCTTGTATGCAAAACAAACAAAAAACGAAAATAGTTTAAGGTACAAACCAACAAACTGATTATTAACAAGTAAAATTAAACAAGAGGAAAACATAAGATATTTGGAACAAAAATGTAACCAAATTAACAGTTATGTAAATCGTTCGAGATCTACCTAAGTGTGACGGACCATCAAAAACCTTAAATCAAGCAATAAATATAAATCAGTTTCATTAATTGATCTAAAACAGTGAAAGATTTCGATAATTTTTTTTGGTGGGAAATAGAGAAGAGTATTAAATGAACGATATCGAAGAATAAGAAGACATCGAAGAAAACTTACACCTATAGATATGGAAGAGCTTAAAGAATGTATAAAGAGTATGAAAACTAAAACATCACCAGGACCTAGATCACCACCAAGATTCAGTACTCTTAGCCCATTTGAAATATCTAATATACTTATGCCTATTCCAACAAAAGACACCAAATGAGCCATAATATCTTCTCTATTTAAAAGGCACAATAGAAGGAACCCCAACTGCTATAGGTGGCTGAGTGTAACAAACTGTCTTAGTTGAATTCTAAAAACTAATCCTTAAGAAATGAGGTCATGACATGGACATGAGATACTATCGGAGACGATCAGAGCGATTTTACTACAGGACGTCCTTTTGTAGATTTACCCCTTAACAAATACCTACGATAAAATCAAAAGAAAACAAGACCTAAATATAACTGTTATTGACCTAGAAATAGTTTTTGGTAGTAAACCTAGAAAAAAATTATTGCAGACTTATAAGCAGGAATTATTGGGGCTAGTTCTAACTAATTCAACCAATTCTTCGGGTCCGATTTGTCTCCCTTTTTGAAGAGAAGTATGATGCTTGATCTACATTCTTAAGAAATTCTGTTTAATTTTATTATCTTTTGAATAAGTTTTAGTAGTTGTTTAATCGAATCTGATACTCTATACTATAGAAGTTCATTTGGTATTCTGTTCTCTCCTTAATGCTTTCTATACCCCTTATTCCTTAATATTTCTATCTTCGTTTGCTATCACTTTGTGTTCTGTATTGTAAAAAGGCTTTCTTTTTTTCTTTACATTTTATCTTCACGGTCTCTGTAAACCATGGGGTTATCTTTTTGATATGTTATTGTTTGCTACTTTCCTTTCTCCTACTACTACTATAAGTAATTCTGTAGCTGTGTTAATTATGTTATATTGGAGTTTTTTTCCAGCTTAATTAATATTACATCTTAGATACCCACTAGCTCGTTGTATATGGTTTTTGTTTTTATCAAGTTCATTTTTAGACCAACTTCATTACTAGCTGCATTTAGGTCGCTTATAAGTTCTTGTAGTTTTGCAGGAATATTAGCAATCTAAACGATGTCGTCTGCAAATATTAGATGGCTTAGGTATTCTTCATCAATTGATATTTCTTTGTTCTGCCAGTTCATTTTTCTGAATATATTTTCTAGAGTTGCAGTGAAGAGCTTTGGTTATATTGCGTCTTTTTGTCGGACGCCTCTGCTAGTGGGAAATTCTGGAGTGTTTTCATACAATTTTACCTTAGCTTTAGCTTGTATATATTTGCTGTATAAGTTTCTATATAATATATGGTTTGTCAATGCCTTGGTTGTTTAAAGCTTCTATTGCTGCCTTGAGATATATAGAATCGAAAGTATTTTTGAAAACTCTGAAGGTTAATAGGTTATATAATAAAGAATTAAATAAAGGTGTATGATAAAGATTTTATTTCACTGACTGAAGAGCAAAACGCTCCAATTTCCATTAAAAACCCCAGAGGAAATCGAAGACGAAGATCAGGTCTAAACTTAACAAATTTTTGTTTTCATTTATATAAATATGTTTATTTTAGTGAGTTACTTTAATTTAGGTAATAAAATATTGTCAAAATATGTTTAACTAGTTCACCAAATTTACCTTTGAAGAATCTTACCTTGCATAAATCACTAAGTCCATTAAATATTGTTTTTCACCAACTAACATTGATTTCAAATAACAGAGTGTAATCACATCTTAAAGGATTACCAGACTTTCCTTTACTTTTATAATGATATATTTTAGAAAACAATTAAAACTAATATGTACAAGATTCTCATATCTCGTCTATATATGATTCACAGTTGGACTATATAGTATATATAATATTTACTCATCATCATCTTCAATTAGCCAATCGCGTCCACATAGGCCTCCTTCAGTTCTTTTCAGTGTTCTCTACACTGGACCATCATCGGTCCATCTAGTCGGTGGTCGTCCTCGGCTTCTTTTATAATTTCTGGGCCTCCATTGCATTTCATTCCATTTCGCTTGAGACACATGGGAATTGAACTTTTTAGAACATGGCTGAATTTGCCAAATGCTGCCCATGTCAGGCCTACTCGCCTCTGTATTTCATGTGTGTGATTGTCTCTGCTTAGTTTGATCTCGTGTCCCAGACACTTGTAAGTGTGTTTGTTGTATGACATTATTGTCAATAGTTATATTTCCACTCATTACGAGATTTGTCATAGGTTTAGTTTTCTCAAAGTTTATCTTTAATCCTGTTCTTTCAGATATACTTTTAAGCGAATGTATCATAGAAATTGTATCCTGTAAGTTATCTGCGATTAATACAACATCTGCAAACCTTAGATGATTTAATATTTCTCCATCCTTATTGATGCTTATATCTTGCCATTGAGTGTTCTTAAATATTGACTCTAGAGCTGCCGTGAACAATTTTGGTGAAATATTGTCTTCTTGTCTAACTCCTCAACCTAAGCTGAATTTTTCTGTGTCTTCGTGTAGTCATTCTCGTAGATGTTTTTGATTAGTGTCGTGTACATGTAATCTATTCGGCTTTGATTTAGGGCTTCCAGTACTGTTTCAAACTCTACAGAATCAAAAGCCTTCTCGCAATCAACAAATGTAAGAACCAGTGGTATGTTATACTCGATGCATTTTTTTACTAAGATCTTTATGGTATGCAAATGGCCATTTGTGCCATATCCTGCCCTGAAGCCTGCCTGTTCTTTGGGATGATAGAAATCATATTTAGGTGTTAGTCTCCTTGTTAAGATTTTTATAAAGAGTTTGTACATATGTGTCAAGAGGCTGATGGGTCTATAATTTTCTAATATAGTAATATCGCTTTTTTTGTGTAACAAGACTATCACTACATTGTTCCAGTCTTTTGGAATCGTACCCACATGTAAGCATTTATTAAACAGTTCGCTAAGTGATTTTAATAAAATTTCTCCTGCTTTTATTGCCTCGATAACGAGTCCATCATCACCAGCATATTTAATAATATTATATATATATATTATATAGTCCAACATAAATCATCACATCACAACTTAATAACACCGAAAGATCAGAGTTTAATCCTTTTAGTTCGCTTTGTATCTTTGCATACTTAATTCTATTTAGAACAGAAAATATAAGAAAAGGATCATGAGGAAGTGAAAAACAAAACAGTTATCCAAAATATACCAAAAAGAGTAAAAGGAAACAGCATTACCTTTCACCGAATCTTAAAGGATCTACATTTTAATACGTATGCATTATATTACATCGTTTATTTATCATTACCATTGTAATATACTATAAAAATTACGTCAAATTAATCAAAATACTTACAGTTGTATGTACATTCCGGTATAATATAATTAATGATAAAACATTTACAAGCGACTAGGACACGCAACTAATTTATACTTTATTTTAAATACATAGATATGTGACTAACAATTTACGTGTGTACCTTGTACAACACGAATCACATGAACACTATTCATTATATGGTTAATTAAATACTGGTTCCAAGAACTTCTCACAATGCTTTGTTGTTGAAATCTAATATTCCTTAAAAGCAGGTAGCTATGGACGATTTCTAGAAGTAAATAAAAAGTGGTGTATAGTAAGTAGCACAGATCAATGTCTAAAAATACCTTAAATTTTAATCCCTTTCTGAATGGGATGAACAATAGAGCTAATTCTGTTTTTTACTGGTATCTGGTAACACACTTTTAATGGGAATGTAATTTTATACTAACGCGTTGTTAATGTAGATATCTAGCTTTGTCGTTTTTAAATGCTGTATGTACCGTTTTAATTTATGTTTGAGATTATGAACAAATGGACCAGTATTTAACATTGTTTGAAACGCATTTTCCTATTTTATGTTTGTTGGCATATAATGTCATGCACATTAGTTTTAATATAGATAAGTTTTTTTACTATTTTTAAGGAGAATGTGTCATAATTTTACTTTAGGTCAAATAAGTTTATTTTGACGCGTCAATTTTCACTTATTTGCGTTAGGTACTTGTAGATATTTTCGAAAATATTTTTTTCTGTACCAAAGATTTGTTGAAACATTCAACGTTAGTTCGTTATCAATTGGCATAGACCTTATTTTAATTTTTTTGCCCTTATAAATATTTTGGCTGAACCTTTCAGGTTGATTTATATAGACTCTGCCTAGTAAGTGTCAATCCTAGGGGGCACACAGGAGAAGGGAGAGGTCCTAAACTGTGAATGGGCAATTATAATAATTGTTGATTAAAAAGCTGTCTCCCAGTCAACCAAAAGGGCAATCGCTATCAAAAACCCGTCCCTCAGCCACCAAATGGGCCCACTTGTCGCAGACGAGGGAATGTTGTCCTTTCCTTGCTAATGGACTAGAAAGAAGGGATACTTTTGCCGCCAACCGTAATTTCTTGCAGTCCTTAGCCTTTGTTTATGGACCTACCATCTGACACCTGTTGAAAAAGATCTTGGGTTGTAAATAATCTAGGACAGCTTCTGAAGAAGCCTTTAGAACACCAGCTAAGTTACTTCAGAAAATCTTCTAAACTTCTTAAATTCTAAAATGTAGATCTTGAATTGTAAACTTAATAAGATGAGAAATAAAGCGTTTATACCAAAATTTAGTCTTTTTACTGATAGTGTATTGTATACACAGATGATAGTATGCGGTAGGATAGTAATTTCATGTTTGGATTTGATGCTAATTTTACTCTTTTTTCTATTTCTCGTCACTTTTTTATTTACTTTAATTTTGTTTCCTTTTATTCATGTCGTGCCCTATATCTCAATGTTTGAGTACTTTTATTTGTGTTGTTTTCAATAACTTTTGTGTTCGGTCTGGTCTCGGTACTGTACCACATTATAAAAAATTTCCAGTTAACTACCGTTTCACGTTTTCTTAAAATAAAAAAATAATATTAAAGGCTTATAATGCAAAGGCGGTTTGGTACCATAAAGAAAATAAAACAGAAACAATATTAGAAGGCGGCAAAATAAAAAAACCCACTAAACAACTTGGAAAATCGTCTTGTTGGAAAATTGTAAAATAAAATAAAAGATAATTAATAAGTATTTTTTTACTCCGGAGTAAGATATTTTTTAAATCTAAATCATAAAATATCTATAAAATATGGACAATAGAATATAGTATTTCCTCTTTTAGCTCGAATAACAGCTTTCGTCTTTTATGATATAGAGCATAGACTAAATGAAGCAGCAATAGCGTTTTGCAGTATTTGTTCTCATTAGTTTACCAGCGTCAGCGCCTGTTCTGATGTTACCAAAGTTTTAAACTCTTTTGATTTAAGGTATGAACTTCTAGGAAGCCGGATTGCTACCCAAATACTTACACCTCCAATTTATTCCATTGTTATTCTAGCTATGTGCAGTCAAGCATTATTCTGCATTCAGATTAAATTTTCACAAACAAAATGAATACAAGGATCCATATGTTCTTCCAAACATTTTCTTATTTACCTGTCAGCAATAAAGTCACCTCCCGCTAACATAGCAAGGCTTGTATGTGCTTTTAAAGAATTTCTGCCTCATAAAAATATACCTATACCCCGAAACTGTTCTCTAGAAAAGAACCAGTTTTGAGCACAATGTCCTCCAGTACTTTTCTACAATTTTAAATAGCCATAAGCTAATCATCATTAGCCGTCTTTTGTCCACTGCTGGAGATAGGCCTTCCGTAAATAATTCCAATGCATTTTATCTTGAGCACCCTAAATCCAGTTGTGCTAAATGCGCTTGATGTCATCTGAAAACCTTGTTAGAGGACGTCCTCGATTACGATAAGCATCGTGTCTAGGTTTCCATTTCAAAATTTTCTTCGTCCACCTTCCATTTTTTTATCGGACAACATGCCCCGCCCAGTTCCATTTCAATGTTGTAATCCTTTGAACTGCGTCAGTTCTTCTTCTTCTTTAAGTTCCATCTTCTATCGAAGGTTGGAAATCATCATGGCTATGCGGACTCTGTTGACTGCCTCTCTAAAAAGTTCTACACTACTGCATTCAAACCATTCTCTTATATTCTTAAGCCAATATATTCTTGTCTTCCCACATTTCGCTTTCCTTGGATTTTTTTGAGAAAAGGAAAAAAAGAAAGTTGGGGGAAAAACTGGTGATACGGACTGCGTCATTAACACCAGTTTTTGTCCTAACTATTGTATTTAATACTCTGTATCTGCGGGATATATTTAGCATTGACCTCTCCATCGCTCTCTGTGCCAGTTGTATTTTATTGATTACTTTTCTGGTAAGGGTCAATGTTTCTGCTCCATGCGTTAGAACTGAGAGTATAAATAAAGCCAATATCTTTTCTACAAGCTAAATATTTTCAAAAACAAGACTCGTCTGTAAATAAAACGCTTGCATCTACAATCTTCTATATGCCAATTTGCATGAGCACGAGAAAATTCCAAGCGTTGTCTCCTAGTCAACGTTGTCGTAGTAACTGTCCGCTCTCGAAGCCCTTAAAGTCTAAGAAATTCATCTTCCATGAAGTTTGTTGCCCTTGGTCTTTAAGCCCAGGTATTTTTGGGCTAACCTCATTGTAAATTATTCTTTGTTAATAAAAATCACTTTTATTTTCGAAAAGGCAGCTAACAATACGCCAAAAAGAAATATAGACCAATTAAGTTAAATTTTTACAATTTAACAGTTGAAATGTATTGTATGAGATATTACAAAAGACTTATCTAGGGATTCAATAATTTTTTTAGTGGAACTAGTCTTAAATAAACAATAAAAACATCGAACTCACTATTTTGCTCGTAACTAAAAAATTTATCTATTTAGGAATTTGACGTCAACACGTAACTCTTTTGGAAAAAAAATATACACAAAATGAGATACACTAATTTTTTTTATTGAGTTAATGCCTCGACAACTATGATCATTGGCATGGTACAATCAGGTACCTAGTGTAGTGTATGTGTATATGTAGAGTAATTGTCTTGATACTTAGCAAAGTCGACGTCATTGTCTTTGCTAAGAAACGCTAATTGTATCCGAACGTCTGCGGTCTCTCCGGTGAGTACCGATCGCACATGGATAGAAATTATTTTCATTCATTAATTTTTAATAAACGAAAATTTCTCTACCCAGATGGGATTCGAACTCACGACCTTTAGGTTTAAAGGTAGGCGCTCTTACCACTGAGCCACAGAGGGGGTTATACGCTAAATTTAAATTGGTTAATAAACAAAAAAGTTATTGCAAAATAAACAACAAAATCGTTGTTTTTAAATATTGTTAATACCTTTTTTATTATTTATTAAAATTTGTTTAAATATACCTGTACCTAAACTTAACGGTTTTATCCTGTGTGATTTGTGTGCAAAATGTGATCCAGATCGGTTGAACAGTTTTTGCAAAATTTAATTTGTTTCTAAGATTTCTGGAAAATAAAGCTAATTTCTATGGCCATTTCTAATAATTTGACAGTGTCTAAAAAATATGGTGTTTATTTTCTTTGTAAAGAGGTATAATAATAGCTTATGGAAAAAAGTTTAAAAAAATTACATTTCTGTATTCAAAATGATTTAATATTTAATAGCAAAATTTAAGCTTATAAACATTTACAATCACTTCGTAGAATTTAGTTCAAATTAAATAATCTGAAAACACACCTTTCAAACAAATGTCCCAAGACCTTTAGGAGCCAAGGTCGTAGCTTTAGGAGCCTAACAACAATGGAGGAGATTAACCAATCCATTATGAGAAATGTCAAAGTTTTTAGAAAAACTTTTAGTAACCAAAATGATTAAAAATTTATGTAAACAGGAGTGTTGTAACATTTATCTATTTTCGTTGCAAAATTATTCAAAGCAAAGCAGATAATAACTAGTGGATGTACAAATCTTTTCTTTAAGTCGCTGTTTTTTCTTATTTTTTTATTGATTTATCTGTAAAAAGTATTAAATTGTTTTTTATAAATAATTTTGTAAATTATTATTTAATTTAATAAAAAATAAATAATAATTTACATAGTTCTTAAAGCTTAAATTTATAATATTACTTAAAATAGTGTTCTTATAACCAAGTGGATGTTGCCAAGAGAAAAGGATGGTCAATATATTTTTTTAAACATATAAAATTATTTTATATAAAATTTTTAAGATAAATTAATTGGCTTATTCTGAATAAAAAAAGTTGCCAGTAACTTTTCTCTTAAATGCATCGTTTTCGAATTTAAGGATAAATAAATATTTTAAGGACTTAAAAAGAGCCAAAATAAAAAGACATTTTCAAGCTCAATAACTCAATGAAAAATTAATATTTATGTTTAGCAATTTTCAAATTAAACCTAAAACCCCATTTTATCAAATACCCAAGAGTTTTTAATGATCAGTTTATAGCAACCCATTGTTTTTTAATAGTTAATTTCGTGCCGAACAGAGTTCCGCGACCCCTATATACATACACAATGTCGAAATACAACTTTTTTTTCTAAAAATATTTTTTTAAGGCTAGGACACTGATTCGTTTAGGCTAGGATTTGCTAGGACACGACTATTAGAAAAAATTGTTTATAAATAACAATTGAATGCTGTTTATAAATAATATTTATTTAATATAATTATATTTTTAATAAAGATATAAAAATATAACCATAAAAAGCAATTTAAAAAAAAAGTCGAAAGAAAATGCAAAAAAGTATTTTTGAAGTGTGTATATTTTAGGCAATTCCTAGCTGAGCGCTTTCGGCTTTACAAAGCCATCATCAGAGCTATGGTCAATTTTTTAAATACCACTACAAAGGAGAGATCTCATTTCCTTAAGTTTCACAATTATGATTTTGTAGGAGTTGGAATTTTTAAACATATAAAAAACATATAAAACGTCGACACTGGACGTCACAAACACGTTAAAAAATTGAAAATTTTTTTGTCATGGTACGGGTTTAAGACCCGACCATCTATTGATGTGAGGACGTAGTCTACGTCCTCACATCAATAGATGGTCGGGTCTTAAACCCGTACCATGACAAAAAATTTTTCAATTTTTTAACGTGTTTGTGACGTCCAGTGTCGACGTTTTATATGTTTTTTATATGTTTAAAAATTCCAACTCCTACAAAATCATAATTGTGAAACTTAAGGAAATGAGATCTCTCCTTTGTAGTGGTATTTAAAAAATTGACCATAGCTCTGATGATGGCTTTGTAAAGCCGAAAGCGCTCAGCTAGGAATTGCCTAAAATATACACACTTCAAAAATACTTTTTTGCATTTTCTTTCGACTTGTCATAAGTGTGTACAAAAAATATCAGTCTTTTGATTGATTAAAAAAAAAAGGTTTGTACATTCTGCAGATAACTCTGCTTTGTTTTGCATAAGTTTTCAATGAAAATACGATAAATATTATTATTTTATTGCTGTGCCTCAGTTTAAAGAAAGAGTAAATTTAGCCCAGTTGAACTTAAGATATGTCATTTTCTCTGAGCGCTTCATCTTGAAACTGTGTTGGATTGAAGAACGTTCAAGAACGCGGCTGGTCCTTCATTCGGCTAGACTTGCCCCTTTTACTCTTGTCGGAACAAAAAGCACTCTTTGTTTACAACACTTATGTTTAAACAATTTTCAATAATTGTGCCGTTTAATTTAAATTTAATTGTATGGACTTTATATCGGTAAAAAATTTATAAGCTTAAAAAATGCTGTTTATTATTAAATGATTGTGTATTAATTTTGATATTGTGTAATAAATGCAATTTTTTTAAACTTTTTTCATAGGTTATTAACATACGTTTTGACGAAGAAAATAAGCCTTAGAATATTTAAGTCAATGCCGAAATAAGCTCATTTTTTTTTAAATCTTAAAAACAAATTAAATTTCGCAAAAATTGTTTAACTTAACTGGCTCATCTCTTGCACATATTTTAGATACAATGATATAGGTACTTTATACAATGATGAAGGTATATAAAAAATAATAATAATGAATAATAAAAAAGTTAATAATAATCTTTCACAAGAGCGATTTTATTACTTATTTTACAATAACTTTTTTGGTTATTAACCGATTTTAATTTAGCATGTCTCATTTTGTATATCTTTTTTTTTGAACAGTTGTCTATTAACTTTTAATCTCTATAATATAAATCTTATATAATATATAAGGCTTTACAGTTTCTCATTACTTAGTTTACTTTGTACTTCTATTTTTTCTTTGTATATTTCCGTTTTGTGAATATTTAAATCACCTTTCGGAAAACAATGAACTATTTTTTCCAACCCTAGATAACTTAACCCATCTACAGTGTGTTTATATCATCTAAACCCATTTATTATAATATCGCTATAACAATAAGTAGTTGTATTGAAATCAGTTTTTGCCTACACATGCTCTGGATGTCTCTCATTTTTTAAGATCTCGCGTGCCCATTACTAACACGCCATCCTCTGCACACTTACGTTCAAACAGATGAATTTTGAAACATGTTTGATCTTTGGTCATATATGTTAACTCTTTGGTCTAACGTATGAGTTTTAATTTGCATACATCATGGGGTGAAATTAGCATAGGTTTTGCATACGGACGCATAAAAAATGCCCTGGGTAAGGGTTGGTGACTAGTTGTGTTCTAAACATTATAATAATAATAATGGTACATTGAGAACGTGGTCATTGATATTGTAAGTTAAATGTTTTGTATAGAAGCACACGAAGACTGCAAGCATCTCACCTGTCGATAAATAGACCACACTTTAGTTTTTTTATATGTAAATCTTCGGATATACCAGAATAGCGCGTGGACAGTTTTACATATGGACCCCTTGAGTGAAAAACGTTTACTTTATGGAGATTCTTTATGCTAATAATGTTTAAGGAGTTAACAATAAGTTTTATCTACATACACTTATTCTTGATAGGGGCCAAGGTAGTGCAAGTATTTATTTCATTCTTATGAATGAAATAAATATATTTATATATTTATATTTACTTCAATCGTATGGGCACGTTCCGTATTATTATATAACCATGAATATAATATGAATAAAGATAGAATATATAGGGCCATTTTAATATATAAAAAGAACAAATACAGCTTTAAATCCTTTCTTTTCCATTTTTTGAGGGTATACTATTGCCACTATTATAATGTGCCAAATATTAAAAGAAAAATAAAAAATTATTGCAATATATTCATAGTAATAGATATTTGACGGTACAGACATTCTTCTGAATAATCTCTATATATCGAGCCTTAAGCAGACTGCGCCTTATTATAAGGCCGGAATTAAACGGAAAGGTATGGTCAGGAGAGAATGTAACGGAATATCCGAATCAACCAAATTTTTCCGTTTGAAATTTAAGCCATTCTGTTCCGTTCCGATCTATTCAACATCGAATCAGTTACACTAATTTACAATAATGTGAATCCTCCCCTTATATTTTCTACTTATATATATCTTGTCTTACATCTATCTATTTTATATCTCTGGTCTTATTTCAGCAGGTTTCTTAAGACAATAAAGCGTCTTTAAAAAAATTTTTAATAAGTTTTTGTACTTTGCCCAAAATATACACAAGCTAGTTCATTGGTTGTTATTAACAAGTTTTATGGGTTAGTCTACTAGGTAACTGACAAATATCCCTGATATATTTAAACTATATTGAAATATGTAAAAGATAATACGCTTTAAGTAGCTATAAACTAAATAAATAGGATAAATTCGTTGTTGCTACTTAAAGAATTATATGGTATTTATTCAAATGTAAAGGTTGTGTAAGCTGTAGCTCAAAGTTTTTAAAATTCCTCAAAAAATGGCATTTACGTAGTTCCAGAACCCTTTTTTTAAGTTCAAAGACAGAAGACGAGAGAGGCCAAACATTCAAGAAATGGATAGCTAATTCCTGTCAACTTTTCTTTATGACTGAACTATTAAAAGATAAAATGTATTTACTCACTGTCTGTTAAGAATTATTAAAAACTAGAGGTACTACCTATTTGTTAAAAAGGAAGTTTTCCGAGGACTTAAAATTAAATGAAATTTGTAAAAGAAACACAGATTATGGTTTAGTTGTTCATTCATTTATTTTATATATTTACTGTGGTTTTGTTGCATTTTTTAAAGGTACTTACATACTGATAGCGTTATTATGTACATCAATAAATGTTTGTATTATATTCCTTGCTTACCTAGGAAACCACATCCTATGTCTCTTTTATTCCTTCTGAGGTCCTCCTCCTTCTATCTTACAGTTCTATGATCGCTAAGAATAGTATGTCTAGAAACTATGAAGGACAAGAGTCAAAATTAAATTAGTTCAGAAATTCAGAAGTTCAGGAGGGACCCAAAAATATTTATACAAAATAAGTTGTAGTTGATATTAAATGTATGAGGTATTAACAAAGCCAATAGAAACAATCTTCTGACTACAAGATCATACCATTTTTAGACTAGACTTAGATAGTTGAAGATTTGAAAATGTCAGAAACACACAAATACGAATCCAAATATAGGTCGATATAGAGGTTGTCAGAAAATAAGTGCGACAAATTTCAGAGGGTGATTATGCTTCAAAAAATATAGTTTCCTAGAATATGTATGTCCGTAAAAGCTTTGTTTTCGAAATAAGTGTTGTTGAAATTGATGGGTTGTGACATACAATTTTACTTAGTCTAAGCCTAAGTCATACAATGACTTAGGACTTTATATTCATCATTGGCACGCATACGGATTAGTCTCCATTTTTTTATAGACAAAATGTTACGCTACTGGAATATTTTCTTGGAATTTGTGACAAGAAATAGTTTCGACTATTTTTCATGTAGGGTGTCGTTTTATACTATTAATAAGAAATGAAAAATGCCTGCTAAGATTTTAAATATGACAATTAATTAATTGTCATATTTACGAAATATTCCTCTTGGATTTTTTATTATCTGACAGTCGGCTTTTGACGGGGTAAAATAAACTAAGGACTTAAGAAAACTCCAAATAAAAAAAATATGTTGGATTTAAATCTAGCGATCGAGCAGGCCAATATTTTGTACCTTCCCTACCTATCCAACGATATGGAAATACTGTATTTGGGTGATTACATGCATTAATGTTAAAATAGGTGCCCCATCATGTATGAACCATAAGTGTTGTCTTAGTGTATTTGGAAAATTAAATCGATATATCATGATAAAACCGCTAGAAAAAAGCTGTGAATATTTTGGTTGCTAAATTTTTAATGAAAGCGTATACTAATGAAGACTTGGTAAAAAAGAAAATTAATAATTCTTGATCATGTTTAGGGAATTAAAATTATCTCGATATAATCGCAGTTCTTCTAATAAATGTACATGACAGTATGTATAATTTGCATCAACCAATCTTTGCATCACCACCTACGTTTCTTGTATTTTTTTCGTTTATACAAAGAGCAAGAGCCGCTAAAAGTATATCCTTATCTGACATGTTTCTGATTTGAAAGTAAAACCTATACTGCAAAATCGTAACATGTGTGTTCCCATCCGATTCTCAACATTATTGTACTACAATTGCATTCGATAAAATTGTACTGCGCTATTGGAACGTGAGTGGCGGGTTCTAAAGTTATTGCTTATTAGAAATATCTTAGTAACATACCATTTTTATCTTAAAAAAAATGTAGACTTACCCGTATGCGCGCCAATGATGAATATAAAATTAAAATTAATAATTGTCAAAATGTCAAAAAATTCGTAGTAACTACCTCTTAAAATATACCAAATTCCATTTTTGCATAACTCTCAGTTAATATACTTAAGAGTATATTTACAAGGTGTTAGTAAAAAAGTAGAAGACTGAAAAAATAGTTATTATATTAGTTCAGGATATCCAAAGCGAATGCCAAAATTAAACGGACTGAAGAATATTCAACTAGATTCTTAACTAAAAAATAGATATATGTTGAGAAGAAAAAGAGTAAACAGTACCAGATTAGTTGGCTTATGCTGCTGTCGGTTTGAGTGATCTGTTTGTTTTAATTATAGAGGTTACATAGCGTATTTGGTAGTTATTTTAAGATATTGTTCAGATTGGTTAAGTAACTTACTGAAAGTTATTAACAATATTTTAAGCTATTTAAACATTGAAGATATAATAGATAATAAATTTCTGTCATGAACTTGTTAAGCTAAAGCTTACACCTATTGAAATGGCTTGAAATAACTTGGATAATATGTTTCTCAAAAAAAGTACCCCCTCTCATAAATTAGGTGTTATGCTAATGTTTTGAAAAACTTTAATATACTTCTCTTGAAATTGTAACATTATATTAAGATATTGTTCAGATTGGTTATGATACTCACTGAAAGTTATTAACAATACTTTAAGCTATTTAAATACTGAGTATATAATAATAAATTTCTGTCATAAACTTATTTAGCTAGAGCATACACATATTAAAATTGCTCAAAATAACTTGGATAACATGGTTTTATCACCCTTGTTATTTAATTTATACAGTGAAGCCATCTCAGAGTTAGCGCTTGCCGAGATCAGTGAGGGCCTTATAATAAACGGTGAGCCACTTAATAACATAAGATATGCTGACGACACCCTCCTTCTGGCAGGAACACTAGAAGACTGCAACACCCTGCTGAACAACTAAATACATATTGCAACGATTATGGACTAAAAATAAATTTGAAGAAAAGTTCATGGTATTTACAAAAGCACAAAATATCAAAGTTAAGCTAGTACTAGATAATGCAGAAATTGAACAAATATCTTCGTACAAATACCTTGGAGCGTGGATCACAGAAGATACTGATCAGAAAAAAGAAATAAGATTTCGCATTGAAATTGCACGGTCAACGTTTAATAGAATGAGAAAAATTTATCGCTCGGGATAAGAATGCTTCGATGTTATATTTTCTCTACCCTATTGTATAGGGTTGAAGCTTGGACACTTAAAAAATTCAACATTAAAAATCTAGAAGCATTCGAAATGTGGTGTTACCGATGTATTTTAAAAATATCATGAATGGATTGCAAACCAAACGAAGTTCTCGAACAACTAGTAAAACAATGCGAAGTTTTAAATTTCATAAAACTCAGGAAATTGGAATACTTGAGGCGCATCATAAGAGGTGAAAAATACGAACTACTAAGGAATATAATCCAGGGTAAAATCAAAGGCAGAAGAAGCGTAGGCAGAGGTAAAATCTCGTGGCTACGCAATCTCCGTGAACGGTTTGGACGCAGTTTAATTGAACTATTCAGGCTCGTAACCAACAAAAGTATAATCGCCAGAAAATGATTTCCAATCTCCGATAGGAGCGGAACTTGAAGAAGAAGAATATTACCCCTTTTTAGATATTACGCTAATGTTTTGAAAAACTTTAATATACTTCTCTTAAAATTGTAATCTTATATTAAAGCTTTTTTAAAATTACCGCATAGAAAGGTTCTCACTAAACAGGTTAGAGTTAATTCAAACGAAAATCATAAATTTTTCTAAAAATACTGTCAACAATTCCACCGCTCTCATCTAATACTCTTTTAAGTGGACCACCCATTAGCCGTTAATTTGAGTGTCGTGTAACACGTGTAAAAAACTGATCGTAGGTGTTTTTAAAACTATTAAAAAACATCGTCAGAGATTTGTTTGTAGATATGTAGATTCTTATAAATTGTTTTGCATCATTTATCACTCGTTACTTCATCGCTTTTCCACACTCCAGTTAATCCGGAGGAATCATTTATATTGTGAAGTCTATCTTCGGTATCAATTTATACAACGATGTAATAAAATTAAATGATTCAGAAAGAGCATCTGAAATAACCGGGACAAATCGTTATGTAATAGGTATGACTAGTTTATAGAGTTCTGTACATAAATATTTTTCTTCAGTGTAGATTTATTTAGCACAAAATATAGAGTATTTTAAAATAATAAATTTAAAGCAACAATTCCTGAAGACTTTTTTCACATATGTAGTATACAATAATATGTCTTGAGTACATAATGGTAATTTATTAGAGTGTCTGCCGTTCCTTTTGTGAAAAAATCTTTGAGAATTCCAAAAATTAAAGGTTTTTCATTAGCATTAAATGCCAGATACAGTGGAAGGTTACATTAATTGACTTTAAATATTAAACATTATGAAGTTTCTGGGTATTCCTGTATTTCTTTACAAAGCATGGCTACTGATTTTTATGACTTAAATTTACTTTTTAATATATTCGGGATGATTTTGATAAAAGTTTTGTATATTTTTTAAAGAAAAGATAGTGGTGTACAGTTAGCTAACAAATGAAAATTTAGTGAAAAATATCTTTGGATATTTATTTATCTGTTTTTCTTCGTCTTTTAGAATTTAAATTAGGAATCCGCTCTAAGAGCTTTATTATTTTTAAACCTCTCTTCGCGGAATCCTTATAGTTGGTCTATAAGGCTAAATTTTAAAAGCCTTCATGGCTGCAAAAAGGACGATCTTCCAAAAAAACGTTCTTGGTTTTTATAATCTTCATCTGATCTTCAAAGGATGATTCCATTTGGCATTTATCTTTTTACCTGAATTTGTATATCTTTTTCCTTTATTTATTTACAATTATGGCGCATCAACCTATGTGGTTATTAGTTAATAGAAGCATTGACTATTATAGTACATCCACTAATAATTTTCCAACATAAATATGCCTCACTCTGATTTCAAAGAGACCGCCTTTCAAATCAAGGTTGTCAGATATATTTCCTAAAATTCCTAAGGTTATATTTAAAAAATATTCTCTATTCTCTATTCGTTATTATTCAATTGCTAGTCAACGAACGACACTCTTAAAAAATAATATGAACATATTCTCAAAAAATATATCTATATAAATTAATTAACTAGGTACTAATATTTCCATGGACTCTTCACTAATGAATTAAAGCAACTGTGAACTTTGTATATATAACTTATACTCTAAGTAATTTTCGAATATCGGCAACATTGTAGTCTGGACAGAATTTCGAGGTGATTTCGATGTTCGGTCTATATCGACGTTGCCATGTTGGTGAATTTAGCGGTAATACTCTTATAGATATAATGATCGACTTTTAAGAAATCAGACAACTTTTAAGAATCCAAGTTCTGAAAAACGGTTTCAAGAATTGTATTATTTTTTTCCAAATTTTATTGATTTTATACCTTACCTGGAAACATGAAAAATTGCAGATATATTAATTATGGTATTAAAGTTACATTCAATAATTTTAAACTTGGCAACAGCGAAGCGCATCGCAATAAATCTTGATGGAACACCTGTTTGTCTGGCTATATGACACCCTAAATAGTTCATTTTGCAAGCAGCTATCAGAGGCGGATAATAAGGTAAGTAATATTATATTTTTCTAGGATGGCATTTTGGAGACCATTTGATACGAATGATCAAGATGCATCAACTTCTGTGTTATCAATAGATAATGACAATTATGTTAATGACATTTAAATATGTATGAGTGTTTGAAAAAAGAAAATATTTTGATGGCTGATAATGCAATTGTTTCGAGAATTCATGTATTAACAAAAATCGGGTATAAGACGATATATACAATTATTAAATTAGGCATTGTTACAGATCATTCCTTAAAACGAAAGCGACCAAATAAAAAATTGGGTAGGATTGACACTGCTGCAAAAGACGTTATTCAGCGAACAGTTTACAATTTTTACAAAGAAAATAGAGTGCCTACTTTAGAACTGATTCGTGAAAAATTGAGAGATTTCCCTGAATATAATTATACATCTTTGGAAACACTGCGCGAGATTTTGATAAGTTGTGGATTTAAATATAAGAAATTAGATAATCGAATGGTAATAATGGAATCTCGGCGTATTGTTGAACTTCGACGAGAGTATTTGAGTAAAATAAAACAGTATCGTAATTCAAACAGAAACATAATCTATTTAGATGAAACCTGGTTCGATACGCATGATGTTGTCAAGTACGGCTGGGTTGACAACACAAACAAGTGTGCATTAAATACACCCTGTTCACGAGGAAAACGTGTTATTATTCTTCATGCCGGAAGCAAAGATGGTTTTGTATCTAATGCATTGCTATTGTCGGCCAAAAATATAACAAAGTCTTCTGCCGATTATCACGAAGATATGACAGCCGATTTATTTGAAAAGTGGTTTGTTGAACAACTCTTGCCCAATATTCCGCCGAATTCAGTGATTGTTATGGATAATGCGTCGTATCATTCCCGCATATTAAATAAAATACCTAATAATAACACGAAAAAGGACGAAATTTTAAAATTTATGGAACTTAAAAATATCACTGTTCCTAAAAAGATTCCAGTAAAAAAAGAATTAATTAGAATGATCAAAAGTCGGAATTTCAAAAACGAATACGTTATTGACACCATTTGCAGCAGGCACGGCCATACTCTTTTGCGATTACCTCCATACTATTGCATTTTTAATCCAATTGAAATGGTTTGGGGTACCGTAAAAAAACGATTGCGAAAATATAATCAGTCACCAACATTAAGCGCAGTGGCCATTGAGAATATTCGAGAAGTAATTAGTGGCATTAATAGCGATGTGTGGAAAAGTTGCGAAGCTCATGTTGTAAAAATAGAAAATGAATATCCTGTTTTACCGGCAATAGCACCAATAGTTATACAACCTGGGAACGATTCGACTTCAGAAGACTCTGACGATTCTTTTTAGTCCTTCTAATTAATTTCTTTACAGCTATCGCGATGCATCTTGAACACTAGTATTCATTATTATACAGTGTGTCGCATTTAAGATGAAGACACCTCTATATATCAGCTATCAAAATACATACAGATTAGAAATTTTGCAGTCATACATGTTGATAGTGCACATATTTTTAAGATAGTTAGTTATCTGAAATTTAAATTTTAAACGCGGCTTACTGCGAATCCACAAACAGGGTAAATTTTCGATATTTTGCTTCGCGTTAGAGAAATCGGAAAAACTTATTTGGAAAAGTTATTCCACTTATTGTAACCGCACATTCCAAAATTCATGACAAAATTCGCAATTTTAGTTTTTCAGTATTATTTGTAATCTCGATCCTAAATCTACAATTGGCTGTCTAAAGATGCATCTCGGGACAGCCAACTGTCCGTTTTAGAATCCTGACTACAATTGAAGAGCTTATTTCCAAAGTGTCTTAAATCCATATAATGAAATCCATGAAATTACAGATTTTCATACAAATTTAACATACAAATTATACAATTTTACAATTTTCATATGCACTTTTAAATGGCAAATAAGAAGTTGTTTTGGTACATATAACTTTATTTTAGACTTGAAGAAATCTATAAAGTTTAAAAAAAGAAAATTAAAAAAATCGAAATTTTGGATTTAAGACACTGGAAATAAGCTCTTCAATTAATGAAAAAAGTAAAAGTGCGAATTTTGACATAAAACTTTGTTATGTGGGGTTATAATAATATTTGGAACATCTTTTCCAAATAACTTTTTCCGATATCTCTAACTCGAAGCAAAATATTGAAGATTCACTCTGTTTGTGCATTAACAGTAGGCCGTGTTTAAAAATTAAATTTCAGTTGATTATCTTAAAAAATGTGAATTGACAACCTGTATGACTGTGCAAAATTTCAAATTGGTATTTATTCTAATAGCCGAAATATAGGGGTATCTTCATCTTAAATGCGACACACTGTATAGAGTCAGAACAAAAAAAAAACAAAAAACAAAAAAAAATATAAAAACAAAAAAAAAATAATAAAAACAAAATGAAAAAAAAACTAACTTTATATTCTTACTAACATACCTAACCCTTTCCTTTCCTGGCAAGGAAGGCTCATACCTCCTCGTGGTCCTTGCTGGACAGACAATATTTTGAGATTTTCTGTCCTTGCTGGATAGACAATCTTTTAAAATTTTCTGACAGAATGAACCATTATTTACAGATAATTGTAAAAAAATATTATGGTTTATGTAAAAACTAAATAATAAGTCCAATATTCTTATAAATCACTAAAATTAACAAGCTTTAATTTGAAAGAATTAATTTGTTATTTATTAGATGTTGTGAGCCCGCTCACATTTGAAAAAAAAAACTGATTCTGTCCTTTGAAGATTCCTATTCAAAAATACCGCGTTTAAACAAATCGAAGGTTGAAGGGTGCCGGACATTTTTGCAGGAAACAATTCAAATTCAAAAGATCTCCTTTTTCTGCTACGGAAAATATTACCCCAATTTCTCACCAAAATCAATGTCGAGACTTTAGTTTAAATACTCTTGAATCTCAAAAATACTCATTTACATATTTTTCAAGCCTCGAAAATGCATATTAGGTATCGCATTTTTCGGATTTTAAATCGCCTATATCTCCAAAACTATTAACTTTTGAGAAAAATGACATAGATCTTATTTAGAGTCATCCAAAAACCTAAAAAATATTTTTTGGAGCACAAAAGGTGATATTTTGAATTTGTTTAAAAAATTGTTCTGTAAAAAAAATTTTCCTGAATATAATTATGTAAAAATTAATAAAAATTATGATTTTTCTTGAAATATGCGTTTGATGAACTGATCCCTTTTCTTAATTTCCACGCCAATGGTCGGCATTTGCATCAAAGAAGCTCAAAAGCCGCCACTTGGAAAATTGACTTTGGAAAAAGTATACAAATTTATTTCTAGACGCACTGATGATTATATTTGGTTGTATATTCCTACTGGTTTAAGAAAACTTAAAACGGACGAATAGACACAGTCTTCTTTTAGACACTTGCATATCGTTATCGGTAGGTTACACTTTTTCCCCTCATTTGAATATGCAGGGCATTCGATTAAGCAATGTTGGACACTTATTCTGTTGAAACACTTACCGCATATTGGATGAACACTTCCAGTAATATGATATTCATGTGTTAAATGTGTAAGTCTTAATCTCAGTCTGTTTATTATAGTGTAATCTTTCCTGTTGCTACATCTTCCATCCTGTAACTGTTGTTTTTTATGTCTCGTAGTTTTTGTTTAGATTAATTCCATTCTTGAAGCCACCGTTCATTCAACGTCTAGTTGATCCAGTGATGAAAATCATTCTTGTAGGTAGGTTCTGTCAAGTCTTCGTTGTTAACTGAAGATTTGTCGGCAGGATCTACTCTTTCATTACCATGTATACCTATATGTGACGGAATCCACATTAATTTTACAATTGCATTCTTTTGCTGAAGTTCGTACAAATGGTTCTTTATCAAACGCAATAATGGATGGGTTGGGTAAATGGTGTCTAAGCTACTCATGGAACTTGAAGAATCTGCCAGTATTAGGCACCTGTCTAAGTTGGCGTTCAGTGCATATTCTAATGCTTTGTAGAGTGCGAATAGTTCTCCTTTGTGCTAAAATTTGAGATTTTGTGTAAAGCAGTGTAGTTGTTGTGTATATGATTTGGAGTCCCTTCACTCCCTTTTCTGATTTGGAGGCATCAGTATAAATATGTTGATAATTCAGGTACTCATCAATCTTACTGTAAAATTGTTTAACCATAGAGGAAGCATTAAGTTGATTAAATGTCTTTGTTAAACTCATGTCTAGGAAGGGTTTTCTGACCATTCAAGGGGGAGCGGTTAAAAGGATGTTTTGGTATATTTTTGGGAAGACAACATTATTACTGGTCATGTATCTATTAAATCTTTCATAAAAAGGGGTTTTAGATATTTTTTTGTTAAGATAATGTCTTGTGTAAATGAGAAGTAAAGACGTTGTTTCTGACGGGATTTTCACTATTTGCTGAAACGTCTGCAGCATATTCTAGGCTAAGATATTGTCTTCTTAATTCCTCTCCTACAATGTGTATATCTGTTAGTTATTTAAATGAGTTCCTAATTAATTTACAAATTGTTATGAAAAACATTTTTTTGCATATAAGCATATATTTCGCGTTTTTAAAATTATGTGACATGCATTTATTGTTCTTTCATTTTAACTGAACAACATTTACTGCAGTGTTTCATAGCTTGTCCTAAGTTTTATCGAATTTGTGTTTTACTTTCATTTGAATTTTTCTGTAAAACATCTTTCTACTAACTTCCTTCCACTTTATAAAAGTGTACATAACTCTACTGCTTGCATGCATTATGCATTGCACTATAATACAGATCCTTGATATCTGATATTATTACTTTTCAACATTCAAAATTCATTATATTTGTAGCAGCTACTTTATTTTAACTGAAGTACTAATTGGATCGATCGGTCAGATAGCTCAGCGGGCTGTGCGGCTGCCTCTCATTCGCTTCACTGTCGAATGGTTCAGTGGATGTGGGTTCGAGCCCCAGCTCGGTGTACTGAAAACAAAAAGTCTAACGCAGCAGTTTAAAATTCTAGATGAATCTGCGGCTTAGACTAGGATATGCTGGGATCTGATCGGCCTATGATGGAGCAGTACGGCAAGAGATAAGGGCTTGCGGCTTGGTGATACTCCTCCATAGATCCCTACCGGACGGGCGTAACGCCTAAAAAACCGGATATATATATATATATATATATATATATATATATATATATATATATATATATATATATATATATATATATATCTATATATATATATATTTATATATATATATATATATATATATATATATATATATATATATATATACTAATTGGATCAAAGAGAGACACATATAAAAGGACGATCCAAAAGATAAGTTAATATTCCATTAACTGTTAAACAAGCAAACATATTTAATAACAATTTTACGTATTTTAAAGCTTTAGTTTACGATTTGCAATCTCTTTTAATCGCTCTAAATTTGCTTTTAAAAAATTTAATTCGGGAACTTATTATTAAAAGAATTAAATTGCTTTTTCTCTACTACTATCCATTAGAAAATCTTTTGTTAATGTACTTTCTTTGTTTAAAACTAGACGGTAATCCCAGATAAAATCAGTAGTCAGGGAAGTGACCTTATTTTTCACCCTTAGATATTTGCCACCATAAAAGAGGTATTAAATTACCTAAACCTTAGAGAAGAAATCTCATAACTTAGTTTCAATACCACTATTAGTTTGCAACAGAGAGAGAACCGGGGCAGATATGGGTTTCTCAACTTCGAACATAATCATGTGAAAATATCATTGGAATCATTTCGAAATTAAGGGTTGTCATTGTTGTTGCGGAATACGAGAGGGGATGTGTGACCCATTTCATCTGCTATTCTCAAAGTTACCGTTGTGTAATTGGGATTTTCTTAACGAATTAAAAGAAACCGTGGAGGTAAATTGATCTAATTTTTCACAACGGTATATGACGAAAGTTTCAGTGAAGGGTTGAAGCAACCCTTGGTTGATTAATAAATTCAGGTAATTGGTGGGGAGTTCGGAACCGATATTTACTTAAGGAAATTTGTACCTTCGACAAAATTTAAATACTTAATAAGTATCCGTCCCTTTTAGGTATTCTTGGAAATCCATCTACACAACCGAGAGTTTATATTTATCAATAAAATTGTGAATTTTTGATCAAATTCAGTAAGAAACTAAATTTTTTCATGTTGAATATGTAAGGAACAGTTTTTATCTTTTCTGTAAATTCCCTTTTCTGTATTCTATCTAACGGTTGGAATATGTCGTCACATATCTTAATCACATTTTTATGATTATCAATATAAGAAATTATGATAATTCCAGACATTTATTTTGTAAGTTACTATTCTGTTACTATACTCAAAGAGTGTTGTGAATTGTCAAACATATCATAAGAAACTTACCGGCATATTCAAAATTGTTGAATTCCTGCTTCTCTATTTATTTTACAGCAAAAGTCATGGGAAACTATTTGTAGACGACTGAAATTTGTATCTAAGACAAATAATAAACTTTTTGTACGAATTAAACGTATTCCAAAATTTTCCAAAAATATAATACATTTTTCAGGCCACCCCCAAAAGTCAAAACACACGTAGTGCAAGAATGTGTATGACGTGTTTCGGTTGGTCATATTGATGTTTTTGATATTTGACAATATTTGAATTGCCAAAATATTTATAAGTTTTTTTTATTGGCATAGACTAGGTGTCAATCAGCCAGTTACAACATGACTACTACCTTAAACAATAAAAATTTTATGACCGTAAAGTCCATAAAATATCAATAACGAAGAGCGGAATAATATGCTTTAAGAGCTAAAATTAAAATAGGATACAAGTTAAATATATAGCATCTTTTCAACATCATCAGTGTGTCCAAAAAAATATAATATAATTCAAAATAATGAATGTTTTGTATTATCTCCTTTATCTATATAAACATACAAACAAGATGATGAAGTTCTCAGAGTTCCACAGCAAACTCTTGAGCAGCTATCTACTCAATTCGTTAGCTGCTTTGCTATGGATTGTCCAAGTTGCTCACCACAATTTTGTATAACATATATTTTTTGATAGTTGACACTACAAGACTATTTTGGTACCTAACAGAAATTTTACTAATGCATTCCGTTAAAATAAATATTATGTATATAATAATAATAAATAAATGCATAAATTCTCTCATTTCCGTTAGCTCAGAGACTAAGGATATTAAACGGAGCCTGTACATTAAGATCATGTAATTGTTGAATAAATTGATATGTTTTATTTTTATATTTTTGGCATTAAACAAATATGATCTAAATCACCTTTTTGGCCATAATTTTGACAAAGATCATTTTTAAGAACATACATTATATGTAGATGTGTGGGATAACAGGCGTGGCCAAATCTAAGACGTGTTACCGTTGTGATATATTTTCTTGAATAATTATATGGCTGGAACCACGTTTTATTCGGTATTTGGTTTTGTATACTGCAGTATCTAGAAGGGTTGGTATAAGTATGTTGTGACCAACCTTCGTTCCAAATATTGAGATATTTCATTTAAATACAAGCTACTGCATCACAAAAACTTACAGGTAGTTTATTGGTCAAACAATTTTTTACGATTTGCCAGCATATCCACATACTCGTTATGTTCGAGACTGATATGTGCTTTAACCCATACAAAATTAATGTTTTTGTTAACTTTTTGCAGTTCTAAAATCCGTTTTTTAATTGTATAGATGATATAATTGGAGGAGTAACTTGGGTATTTTGCCAAAACCAAGGAATTTAAAACAGACAGGGTGTCCGATAGAATTATTGCAGAATCAATTAGACTGTGATAAAAATGTCAACGCTTCCTAGATTGCAATAGCTTCAGCACAAAAATAAAGAAAAAGTGTTATCCAGCTTGTAGCAATAATTAATATTTTTGGAAAGAATATAAAAATCACATCCCACACGATCATTGGACTTCAAAGTATCGGTATATATTGTCACAAAATGTCAACGCTCAGTAGATTGCAATAGCTTCAGCACTAAATATAGAAAATATAAAAAGGGAATATAAAAAGCACATCTCGCACCATCCTTGGACTTCGAAGCATCGGTATATATTGCCCCAGATATCTCGAAGCTTGCAAGTACATAATTATCAGTAAATATAAGTTATTGTTTAAAAAACCATAAGTCGATTAGAGAGCAATTGAGAAAGTCGCAATATTAAAAATGATTCAGGCAATAGTGCGTGAAGTGTAAGTTATTTATTTAGCGTAGGATATCCCAATAGACCAATTTCAAGTCATTCAACAATTCAAAGGATCTTACAATTTTGAAAATACTGGGGCCGTGATTTCTAATTGTACCTTTGCAATCAATATTGCTGAGGTACAAAGAAATTCAGAAATTCAAAATGAAATAAATGTGTTAACAGCCGTAGTATAAAATCCTAAAATAAGTTATCGGACCATTGCAGACCAGTTTAAAATTCATATTTCCACAGCCACAAAATTCTTGAAAAGGATTCAATTCCGTTCATATAAATTTCAATGTCATCAAGAACTAAGAGAAGGAGATTTAGAGAGACTACCTGTATTTTGCTATGAAATTTTAGAGAGGACTAATGCAGACAGACAATTTTTTAAAAACATTTTGTTTAGTGATAAATCTATATTTACAATAAATAATGAACCAAATATTCAAAACTATAGGATTTAATTGACAAAAAAGCCTGAGGATATTATTAAAAACCATACCCAAGATCGTCGAAAAATAAATGTCTGGTTAGAAATATGTAGACACAATATTATAGGACCATTTTTCAAGTTTTTAGACTTGCTACAAGAAGAGATTTTACCGAGACTTGTAGAAATAGCTCCAGATGAAGAAGAAATTTGGGAGGAAAATAATTGTATAATATTAGTAATTGTATAATTGTTATAATAATTTAAATAAGATGTTGTAGATCCTCTATACTCGTTGCTATGATCACAGTGCCGTCTGCATATCTTAAGTTGTTAATTAATTTTCCGTTAACGGTGACTCCCGCTTCGATATTACTAAGCGTGTTTTGGAAAATTTCTTCAGAATATAAGTTAAACAAAAGTGGTGATAAAACACATTCCTGTCTAACTCCTCTACAGATTCTCATTTCTTCTGAGTGTTGCCCATCAATTTGAACTATGGCACTTTGGTTCCAATATAATGTTTGCACTATATTTATGATTTTACTGTCAATGCGCTTGTTCTTAAGTATTAATATTAGTGTTTTGTCTTACTTTATCGAAAGCTTTTTCGTAGTCAACGAAGCACAAGTTAAGATCAACACTTAGATCTCGACATCGCTAAATCAATATGTTGATGGCAAATAGTCCTTCTCGAGTACCCATTCCATTTCGGAACCCGAACTGCGTCTAGCTAATATCCTCCTCTAGCCTTTCGTATATTCTCTTATGTATTATTTTTAGCAGAACTTTTAAAGTATGACTCAGAAGGCTCAGTGTTCGATAATCAGAGCACTCTTTTGCTGCTTGTTTTTTGGGAATGTTTATAAATGCTGACTTCAGCTACTCTTGTGGTATTATTCCCGTATCGTACAACGTGTTGATAAATCTGAGTTTTTGATAGCATATTTAATTTCATCTATCCTTATCAAAAATTTGTGTTTTCATCAATGTGCAAACAATTGGTTAGTATTTGACGAAATTCAAGGAATTGTATGTAAAGGTGGCCTCTTACAGATACAGATGTGGATCTGCCGACGAATATTACGAATAAATTAGATAGATCGGATAAGAAATAAAATATTTTAACACCGAATAAAAAGGATTACGATAATAAGTAACAATATTTCGGTCACTTAATAGGACATCCAGAGAGGTATAACACCTCATAATACAGAGCAAGATCGCCGGAAGAAGTAACCCCGGCCGAAACAGAACATCATGGCTTTGAAATCTCCGAGAGTGGTATTAACAAACATCCGCTAATCTGCTTCGAGCTGTCGTAATTAAAGTTGATATTGCCTATATGTATAATCAGACACGGTGCTAAAAAAGGAAAATAGTGGTAAAAATAGCACGAGATAAATCACCAAAAAGATAAAAAAATATTGAAAAACATGTTTTTACTTGAGTGTGCACAGGCAGTAGAGGATTAAATTGAAAAACCTTAGATTTATTGGTAACAGATAGATAACAAAAGCTAAAAGAAGATGCTAGAGGCTGACAAACCTTGGCTATTTACGATTTACTTTCCAAATTGTTTTCTTATATGGGAGATATTACTATTAGCTTACCCGAAATCGTTTCGAAAATCTTTAGATTTTTATTAAATTTTTATATAAATTTACTGGATAATTATTCAAATAGTTTTGTTGAAAGAAGAATAATTTTACGCTTGTTTTTTATTGCAACCATCTCCGATAACCGAACAATATAGATTTGATGGAGGCATCCATAAAAATAATTAATGAAAAAATCGTTCCCAATGTGATTGATACAATAAATGAATTACGATTCCTGTAGGGACATCTTACAATTTTATTCTCCGAAGTTTATACGTATATATTGTTTGCACCACCCTATGATTCTGTCATTAGAAAAAGGGCCTTATTTCGTGCCTACAGGCGTCCAAATATAACACTGAACCCCTGACAATGCTTCCGATCTGCCTTATCGGCAAAATAGGCGATCCACCGTAGTAAAATACATTTTGCAAATCAGAACGACAACGTATCGAATTTTTCTATGGCCAAAGGGGTTGTTTTAATCGGTTTCTGTTCGACAGGGGGTGACAGAATCGAGTTCTTTTTAAAACTAATGTCGTTAAGGGGTTACGCCCACAACGCTGTGTGTTGCCGAATTTTGCAATGTTTTTTATATATTTACATGTGACAACCCTGCGGTGTAGCCAAAGCTTATTCTGAATATATTTAAGGATTACATAATATATTTTGATAATACATTGTGTATTCTCACTTCTATTCGTTTTAACACATAACCAGTGGTGCAGAAGTTGTAAAACATTTAGAAAAAACAAATAAATAATATGAAGAGATCTGTTAATAATTCTTCACATGCTAAAATCATATAAAATTAGCATTAAATTGTATTATATGCTATAGTATCATCAACTAGCTTATACTTGTCCACCACTGAACGTAGGTCTCCCTTAAAATTTTTTACCTATTTCTATCTTAAGCTTCTTGCATCCAGTTTGTGGTGATCCATCTATTCGGTGGTCCTCCCCTGCTTCAATATGCATCTTTTCTTGGTCGCCATTCCATAATCTTTCTGGTCCATCTATTATCCGTCAATCTGGCAACATGTCCGGCCCAAGCCCATTTGGGCACGGCTATTCTTTCAATTAAAACTAAGAGGAACTGATAAATAATCAACCCAAACAGGACATGTAGGTTATCTTAGGAGATTGCAATGCAGAGATTGGGAAGGAAGCAGTGTACAAACGAACAATAGGTAACCATAGTTTTCACGATGTCAGCAATAATAATGGAACAAGATTAATAGACCTTGCAGCGTCCCACAGCCTACTAATATAATCGACAATGCTCGAACACAAGAAAATACACAAACAAACATGGGTCTCCAACGACGGCTTCACAAGAAATCAGATAGTTCATGTTCTAGTAGATGTCAGAAGGGGTAGTAACTGTCTAGACGTAAGAAGCTTAAGAGGAGCTGATGGAGAAACGGATCATTTTCTGGTTAAAGCTAAAATGATTACAAGAATAGCGTCCAAAAAAACACAGAAGAATACACCAACATAATTATGGAATACCGAAGTTCTAGTTAATAAGGAGACAGAACAGAAATTTCAAAAGGCTATAAAAATTGCTCTTACACTGATAAAAGACTATAATAACATAGATACAGCTTGGAAGAATATCAAATTAGCTCTGATAAGCGTATCAGATGAAATACTAGGACAAAAAAAGAAAACAACAAAAAAACTCCATAAAAGCAAGAAATATAGCTAGAAGAAACATGCTACAAAACTCCTCGCATAACAACAATGAAATGTATAGATAAAGAAGAAAAGGGACAAGAAAACTAATAAAAAGGAAGAAGAGGGAGTATCAGGAACAAATAATTAAATATATAGAATAAAAAAGAAAGAACTAACAAGCGATACAGTTCTTCAAAGGAATTTCAGATATCAAGACCTGGTACCAAGCAAGAAAAGGAAATTTTCTTTAAAACGACAGCGGGTAGTTTATCACTGATGACAAAGAAATCCTAACGACCTGAAAGGAATACTTTTATCAACTATTAAACGACCAATCTAGCAGAAATACATCAAACATAGAGGTACATACAGCTGAAATAAAAGACCAATATCCGACATACGAACAAGTAATACAGGCAATTAAAAAACTTAAAAATAATAAAATACCAGGTAGCGGTGGTATACCCGCAGAGTGCTTACAACATGGAGGAGAACTGTTGTACAGTTCTATATACAAGCCAATTCAAGACATTTGGCGAGAAGAAATAATGCCAGATGAATGGGAAGAAGGGGTTATTGTACCAATACACAAAAAAAAGAAACAAAAAGCAATGTATTAACTACCGAGGAATAACACTACTAAACATCACCTATAAAATCCTTGCAAACATCCTGCTAGAAAGAACCAAAACATACACAGAAGAAATCGTTGGAGATTATTAATGCGGATTTAAATCGGGCTACTCTACTATTGACCAGATATTCACAATTAAACAGATAATGAAAAAATGCTGGGAGTTTGATCGTGAGCTTCATCAGATATTCATTGATTTTAAGCAAGCATTTGATAGAATATGCAGAGCCAGACTGTGGACAGCGATGCACGAAATTGTCTTTCTAAAAAAATCAGTCAGGTTGATACAGATGTATATGGAACCGTTACGATGTAAGGTGAGAGTTGGACAACAATACTCGGAGACATTTGAAATAAACAATGGAATAAAACAGGGAGATGCACTTTCACCACAACTCTTCAACTTAGCTCTGGAACACATAATCAGAAGTGCAAGAATCGAAAAACCGAATACAGTATTTCATCGAAAAGGACCAAACTTACTACTGGCATTTTCAGACGATATCGATCTAATACGAAACACACGATTAATAATGACGTAGGGTTCGAGAAGTAAGCAGAGAAGATGGGGCTCCAAATCAACAAAAACAAGACGAAATATATGTATATGAGCCGCAATAACCAAAGCAGAGACAGAATCGGTCAGAACATTACCATCGATGACTTTAACTTTGAGTGCGTTGGAGAATTTAAGTATCTTGGAACAACAATAACTAAAGACAATAACGGATCACAAGAAATAAACAGTATTCAGGCCGGCAACAGATGTCTTTTTGTCCTCCAAAACCTTATAAAATCGAAACAACTAACAAGACGTATGAAGATACAGGTCTATAAAACAATCATACGACCCTTTGTGATGTATGGAAGCGAAACGTGGACGATAACAAAGAAAAACGAAGAGAGACTATGTGTTTGGGAAAGAAAATTTCTAAGGAAGAACTTTTGGTCACGTTCTGGATAAGAACTAACAAAGAACTCAAAGAATTTTACCCAAACGCCAACATCTCCGGTGGCGAGATAATATAGCAGAAGACCTAAGCACTATGGGTGTGAAGAATTGGGTGGGGGTTGCTCAAGACAGAAAACAGTGGAGGCATGTTGTCGAGTCGGCTAAAACCCACGAAGGGTTGTAACGCCACGGAGTAAGTAACTACGTATTCTTTTATTTGCATTTGTGACTACTGTTCTTCTTCTTATTTTTACGTTTGGTACTTTATCTCTAATGCCAATACCCACCATTGATCTTTTAAAGGCGTGTTATGTAACTCTTATTTTATTTATTGTTCCTTTTGTCAGAGTTAGTGTTTCTGCAGCATCTGTAAGATAAAAAATGTTGGTTAAAAACCTTTCTTTAAAAAAAAACTTAAATAATATACATAAACAGTTGTTTAATCTACCAAAGCCTATGTGAGATCTATCCCTCTTTGTATTTCAGTTTATCTTTCATGATTATCTTTGCGTAAGCCAATCTAATGCCCTGGATATTTGTAAGCTATTATTAGGTCGATTTCATTCTTAATTTTATTGTCAAGTATAAGGTTGGTCATAAATTTTGTCTTTGAGGTATTAATTTTAAGACCAAATATTTTTAATAACTTATAGAGAGTTTCCAGAATTTTTGTAGCTTTATTACCTCTATCAGATATTATATTATTAACGGCAAATCTTAGGTAGTTCGGATCCACTCCATTTATATTAATTACCGTAATATCCTCTCGTCTAATTCGCTTATACATATATTCGCTTACAGCTGTAAGCAATTTCGGGGAGATAGTATTACCCTGTCTAATTCCTCGTTAGGTTCGGAACTTTTTGGTATCTTTATGAAGTCGGACACAAGCTGTACCAGTTTCGTAGATACTTTTATTCAAGGTAATATATCTAAATTTATTAAATAAATACGGAAGCAGGAAACTCAAACTAATAATTTACTACATTTTGCAAGCGCAGAAAACATTTTTTTACCAACAATTTGAAACATTGAAAATGCCAAAAACTTGCCCAATACATTTTGTTTCTTTTTATACTCCGTTTCTGCATTTTATACAATTTTTGGTCCCATAACCCTGCTTTATTGATGTCGTCTATTGTTTAAACTTACCGATATCCTAAGAAAGGATCAACCTTTTGGTTTTTTTATTTTTGATTAACAAAGCCAGATTGCTACATGCCGACTATCTTGCAGTTAGCTTTAGTTGGGTTACGGGTATTTTATTTCCTATCAAGCGCCCTGGATACGTGTATTAAGATAAGTTTTTACTATTTAAATTTCAAATTTCTTTCCGTTATGCACTTATAAATGCTCCACTAAGTATAGTGTAGAACCTAAACGCTTCTTCCAGGAAAGCTTTAAATAATTTAGATTTCATGGCTAACTACTTCGATTTTTGTACTTCTGTAAATCGTGTATGATCAACTATCATTAATTCTATGTTATATCCATTAATTCGGCGTATTGTAACTTAGTTTGCAGTTTTTAATACTACAAGGATGTTACAGAATTCCATTGTATCGAATTAAATACAAATGGAATAAAAATAAAAATCAAAATCAGTTAGTTCTTTAACGGCCTTTGCTCTGTACATCTATAAATTTGAAAGTACGTGTAAGTTTTATGATCATATTTCTCGTTCAACGTTCATCGATCAACTTTTCGTTTAGTGTATGAGCTTTTCTACATGTTTTCCACAAAAGTTTATATTATTTTACATCTCAAGATAAAAATGTTTTTTTTTTTTATTTTGATATGAATGTATGTGTATCTTCTTCTTTTAGTGCTTTTCACTATAGGTTAGCACCTTTGGTTGATAATAATGTTGACCGGTAATCTAAATAGGATGGTACTCGTCATTTTGTTATATTGCCTAATATTTTTAAGCTAGGTGGTTTTTTTCCACCAGGTCCTCCTTTACCCTCAATTTTTTTGAATCACCATCCAGCATTCCGAGCCCAAAGTTAAACATAGGCCTCCCCTAATTTCTTCCAGTTCTGTCGGTCTTGAACTTTCTGCAGCCAATTCCCAACGATTCTTTTAACATCATATGTCCATCGTGTAGGTGGTCTACCTCTATTTCTTTTGTCAGCTTGTGGTCTCCACACTGTAATTTTATAGGTATACCGCACCTTATTCATTCTAGCCACATGGTTAGCCCAGTTCCACATTATGTGGAACTTCTTCCACAAGTTTTGTCCTTCTTCTTATTTCTTCGCTTTTAAATTTGTCTCTGAGAGTCAGTCCAAAAAGCATGCGTTCCACTTGTCTTTGGGCTAATCTGAGTTTTTTTGCTGTAGTCTGAGATAAGAAAAGTATTTCGGCGCCGTAAGTCATGACTGAAAGCACACATTGGTCAAACGTCTTTTTAAAATTATCTTTCAAATTATTTGGCATGTTGCTCTTAAAGATGTCTGGTAGAACTCCATATGCGGTCATGCTTAAGCGATTTTTCTTTGCAGTTGAGCAGTATGGTTGTCCCTAGCAATTTGGATTTCTTGATCTAAGTATTTATATTTATGAACTAATTCTATTTCGAGCAGTTGACTTTTGTATTTTTGCTTTAAACTGATAGCATTTCATGAATTGTGTCTTTCCAAATTTTATGTTCAAAACAACTTCATTACAGGTAGCACCTAACTTACTAAAAATTTTTTTGTATTACTAAATGGATAATTTCTACAATATTTTGAGCACACAGTAACACTGTGTCTTCCTAATACAGCAGTCTTGGTGGCTGCAAATAAGTAAGTTTTTCAATCACTTTACAAATACTGCGAGTCATCTAGTCACAGGCACGGACATCCGCTAGAGATATCACGGTTCCTATATATATTGACCGATTTCTTGGTTGCTGGCATAGGCCAGTAACTGGCAAGCACAAAACACATTTGCTAGTAATTGGCATGCCAGTAGCTCGCTTGCCTATACTGGCAAGGCAAAAAGCTGGGTAGATTTTTAAACATGCCAGTGTTAGTAAACAATCGAATGGTTTTAATAAGTACTTGTTTTGTAAGGAATTAATTAAGTTATTCGGAATAAATTAAACAACCAAATATTGCTAATGACCACGGATATTGTTAAAAATTTAGTAACGAATCTAAAGGGGAACTCAACAAAGAAAATAATTTCGGATGTGGGTGTATAAGCATTGTCACGGGCTATTTTATTTTTATGTAGAGTTGATTAAGAATTCCAAAGACCCTCCAATTCTCTATGTATAAATTTGACGCATTTTTCCTCACTCCAACGAAACATTTTTTCAATAAACAAGTTTAAAAATAAAACGATTTGTATATAATATATTTTAACATAACATAACAAATATATAATATAACATAACAAATCTAACAATTATCTGCTAGATACTGGCATGCCCGTAGAGGTAGCGCGCGTTCACACATGACTCCCCACGCATGCGCCTTGCATCTTGCAACATACTACTAGCAAGAAAAATAAAATTATTTGCGATTAGCTAGCATGCCAGTTAAGGTACACGCATGCCAGTTTGGGGACAGTAGCTGGTGCTTGCTAGGTACGGGTATGTCATTGTGCTAGCAAAGAATATAGACGCTTATATATAAGCGTCTATATTCTTTGGTGCTAGTAACAGGCATCTGTATCTCCGGCTTTAAAGACAGAAAATTGGCTTACTTCGACCACATTATGCATAATAATAAATACCGACTTCTACAGTTGATTCTACAGAACAATATTAAAGGTAAGAATATGTCATAAAACGATTGGAGTCATTTGAAATGTGGCACTACCGACGTATGTTGAGGGTCTTATATATACAGCACACAAGTAACATAACCATTCTCCAGAGGCTAAAAAAGACAAAGAAGTTATTAACATCATAAAAAACAGAAAATTGTCTTACTTCGGCCACATCATACGGAATGATAAATACCGAATTCTACATGGCAAAATTGAGGGTAAGAGAGGCCCTGGACGTAGACATATATCCTGGCTAGCCAATCGTAGGAAATGGTCTGGTTTAACGTCAACTGATCTCTTTTGAGCTGCTGTGGATAGAATAAGATGGGTCAATGAGGTCGTCAACATCTCTAGAAGATAGATACATTTAGAAGGGAAGTACAGGTCTGGTCTAAGGATGTTAGCAAGAAAAAGGATACTTCTCTATTTTAGTCAACCTATCATTTTACTGAAAGTGGGAGAAAGAAGAGGTCCAGGAAGAAGAAAATGCTTCTAGTTGAAGAATGTAAGAGACTGGACAGGTATGTACACACATTCGATACTAAGAACAGCTCAAGATAGAGAGCAATTTGCTGTAGTTATAGCCAACCTTCAGTCATGGAGAAGGCACCTTAAGAAGAATCATTTTATTCTTTCTTGATGCGGATGTTAGTGCATCTTCTTGAGTATTATGATAAGATGCATTGTTTAAACTTCACAAAGTACATATCACCATGACAATCACTTGATTTTATTTGGGACTTCATCATTAGCCTTAGGAGACGGTTTTTTAAAGTCAACTGTTTATTTCATCAGTCCAAATATTTCTATAGTTTGAAACTATTAGTAAACACAACAAATGTTTTTGTTTTTAAATTGTTTAATCTCTTTTAAATACCATAATACAGTAATCTCTTCTTCCTTTTCTTTTCTCGTTTATGATCGCATTATTCAACAAATCTCTTCATTTACAGTAGGTACTTGTTTTTCAGTTAAATGAAAATTAATATTCTACCGACGTAACAGACCTTGTTTAACTATTTACATTGTTTACATTGTTTAACTATTTACATAGTTTAACTATATGATATTTTTAAAGATTGTTTGCCTCTTATGGCTTAACGGTTATCCATCAACTAAGCCGTCGATGACATAATTTGAAATCTGCTACTGCGCACAGTATTTCCACGTTTATTTGTTTTTTGGTTCTTTTGTAACTTTAGCTTTAAAGTGGTAGATAAATTTAGTCACTTAGGCTCCCTGATAAATAATGAAAATTCGATAATAACAGAAATCAAACAAAGCATGAATATAGCAAGCAAGTGCTACTTTTGACTGAGCAGATAAATAAAAGTAGAAACTTAACCAGAATTAAAAAATAACACTACAAATGAAGATGTTGGAAAAACAGGTGCAGAAACCTCACAAACGTTGGCAATAGATAAGGCTTGACTGACCAAATGACTTGAAAAGAACGTATCTTTACTAGTGTGTTGTAGCACTACTAATGATAATCAATGTTCTTATATTTAATTTAATTATCACCTGAATGTACTCCTAATATACTGATTGAAAAGTTTTTAACATCTCAAATTTTCTATTTTTTATTTTCATACTCCTTTCATATTCTATTTCAATAATTAATACAAGCGGCAAAAAGTCCAAAAGACGAAGAAGAATATCCTGGCTTGCTAACTTAAGAGTATGGTAAAGAAAGACCTTAACACAGCTATTCCGTATAGCAACCAACAAAGTCATAGCCAGAATGATCGCCAACATTCGTAACGGACAGGCACTCTAAGAAGAAGAAGAAGAAGAAGAAGAAGAAGAAGACTTTGTTGGTGGTTTACAGTTACACTGCTACCCTGCAATCCATACGTCATATATATCTTTTTTGTTTGTTTCTTATAATATAAGATATTTTTTTTTTCCAATTATACATTTTAAATGTAATAAATTACCTTTCTTTTATAAAAGTGTGTTAAATGTTAACCTCGACCATACTTAGTGCTAGAGGTAATTAAAGTATTAACCATTAGCGTTGTTTCCGGTTTATATCTCTTGTCTGTCGTGTCCTCTTTAACCCACAGTATATTGAAAAGATATCAAGTTATCACCTTTTAAATCATAAGTTCAGCATATCTGTTTCAAAGTATATTATTTCGTAAAATATTAATTTTTTATATCCTATAATAGTATGTTACGCATCACTAGCTTTTATTTCTAACCGAAAAATTACACATTCTACAGATTCTTTAGTCAAAAACTTTTTTTCTTAAATTTATTGTTCGCTTATTGTTCCATAGCACTTATTGTTGTGAGTATTAGAAAAATAATCTGCTCGAGATACATAAAATTCCCATTTCACCAACCGAATTTTGAGACTGTACCCGTATGAGAATTTTAATATGCACCCTAAACCGAACCAATTATAGATAAAACGTTTTTATGTATCAGCAGGCGCTATTGGAATCATAAATTATAATTCCGTTTCTAATGGCGGTTGCGGGACATACATGTAGTACTTGTAACGAAACTAATTTTGGATTGATTGAGATTTAAATTTATTTTAAATAATTTTCTAATCGAGCCAATCTCTGAAATCTCGTATGTTTATTATTTAAAAGGGCCCATAAAAGAAAGAACTACATTATATACAATTATATTATTTGTCAAATTAATGTTTATTGATGAAAATCTATGTTCAATGTAATTAAGTAAAACTTCAAACTGTTTTTAGTTTCCAGGGAATATACGCAACTTGACATGTTTCTCTAAACCTCTGAAGCATCAGATTTTACACAAGAATTATCTAAACTACCTATTTTTATTTGTTAACAATATGTATACACGTATACATCCTTGTATAAAAATGAAGTTTCTTTCTTTGCAATTACCATCTCAGTTTAGAACGAATGCAAAGAATGGTTAAGTGCTATGTGTGGTCAGTACTTTTGTATAGTGCAGAAGTGTGGATGCTAAAAGTATCGATCATGAACAAAATTGAAGCATGACGAAAATGTGGGTTTATAGACGAATGCTGAAGATACCTTGGACAGCAAGCACAACTAGTGAAGAAGTACTAAGGAGCGTCAACAAAGATAGAACTGCTAAAGACTGTTAAACATCGAAAAATATCTTATCTAAGACATATAGTAGGGGAAGTCGATATAAAATATTACAACTGATCCTTTAATTCAAAATCTTTTTCTTCTTCAGGTGCCATCTCCGCTACGGAGGTTGGCAATCA